>BSBM01001398.1:8295000-8895000 GCA_027924585.1 Larix kaempferi
CATTTGAATACCGAACCAGGGGGCTAACTCAAACATATTCATTATGTTTTCCTAAAAAAATAACATACCAACCTTAGGCGAACCCCATTTTTTGGGAGTTATACTTAATTTTCATAAATAATATTTATATATTCCGGAAGGTAATCCGATTGTCTATGTTTCATCTTTTTGCGCCATATTCCAAAAAGTTGTGTAGGTAGCTCTAATATTGCTTTTTGAGATTCAGATTTATGTTTTTCCAGAAGTTTATTGCGACTAATGCGTCATGAGTGGCCAGCATTAGCTTGCACTAGCCCACATACTACAATTTAAGCATAGGAGAATGATATGTCAAAGTAAGGCATTGCAAATCATAACTATACACTGTTATTAATATCATTATATAACAGGTTATAGCTATGACCCATGGGAGAATTATCATTGAAGCATAGACAAGTGACCTAATGGTATGCACACATTGAACACAGTCTCCCATTAACTCGCCATTTTAACATGAATATCTTGAGTGGATGGATAACCTTCACAATTATATAAGAGATTGTAGCTATGATCAGGAGGATAATTAACAAGGAAGCAAAATCAAGTAATCAAATGTTGTGCATACAATGAACATAACATTCCCACCAACTTTCCTAGAATCTATGTCTTAACAAAAGAACTCATCATTTCATGGGATTCCACCCCATCAATCCTTCTAATAGTATTAGGAATAACACTTGCGACAACCCTAGCGTCACAAAAACCAATCAAGCTACATATGACAATACTGAAAACCAGACTTTTTGAACTCCGCCTTACATCATAGGAATGAATACTACTTTCTCTGCAACATGTGGCACCCTGAATATCTCCCAACATCGTGATTTACATTTAATAACAAACTTGTGCCCAAATAGTTATTACCCAATTTTTTGCACTAAAAAGAGCCCCCACAACCTAGAATTCAATGCATGCACCATGCCCACATCCATATAAAGGCATATAATAGTGTCCTTAAATAGAAGCCCTAATCCAAATAATTTTATATTCAAAGCATTAGCACATCCACATCTTGAATATATATATAAAAAATTCTTAATGTAGCAAAATGTCCCTTTCTTGACATAATGAGAAAATTCAAGCTTACCATACTTCAATGCATGAATACACAAAAACCAATAATTAGAACTTAAACTTATCCATTTTATGTTGAAAATTGTTTATTTTTGAAAATAATAATACAATTATAGAAACTTATAAACGAAACAAAATCCTAAAATATCTATGTTAAGGTAATTATGTAAATGTAAAAATATTAATATTAATAACATTAAACATTAAAATATACTTTTAATTTTTATTTTTTTAAATTTAAATAAATAATAAAAACTTATAAACTCAACCAAATCCTAATAATACATCTATGTTAATGTAATTATGGTAACACAATAATGTAAATATTAATAGTAACATTGAAATCTAGAAACATGAAATATACTTTTAATTTTTAATTTTTAATTTAAATAAATGATACAAAATCAATACTTTATAATACTCTATAATTTTAGAAGTTAATCATAAATAAATTGAAACTTGTGCACCCATTAATTTATAGTTTTAAATAAATGATAAAAAACACCTTTTTAATGTAAAACCCTAAAACTAAATTATGAGATAAATTCAAAAATGTAAAAGCATTGATTTGTATAGTTAAATAAATTTTAAAAAAATGATTTGATAGTAAAATAAATTAAACAAAATAAGACTGTAACTATAAGATATATATAAATTTTAAAATGTAATGCTAATTTGTATTAGCATCTTTAAATCAAAATAATAAATTACTATAATTTTAATACATAAATTTAACGAGGTGTGGTTTATTGGCAGTTTACTTGATATGAAGTCACTTGTTGTATGGTATGGTATCGTGGGTTCCGAACAAGGTATTATTCGAAGATTACCTTTCACAAGACTCTGGCACTCATTTACCTTTCACAAGACTCTGGCACTCATAAAAGATTACTTTCAGGAGCCGGGGCAGAAGCGCGACAGAGATATTGGCACTTTCTCTTTCGAATGCCAGAAGCGAGTTGGATTTTTTTGATGGATCATCTATTGATGGTTGCGGTGCTATGGGAGGGCTTATCTACATTAATAGAGATCATTTTATTACACTTAAGATGAATGTGGGTTTGGGCACAAATACCAAAGCCGAACTTCTTGGCCTCTCGTGTATTATCAAGGTGGCATTGATCATGGGTTTAAGGGACCTGTCTATCTTTGGAGATTCTCGAGTGACCATCAAATGGGCACTACACGAATAACATCTAGGGTCTTAGCTTTACAGCACTGGTGTAGCAGAATGAGGGCAATGATAAAGAGATTTCAGGTCATCACTTTTGATCACATTTACCATCAACACAACTCTATTGCTGATGCTTTGTCAAAGGAAGCACATGGGGATTCTGAGGAGGAAATGATTGAGAATACCTGTGTTGGACAGGGTAGAGTCAATATATATGATTCCTTTTGGGAGGACTGATCTTTTTTTATGGCCTCGGAGTCTGGGTTTTACCTTTTTTTGACTTTTCTGTCATGGACCACTTTGTGGCTGAATGTGGAATTTTACTTTGATGAGGCTATTAGTAGCTATATTGTAAATCTGCACTATTTTAAAATTGATGAATAGATATAGAAAGACTTTTTTCCACTCAAAAAAAAACAAGTCACTTGTTGTAAATTGGAGGTCATGAGTTCAAATCACACCCAGCTTTACCCGTGTCCCATGCTTGTGGGGTGTGCTGAGCACCTATAGAAAAAGCAAAAAAGCAAGAAAAAGAAAGTAGTTATCTAGTTACTCTCATAAAAGTGTTTTTTTTTGTTGGCCCTATCATATTGGTTGAATGAAACAAAAGTAGTAAAAGCAAGAAAGAGAATGAAACAGAAGTATGAGAGGCCGGGAAAGCAAGAAAGAGAAGGTAGTTTTGTATTTACTCCGACGCTGCACAAATTTAAAATGAAAACCGTTAGAAAATAATTTTTTTGGGGAGGAGTCTATCATATCCTTTGAATGAAACAGAAGTAGAAGACGCCGGAAAAGCAAGAAAGAGAAGATAGTTATGTATATAATCGGACGCCGCTCAAATTCAAAACATTTTGGTCGTGGTCCTCTTCCTCTATCGACTGTCAAATCATGTGTTGTGCTGTGTGTCTTTGTTGAGTATGGGCGTCCGGGTTTGCGTCTTAGTCCTGAGTATGGAATTACTCACAGCAGTGATTTTTACAGCTAAAAATTACTACCAGTATTCGAATCTGCACTGTGTTGCAGTGTGTTGTTGCAGTATATATTCCACATCCCTGCATTGCATCTCCCAGTATTCGAATCTGCTCTGCTGTTCTCAAAGATCATCCATTGAGCAATCCGTTCGCCGCGGCTTTGGAAGGACCTCTACAGGAATGCTGCTCGAGCGCCCTTAGGGATCAGGATCAATACCGGTATGTCTGCTCTGATCTTCTCTTTTCTGATTTGTGCTCCTAATTTAATATTTAATACTTGTCTTTCTAAGATCTGATATTTCATTAGCAATCTGTAAGGGCTCAGCTTTCTATGACAATCACCGCACAAACAAAATCCCTCCTACTTTACTCCACTGTTGTATGCATCTCTTTCTCCTCCTGTGTCTGCGTTTTTAATTTTTGTTGGACGAAATCAAATCTAAAAAGATCGACACAAACCATAAAATCGCTGCACTGGTTTCCCTTTATGGGAGAGTACAGAAGCACCATTAATGTCAGAGAAATGGTTGGTCACCACATGGATTGAGAATTTCAATTTGAAGTTTAGTCTTCTTCGGAACTTGGGCGTTGGGGTGAGTGATTCATCAAAGACTGTTATATTGATTCCCTCCTTTATAAAAGCGTCGGGAAAATAGGAGGCACTGCAAGGTTTTTGTAAAGTTATACCTGAAAAAGGTTTTGTTGGTTATCGTGGTATGCTGTCGACCATTAAACCTCATGTCGAATCTCTGTAAAGTTGATGGCATGGAAGACAAGACACCGGACTTTTCCTAGCATTGCATGTACGTACTCGTCCCATGTAAAGAATATTTCTCTTTTTCTTATCGACCCTGCAATGCCCAACAGGTGAATGGAAATTGTTAAAAACATGGCGGATTTAGGTCGAACAAGTTTTCAAAATAACACAACAAACAAATCAGTGGGTCGGTACTAGGGTGAATTGCAGTCAGCCCGTAGTTGAAGGTGGGTGGAAGTCCCATCACAAGTTTGACTGTCAGCGATTTTATGCTTCTGTCTGCGTTACTTCACTCCACGGTTGTATGCATCTACCCACCTCTCTATTTTTAGTCAATTTTCAACCCAACAAACCGTGCAGCTTTTATATTTTTATCAGCTCTATTATTAAGCCTGCCCTCTGTCATCTGTTTTTCGGCCCTCTCCTTTGGCCACGGGAATGGATGCTTTTTAGGGAATCGATGCCTTTTGGAATAGATTTCACGGTTTCCCGTTGCTAGTAATGTAGAGCGTGACAAAGAAGGCCATTCCGTGCCCAGTATACATCTGCAGGGGAGTTGAATACATCGCCCGGCTGAGCACCCAATGCGTGTGATTTGTGAGGGCTAGCGCGCCGGATTGGGAGTGAATGAGTGAAGCATCCGCCCGCAAAATCGAGTTCGTTCCATTAAATCCGCCGAACACAAAAGTGGTAGGAAAAACTGGCATAACAAGGGATCAGAAGAAGGCCATAAGAATGAGGCCGCCGCCAATTTCTTCTCAAAGTCATATCAACAACGTTGGGAGAAAGTCGACCAGTCTAAAGTTCCAATGACTTTGATTCGCGAATGAGAGCTTTTGAAGGTAGGTTCAAGTACTGATCATCTACTTTAACGGTAGCCATGAAATTTCTTCCACATGGGGATCCAATAACCTATCTTTTCTTTTCATTTAGGCGTTAACCTAATAAAAAAATAGGTTTTAGGTTTTAGTTACTCTCTTCATAAGGTTTTCTTAGATCATGATAAATACTATCACATAGATTTTTATTTTAGATGTTGTATTATTGTTTACTAATATTAAGTATTTGCCTATCTTTATGGTTTTTGCATATCATGAAGTAAAAAAAAAATATGCTTATCTATTTTTACTTTTTAATTGAAAATTGGGTATATCAATATATATTATGATTGTCTTATAATAAAGAGAAAGGTTTATTTTAGATGTAGTATTATTGTTTATTGATATTAACTATTCGGTTTTTGCATACGTTTTAGTATAAAAAAATTATGTTTATTTATTTTTATTTTTTTATTGAAAATGGTTATATAAATATATACGATTGTGATTTTGTCATAATAAAGAGAAATACTTTTTTATGTAATTTTTTTTTTAAATTATTTGATTTTATTTAATGTTTAAAATTTTATTGATTATAATGTTTTATGGAGCATTGTATTCTTCTACATAAATATTTAAAAATTATATATTTTATAAAAGACTATATATTATGTTTTTATTTGTTTGGTTTATTTTTTAGCTTATTTAATTATTATATATATATATATATGAAATTGATATAATTTTGTTTATATTTATTGATTTATAGAGATGTAAATGTGGATTTTTGTATGCATTCAAAATGATGTGATATACAATGAAATTTTGTTTATGTTTGTTTCACGTGTATGCTTCTTGATTTGAATAATAACGTATTTTATCTTAGTGTATATGTTTGAGTATTGATGAGGGATGGAGTGAGAGAGGTACAATGATGTAATTTATCTTAGTGCATATGTTTGAGTATTTGTGTGTATTTGTGTGTATGTGTGTGTGTGTGTGTGTGAGAGAGAGAGAGAGAGGGAGAGAATGTTTGAGTATTAATGAGGGAAGGGGGGGAGAGAGTATATTTGAGTATTGATGAGGGAGGGGAGAGAGGGGGGGAGAGAGAGGGGGGGGTTAAGGGAAATAAGGTGAGAGGGAGAGGGGAAGGGAGAGAGTGAGAGGGAGAGGGCGATGGGGAGAGAGTGAGGGGGCAAGAGAGGAGGAGTGGGAGAGGAGAAGAGATATAGGGGGAGGGAGGGAGGGAGGGAGGGAGGGAGAGATATGGAGAGAGGGAGAGAAGTGGAAAGATGGGAAGAGAGGGAGAGAGTGAGATAGGGGGAGCGGGGGGAGAGGGGGAGAGAGGGATGTCGGTGGAGGGAGAGGGAGAGATAAGGAGGGAGGGAGAAAGAGGGAGGGAGGGAAGGAGAGTGAGGGAGAAAGGAAGATAAGAAGAATAGAGGGAGAGAGGCCGGGAATAATTGGGAGAGAGAGGGGGAGGGAGGGAGAGAGGGGTAGAGTAGGAGAGAGATGGTGATAGGGAGATCATGGGAGCGAGGGAGGGATAGGGACGGAGAGGGAGAGAAGGAGAGGGGTAGGGAAGGAAGGAGAAGGAGGGTGAGTGATGGAGAGGGAGGGTGAGAGAGAGAGAGAGAGAGAGAGAGAGTGGAAGGGGGAAAGAGAGAAGGAGAGAGGGAGAGTTGGGGAGATGGGGAGAGGTAAGGGGAGGGGAGGGAGAAGGAGAGGGGGGAGGAGGGGGCGAGCAAAAGGGGGGTGAGTGAGGGAGGGAGAGTGATAGGGAGAGATGGAGAAATAGAGTGAGGGAAGGGAGGGCGGTCGGGGGGGAGGGAGGGGGGTAGCAGTAGGGGAGTGAGGGGTTGGGGAAGGGGATGGAGGGGACAGGTGGCAGAGGGATATAAAAGGAGGGATGGGAGAGGGTGAGGGGGAGGTGGAGTGGGAGAGATGGAGGGGGAAGGAGAGGGAAATGGAGAGGGAGAGGAAGAGTGAGTGAGGGAAGGGGAGGGAGATGGGGACTGGGAGGGACCAAGGTTGTGGGCACAGAGAGGGGGAGGCAGACATTGGAGTGTGAGAGGGATTGAGGGGTAGGGATATAGAAGGAGGATGGCAGAGGGAGAGAGGGAGAGAGGCGGTGAGCGAGAGAGGGAGGGAGAGGTTGGGAGAGAGAGGGAGAAGGTGAATGGGATGGGAGAGGGGAAGGATAGGGTGGAGGGGTGGGAGAGGGGGTAGGGTGAGAGGGATTGATGGGGAGGGAGATGGAAGTATGAAGCGAGAGGGAGAGGATGAAGGGGAGGGGATACATGAGGGAGAGGGTTGAGGGGTGGGAGGGAGAGGGGGAGGGAGGAGGAGGAGGTGGAGGGATGCGGCAGGTGGGAGAGGGATTGAGTGAGGTTGGGGGATAGGGAAAGAGGGAGTGATTGAGGTTGGGGCACAAGGGGAGGGGGAGGGAGCGAGGTAGGGGGTTGGATGGGGAGAGGGACATGGATAGCAGTAGGGGGAGGGAAGGAGATGGGGAGAGGAAGGGAGGAAGGGGGAAAGGAAGAGTGAGAAGGAGGGACATATAGGGGGAGAGAGGGGGGGATGGGGGGAGAGGGAGAGGGGGATGGGAAGGGGAGAGGGAGAGGGGGATGGGAAGGGGAGAGGGCGAGAGGAAGGAAGAGATGGGGGTAGAGGGTGTGTGAGGGAAAGGGAGGGGTTGGTAGTAACTAAGGTGTTGTGAAGGGACTGTGGGAACACCGAGGGTGTAACATCCCAAAAATTCATAAAATTTAAAAAATTTGGTAATATCAATAAATATGATATTTAAGTATGCACAAGTAATTAACTATTTGATTTGTTTATTTTAACTATAGTAATTCGTCTATCTGTTGTTTATTACTTTTTGAAATACGATTACGTTCCTTAACGAGATGTTTGTTAAGATCGCTACTTAATGTTTAATTATTTTGTTTGCACTAACTGTTCACGCCTCTTCTGACGATGAAGGGGTCCTATGGCACCCCGGGGCTTACTTAGTTGCATGGATAAAGTTATTACACTTGACGCAGGTTACAGGTAAAGTTAATTCCAGTCTTTGAAGTTATTTAAAGTTTACCAGCTTATATTCAACCAACAGTAATTTTATTTGAAGATTATTGCAGGTTGAGATCCTAGCTTTTATTATGACTTCTGTTGCACAGCTTCAGCATGAATATTATTAATTTGAATTATCTTTCTTATGGCATTTCCAAATGATAGATACATACCTAAAACTTGGATTCTAATTCTGCGATCAAATGATAATTTTGAAATACTATACTGGTTATGATAGAAGTTATCTAGTTTATCCCAAACTTAACATGATCTTGTTAAAGTCACAAAGAGGTTCTATTTGATTTACATGACTGTGTAGCTAACATTTTGCTATGGATACCATATATTATTGTAATCACTCAAATAATATTTTGTGTAGAAAGTAGTATAAATCTAACACTATTAAGACTTATTCTAAGTATTGGTGTTACCATGTACATTTGATATTTTACACATATAAACAAGAACGAATCAGCATTCATAAATATGAAGTTATATAACATTCATATATCTACGAAATCGTATAATCATCTATGTACATGAAACTTTACAATGATTCTACTCATATCATGTAATTTCTTATGATCTAGGTTATAATTCATATCATTTGGTGTTATAATTCTAATGTTATACAAACATTCTAGGGTTAACATTGATTTACAATAATCGATTTCATTAACACCTATGCTATGTAACAATTCTAATATTAAATCAACCTATACATGTACAAAACATAATGCAATGATACTTCAATTACTTTGGAGTTATGGTTATAAGCTTATTACAACAAAACCTAACACTTATATGAATATGAACTATATGATGATCGTATCAATAAACAAATGGTATATATATTATAATGCAAATATATACGAGTTATGATCACGAGGTAAAGTATTGGAACTAACGTTTATTAAATGCACGTTGGTAAACATTACGAAATAAAAAAGCATTAACTGAGATCTTGGTGGAATGCTTGGTGGCATCGAACCTGACTTGAGGTAGGTGAACATCTCTTGGATACTGCATTACCACACATGCGATAGCGTTAACCCTCTCTTGTCCAAAACCGTTGTATTCAATGTTATGGTTGTGATTTTGGAAGTGAGGCCGACAGGCCGTGAGGTCTTAGGGTTTTGAGGTGGTCGTTCAGGGTTTCGATACCACAACCTTGGTATGTTTTAATGGTGATAACCTGAACCTTGAAATGCATGGGTCTTGAACCTTGGTCTTCCAACGATAACTAAAGATCTAGATCTTTATATCCACAGGTAACAGATCCGTCAATGCTTGCATTGGTTATTTTAAACTTGTTAAGTTTGGTTTTTATAATAATTACGAATCTAACTGAGGTTTTATGGCACATTTTGCAGGGTTTGGTGATCTCTCAGCTATGTTTCCTGCTGAGGATGAACACCGAGGACTTCAATGTCCTCGTAAGTCTCGGGTTGATCCATGTGCCCTCGATTCATCGGAAGATGATTTTTTTCTTCTGTGTTGTAATTTGATATTAGGTCTTAAGTCGTGGGAAAAAGAATGTATAGTCTGAGTTTGAGGCTTCAAGCCTTCATTGTAACTGGTTATTTTGAGCATTTAGCAGACTTGTTGTTTGTACAGCTTGTGCATGCTTTCGATCGGTGGTTAATAATCCATTTTGACAAATAATATCAATACTAGTTTTGATACAGTATTCACTGTGTTGTTTTTAATATATTCGATACTATTGTTGTTATAACCATTATGGTTCGATACATGGTCTGGTTGAGTGAAGCACTCGAACCATTCTTGTTATGATAGTTTTTTATATAATCAGGGCGAGTGCGACTCGAGCCCATGAATTGATATATGAAATGTTTTTATTTTATTTTATTTAAAAAATGTTATTAATAGGTTGCTTTAGATTTGGGTTTGACCAACGTTGATAATGCTTAAACTTTAGCTTCGGGCAGGGTTGCTAGAACTGTTGCCACAGTTCTGTACTACTTTATAAAAATCAAAAGTTCGTTCTGGTAAGTGCTGCGTATGCAGACTTGATTCTTGCCTTGGTTGCCAAACCCTTAGGGTTTATCACAACATTTCTATGTTGGTTAAAAAAATACTTAATTTGATATTAATGAACCTAAACCACGACTTGGTTTTGTGCATGATGATTATACTTATGCTGTGTGATTTCTATTTATCAATAAATATTTTAAAGGTTACTACACTTATATTTTAATTGCAATCTATAATGTATTATGAACTGTTAAGATCATTTTTATTTATTAGGTTTACAAAGTTAAAGAGTTATTATATTGCATGTTATGATAATAGTAAAACAATGTTTCAATAACATAAACTATAAGAAGTCTATGGACTTTGCTTCTAGCCAGCATAGGTTATTTACAACTACTTGATAGTAAAAACTTAGGGTTACTGTTTGACTTAGGAAACAATACATAATTATGAATACTATATACTAAATCAATTATCATTTCATTCTGCATCTTTTAATTATCCCATTTAATTCTCCACCTCCTACACTAGAGTACGACATCTATGATGTGTGGAAAAATACAGGAAAATAATTTATTTATTCAAAAATAGAACTATTCTAACCTATCCTAACTTAATAGAATATACAGTTCAGCTAAACAATTTAGTCAATAAGTCTTCATTATCAAGCCAGGAAAAAGGGTTAGAGGTTTAATAAAACAACTTCGTTCATTCAACTGAAAATAAATAAGACAGAACAATAGAACTTGATGAATGTAGGAGAAACAAACAACCCAAGGATCCTGTTCCACCCAACCTACTCCTAAAAACAACCAAATTACTTTCCTTAGGACCCCTGAGCCTCTTCACTAAACCACTAGGAAGAAGAATCTGTAGAAGCTTTAGGTCATCAACTTGCAGTAACAATGTAGATCATCCAGTCATATAGAGTTAGCAGTCAAAGAGACTTGCACTAGCACCTCTGGTTTCCTTATCAGAATAATTTCAGTAGACTCACAATGCACTTGCACTTAGCCTCCCTATTTGAATCTCTCAGTGATCACCTAATAAACTTGGGGAATTATTTCTGCAGAAAAATAATTATGGAGCTCCCTGCTCAATTCGAATTGCCTTCTCTAGGCTGCCTAGGCCTTTTTAGTGGTTAACCTGGTCATTAATGAGCTAACAGCTCTATTCCACCCACCTAGGGGATAATACCACAAATTTAGGGGTAGTTGTCCCATAACCAACAACTAGTGGTGGAGTGCAAATGCTGACACCTGTCCCATGCCTTCTAATAGCTTCCATTCCTCCTAGTGGGTCAGTGAACACTCATTCAACAATTCCCTTGGTGTTTGTCTCCTGTTTTAATTTATTAAATAATAATAATATGTCATTACAATCATCCTTGACCAGATTTGGTCATAATTACAAAACTTTGTAATTATAATTTAACATAATGTTTTTGCAATAAAATAAATAGTCTCAAAATTTGGGTAGGTGACAGGGGGGAAGTGAAGGAAGGAGGGAGTTGGGGGAGGTTGTGAGGGAGGATGTAGGGGCGGGGGAGAGAGTCATGGAAAAATTTAGGGGCTAAATTTCTCCCATGGGAGAAATTAAGGTGGTTTAAAATATTTAATGAGCGATTTTTTTATATGGACATGATTTTTATATTTAATAAATTCATCCATTATTTATTCAATAAATAATAACTACAAAAAAATTAGCCCTCTTGTATTAACAAAGGAGAGAAAAAAAATGAATTCGCCCCTTGAAACTCGCCTTTGAATCTTCAATTCGCCCCCAACTTTTAGTTGAAATTCATGTGAAGCCTTCATTCGCCCTTTGATTTCTAGTATTAGAGGTTTTTGGTAGCGATTTAGCCCTTGATTTCCTATAGTAGAGGTTTCTGGCAGTGATTTTTCCCTTGATCTCTAGTAATAGATATTTCTGGTAGCGATTTTGCCCTCGATTTCCAGTAATAGAGGTTTTTGGCAATGATTTCTCCTCGATTTCGTGTAATTGAGGTTTTTGTTTGAAGAATTTAAGGAATGAGGGATAATGGGGTCCTGTGGTGGTGCAATTTTAGTGTTTTTATTCTTTGATAGGTTTTTGAGCAGTGGTGTACACAACATCTTGGACGATTACCAAACTACAACCTATAAGTTACCCTGAACTTATTCTCCCTCATGCATGTTTCGAACAGTATTGTTTGTGTTGCCTCAAACCTTTTGAACTAGATGTAAGCATATAATAGAGTTAAATATTCTCATATGCTATGCCTTGCATTTATCAATGTATGTCTATTGTAATGATTATGCAGGCTACATAGAACATCTACTTAACTGTATTTATTTTAGAAAATTCACGATAGTTCAATTTTTTTAAGAAAATTCTTTTTAAAGAATTTTTCATGATGTATTCCCTCATGTTTTAACATATGGACATGCCAATGCTAGTGCATTGTATGACAACGCCAGCACCATTGACAATGTAGATGATAATTTATTTAAAGAAACAATGCTCTGTATATAACCTGATGAACTAACATAATATAGGTCATACTAAATAACATTTAGTTCTTATATATTATAAAATGCACCAACGCATTCTACTTAATACAACACACTATTTTGCCTTATTGTTACTATAATTGTGTTCCATAACCAGTGCATTAAAATTAATTGAGCGCACTGTTTACGATGCTTTTTGGTTTTTATGGTGCACTAGTGCATTAAAATTTAACTAATCACAATTATTTTATATATTTTTATTAAAATTTTGTAGCTTCTATGGTGTTTCATAGGTAATTCAACGCACCACATGTGGTGCACCATGTGTTGCAAAGCAGTGCTTGATTATTTTTAAGCCACACTGCTTATTAAATGAATACCACCCTTTTATTTTATAATGTGTCTACAAGTGTATTATTCTGTCTCCTAATGTGCATGAGTCCGAACTCCTTAATCTCCTTTAGTAGGTGAAGGGTACACTTTTGAGTCCTAGGTAGCCTCATCTTTAGCTAAACCTTTTTCTAGTAGAGAAAATGACAAACATGGATTATCCGAACATGATCACTTTTTGCATCTAGAGAGATTCCAAATACTTTGATCCCATTGATATCAAAGAAAACATTTGGATTAATTATTATTAGCCATGCCTAACCCCCAAGCAAACTCACAATTGCCCCTCCACAGTCTAATAATATCCCTAGTCTTGCAGTTGCCACCCATAAAATACTTTTTATACAAAAAATAAACTACATAGACATTATTTGAATCCAATTGATTTTTGGGGGGAGTTTCTACTCATGCATGCATTTGCTGGAATTGTTTCTTTGGATTTAGGTCTGATATTACGATTCTAGTTGCATGGATAACAAAATCAACAAACTCTCTAGACCCTCAAACCCTACAACAATGCATGGGTTTATATTTTCAAGGCTATAATGACTCTCATAATTAAAAAATAAAATAAAATTAGTAGCATTAATATTTTTAGATAAATATCTATGCACAAGAAGAATCCATTCTTTACAATTGCTCAAAAACATTTTAGCAAAATTTAGCATTTAGGCACTCAACACCTACAAAAATGGTAACATATGCATTATATTTTGCATGAAATAATATACCACTATTAGAAAAAAATTGAATTTCACATGATCATACAAAAAATCCATAAATAAAAATTATATATTCTTGAATCTAATTCGATTTCCTACATTTTTAAAATTTGCTTACACTATATTCAAATTCATTGTGAAAGTACCTCAAATCATTCCTCCAAGTCAACATAGTTTTTTTTTTCCATGTTTTCATTTCCACTATTGTGTCATGGGAGACCATCATTAGCTTGCACTCATTCGAAAACAAAGGGCCATTTAAAGATACCTATGGAGATAAACCAAACTCTCATAGATTTATGGTCCATTTGAAATATTGTGGTACATGACAAACAATATATGATTCCAATGTAATTTTACAATATGCATGCCAAATTCAAACAAGGAAATAGATGTTGCAATAGTTTCTTGATGTTTAAATTACCTAGACAGTTATGTAATGGAATTATTATCAACATTATTAAAATCCTCATTGTGAATTATCTATTGATGATTGGTGTCTTAACCTCTACGGATATGTTAGTTTCCTGCGGTTGTGTTTGATGTTTGTTTTATATTACCAAGTACCGTGGTTGTGCCACTTACAAATTTATTGTTCCTAATCCACTGAGTTAGCAACCATTCAAATTCAATAAAGATCATTTGGAACTACTCAAAAGGAAATTAGTAATGTGTAAAAACTACACAAGATCCATAAAATGACAATTTCAATAATCAAACCTATTGTGGATTCAATTCTCATTGATTCACATCTATTTTTCAATTAGAAATAAGTGTTTTCAATTAATTGAGAATGATTTCCTTAACCTTAATGTTCGCAACATATCCATGGACTCTTTTGATACACAAATATGGGTTTTTGAAATGATTCCATGGGGTTTGAAGAAATAAGCACATTCACAAACAAATATTATCATGAGAAGGATATGGAAAAATTGGAATTTCCTCACCACATCATCTTATTTCCTTGTGAGGATGCTTTAAATTTTATGCTTACCATCCTTGCAATCATGTTTAGTTATATGATGTTGTAATATCTTTTAAGCTAAGTTGCATATGTACGGATGTGGGTATTAATATAATTATAACACAGTTTTATAAAAGATTAGGAACAACTCCATTGGGTTGTAGGTTAAATATGTATGGATAAAGAGCTTGTTGTTATGAGACAATCACATCATACATGAAAAACATGTCCCATACAATCCAATGTTAATAGAGATCTACTTAGAAATTGGAATGTCAACATTTGTGGGTATAATAAGTATGTTGATGATTTAGGACTACAAAAATTTAAGCATGGCAGAATGATATGTCAAAATAAGGCATTGCAAATCATAACTATGCAATGCTATTAATATAGTTATACAAGAGATTGTAGCTATCACCGAGGGGAGAATTATTGTTGGAGCATAAACAAGTGACCTAATGGTTATGCACGCATTGAACATAGTCTCCCACTAACTCACCATTTTAATTTGAATATACTAAGTGGATGGATAACCTTCACAATTATATAAGAGATTGTAGCTATGATCAGGAGTAGAATTAAGAAGGAATCAAACTCAAGTAATCAAATGTTGTGCATACAATGAACATAACATTCCCACCAAATTTACGAGAATATATATCTTAACAAAAGAACTCATCATTCCATGGGATTCCACCCCATCAATCCTTTTAATATTAATGGGTTTTAACACTAGCTACAACACTAGCGTCAGAAAAACCAATCAAGCTACATATGACAATACTCAAAACTGGACCTTTTGAACTCCCTATTACACAATAGGTATCCATACTACTTTATCCACAGCATGTGGCACCTTGAATATCTCCCAACACCGTTATTTACATTTAATAACAAACTTGTGCTCGAATAGTTATTACCCCATTTTTTGTGCTAGAAAGAGCCCCCACAACCTAGAATCCAATCCATGCACCATGCCCACATCCATATAAACACATATAATAGTGTCCTCAAATAGAATCCCTAATCCAAATAATTTTATATTCAAAGCATTAACACATCCACATCTTGAATATATATTAAAAAAAATTCCTAATGTAGCAAAATGTCCCTTTATTGATATAATGAGAAAATTCAAGCTTATCATACTTCAATGCATGAATACACAAAATCCAATAGTTTTTTTTTCAAGAAGAAAAAACATACTTTTGATATTAATTATGAATCAAAAAGTATACAAAGATTCACATATGTCCAATAAAGGACTCCAATCCATAGGATAATACAAAGAGTATCCAAAAATATCAAAACAACTCAAAATGTTGAGAATTAGAAAGTTATACTAACAAGAAGGCATATCAAAATGATACTATACTTCAAAAAAAGGAAAATGACCTTCATTTTCCAGTATGTTATCTATAAATTCCAATTCCAATTCGAACACATCTCTAGACTGATTTTTCCATGGATTTTATCATGGGGATTTTGAGAGATAGTAATAAATTA
Source organism: Larix kaempferi (assembly GCA_027924585.1). Classification (NCBI taxonomy): domain Eukaryota; kingdom Viridiplantae; phylum Streptophyta; class Pinopsida; order Pinales; family Pinaceae; genus Larix; species Larix kaempferi. Next base: position 8,310,981 of record BSBM01001398.1, read on the forward strand.
GTCAACATGTTGGTCATATATTGTCTTTCCAAATATGCCCATTTTTATGCATTGTCACACCCTTTTACACCATTGGTAGTTTCTCAAGTCTTCTTGGATTGAATTTTTAAATTACATGGAATGCCCACTTCCATTGCTTGTGATAAAGACACTACCTTGATAAGCAACATCTAGTAGGATTTATTTAAACTTCAAGGTACCCAGTTAAAATTTGGGACAACCTATCACCCACAAACTCATGGCCAAAATTTAAATGTAAATAAGTGTTTGGAAACTTAATTGTGATGCTTTGCTTAAGAAAATCCACATCATTGGACACAATAGATTCCTCTTACAGAATGGTGGTATAATACCACTTTTCATGGTTCTACCAAAATGACACACTATGAAGCAATAAACAACAAGAAACCCATGACAATGGTTTCATATTTACTAGGAAATACTAGGGTTTAGAAAGTGGATAACACACTTCACATTGGAGAATCTATTCTTCACACACTTGAGGACAATTTGGCTATGGCTCAAAATAGAATGAAACAATAGGAATATAATCATTTCTCTAAGCACTCGTTTATAGAATGGGATTGTTTATTTATTTGACTTCAACCTTCTAAATAGTCATCCCTCCAAAATCACCCCCACTAGGAATTGGCTCTGAAGTTCTATAGGCCCACAAGGTCTTCACTTAGTGAAAGTATGTCATAGCGCCTTTGTTTGTGGGATATTAGAGAATATTAACTCTAATTTTACTAGATATTGATAAATACCGACAAAAATTATTTTGTTGATCCTCCTTCCCAATAGATCTTTCTAATTAAAAATATCATATTTTTACAACATATACCCTATTTTAACTAGATACCCATTTTTATACCCCCCAATACCTATAAACTCCCCATAACCAATTCCCTCCAACCCCCAATAACTATAATATATTGAGCTTATTTTCCACAATTTAAAAACTCCCATTTATGAATGAACATGATAAGATTTAGAGCAACAAGGTGAATCCCCTAGGTATGGGCCTCACCAGATCATCCAATCCATTGGACAAGTGTCCTATAAGCTAACTTTTCCCTATCACTTCAATATTCACATGGTCTTTCATGTATCATGCATAAAATATGTGGTGGGATACAATTATAGAGTTAAAACCAAGTTACTATAACTTGATGAGGAAGGTTCCATTTGGCTCTAACTAGAAGCAGTATTGGACACCAGTGAACACCAATTGCACAAGTATATAATCAAATAAGTCTTGATCCAATGGAAATATATGCAACTTGAAGATACAAACTAAGAACCTAAATGGATTTTACAAAAATTTCCTAATCTTTAGCATTGAGAACAACACTACTTTGGAAGATGGAAGGCATTCTAGGGTCCCACCCTAACTGCCTACCTTAGTAGTTAGTCATGTTATGTATGAGGAAATAAACTTTAAATAAGGCTAATTAGTTGGTAGTATAATATTAATGTAAAAGGTGTATCTTTAATAATAAAGGCATGATAGTTAGTTGGTACTCATAAATTATTGACCAAGACAAGTAGTTATGGTTTTCGGATATTAAAAGCCTACTTAAGGAGCTAAGAGGATATGGATTGTTTTGTTAATAATTATTGTATCAAATCTTTTCTCTAATTAAATGTCACCCAATCTTAAGAGGCACATGAGCATTGGTTCCTAAAGTGATTATCATAATACAAGATCTATTTATGTAGCATTTATCATGTCTATTTGCTTTGATCAGTTATTATACAATGTAATCTTATGTTTCATGCACTGTTTATATTTGTATATCTTGTTATTTCTCTAATTTGTAGGGTTAAGACCACCACACTTTTTATACTCATTCAACCATAACTATGTTCCAAATATCCATCTCTAGTACATAAAACCTATTCTAGGTACACATATCCAACTAACAAGTCAAAGATCCCTTTTACAGCGCCTATGTGGTACTTTAAGGCCATTTTCATGGACGAAACCCTTAAAATATGTATATATATTACTTGATTCCTTTAATTTCCTCCTCTTACCATGGTCAAGAACTAATACCCATCCTTGGTGGAAAAAAAATCCTAATAGCACCCATATCATAATATAAGGTCAAACATTCCCTCTAAAGGCTATTTATAATGGTTTAAGAACTTTTTAATGGATCTTAAGCCTTAAAAGATTCTTCCTATGACACTTTATTTTCTCCCAAGGATATAGTTAAGATATGAAGACCCACCAATTGTGTCTACATAGTTCTAACAGTTCCCATGTCTCATTCGAAGGTCAAATATTCCATATGTAGGGTCTGTTTGGTGGTTCAAGGTGTCATTGATGGATTGTGACCCCCATAAAATTAATTTATATCATATGGCACCCTTTTTGCTTCATTAACCCCCAAGACCTATGGTTGGCACACAAAATATCTTAATTAAACTCATATACAATTAAGAGGCCAATGATCTAAGTTTATGTGGTGCTTTGAAGTCTATTTTAGGGACCAAGGCCATAGAAGCTTCATTTTGGGTAAATGGCACAAGAGCCAACTCTTGTTTGCAAAACCTCCTAATGTTATCCATAGCCTACACAAGGACAAAGGTACTATGTAGATATTTTTATGTTGGTTTAGTGAATATTTTATGTCCCATAATACTTATAATATTAATTTTGTGGTTAAGGACCTTTTTTTCCTCCCCTAATCATGGTTAAGGCCTTGAGACCCATACTTACCGCAAAAAATTTCTAACGGTGCCTCTATCCCATTCCTATGGAAAAGATCCCTTTAAAGGGTGTGTGTTGTATTTCAAGGCCTTGATCATTGCCCATTAGCCCAAAAATATTCTTTAAATTTATAATTCCCAATATTTATCCTCCAACCATGGTTAAGAACTTGAGGCCCATACATGATGCATAAATGCCATAATCATACCCATATCTCATTTGAAATAAAACAATCCCTTATTTAAGGCACGGTGTGTGGTTTTTGGCATTGTTTATGGTTCTTTATCCCTAGCAGATTCATTTAGGGGCAAAAGAACTTGCTTTCCTCCCTTGACAAAGGTTAATACCTTAAGACACATCCCTAGCATGAAAGGTCTTAGAATGGTACCCATATTCCACTTGGAGGCCGAATACCACCTCTAAAGAGCTTGTGTTGTGGTGTGAGGTCATATTGATGGAAAATGGGGCCTGTATATCCTTTTATGGTGTAATTCCCTTATCTTTCACCCTTGACTATGGTAAAGGATTCAATACTGTAATGTCCCTAAAATAGTAAAAATTTAAAATTTTCTGCTAATGTAATAAAATCTATTTTAAGGGTGATGATTTGTAAATTAACTTCAGCACTGAATAAAATAAGATATGCATCGATACTTGTTTTACGGAAATCAAGAATTTAAGTTTATTTTCCTAAGTAATCAAGTCTCACTAGCTAGCAATATTTTGGATCTGCGGAAGCGATGTGTAGGGTAGATTTATATAATTCTATTCCAAGTGTGTACATGCTAGAATAATTATAAAATCACCTCTTACTTACTATTCAAGAACTTAAGTGCATATTTATAAATGTTTGAATATTATCTTCAGGCGATATGGACCTTCGATGAAGAAAGTGTGAGGTCCAAGAGGGAACATTGATATTTCAAAAAGAAGAGATAACCCCCCCGGCAGAGTTGCCGAGAGGTAAGGTGCAAGTGTTGGAACTTCTGACTTACTTAGCAAATTTCGCTAATGCATTTGATTGTAAACTCTGTTTTGCAGGTGTGCTTTTGAAGGCATCTACCTTGGGTTCTAAATCATATTCCTAACAATTACTTAACCAGGAGTTTGTAAGAGTTGAAGAGTTGGCCCATTGAAATATTTGTTGGACTTTGCAATACTTGTGGGCACTTGAAATAATACTTATGGGTTTGCAATACTTGTTGGTCAAGTAATACTTGTGATCCTTACAATACTTGTTGAGCATCACCATGGAAACGAATGCCTCTCATACTATAGAGAATAGGGTTTATATCGAAATAATTTGGGGTTGTTAGTGACATTAAATGCAGTGATACGAAACCACATGGTTTGCTGCCAGCTTTGTAGAAGGGTTTACTTGGTCTTTACACCAGCAACAAAATCGTATTCTTAGTTCATTTGGCTTTGGTCATTGCTTGATGTGTTTGAGGGGTCTGTGCTCTGACCCAAGCTTTGCTCGTTGTCAAAGCACCTATATATTGCTTGCTTGAAGTCGTAGAGGAGGATGAATGCACCAGGTAATGTCATGCCCTTCGTTTACGCTCTATTCCTATTGTTTTATCTAGCATGAAAGTTATTATTCCTGGAGTTTAACCTTGTAATAAAACGGTTGATGGCAGGTAATTTATGTTGCCGCTCTACATGGATTGCTACTAGGTGGTCATTACCTTTGGCATTTGGATGGCTTGAACAAAAGGGTAAGTTTAGGTTTTCCAAACCCTTGCTCCTGATTCTTGCCTCTCTGGAGGGTGTATCGTTTTATGATTTGGGATTTCGTGTTCCCCTTTGGCTCACTGTAATGTATTTAAGAAATCATGAGGGGGGGGTCACCGTTGGCTGGACCGGTTAAAGGTTATGTTGCTTGTTTTATAAAGAAGGATAAACCTGGAGGGTTTGTGTACTAGATGTAATGTCTTTGACCATTTTTATTTGTGTTGTAAACCTCTTTCAAATGAGTTATGAGCTATTGTTGTATAAATTTGGGGTTTGGGAGTCATTACAATGAACCGCGTTTTCTATTGATCCTCGAACATGTATTTATGAAATCTAATGGTCAATGTGGAATCTCTGCGTTTGCTTTATGAATTTTAAAAGGTTTAATAATTTCTCTCTCTCTGATGTTTGGATATTGTTGTTATTTAGGTTGAAGACCTTCGGTTGAGTATCGTAGTTCTGCTATTTCTCTGAAATTTTTAACTGTGTATTAAATGATGCCTTGATAGGAAAATCGTAACTCTTTAGATGACTCAACTATATGCCTAAGAATTTTAGTCTTTGGTTCTTACTGTTGCGTTTCCTGGTAGTTGTAATAACTAGAAAGGGTTTAACGAAGAGACTATCATGAGATTCAATCCTTGTTCTACATTTGTTTTTAATGAACGAATGTCATTAGAGAAAATTTGGGTAAAAAATGGGACTCCTAAGGAAAATAATAAAATAATAGTAGAGAGAGAGTAAAAAAACTACTTTTTGGATCATATTTTCAACATATGTCCTTGTATGTTTACTCAAATTTTAATCGAGAGGACTCGTTGGATGCATAATTAAATTATGCATCCAATGAGTACCCATGTTGCATACTTTTAACAACATCTACACCATGAAAAATTGAAAATACATTAAAAACATGTTTCTAGTGAGAGAAAACATGTTTTTAATGTATTTTCAATTTTTCATGGGGTGGATGTTGTTAAAAGTATGCAACATGGGTACTTGTTGGATGCATAATTTAATTATGCATCCAATCATTCCTCCCGCTTGAAATTTGAGTAAACCTACAAGGAGATAAGTTGAAAATACGATCCAAAAAAAGTAGTTTTTATTTTTTCCCTCCAATTTTTTTAGGTGCTCCCTTTTTGAATTTTAAAGCATTTTGATTGGCTAATACATGATGACATGGAATCTGTACTATTTTTGGAAGGCCCATTTTAAATTGATTGTTGCTAAACGATAACGTATGTTTGGTTGGTTGTCGATTATGGCTTTGTGTTGCTCGCCAGGCTTCTAGTTGAGATTTAAACTTGGTGGAATACTCCTGTGTTTTCAGTGGAGTCGTAATCCTAGCAGTCGGTTGTTTTGATTGCTTGAAAGAAAAGGGATTCTGTATGCTAAAATTATGCTGTCAGCGATTTGTTTGTGGGTATTAATAATCTTAGGGAAGTTAATGGGATTCGATCCCTTGACAGGTGATTCAATGTGTTAAAATAAATGATACACGATACTTCACTATGTGAGGAGATTCGATCCATGAAATAAAGAACAAGCTCGTCATGTGATGAAATATAAAATGGTCTGAGTCTATGAATGAAATCTTGATCCCTTGAAGTGCCTGTTGCATGTTTGTGTAGTGAATTAATTAATGGTTAGAATCATAACTAAGGGTTTTGGTGAATTCGTTAATGTTTGAAAAAGATTTGACTACTGTAATACGTTTTCTTTCTACTACTGTACAATTTGATTGTAACATACCCTTTTTTGCTAAAAAGCATTTTATGTTGAAAACATTACCCTAAATTTTATTGTAAAGTTTTATATTGGACAACTGTCCAAGGATGACTGTAATTTGCACAATATTTTATTATTAAATAAATTAAATAGGAGACAAACACCTAAGGAGACTGTTGAAAGAGTGTTTACTGACCCACTAGGTGGAATAGAATCTGGTGTAGAAGGCAATGGACAATTGACAGCTTCATGAGGCAAGTAACTAGCTGTTGCTATGGGACAAGTCCCTTCAAATGTGGTCATAGTGCCCTGAAATATGGGACTGGAGCTTGAGGCTCATTTATTGAAAACTGACCACTAAGGACCTAGTCAGTCTATATAAGAGCCATCGAATTATGGACTGAGGTTCATCACTTTTCCTGACGAGGAAATTTACCGTGGGATTATGTTGCTTGCACCCAAGAGATTCGATGAGGGGATATGCTAAGTTTTTTATCATGGTATAAATCTTCATGTTTTGTTGTTGAGTGCAGAATTATACTATTAAGTGTTGAAGTCTTAAAAACTAAGTGCTGAAGTCTTAAAACTGAGGAGCAAGTCTTAATAGTTGCCACCTGTACAATTTCTGAGTGCCTTGCTTCTACACAGAGTCTTCTACCTAGTGGTTCAATGAACAGGCTTAGGGGTCCAAAGGAGGCAAGAAGATTGGCTGCTTCTTCTAGAGAAGGTTGGGAGGAATAGGCCTCCTTGGGTGTTTTTCCACCCTATCTACAGTTACAGGTTCTACTCATCATTTCTGTTTTTCCAAGTAGTTAAATTATTTTCTGAAAGTATTGATTTAGTATTCATTAGATAAAAACTACTAATATCATTATGCAGAAATAATGGTTGATTTCTGTCCTAGTTATGAATGTGTAGAATGATGAATAAAATGCCCTCTCTGTATTTTTCCCCATGTTGTTTTCTGCATAGTACTCCAGTACAGAGAAGTAAGTTTAGAATAGATGATAACATTTCATATTACAGTTATTCTAGTATTTTATTTTACTTATTGTCAGAAATAAATATTTCTTAACTATACAAAAACCTAGGGTTTACACTTAGGTCATTTACTTCTTTCCAGATTTCACATGCTATGCATTTTACTATTATTTCATTCAAAACTGTAAGGTATTATAATTTCATTTCATTCCTTCATCGATATTCCTAAATTATAAGCAGCTGCGAAATAAAATTAATATTTTCATTATCTTTCAGGCTAACCTGCTATGTCCGAATTTTGCAGAAATAAAATATTCTAGGTTTTTATTTTTCAAGTCACATCAGATACATTCATCACAATTTTTAAACAATTTTCATTTCCCTCTCTTTACTATACTTAGTCCTTGAAAATAGCTATAATATCAACAAAAAATATCTATGTTATTTCAATACTAAAACTTTTATTTTATTACGCAGCATTTAGATATTAATCAAATTTAAAGTGTGCATGTATTCCAAATTTTTGCAGTAGATTATCTTTTATATTTAGAATCAGAATATGTTATCTACCTTTTAAATCCTTAAAGTTTGATTTCAAGAATTTCTTAGCATCGTTTAGTTTGAAAAATCGAAACCCAAAACCCTAGACATTTATTTTTATCTTTAGCAGAAAACACCTAAACGTTTTGCAAAGGAATTACAAGACTAATTCTCAACTTTACAAAATTTGCAGACACTTACGGTTTCGATTTAGAAAACCTTAATTTTATCATATAGCCAGCTTATGGCCAAATATTTTAGAAAACGTAAATATCAATTTGTTTTCCTTAGAATCTCAAAACGAAACACATTGCTATAGTTCAACTATTACATTTTACAATAGCTATCTACCTGTGCAAGTCAAACTCAGTCTAAGACACTATTATCATTCTTAATGGGTATTTTAAGTTATGTTTCAATGCAAACTGAGTCCCATATCACCATTCAAACAAAGGTATAAACATTTTAGTACAGAACCTTCTATTTCGTAGAAACGAGTTAGCTCTTGGCTCTCGACTATTATTTAAACATTGTATTCCCATTAAAATGACTGAGGATTCATCCCTTTAGCAATTACATCTTAAACAAGTTTATTTTTTCAACAAAAATTACAGTGAAACACTGCAAAGCAGAGTCACAAGACAAGCCGAGGATCTCATCCTCTGGGCACTTTGTCTTTTGGCTCTCAAAACATAACATCGGCCAAAAAAATTTCCAGGAACCAAATACCAAACTATCGTCAAACATCAAGCATCGGCCACACTGGGCCAGGAGAACCTATGAGGGAAAGAACCACCGAGGCTTACCGGGTGGTTGATCAGCATTCTTCCACCGAGCTTCAAGCAAGTAACCCTTTGAAGAAGTAACACCTGCCACAAGAACACATAAGAGGTTAAACAATAAATTACAGAGATAATTATAGACACAACAGATAGCATTAAGACTTTAAGTTCAAAACATTAACTGTGTAATGTAGCTCCAAGAGTAGAGACGCCTGCAACAAACCATGACGGAGCCATCTAGCAAACACAGTGAAAAGGGAAATCAAATTCTGAGAACCATTCTTATTATGCTATGAGAATCAACCTTGGTCCAAACTTCACTCTCAAAGACTAACAGAAAAACTTTGGATACTATCCCTAACACACCAACAAATGCTACATTACGGCTCGACTCTACAGGAGAAACAAAACCTAGAACTAATAAGTTTTCCCACAGGTCCAGGGATCGAAACTAAGGAAGGAGTCCACTGATCTTCAACTACCAAACCCTACATTGTAGCAGGCAGTCGGCCTGTCCACCTTACCACCACCAAAGCAAAATGAAGGCCAAAGAACCACTTCAACACTAAGCATAACGAAAGACTAGGGTTTCAGTTCAAAGCCCCAAAACATTTGAGATTAACGATGGAGATGATGCCAACCAGGCACATCTAGAATCAGGAAACAACCACATTTATTTCATATTGATTATCACTTGCACCATGACATCGAACTCAGTAGACCTGAGGTTAAAAGAATTGAACAGCTTGACGTCTTGGTAGAAGTTTGTGAATTCTATCACATGAACCACAACCACGATGGCATCCACTAAGACTTCCACTCAACGCAGAAGGCATGTGACTTAAATGCCAAGGCCAGTTATGATAGCCTGCCAACACGCTATTACCAAGACATTTAATGCCCTGTCATTATTACATTCAGCACAAAGACTTAGGGTTGCAACACATATTTCATTTCATTATCCAAAGTATGTAGTCGACACCTTATTGTTGGTAATACATTTCCCATATATTGGTCATAGAATGCATGGTTAATATATGTTGCATATTTTTCTCAAATGACATAGGTAGCTTTTTATAGAAGACATTTGATACTTGGTTTATAGTTTAGAATTTCATAAAATACATTGCCACTTTTGTTTACAATGCTACATTATTATTAATCCATCGTATAGATATTAAACAAGGATTGTTTAAAGTCCTATAGTTTTATAATTTCATACTAGTAACATCATATTCATGATGGATACAATATATCAAACCATTTCTACAAAAGTATGGATCTTCATGTAATTATATATTGAGGAATGCATAAGATATTTAGTTTACATTTGTGATTCTAGTCAATCCACTGAATAAAAATCAAACTGGCTCACATTTCTATAGTATGAAGTAACATATAAGGCTAGTACTTTCACATAAATAAACACATGATGTTATCATTCTTTTAAAATAGGAAAATAGAGATAGTAGTATGTTAATCATATAGACATTGTATCCTAGGTAAGGTTTAGTAACATTTACATTATTTTTCCATGTGACGAATTATTAAGACTCTAGTCTATTGAATGGAAGTTGCGATTCTGCGACTCTTATTATGTTTAATAACACTAACTGAAACAAGAATAAAATTCATACCATGAAATAACTCTTAGGCATGGAGTACTAGAGATATCACAATGAATTTGATGGCTAACTGAAAATATAATTAAAACTTCTTAGAATTACTGGAAGTGCTAGAACATGTCGTAATACTCTTACCTGTGGATCTGCGAAAAGAAATAGGTTCAAATTCTTTAGCTAACATAGCTAAGTAAACCTCGGGGTACCCCGTAGGACCCCTTCGTCATCATCCAAAAGCAAACTGTCAGTATTATGTCTAGATGATTATATCGTAAGAGAATTTAAATCAACATATAGATTACAATTAACACAAGTAAAACTAATGTCGTATTTTGTGTTAAGAAGTATGAATTATCATCATCATAATTTATTATTAGTTAAAAGTATTAGCATTCATTTTCCACATTAGCAAGTACAACATTTAATGTTACTTTAAAGTTTTAAATTTTTGTGAATTTTCAGGATGTTACAATGATTGATAAGGCTTCGGGTGAAAGCTAAATGTAAATGAGATTTCCTTTTTCTTTTAAAGAACAAATCTCTACTAAGACTACGTTATCATCTTCCTAGTTTATGTAAAAAACCTAAGAGAACTACAAGACATGAATATGGTACTGGCAACATCCTACATAAATAATGCTACCGGGAGGAGAAAGCATTCTCATGTTTTAAAATTTATAGGGCAAGGACTTTTAGGTTTGAAGGTTTGCATGGATGTCTAGCACAGGCTAGTTGGACTAGACTTGCTAGACATTTTGTCGGTTTCTAATTTATAATTTTCTGAGGTTAATAAAATTTTTGGGCATGCAGTTCTACCTTTAAAATGAAATTAACCTGGGAGCCTATGCCCTGAAGGCCCTTGCTCCAAAAGAGAAGTAATGCTGTAAATATTTAGGGAGATCAATACTTTAATAACCAACCTAATTAAATCCCTAGCTATCAACATAAAATGAAATATTTGGTTTAATAATTCATACCTAATTGTCTTGTAGCTTGCTCCTCTCTTGTAGTAACCTGCACACTCAAACAATAATTAGTGGAAAAACTGCTATGCTTAGCTGACCTGTTAGAATTATTCCTTAACTGGATAACTTTGGGACTATCATGTTCCTCCCAACCATGATCCTACAACCATTCCTAGTTCTGTATGGATCCCCCCGAGCTGGATTCCAAAATGCAAAAGAGATAGAGGTCCTAGGTTTACTACTGGTTCAGAACTGGAAACTTATGCGAACTGCTTCAGTTCTTGGAGTAGAAAATTCTCTTTGATTACCATAAGAGAATGATAATGAAAAAGATGATCCCCAAACTTGGGATCTGCCCTCTGTATGTAGGGGAGTCTTGGATTAGGACTGTTGAAATAATTAGTTTCTTTAAATCAAAACAAATAATATTTAAAATATATTATTTAATAAATATATAGTCTTTTTGCACTAGGTCTCTTTTGTTGTTCAATTGTTTTATCTATAAGTGATTTTTTATTTAAGCTTTTCATAATCATTATAATAACAATAATTATATTACAAGTTAACTATTAATACATCATTAATAATATTAAATGATGCATAAACTATATGTAATAAATATATATTTCATAAATAAATAATAACAACATTATTATTAAAGATTTTAATAATAATATTAGCCTTGAGGCCTTCATGCATGTTATTCGTAGAAGACTAGTATTATTCAAACCATGCTTTAAGTGGTGGTAATTATCTTTTATTTAAATATGTATCTTCACATGATACTTCTTTTAACTTTCAAGGACAAGGTCCAATTCTTTGGACGGTCTTTTGGGTAAGCTTGGATAGGCACCTCTAGTCTCTCTCTTGCATGTCGAATTCCCTCGTTTAACATGGTAGTTCCCGCAGTATTTGATGATAGATAAAAGATGAATCATTTAATCAAATTAAATAAATGTGATGAAAGTAAAAGTGCTATTCAGAGTCTTTCAGACTCAACACTTTGATATTTAGTAACCCCGAGTGCTCTTCAGAACCTTTTAACTCAACACTTTCACATGGGCGTTACGCTAGTGCAATTCCAGAGCTTCCTGCTCAATACTAGTGCTAAAATGTGGTTGTGAGGCACATCTAGAATATTCAAGTGGCCTCGGATCCGATATTCATTTATCAAGCTCGGAGTGCTCCAGGGCTTATTCCCAACACTCAATGTACCTCAGGGCTTACTCCCAATACATAACCATTCCTTTAGGTAGATCAGGGCTTATGCCCAGTACGTAGGTCATCTGTGTGTTTCTGATTCCATGCTCAACACACCACATAAGTCATTCATGTAAAGATCATTGTTATGCACAGTAAATAACAAAAGATCATCTCAGTATATTAGGGTTTGTACCCATATCAAAGCTAAAGAACATCATCAAAACATTAGGGTCTCCTCACCCAGTATACACTCAATAAAGAAGTCAATCAGGGTCCATGCCCGATATGTCAATATATAAAAGAATAAATCATAGGTGCTAGGGCTCATGCCCAATACTCAAAATAAAGCATATGTGCTGGGGCCATGGCCCAATATAACAACAAAAATAGTTAGTCCAAAATTTGGGATATTACAAATACTCATCCCTACTACATAAAAAAATATTGTTTGCATCCATATGCTAATTGTATGTCAAAGATCCACTTTAGATGGTCTATTTTATGGTTTACGGCCTTGATCATGTCCCGTTAGCTCAATAATATTAAGTTAGGGCCTAAGTTCATCAATTTCATCCGTAACGATGGTCCAAAACCTATACCTAGTTCACAAAACCTCATATCGACATCAATATCCCACACTAAGGACAATAGTCTTCTATATAGGTCATATTTTATGGTTTGTGGCCTTATTAATGGCCCTGGTCCTTATAAGATTCATTTAGGCTTTAGGGGCTCATTCTCCTCCCACACATATTAGCAAGCTTTTGAGACCCATTACTAATATCCAAGGCATTATAAGAGAAACCATATTCCACTTCGAGGTTGAGTATTACCTTTAGAGGGCTCATTTTGTGGTTTGAAACCTTGTCTATGAACAATGTTCCTTAGAAGATTCATTTAAACCTTAATTCCCATGTTTTCCTCCCCTTGTATTGGTCAAGTCCCTAAAATGCATCCCTTGTGAAAAGCCTCTTAATAGCACCCATATAACCATTGGTGATCAGATATCCCTTTTAGAGGGACTATGCTGTGGTTTGAGACCATATTGATCATGACCCAAACATTCACTTTATATTAGTTTGAAAATAAGTAGTTGACTATGTTAGTATGTAGAGACATAAAAGTATCATATTGTAATCATCTATATCTATTCAAGACCTTTCTGAATGGATAAATAACTAAAAAAATGGACGTTGGAGTAGAAAATTATGGAAAAATTACTAAAATGATTATATATGTATATTTTAACGAGAAAAAGTAAAGAGTTTATGTTAAAAAAGATGAGAAAAAACAAAAAAATTTTACAAAAACTAGTCACCCTAATGAAGGGGGGAGATAGACTGAATTTATTGCTATAAAAAAGTACCCTTCCTTGAACATTACATTCAACATTTTCCCAATTGTTGCAAAACTTCTATCTCTATATAGGTGAATATATTGTCCTAGTCAGACAACACATGAGTAATACATAACATAAACAAAATGCATAAAAGCAGTCTAGAGACATCAAAGGAAAACATCAACCATTTTTCCCAGAGGAACCAAGATCAATGAGGTATTTTATGGGTTAACAAACTGAACCTTCCTTTGAATCCCTCCAAGCTACAATGTAGTGATCCTCACAGCAGCTTTTGTCATCCAAATTGAGCAATTTGTCCATATATTCTGGCATGTTGTGTATCTGACCACCCCATACTCTAACATTTCCTTCCACATCATTTGTTATTGTATCCAAAAGATAAATGTGATAATAAATTTGATGCATGGCATCCACTATTCCATCCTAATGAGATTGCAAAACTATCAGCATAGCCTTAGCATCCCTGAGTTCGGTCCAAACCATGTGGAATTCTACTTTCCAAGATGGAATTATTGGCCCTTAGGGATATTGTTCCCTCCACAATCCAATCGAAGTGAGACACACTACCTTGGAATCTCTATCAAATGGAGAAAACCACTCTGCTATCCTAGTAAAGTCAAAACTCAAATGAATTTGCAAAGTGTAAGGAGACCTTGTTCTTGGAGGAGAGTGTGGTCCCTTTGAAACAAGAAGCAAATTCAAACATAAGACATTTCCATCAACCAATACTTATAGGTTCACTACTAATAACTCAGGAAGCCACAACCGATGGATCAGCTCAAGAACTGAAGATCTCTCAGGGTCGGGCTTGATTTTTGGTATCGCACTAAAAGAGCCAACAGAGAGGCTTAGGAGGAAGGAACCGTTAGGTAAATGTGTAGTGTGAAGTAATCCATGAATGTCTCTAGATGAAAATACCCCACCATCTTCCCAAGGGGAGTTAATACATCCATAATACCTAGTATTCAAGCACAAAATCAAGAGTATGGGTCAGGGACTTTGCATCGGGGATGATTAAAACATTGATGATACTTCGTTACTCCATCAAGTTCCAAATGACCAACCATTATGATGCATGCGAATTCAAAATTAAATGTCATGAAATGACACATGCAAGAGGTTATAACACTATGGTATCGATTGTCGAAAGAGATGCCCATCATTTTGAACACACACCCAATACAAGGAAAACACCTTCTACCGGATTTTTTTACAAAAAATCCTCTAAAAAGATCCCAATTACATGTTTATAGTGGATGTCGCTAGAAGAGGTGTGAGGGTGGAGGTTTTAGTGGGTGTTTCTAAATGATGCTTTTAAATATCCAAAGTGCACTGTGCACTCCCACATTAAATGCACCGATGTGCAAAATAACACAATGGATTGACCGCAAATTACTCTTTGGATGTGAGTATGTGTGTGTGTGTATTTACACACACACACACATTATTTTCACCCACACCACTAACTGATGTGTTATAATTATGTAAACACACAAGTGCTTATCATTATTGAAAGCAATGAAATAGGGTAAAATCAATAAAAATTAGAGGAAAAAACCATTTTTATACTTTATATTCATTATTGGTGCATTTATGTCTTCGTAACCCCTTGGTACGTTTGGTAATAGAGGCACTGGGATAATGTAAAATAAAAAAAAATTACACGACAAAAAAACCATTTTTATATCTCTATATTGATTTTCAATGTGTTGATATCTTACTAACACATCAGTGTGTATTTATATGTGGTGCACCATAATATGTTAAAATTAAAAAAAAATGTTTAACAAAAAAGCCATTTTTATATTTTTATATTACTTATGAAGGTGCCAATGCATATGGTAAACTAGAGCATCCATATAGGGTAAAATAAAAAACGTTGTCGTGTGGGAAAAACCATTTCAAAAAAAATTATATTCATTTTTGGTGCGTTTATTTCTTACAAATGCATCAACACGTATTATAATCGTGAGCATCGGAATATGGTAAAAAAAGGATGAAAAAAACATATTTTATATTTATCTACTGATTGTTAGTGGATTTATGTCTTACCAAAGCACTGGTGCATATGTATTTCAAGCGTACTCAAACAATATAAAATAAAAAAAATCGTCGAACCAAAATCATATTTTATAATTTTTATTCATTTGCAGTGTATTTAGGTCTTATGAAAGCATTGGTGCATCTATCTATTGAGTGCAGTAGAACATGTTCAAAAAAATTTACTAGGTGGAGAAATCATTTTCACCCAAATTTAATGTTGTATACCACCCAAGCAATGGTGTTGCAATCGATTTATTGACACGCCCTACCATTGGTGCTTCTTTGTTGTTGGATTTCACCTGTCTGTTGCTTCATACGTGGTGTTGGAATCTTTAAAAATGATTGGCAATTTTCATTTATTGTGTACATGGCGACCATTCCTCCTCAATGCGCAAGTGATCATGTAATGTATTTCCTACATTCTTATTTAAACGTTTAGCACATTAAAAATCTAAATTGAGATTGACCATTTTTGGAAAAAAATAGAAATTATGCCTTGTGCATTGAAATGATTCGAATGCCTTGTTCCCTATAAATTTATACGGTACACCAAAGGTGAGGAAACCATATGGTCATGTAATGCATTGGTCGTGTGATGTGTTATACATTAACTGACACACCGCTTAGTGCAACTAGTTTATTTAATGCAGCGATATGAATATTAATTTAGTGCAAAATATGACCAATGCACTGTATATTGATATATGCACTCCTTAATATAAGAAATACATTTTTTAATAATTTTTCACAACGTATTCATTCATATTTTACCATACGGACATGCCAATACGAGTGCATTGTATGACAACATCCACACCATTGAAATAATATATAATAATATATAAGGATGCATTGACATAATATATCTAATAATAAATAGCATTCAGTTTTAATATATTATAAAATGCCCCGATGCATTATACTTAATATGACACACTGTTATGCTTTATTATTACTATAATTGTGTTACATAACCGGTGCATTAAAATTAATTAAGCGCACAGTTTATGGTGCTTTTTGGTTCTTATGGTGCACTAGTACATTAAAATTTAATGAAGTGCAACTAATTTATATATTGTTATTAAAACTGTATAGCTTCTATGGTGTGTCATAATTAATTCAACGCACCACATGTGGTGCACCATGTGTTGAAAAGCAGTTCTTGCAATGCTTGATTATTTTTAAGGGACACTGCTTATTAAATACATAGCGCCCATTTATTTTATAATGTGTCTACACGTGTATTATTGTGTCTCCTAATGTGCATGATACTGAACTCCTTAATTTCATTTAGAGAGTGAAAGGTACACCTTTGTCCTTCCATGTGTAGCATCATCTTTAGATCGATAAACCTTTTTCTCGTAGAGCAAATGACAAACATGGAGTATCCAAACATGATCACTTTTTGAATCTAGAGAGATGCCAAATACTCTGCTCCTATTGATACCAAAGAAAACCATTTGGATTAATTATTAGTAGCCATGCCTAACCCCCAAGCAAACTCACAATTGTCCCTCTGTGGTCCAAAAATATCCCTAGTCTTGCACCTACCACCAATAATACTTTTTATATGAATAATAAACTACACAAACATTATTTGGAATCCAATTGTTTTTTGGGAGAGTTTCTACTCACCCATGCATTTGCTGAAATTGTTTCTTTGGATTAATGTTTGATATGATGATCCTAGTGGTATCGATAACAAAATCAATAAAATATCTAGACCCTCAAACCCTACAACAATGTATGACTTCATATTTTGAAGGCTATAATAACTCTCATAATTAAAAAATAAAATAAAATAAGTAATATTAATATTTTTAGAAAAATATCTATGCACAAGAAGAATCCATTCTTTACAATTGCTTAAAAACATTTTATCAAACTTTATCATTTAGGCACTCAATACCTGCAAAAATGGTAACATATGCATTATATTTTGCATGGAAAATAACATACTAGTGTTAGAAAAACTTGAATTTCACATTATCATACAAAAAATCCATAAGTAAAAATTATATATTCTAGAAGCTAAATTAGATTTCCTACATTTAATTTCCTTACACTGTATTTAAATTCATTGTGAAAGTACCTCAAATCTTTCCTCCAAATCAACATAGTGTTGTTTTCCATGTTTTCATATCCACTAATATGTCACGAGAGACAATCATTAGCTTATGCTCATTCGAAAACAAAAGGCCATTTAAAGATACCTATGAAGATAAACCAAACTCTCATAGATTTATAATCCCTTTGAAATATTGTCAATAATGCATGACAAATAATATATGATTCCAATGTAATTTGACAATTGCATGCCAAATCAAACATAGAAATAGATGTTGCAATAGTTTCTTGATGTCTAAATTACCTAGATATTTAGGTAATGGAATTATTATCAGCACTATTAAAATCCTCATTTTCAATTATCTATTGATGATCGCTGTATTAACCTCTATTATTATGTTACTTTCGCATGGTTTTTGTTTGATGTTTGTTTTATTCTACCAAGGACCATGGTTGTGCCACTTACAAATTTATTGGTCCTAATCCAATGATTTAGCAACCATTCATATTTAATAAAGATCCTTTGGAACTGCTCAAAAGAAAATTACTAAGGTGTAACAACTACATAAGAGCCATACAATGACAATTTCAATAATCAAACCTATTGTGGATTCAATTCTCATTCATCTTGACGTCTATTTTTCAATTACAAAAATGTATTTTGAATTAATTGGGAATTATTTCCTTAACCATAATGTTTGCAACATATCCATGGACTCTTCTGATTCACAAATATGGGTTTTTGAAATGAGTCCACGAGGTTTGAAGAAATAAGCACATTCACGAGCAAATATTATCATGAGAAGGAGATGGGAAAATTGGAATTTCCTCACCACATCATGTTATTTCGTTATGAGGATGATTTTACTTTTATGATTACCATCCTTGCAATCAATTTTGGTTATATGAAGATGTAATATCTTCTAAGGTAAGTTGCATGGGTAAGGATGTTGGTATTAATATAATTATGAAAAAGTTTTATAAAAGATTAGGAACAATTCCATTGGCTTGTAGGTGAAATATTTATCGATAAAGAGCTTGTTGTTATGAGACAATGATATCATGCATGAAAACCATGTTCCATGGATACAATCCAATGTTAATGGAGATCTACTTAGAAATTGGAATGCCAACATTTGTGAGTACAATAAGTAAGTTGATTATTTAGGCATACTACAATTTAAGCATAGGAGAATGATATGTCAAAGTAAGGAATTGCAAATCATAACTATGCACTGTTATTAATATCATTATATAGAGAAGAGTTGATATATTTAAGAAGGGAAGAAATGCTCCAAGAAATGCCAAGCTCTAACGGCTGATCGACTGATCTGATTTTTTCTTTTCTTTCTGTCTGTCTGATCCGAGCTTTGGGATCTCTACTAGCCAATCATTAATGGTTAGATCGCAGGGGAGGGGACCTTCCCCTCATCTGACTATGGATTATGTTCCGAAGATAGCAGATTCACCGTAGTGAGCTCAAGCGACTGGAATTGGAGGAGCGAGTTTGAACACTAAAGAGGCCATGCCAGATTCTAGTCGAGGGGAAATGGGGCAGGGGCTATGCATTCCTAAATCACCTAAGATCCCAGTGATTTCTGTAAATCCCACACGGGTGAAGGAGAAAATTCACCACATGAAGGACCACGCACTTATAGGGAAATTTATGGGAATATGGCCAATGGAGAAATCCTTAACCTGGTAGATTCATTCCACATGGAAACCGAAAGGACACTTTGACCTGCTGCTAGGATCAAAGGGATTCTTCATTGTGGTTTTCTTGAATGTTGAGGACAAGGATAAGATATTCGAGGGTGGTCAGTATTTTTACTACTCTGCAGGTCTTTTTCTGCGTATTTCGAAAGATCATTTTAATCCAGACAAGGAGGATCTATCCATCGCCCCTGTCTGGATTAGATTATATTCTCTTCCAGCGGAGTACTAGGATCTTGAAATATTAAAAGTGATTGGAGGAACACTGGGGCTATTTGTCAAGATATCGGATCAGACCAAGCAAGGAGGGTATGTTTCATATCCCCAAATCTGTGTTTATATGAATATCTCCAAAACCCTACCTGAAGGAATTACTCTCAACTGGGAGGATTCAGAGTGGTTTCAAACTCTGGATTATGAGCACATTCCCTTTAGGTGTCACCGTTGTCATACCCATGGCCATCTGGCTAGAGATTGTCACTTGAATCTCCCGTTGGGAATCCCAAGAAGTAACATTACAGACCATAATGATAAGGATGGTTTCATTAACGTCACTAATTGCATAAGGACTGGGGGAAGACACAATGGCCCTACAGCAGGAATGAAGGAGGTAAACCGTAATAGCTTTGCATCTCTTGAATAGGATATCACAGAAAGCACTTAGCCTTTAATTCTGAAGAAGCCAACCCAACTTGGGAATGCCTCGGTATCAAAGATCCCTGAAACTACCCACCACTAAATCCACTTGGTAAGAACCGTGTGGAAACTGAGTGTACTGAGGAAGATCTGGAAGAAATGGAACTAGGGGAGCTTGATTTAGACAACATTGAAGAGGCCTTCAAGAATATGGAGGTCCATTCTATCCCTGACAATCAGTTACTATTATTGAAGGAAGCTATCCTTAAAACCAAACCTGCTCCGAGTCTAGGGATCAGACTACTGAAGCTTAAAGAAAATAGAAGAAAATTTAAAGAAGGGAGTTCTAAGAGGGGGAGGCGATCGAATAGGGACAGGATTGAGGAAATTGGAGCAAGATTGGTTGATTCAGGGCAGTATCCTACTATTTATAAAGCCCTTCTCTCTGCCAGATATAGTGCCTAATGAAATTACTATCTTGGAATATTCGAGGGACCAATAGACCTCACAAATGTAGAACCCTTAAGAACAAGATCATGAAAGAACGACCTGCTGTGGTGTTTTTACAAGAAACAAAATGTTCTGGAACACAATTAGAAGCTAAGGATCTAACTTTTCGGAAACAATGTAAGATTATGACTATTGATGCTACTGGACACTCTGGTGGTCTGGCCGTTCTATGGGACCTTGTGAAAGTTTATTTATCCAACTTTTGGTCTACCATTTTTATCCTATTGGCGGATTTCCATATCATAAGCCCCAATGTGAGAGGGGTGCTCACGAATATCTACGGGCCCAGAAGCTACCCGGAAAAATAGAATTCCATCACTAGTCTGACCAGTCTGAGGAAAATGTTTGAAGGAACCCATTGGATTTTGGGTGGATACTTTAACTTAATCAGGTCCCTGGTGGAGAAAAAAGGGGGTCGTAGAGTTCTTACCTCGGAAAATAATTTGTTTGATGAGTTCATTAAGAAGAGAAATCTTATTGACATGGATCATGGGAGCTCTGTGTTTACTTGGAATAATAGGCATGGCGGGAAACATTTGGTTGCAGCTAAGATGGATAGATTTATTATATCAGAAAGTATCATGCTCCTAGGAGGTACTCTGACATCACGCCCTCTCCCGCCTTCAGGGTCTGATCACTGGCCGATTTGTTGATGTATATGTAACTTCGGAATGTATTTCCTCTATGTATTTCATATATATTTATTGTACCCTTATTAGAGATGTGTTATTCCTCTATAAGGAAGTGTCATCATGTAGATTGACAAGTGTCGCAAGTGTGTGTACTTGCCGATGGGTTATTAGACCACAATGTGTGGGGTCGTGTAATGTCCCTTGTTAGGAATTTTATTAAAATTGCAATTTTCCACTTTTTTCCTTGGTTCGACCTTTGACTAGTTTCGATCTCTAGGTCCCAAATTTGCCCCAAATGATCCCAAATCTTCTGAGAAGGTATATGAATGATATTAGAACATAAATATGTGTTTTAGGGATGCCTTTGTACCTTTAAAACACTTCTGCAAATACTCTTTCAATTCTGGTCAATGTAGGTAACTTTACTAGTAATTTGCCTTTGACTAGTATTGGTCTCTATGTCTCGAATTGACTCCAAATGCATTCAAATATTCAAGGAAGGTGTATGAATGATATTAAGACTTGAATATTATGTTCAGGGATGATATATGGCCACCAAAATACCTCTGCAAACTCTCTTAAGATTCTGGACCAAGTATGCAATTTTACTAGTAATTTGGGGTTCAAATCCCCCTGGGGTAAGTATTGAAAATGGCTTCCCAAATGCCTCCAAAGCCACTCAAATTTATGAACAGAGGTAGGAAATGTATTAAGGATGTTATTAAGGTATCATGTGCACCATTAATTGATTATTATATCTGTTCCAACCCTCTCCCATTCAACTGCAAAAATCACCAATTCGACCCTTGGGGAAATGGCACTATTTCTTCTCCCAGTGCAATTAAACTAAGTAAAAATACTTCAAATGCTCAAGTACAGTACATGAAACTTGTAAAATACATCCATGGCAGTCCATTCATCACAAATTCATCAGATAATCATCCATTCATTCGAAATCATCATCAACACATTGGTTCACAACAAGGTAGTGGGGAAATGGCATTGTTCTTCCATTAAAAATGAGATTTATACATTTCTACTTGGAATTTCGACCTGAAACTTTTTGGAGATGAAGAACAGATTATTTACTTCATATTACAAAAGAAATGGGGCATTAAAAGCTTCCCCAAAGAGTACAATAGCTCACCAAAAACGTCCTCCCTCAAGGATCAAGAATATGCCATCAAAACCGGAAATGGTTGAAGGAGTGAGCTGCAATAGAAGAAACCATGAGCTGCCCTGTAGCTTACACCTGCAAATAAAGACTCCATTAAAGCTCCAAATGAAAGGTCTGAATGGCCTTTCCAATTACCAACTTGGATGGGAATCTTTCACCCTCGAAATTGGCTAAGGCAAGAAACTAGTCATCCACTAGCTCTCCCTCTTCACAAATGCAATTGCAAATTCTACAAATGATCAAAATCTGGTTTCATTCTTTGTTATTGACATTTATAAAGTTCTAATGGCCTCCATGGGTCGAATTCCTTCCAAGAGACTCATTCCAACTCAAGTTGGGAAGAGATTTCAAAGAACGCCACTTGTACAACAATTCCTAGTCTCCCACTTCCACCAAATCACATGTGGAAGCATCTTAGCTGCCCTAACACCCTTGAGCGCCCTCTTGGAGTCTATTTTTAGCCCTGACATGTCATATATGTCATATGTCAGCCTTCAGGTCTGATTTGTGTCATAGGTGTCATAGCATCTTCATCATTGTTGTCATAGAGCTAGGGAATCTAGCCCAAGTGTCTCACTAGCTCCAAATTGCCTCTTCCTCTTCCATGGGAGTTACTCTTCCTCTATATTTAGATCTTGGATGAGTCATGCAATGAATAATACCTTTTGGACTCCCCCAAGTATGTTACCATTCACCTTGAATTCGAATTGGTGAGAGAATGATGCCAAGTGTAGTGGGGAAATCTAGCCATATGTAGGTCCCACTTCCTCCATGTGTCTTCATGATGAAATGCCACTTTGATTTTCACTTGTATATATTTATTTAGCTCCTTTATTAAATATTTATGCCATTCTAATGTTCAAACATCATTTATTATCCCCATTATTCCAAATCCCAAAGCTTCCACCCCAAACCTAGGAAACTAGTAATTTTCCTCCTTGGCAATTATTTGACCTTTAGCATCAATTTGACAAACTCTAATGAATAGGGCCAATGTGATTAGGCCATTGTGACCCAATACCAAATTTGGGACATGACAAATCCTCCCTTCCCAATATTGCTTGTCCTCAAGCAATTTTAAACATGGGTATTGAAGAACCTGCTTTCTGTATAATTCTTTGAAGTTGCCATTGAATTGCCCAACCTTGAGTCTTTGAGTTTCCATGAAGATTTTAGAGAGGAACCACCATGCTTGCTGCTGCACTACTCTGATAAAAATCACTTTATTAAGTGGGTAAATCCATATCCCATACTGCTTGTTTCCCCAAAAAATTTGAAACCAATGAGATAAAAATTATTCCAGGGTCCCATTGCTTGTATTGCACCCCAATAATTAAGAGTGCTCTCCAACCCACACCATTAGTTAAGAGGATTCCTGGATCCCATTTTCTTGTATGCATCCTTCCAAACATCATGAGTACCAAATATATATCATCAAAGTACATAACTACATAATGAAAATTAATATCAAGGAGGTGCTTCATCAAAGAATCATGAAAGTGCTTATACCTCCAAGCAAGTAGACCACCGTTTTCCAAGTGCATACAAGCTTCAAGTGACCAATCAAATCTACTCCAATGACATAGGTGAGGATCCCATGTCCTATAAAGCTGCTCCAAAAGGATGTGATATGCATCAAAATATTCAGCCATGTATTCTTTCATCCAAGAAGTGAATGAAGAATCTCCACTAAAATCTGAACCAAATAATGAGCAGAAAAAACAAGGAGACTTCAAATGACTCAAAGAAGTCTCACCCATACATCCCTGAATGTGATTATCATAAAGATATAACAAAGTATGTGGCTTCCAACAAAAATGTTCTCCAATCATAAATCTATTCACCCAAGTGTTGGATGAAGTTCCTCCAACATCAAATGAATCAAGTGTTGAGCAAGAAAAACCATGAGTCTTCAAGTGACTCAAATGCATATCATAGGTGCATCCATGTAGATGTGCATCATCATAAAGTAATAAAGTATGCTGTTGCAAATGTGAATAAGAATGTGCTCCAACCATGTCATCATAAAAGTTAAATCTAGGAGTTCCATGCTCCTCATGTCGCACCATCAAAAAGAACCCTTTCACCCATACTTCATTGAGACTAATGTTGCGAAACATGGAATTGTAGGAAGTAGGAGAATGAACTAACTCACCCAAATGATCAAAAAGTGCAGAAGTTTCATCATGGGAAGTATCCATATGGGTAGTATCATGCAGCTCCTTCAAAAGTGTGAACTCTTTGTCATAGTTTGGTTCCAATGTAGAGGAATCATGCTCTTCTTTAAAAATTGCATAACCTTCATCAAGAGGCAATTCAAATTCCTCTTCCACCACATCAAGTGTTTGGATCTCTTCAAGTTCATCTTCAAACACATCAAGAACATTCAAATTTTCACATTTCTCATGATCCACCATGTCATGAGAATCCTCCAAACAATCTACCATTTGACAATCTGAAACATAGGAGGAAAAACAAGTATCTTGCAACTTTTCAAGAAGTTGCCCATTTTGAATTGCGAGCTTATGAATATCCTCATTATTCTTCAAGTATGCATCATGTAACAATTCATTAAGCTCAAACAAATGGTTTCTATCAAAAAGCAAAGACATGAAATTACCTTTGATGTGGCACATTGCTCTTTGAATCTTCTCCATGTCTTCAAGGAAGGATGTTTCCTCCAATGAAGTAGCTCTCCAACAAGAATTTGACACCAATGCTTGAGTGTCATGGAGAATGCTGAGGGACTCTTGGATCTTCTTTTCATTCATCTTTAAGGACCCTTCAAGAAAATGAGGCTCTTGCAAATGAACCTCCTCATCTTCTTCATTTTTTCTTGGACCAACTTCATGAAGCTCAAGTGGTGATGGGGAAGTTGATCTTGGTTCTTCTTCAACTGCTGCAAGGTCTTCATTATCATGCTTAATGGAACTTGGGCTTGCAGCAACACTTTCAAAAGTGATCTCTATGTCACCAACATAGAGGTGTGAGCACCCATCAATAGGTACTCCTTCATAGTTTAAGCATCCATCAGTAGATGCTCTTTGGTTCATGTCTAAGCTAGAAGGTGTCTCGAAATGATCTTCCATATTTTCAATAGAATATTCTTCACTATCTTGTGATGTCTCTTCCTTTTGCTCCTTCAAGCAAGCTGTTGCATTTTGCCCCTTGGTTTCCTTAAAATCAATAATTTTTTCCACAAGTTCGATAGAAAACAATTCGAATCCTTCCTTAATTTGCTTGGTCATATCTTCAAATATTGTTTTCATAATTTTTATATGCTCCTCGCCATCATATGAGGCTCCCTTTTCATCCCTAGTCATAGTTCCCTCAAAAAATTTGCTCTTCTTCTCCTACTTTTTTTTTTTTTCCTCTTCAACAAAAGCACTTTTGGTTTCAATATATAATGGTGGTACCTAAATTCTTTTCCTCATATATATTATACCACATCAGGTTCCAAGATCATGCTCTGATACCACTGTAATGTCCCTTGTTAGGAATTTTATTAAAATTGCAATTTTCCACTTTTTTCCTTGGTTTGACCTTTGACTAGTTTCGATCTCTAGGTCCCAAATTTGCCCCAAATGATCCCAAATCTTCTGAGAAGGTATATGAATGATATTAGAACATAAATATGTGTTTTAGGGATGCCTTTGTACCTTTAAAACACTTCTGCAAATACTCTTTCAATTCTGGTCAATGTAGGTAACTTTACTAGTAATTTGCCTTTGACTAGTATTGGTCTCTATGTCTCGAATTGACTCCAAATGCATTCAAATATTCAAGGAAGGTGTATGAATGATATTAAGACTTGAATATTATGTTCAGGGATGATATATGGCCACCAAAATACCTCTGCAAACTCTCTTAAGATTCTGGACCAAGTATGCAATTTTACTAGTAATTTGGGGTTCAAATCCCCCTGGGGTAAGTATTGAAAATGGCTTCCCAAATGCCTCCAAAGCCACTCAAATTTATGAACAGAGGTAGGAAATGTATTAAGGATGTTATTAAGGTCTCATGTGCACCATTAATTGATTATTATATCTGTTCCAACCCTCTCCCATTCAACTGCAAAAATCACCAATTCGACCCTTGGGGAAATGGCACTATTTCTTCTCCCAGTGCAATTAAACTAAGTAAAAATACTTCAAATGCTCAAGTACAGTACATGAAACTTGTAAAATACATCCATGGCAGTCCATTAATCACAAATTCATCAGATAATCATCCATTCATTCGAAATCATCATCAACACATTGGTTCACAACAAGGTAGTGGGGAAATGGCATTGTTCTTCCATTAAAAATGAGATTTATACATTTCTACTTGGAATTTCGACCTGAAACTTTTTGGGGATGAAGAACAGAGTATTTAATTCATATTACAAAAGAAATGGGGCATTAAAAGCTTCCCCAAAGAGTACAATAGCTCACCAAAAACGCCCTCCCTCAAGGATCAAGAATATGCCATCAAAACCGGAAATGGTTGAAGGAGTGAGCTGCAATAGAAGAAACCATGAGCTGCCCTGTAGATTACACCTGCAAATAAAGACTCCATTAAAGCTCCAAATGAAAGGTCTGAATGGCCTTTCCAATTACCAACTTGGATGGGAATCTTTCACCCTCGAAATTGGCTAAGGCAAGAAACTAGTCATCCACTAGCTCTCCCTCTTCACAAATGCAATTGCAAATTCTACAAATGATCAAAATCTGGTTTCATTCTTTGTTATTGACATTTATAAAGTTCTAATGGCCTCCATGGGTCGAATTCCTTCCAAGAGACTCATTCCAACTCAAGTTGGGAAGAGATTTCAAAGAACGCCACTTGTACAACAATTCCTAGTCTCCCACTTCCACCAAATCACATGTGGAAGCATCTTAGCTGCCCTAACATCCTTGAGCGCCCTCTTGGAGTCTATTTTTAGCCCTGACATGTCATATATGTCATATGTCATCCTTCAGGTCTGATTTGTGTCATAGGTGTCATAGCATCTTCATCATTGTTGTCATAGAGCTAGGGAATCTAGCCCAAGTGTCTCACTAGCTCCAAATTGCCTCTTCCTCTTCCATGGGAGTTACTCTTCCTCTATATTTCGACCTTGGATGAGTCATGCAATGAATAATACCTTTTGGACTCCCCCAAGTATGTTACCATTCACCTTGAATTCGAATTGGTGAGAGAATGATGCCAAGTGTAGTGGGGAAATCTAGCCATATGTAGGTCCCACTTCCTCCATGTGTCTTCATGATGAAATGCCACTTTGATTTTCACTTGTATATATTTATTTAGCTCCTTTATTAAATATTTATGCCATTCTAATGTTCAAACATCATTTATTATCCCCATTATTCCAAATCCCAAAGCTTCCACCCCAAACCTAGGAAACTAGTAATTTTCCTCCTTGGCAATTATTTGACCTTTAGCATCAATTTGACAAACTCTAATGAATAGGGCCAATGTGATTAGGCCATTGTGACCCAATACCAAATTTGGGACATGACAGGTCGTCCTTGAAATATATATATTATAATGCGGATATACCTAGCTAGACAAGTCGGCCCCATAAGGTCACTGGGAAAACAAAATAGTATAAATAGAGATCAGGTGATCTCTATTTAGATCATTCGGAAAAGTGTATCTCTCTCTCACTCAGAAAGTGGTGCACTAGTGAGGAGGAGGATCATGTGTTTCTAGGAGACTATCTCAGTGTATTTTGGTTGTACTTTGGTTGAGCCATTGCTCTCTCTATCTCTGAGGAAGTTGTGGGGTTTTTCACCTTAGGGTTTTCCCCATGGAAACTCTGTGTCTCTTGTCTCTCATGATTTTGATTCTTGTGATGCTTGTCATGCTCATTGTGATTGTTATGCATTGATATACTGTATATGTTATTCTCTTAGTGAAGATCCTAGAGTATTGTGAATTAATGCTCAAAATTTAACATGGTATCAGAGCTAACCTGAGAAGAAGACATTTTGCAGTGATGAAACATTGAGTTTCTTGTTTATTGGGTTTCTCTCCACAGATTTTGGAAAAGCAGTATAGTAGATTGACTCTACTCATCAAGGCGCATCTATCTGTCCAATCAGAATTCAATTCCGTGCATTTTCTGATTTGGCCCTACAAATTAGGGTTTCCACAAAAATAAAAATTTCTGGAATCTGAAGACACAGCTGGAAGCTCCTTGCAAAAATCGAAGTTTAGAGCTTTGGATCGAGATTTTTGGCTGGGTAGATCTCCCGAAAACTGAAACCCTAATTCAAGGCTCTCCCTAGTGAACCCGGGAGGACAAAAAAACAAATCTGAAGGGTAAAACTTTGTTGATCTCAAATTCTGAATGCACCATGCCAATCAGCTCATCAAGGCACATCTTTCTATCCTTTTAGAAATTTGAAATTCACATTTTGAATTTTTAGGGTTTTTCCGACAAACCCTAATCCGGGACCAGATCCAATTTTCAGCATTTCAAGTGGTAAGACCTAAATCTTTTCTATTTCCATTTGAAGTACTCTTTAAGATGTCTCACCACACCAAGCTTGAGGATAAGCTTGAAGGGGCTGATAACTTCCGAGCTTGGAAGTATAGGATTGGGTTAATCCTCGAAGAGAATGAGTTGGACTCATATGTAAAAGAAGACATCCCTATCCCAGAGGATGAAGAGGCTAAGGTATTGCATAAGAAGAACTTGGTCAAGGCAAAGAGAATCATTCCTGATTCTATCAAAGACCATCTCATACCCCATGTGTCTTCTCTAAAGACACCCAAGGAGATGTTTGACTCTTTTTCCAAGCTATTTGAAGGGATGAACATAAATCGGAAGATGACTCTGCGGAATCAATTGAAAGGGGTCGAGATGTTGAATGGAGAAACCATTCAATCTTACTTCTCCAAGGTCTCTCAGATCAAGGAGCAACTTGAAGCCGTGGATGAAGTAGTGGACAATGGTGAAGTTGTTATGACCACTCTTAATGGCCTACCTAGGTCATGGGACTCCTTTATTCAAGGAATCTGTGCAAGAAATAAATTGATCTCTTTCAGTAAACTATGGGAGGAATGCTCTCAAGAAGAAGCTAGGCTTGTAGCTCGTGAGGAAAAGATGGGAGGTTAATATCAAGCTCTCCCAAACTCACACCAAAAGAAGCAAGCCTAAGACGGAGCACTCTTGCTACAAAAGATCCTATCAAAATAATAAGAAGGATCTAAGATGCTTCACATGCAATGAGAAGGGTCACTTTGCTTCAGATTGTCCCAAGAACAAAAGGGATAATAACAACAACTTCAGTAAGAAGAAGAAGGGCAGCAAAAGAAAGTTCCATGCTCATGCTGCCGAGGATGATGAACCTCCAAAGAAGAAGGCTAGGGCAGAAAGTGATGATGACTCATCAAGTGAAGAAGAGTATGTTCTAATCTCTGCTCCCACAGGTACTATCTCCCATGGTTGTAATGATTGGTTGATTGATAGTGGGGCTTCCAAACAAATGACTGGGTTTAAGGAATCTTTTGTGAATCTATCTGAACATAAATAACCCCATAAGGTGAAACTTGGGGATGATTATCAATACCCAATCAAAGGAAGTGGTGAAGCCTCCTACAACCTAGGTTCTAGAAAATATTTGAAGATGAAATAAGTCCTTTATGTACCTTGGCTCAACAAGAACTTACTCTCCATCTCTGCATTGGATGCAAAAGGTATGAGGGTTGCATTTGTGGATGGCCAAGTCCTAATGTGGCCAAAGGGAAAGAACATAGATGATGTAGTAGTGATTGGAGAGCAAGAGGGAGGATTGTATAAATTGAAGGGACAACCTGAACATGCCATGGTACATGAATCCATGGAGCCAAGTGAACTTTGGCATAGGACACTTGCTCATATGCACTATAGGGCACTTCCAATTGCAAGCAAGGCTGTAGAGGGTCTTCCTGAAATCAAGACCAAACATGAAGGTGTTTGCAAAGGATGTGCAAAAGGTAAGAACATTAAGAAGGCTTTCCCAAGTAGTGAAAGTTAGGCCAAAGATATCCTGGAAATCATTCACTCAGATGTATGTGGTCCTATGTCATCCAGTTCTCTCAGTGGGTATGTTTACTATGTCTCATTTATTGATGACTTCTCCAGGAAGACTTGGGTATACTTCTTGAAGAACAAAGATGAGGTGTTTGATAAGTTCAAGGAATTCAAAACCTTGATGGAGAATCAATCTGACAAGAAGATCAAAACATTCAGATCCGACAATGGTGGAGAATTCACCTCAAGTGACTTCAAGAAGCTTTGTAGTGATTCAGGGATTAAGAGGGAGTTGACTGCTCCTTATAATCCTCAACACAATGGAGTTGCGGAAAGGAGGAACAGAACAATCATGGAAGCAGCAAGGGCAATGTTGCATGACCAGGATCTACCTATGCATCTATGGGAAAAAGCAACTAGAACAGCTGTATATGTGCAGAACAGAACACCCCACAAGATATTGGACAACAAGACACCATAAGAGGTCTTTTGTGGTAAGAAACCTTAAGTTAGACATCTCAGAATATTTGGTTGTCCAGTATACACTCATTTCCCAAAGGAAAAGAGGACTAAACTAGATCCTTCAGGAAAGAAGGGTATCTTTGTCGGTTACAGTGAAAGCTCGAAGGCTTACAGATTATACTTTCCAGGGTTCAAGAAGATTTATGTGAGCAAGGATGAATATACGTTCAAGGACATGTAATCCAAGAAGCAAAGATCAAGAGGGAGCACACTCCAGCAGCTCCTGCAAGAGTGCATATTTTTAGAGGGAGTTGACCATCTTCCTACATTCCACAACAGAAAGGTGTAGAAGAAGCTACTTCAACAACTCCTACCAGGAAGCAAAGACTCAGAGGGAGTCCACCCAACAAACAAACAAAGATAAGTATTTCAATTATCATTTATTGCCTATTTTTGTTTAAATAATATTATGCTTAGGAGATGTATTGTGCATATTAGAATGATTGCATTAATGAACAGGATACTACTAATATGCATGTGATGGGTAAGTGGCCTATGGCACTATACAACATTCCAGTGCTACTTATTTAGAATGAAACCTCTTTGCTGACATGTTCGGAGTACTGCAAACTCTTAACAATGTTCTGGTAGAGACTGGAAGGCATCTAGAAAATTGTGGAACATGGATAAATGTTGTATTGAAGCATTAGCTAAGATAACTCCATGACTGCATGACATATTTCTTTATGTGTAAAGAATTTGTTCTAAAAATTATGAGATGTTTCTAATCATGCAATTCAACTTGTTTTGTAGGAAAGACCGTATAGCTTCACCTACAAAAGGACTACAACATTTGTTCTAGCAACAAAGATATCTATTGAAGATATTGAAGTTCCCAGGATCTGGGATGAAGAAATGGAATGCCATGATCCGTCGATCATGAAGAAGATGTTTGGGATGCAGTCCCAAGACTTGACAGGGAGTCACATGTGTGCAGATTGAAGAAAGCCTTGTATGGCTTGTAGCAAGCTCCCAGAACTTGGTGTGATACAAAGAGAAAGCTTGCTGCTGAGTTCGATATGAAAGATTTGGGAATGTTGCATTATTTCCTAGGTATGGAGGTGTGGGAGAGTGCAGGCGAGATCTTCCTTGGTCAAGGGAAGTACACAGTAGATATCCTAAAGAGATTCGGGATGATGGATTGCAAGGCCATGGCCACACCTATAGCATCGAATCTGAAGCTTCTATGTGATGCTTCATCTGAGCTGGTTGATGTCTCCATGTATCGTCAGATGATTAGGTCCTTGATGTACCTAACGAACACAAGACCAAATATTTGCTTTGTGGTGAACACATTGAGTTAGTTCCTGACAGATCCGAGGAGTGTTCATCTGGTTGTTGTAAAGCATGTTCTGAGGTACCTGAAGGGTACAGTGGATTATGGGCTCAAGTATGAAGCGAATCAAAAGTTTAACCTGCAGGGTTATGTTGATTCAGATTGGGCTAGCAGTGCTGCAGACAGGAAGAGCACATCTAGGTGCTGCTTTAGTATGGGATCAGGTGTGATCTCTTGGTTTAGTAGGAAGCAGTCCTGCGTAGCACTGAGTACAGTTGAGGCAGAGTATGTTGCAGCCTGTTCAGCTAGTTGTGAGGCAGTATGGCTACGTAAGCTACTCTTTGAGTTATTTGATCTCCTGTTGGATGCTACTGGTATCTTCTGTGATAACCAGAGTTGTGTGAAGCTATCTGAGAACCCAGTGTTTCATGACAGGTCAAAACACATAGAGATCAAATATCACTATATCAAGGATATGGTGCAGAGAGGAGCTGTGAAGTTCCTATATGTTGCGATGGATGAGCAGATTGCATATGCACTGACGAAGCCACTAGCCAGGGTGAAGTTCGAGTACTTCAGAGAGAGGCTTGGTGTTCTTCTTATTGATGACACTTCGAGGAAGAAGTGATGGACACATTTGCTGAAGCCATTCCAAGCATGTTGGAAGGAGGATCCTTCACATGGCTGTGGATGTAAGCGCTGGATGATGGGCATCAGGATGATGTTCTGGTTTCTGATAAATCATTTACATTTATATGTATGTACGCATCATGTTGGATGATGGATATGATCAGTTGGATCATTTATATGTATGCACGCATCATGTTGGATGCTGGATATGATCAGTTGGATCATTTATACGTATGTACGCATCATGTTGGATGATGGATATGATCAGTAGGATTATTTGTATGTATTTTGTATATGCATCATGATGGATGTATCATGCTTATTAAATACATAGCGCCCATTGATTTTATAATGTGTCTACACGTGTATTATTGTGTCTCCTAATGTGCATGATACTGAACTCCTTAATTTCATTTAGAGAGTGAAGGGTACACCTTTGAGTCCTTCCATGTGTAGCCTCATCCTTAGATCGATAAACCTTTTTCTCGTAGAGCAAATGAAAAACATGGAGTATCCAAACATGATCACTTTTTGAATCTAGAGAGATGCCAAATACTCTGCTCCCATTGATACCAAAGAAAACCATTTGGATTAATTATTAGTAGCCATGCCTAACCCCCAAGCAAACTCACAATTGTCCCTCTGTGGTCCAAAAATATCCCTAGTCTTGCACCTGCCACCCATAATACTTTTTAAATGAATAATAAACTACACAGACATTATTTGAAATCCAATTGATTTTTGGGAGAGTTTCTACTCACCCATGCATAATTTTGCTGAAATTGTTTCTTTGGATTAATGTTTGATATGATGATCCTAGAGGTATCGATAACAAAATCAATAAAATATCTAGACCCTCAAACCCTACAACGATGTATGACTTCATATTTTGAAGGCTATAATGACTCTCATAATTAAAAAATAAAATAAAATAAGTAATATTAATATTTTTGAAAAAATATCTATGCATAAGAAGAATCCATTCTTTACAATTGCTTAAAAACATTTTATGAAACTTTATCATTTAGGCACTCAATACCTGGAAAAATGGTAACATATGCATTATATTTTGCATGGAAAATAACATACTAGTGTTAGAAAAACTTGAATTTCACATTATCATACAAAAAATCCATAAGTAAAAATTATATATCCTAGAAGCTAATTAGATTTCCTACATTTAATTTTCTTACATTGTATTCAAATTCATTGTGAAAGTACCTCAAATCTTTCCTCCAAATCAACATAGTGTTGTTTTCCATGTTTTCATATCCACTAATGTGTCACGAGAGACAATCATTAGCTTACGCTCATTCGAAAACAAAAGGCCATTTAAAGACACCTATGAAGATAAACCAAACTCTCATAGATTTATAATCCCTTTGAAATATTGTCAATAATGCATGACAAATAATATATGATTCCAATGTAGTTTGACAATTGCATGCCAAATCAAACATAGAAATAGATGTTGTAATAGTTTCTTGATGTCTAAATTACCTGGATATTTAGGTAATGGAATAATTATCAGCACTATTAAAATCCTCATTGTCAATTATCTATTGATGATCGTTGTCTTAACCTCTATTTTTATGTTAGTTTTGCATGGTTTTTGTTTGATGTTTGTTTTATACTACCAAGGACCATGGTTGTGCCACTTACAAATTTATTGGTCCTAATCCAATGAGTTAGCAACCATTCATATTTAATAAAGATCCTTTGGAACTACTCAAAAGAAAATTACTAAGGTGTAACAACTACATAAGAGCCATACAATGACAATTTCAATAATCAAACCTATTGTGGATTCAATTCTCATTCATCTTGACGTCTATTTTTCAATTACAAATATGTATTTTGAATTAATTGGGAATTATTTCCTTAACCATAATGTTTGCAACATATCCATGGACTCTTCTGATTCACAAATATGGGTTTTTGAAATGAATCCACAGGGTTTGAAGAAATAAGCACATTCACGAACAAATATTATCATGAGAAGGAGATGGGAAAATTGGAATTTCCTCACCACATCATGTTATTTCGTTATGAGGATGATTTTAATTTTATGATTACCATCCTTGCAATCAATTTTGGTTATATGAAGATGTAATACCTTCTAAGGTAAGTTGCATGGGTAAGGATGTTGGTATTAATATAATTATGAAAAAGTTTTATAAAAGATTAGGAACAATTCCATTGGCTTGTAGGTGAAATATTTATTGATAAAGATCTTGTTGTTATGAGACAATGACATCATGCATGAAAACCATGTTCCATGGATACAATCCAATGTTAATAGAGATCTACTTAGAAATTGGAATGCCAACATTTGTGAGTACAATAAGTAAGTTGATTATCTAGGCATACTACAATTTAAGCATAGGAGAATGATATGTCAAAGTAAGGAATTGCAAATCATAACTATGCACCGTTATTAATATCATTATATAGAGAAGAGTTGATATATTTAAGAAGGGAAGAAATGCTCCAAGAAATTCCAAGCTCTAACGGCTGATCGGGTGATCGGATTTTTTCTTTTCTTTCTGTCTGTCTGATCCGAGCTTTGGGATCTCTACTAGCCCATCATTAATGGTTAGATCCCAGGGGAGGGGACCTTCCCCTCCTCCGACTATGGATTTTGTTCCGAAGATAGCAGATTCACCGCAGCGAGCTCAAGCGAATGGAATTGGAGGAGCGGGTTTGAACACTAAAGAGGCCATGCCAAATTCTAGTCAAGGGGAAATGGGGCAGGGGCTGTTCATTCCTAAATCACCTAAGATCCCATTGATTTTTGTAAACCCCACACGGGTGAAGGAGAAAATTCACCACATGACGGACCACACCCTTATAGGGAAATTTATGGGAATATGGCCAATGGAGAAAGCCTTAACCTGGTGGTTTCATTCCACATGGAAACCGAAAGGACACTTTGACCTGCTGCTGGGATCAAAGGGGTTATTCACTGTGGTTTTCTTGAATGTCGAGGACAAGGATAAGATATTCGAGGGCGGTCCATATTTTTACTACTCTGCAGGTCTTTTTCTGTGTATTTCGAAAGATCATTTTAATCCAGACAAGGAGGATCTATCCATCGCCCCTGTCTGGATTAGATTATATTCTATTCCAGTGGAGTACTGGGATCTTGAAATATTAAAAGCGATTGGAGGAACACTGGGGCTATTTGTCAAGATATCGGATCAGACCAAGCAAGGAAGGTATGTTTCATATCCCCAAATCTATGTTTATATGAATATCTCCAAAACCCTACCTGAAGGAATTACTCTCAACTAGGAGGATTTTGAGTGGTTTCAAACTCTGGATTATGAGCACATTCCCTTTAGGTGTCGCCGTTGTCATACCCATGGCCATCTGGCTAGAGATTGTCACTTGAATCTCCCAGTGGGAATCCTAGGAAGTAACATTACAGAACATAATGATAAGGATGGTTTCATTAACGTCACTAATTGCAGAAGGACGGGGCAAAGACACAATGGCCCTACAGTAGGAATGAAGGAGGTAAACCCTAGTAGCTTTGCACCTCTTGAATAGGATATCGCAGAAAGCACTCAGCCTTTAATTCTGAAGAAGCCAACCTAGCTTGGGAATGCCCTAGTATCAGAGATCCCTGAAACTAGCCCACCACTCAAGCCATTTGGTAAGAACCATGTGCAAACTAAGTGTACTGAGCAAGATCTGGAAGAAATGGAACTAGGGGAACTTTATTTAGACAACATTGAAGAGGCCTTCAAGAATATGGAGGTCCATTCTATCCCTGACAATTAGTTACTATTATTGAAGGAAGCTATCCTTAAAACCAAACCTACTCCGAGTCTGGGGATCAGACTACTGAAGCTTAAAGAAAATAGAAGAAAAATTAAAGAAGGGAGTTCTAAGAGGGGGAGGTAATCGAATAGGGACAGGATTGAGGAAATTGGAGCATGATTGGTTGATTTAGGGCAGTATCCTACCATTCAGGAAGCCCTTCTCTCTGCCAGATATAGTGCCTAATGAAATTACTATCTTGGAATATTCGAGGGACCAATGGACCTCACAAATGTAGAACCCTTAAGAACAAGATCATGAAAGAACGACTTGCTGTGGTGTTTTTACAAGAAAAAAAATGTTCCGGAACACAATTAGGAGCTAAGGCTCTGACTTTTCGGAAACAATGTAAGATTATGACTATTGATGCTACTAGACACTCCGGTGGTCTGGCGGTTCTATGGGACCCTGTGAAATTTTATCTATCCAACTTTCGGTCTACCATTTTTAGCCTGTCGGTAGATTTCCATATCATAAGCTCCATTGTGAGAGGGGTGCTCACGAATATCTACGGGCCCAGAAGCTAGCCGGAAAAATGGAATTCCATCACTAGTCTGACCAGTATGAGGAAAATTTTTGAAGGAACCCATTGGATTTTGGGTGGAGACTTTAACTTAATTAGGTCCCTGGCGGAGAAAAAAGGGGGTCGCAAAGTTCTTACCTCAGAAAATACTCTGTTTGATGAGTTCATTGAGAAGAGCAAGCTTATTGACATGGATCTTAGGAGCTCTGTGTTTACGTGGAATAATAGGTGTGGCGGGAATCATTTGGTTGCAGCTAAGATGGACAAATTTCTTATATCGGAAAGTATTATGCTCCTGGGAGGTACTCTGACATCACGCCCTCTCGCGTCTTCAGGGTCTAATCACTCGCTGATTTGTTGATGTATATGTAACTTAGGAACGTATTTCCTCTATGTATTTCATATATATTTATTGTACCCTTATTAGAGATGTGTTATTCCTCTATAAGGAAGTGTCATCATGTGGATTGACAAGTGTCGCAAGTGTGTGTACTTGCCGATGGGTTATTAGACCACCATGTGTGGGCTCATCCCTGAAATATATATATTATAATGTGGATATACCTAGCTAGACAAGTCGGCCCCATAAGGTCACTGGGAAAACAAAATAGTATAAATAGAGATCAGATGATCTCTATTTAGATCATTCGGAAAAGTGTATCTCTCTCTCACTCAGAAAGTGGTGCACTAGTGAGGAGGAGGATCATGTGTTTCTAGGAGACTATCTCAATGTATTTTGGTTGTACTTTGGTTGAGCCATTGCTCTCTCTATCTCTGAGGAAGTTGTGGGGTTTTTCACCTTAGGGTTTTCCCCACGGAAACTCTGTGTCTCTTGCCTCTCATGCTTTTGATTCTTGTGATGCTTGTCATGATTATTGTGATTGTTCTGCATTGATATACTGTATATGTTATTCTCTCAGTGAAGATCCCAGAGTATTGTGAATTAATGCTCAAAATTTAACATGGTATCAGAGCTAACCTGAGAAGAAGACATTTTGCAGTGACGAAAACTTGAGTTTCTTGTTTATTGGGTTTCTCTCCACAGATTTTGGAAAAGCATTATAGTAGATTGACTCCACTCATCAAGGTGCATCTATCTATCCAATCAGATTTCAATTCCGTGCATTTTCAGATTTGGCCCTAAACATTAGGGTTTCCACAAAAATAGGAATTTCTGGAATCTGAAGACATAGCTGGAAGCTCCTTGCAAAAATCAAAGTTTAGAGCTATGGATCGAGATTTTTGGCTGGGTAGATCTCCCAGAAACTGAAACCCTAATTCAGGGCTCTCCCCAATGAACCCGGGAGGACAAAAAGACAAATCTGAAGGGTAACTTTCTATCCTTTCAGAAATTTGAAATTCACATTTTGAATTTTTAGGGTTTTTCCGACAAACCCTAATCCGGGACCAGATCCAATTTTCAGCATTTCAAGTGGTAAGACCTAAATCTTTTCTATTTCCATTTGAATTACTCTTTAAGATGTCTCACCACACCAAGCTTGAGGATAAGCTTGAAGGGGATGATAACTTCCGAGCTTGGAAGTATAGGATTGGGTTAATCCTGGAAGAGAATGAGTTGGACTCATATGTAAAAGAAGACATCCCTATCCCAGAGGATGAAGAGGCTAAGGTATTGCATAAGAATAACTTGGTCAAGGCAAAGAGAATCATTGTTGATTCTATCAAAGACCATCTCATACCCCATGTGTCTTTTCTAAAGACACCCAAGGAGATGTTTGACTCTTTGACCAAGCTATTTGAAGGGAAGAACATAAATCGGAAGATGACTCTGCGGAATCAATTGAAAGGAATCGAGATGTTGAATGGAGAAACCATTCAATCTTACTTCTCCAAGGTCTCTCAAATCAAGGAGCAACTTGAAGCTGTGGATGAAGTAGTAGACAATGGTGAAATTGTTCTGACCACTCTTAATGGCCTACCTAGGTCATGGTACTCCTTTATTCAAGGACTTTGTGCAAGAAAGAAATTGATCTCTTTCAGTAAACTATGGGAGGAATGCTCTAAAGAGAGAGCTAGGCTTGTAGCTCGTGAGGAAAAGATGGGATGTGAAGATCAAGCTCTCGCAACTCACACCAAAAGAAGCAAGCCCAAGAAGGAGCACTCTTGCTACAAAAGATCCTATCAAAAGAATAAGAAGGATCTAAGATGCTTCACATGCAATGAGAAGGGTCACTTTACTTCAGATTGTCCCAAGAACAAAAGGGATAATAACAACAACTTCAGCAAGAAGAAGAAGGGAAGCGAAAGAAAGTTCCATGCTCATGCTGCCGATGATGATGAACCTCCAAAGAAGAAGGCTAGGGAAGAAAGTGGTGATGACTCATCAAGTGAAGAAGAGTATGTTCTAATCTCTGCTCTCATAGGTACTATCTCCCATGGTTGTAATGATTGGTTGATTGATAGTGGGGCTTCCAAACACATGACTGGGTTTAAGGAATCTTTTCTGAATCTATCTGAACATAAATCACCCCATAAGGTGAAACTTGGGGATGATTATCAATACCCAATCAAAGGAACTGGTGAAGCCTCCTACATCCTAGGTTCTCGAAAATCTTTGAAGATGAAAGAAGTCCTTTATGTACCTTGGCTCAAGAAGAACTTACTCTCCATATTTGCATTGGATGCAAAAGGTATGAGGGTTGCATTTTTGGATGGCCAAGTCCTAATGTCGCCAAAGGGAAAGAACATAGATATTGCAGTAGTGATTGGAGAGCAAGAGGGAGGATTGTATAAATTGAAGGGACAACCTGAACATGCCATGGTACATGATTCCATGGAGCCAAGTGAAATTTGGCATAGAATACTTGCTCATATGCCGTATAGGGCACTTCCAATTGTAAGCAAGGCTGTAGAGGGTCTTCCTGAAATCAAGACCAAACATGAAGGTGTTTGCAAAGGATGTGCAAAAGGTAAGAACATTAAGAAGGCTTTCCCAAGCAGTGAAAGTAAGGCAAAAGATATCCTGGAAATCATTCACTCAGATGTATGTGGTCCTATGCCATCCAGTTCTCTTAGTGGGTATGTTTACTATGTCTCATTTATTGATGACTTCTCCAGGAAGACTTGGGTATAATTCTTGAAGAACAAAGATGAGGTGTTTGATAAGTTTAAGGAATTCAAAACCTTGATGGAGAATCAAACTGACAAGAAGATCAAAACATTCATATCCGACAATGGTGGACAATTCACCTTAGGTGACTTCAAGAAGCTTTGTAGCGATTCAAGGACTAAGAGGGAGTTGACTACTCCTTATAATCCTCAACAGAATGGAGTTGCAGAAAGGAAGAACTGAACAATCATGGAAGCAACAAGGGAAACATTACATGACCAGGATCTACCTATGCATCTATGGGCAGAAGTAGCTAGAACAACTGTATATGTGCAGAACAGAACACCCCACAAGATATTGGACAACAAGACACCAAAAGAGGTCTTTTGTGGTAAGAAACCTTAAGTCAACCATCTCAGAATATTTGGTTGTGCAGTATACACTCATGTCCCAAAGGAAAAGAGGACTAAACTAGATCCTTCAGGAAAGAAGGGTATCTTTGTGGGTTACAGTGAAAGCTCGAAGGCTTACAGATTATACTTTCTAGGGTTTAAGAAGATTGATGTCAGCAAGGATGAATATAAGTTCAAGGACATGTAATCCAGGAAGCAAAGATCAATAGGGAGCACACTCCAGCAGCTCCTGCCAGGAAGCAAAGACTCAGAGGGAGTCCACCCAACAAACAAACAAAGATAAGTATTTCAGTTATCATTTATTGCCTATTTTTTTTAAATAATATTATGCTTAGGACATGTATTGTGCATATTAGAATGATTGCATTAATGAACATGATACTACTAATATGCATGTGATGGGTAAGTGGCCTATGGAACTGTGCAACATGCCAGTGCTACTTATCTAGAATGAAACCTCTTTGCTGACATGTTGGGAGTAATGCAAACTCTTAACAATGTTCTGGTAGAGACTGGAAGGCATCTAGAAAATTGTGGAACATGGATAAATGTTGTATTGAAGCATTGGCTAAGATAAATCCATGAGTGCATGACATATTTATTTATGTGTAAAGAATTTGTTCTAAAAATTATGAGATGTTTATAATCATGCAATTTAACTCGTTTTGTAGGAAAGACCGTATATCTTCACCTAAAAAAGGACTACAACATTTGTTCCAGCAACAAAGATATCTATTGAATATATTGAAGTTACCAGGATCTGAGAAGAAGAAATGGAATGCCATGATCCGTCGATCATGAAGAAGATGTTTGGGATACAGTCCCAAGACCTGACAGAGAGTCACATGTGTGCAGATTGAAGAAAGCCTTGTATGGCTTGTAGCAAGCTCCCAGAACTTGGTGTGATACAAAGAGAAAGCTTGCTGCCGAGTTCAATATGAAAGATTTGGTAATGTTGCATTATTTCCTAGGTATGGAGGTGTGGTAGAGTGCAAGCGGGATCTTCCTTAGTCAAGGAAAGTACACAGTAGATATCCTAAAGAGATTCGGGATGATGGATTGCAAGGCCATGGCCACACCTATAGCATCGAATCTGAAGCTTCTATGTGATGCTTCATCTAATCCGGTTGATGTCTTTATGTATCGTCAAATGATTGGGTCCTTGATGTACCTAACGAACACGAGACCAAATATTTTCTTTGCAGTGAACACATTGAGTCAGGTCCTGACAGATCCAAGGAGTGTTCATCTGGTTGTTGTAAAACATGTTCTGAGGTACCTGAAGGGTACAGTGGATTATGGGCTCAAGTATGAAGTGAATCAAAAGTTTAACCTACAGGGTTATGTTGATTCAGATTGGGCTGGCAATGCTGCAGATAGGAAGAGCACATCTGGGTGCTTCTTTAGTATGGGATCAGGTGTGATCTCTTGGTTTAGCGGGAAGAAGTCCTGCGTAGCACTGAGTACAGCTGAGGCAGAGTATGTTGCAGCCTGTTCAGCTAGTTGTGAGGCAGTATGGCTACAGAAGCTACTGTCTGAGTTATTTGATCTCTTGTTGGATGCTCCTGGTATCTTCTGTGATAACCAGAGTTGTGTGAAGCTGTTTGAGAACCCAGTGTTTCATGACAGGTCAAAGCACATAGATATCAAATATCACTATATCAGGGATATGGTGCAGAGAGGAGCTGTGAAGTTCCTGTATGTTGTGATGGACGAGCAGATTGCATATGTGCTGACGAAGCCACTAGCCAGGGTGAAGTTCAAGTACTTCAGAGAGAGGCTTGGTGTTCTTCGGATTGATGACACTTCGAGGAAGAAGTGATGGACACATTTGCTGAAGCCATTCCAAGTATGTTGGAAGGAGGATCCTTCACATGGCTGTGGATGTAAGTGCTGGATGATGAGCATCAGGATGATGTTCTGGTTTCTGCTAGATCATTTACATTTATATGTATGTACGCATCATGTTGGATGTTGGATATTATCAGTTGGATCATTTATATGTATGTACACATTATGTTGGATGTTGGATATGATCAGTTGGATCATTTATATGTATGTACGCATCATGTTGGATGATGGATATGATCAGTAGGATCATTTGTATGTATTTTGTATATGCATCATGTTGGATGCTTGGACCATGTATCTGTATGTGTATTAGGTGGATACATTGTATGATCAGGTGGATCATGTATGGTGATATGTATCATGTATTTGTATTTGTATCAAGTGGATACACTGTATGATCAGGTGGATCATGTAGGATGATATGTATCAGGTAGATACTTGGTATGCATCAGGAAGATGCATTGTATGATCAGGATGATCATGGATGATGAGCTTCAGGATGTTGCTCCAGATGACTTACAGCAGGATGTTGCAGTGATGATGATCAGGATGATCATGTGTACATCAGAATGATGTATGGTGAGTATCAGGTTGATACTCTATGGCCGTGGATCAGGTTGTGCAGATGATCATATAATTTGGCCCTGGGATATTTGCATATAGTCTTTCGAGGTTTTGCCTATGGCATATAATTTGGCCCTGGGATATATGGCAAATGCTCTTTCGAGGTTTTGCTTTGGGAGGACATATAATTTGTCCCTGATAGATCTGTAGATAGTCTTTCGAGGTTTTTCCTATGGCATATAATCTGGCCTTGGGATATCTGGAAGATGCTCTTTCGAGGTTTTGTCCTATGGCATATAATATGTCCCTGGGAGATCCGATAGGTTGGGCTGTGTGCCCCTAATAAGTCTTGGGATGCTCTTGCGAGGTTTTTCCATGACCACATATAATCTGTACCTATAAGATCCTATAGGTAGAACTATGTGCTTGTAACACCCTGGGATGCTCTTGCGAGGTTTTGTGGTGACCACATATAATCTGTCCATGGGAGATCCTATAGGTAGAGTTGTGTGCTCGTAACAGCCTGGGATGCTCTTGCGATGTTTTGTGGTGAGGTCACATATAATATGGCCCCGGGAGATCCTATAGGTAGAGCCGTGTGCTTGTAACATCATGGGATGCTCTTTCGAGGTTTTGCGATGCACGTAATAAGTCCTGAGGATTCCACAGTATGGCCAGTGATGACGAAGACTTGCAGGTGGTGGGCCTACATCCAGTATGAAAAAGGACTGGCTCTGTAGAACTTCCTATGACGAGTAAACTTGGAGATTGGTTGAGATAGCAGTAGCAGTGACGATGATGATGACGATGCATCGATGACGATGATCCCGAGAAGACTTGTCTAGCAGATCTGTGTCGAGAAATACCTTCCTAGTTAAGAGGGAGTGTTGATGTATATGTAACTTCGGAATGTATTTCATCTATGTATTTCATATATATTTACTGTACCCTTATTAGAGATGTGTTATTCCTCTATAAGGAAGTGTCGTCATGTGGATTGACAAGTGTCGCAAGTGTGTGTACTTGCCGATGGGTTATTAGACCACCATGTGTGGGGTCAGCCCTGAAATATATATATTATAATGTTGATGTACCTAGCTAGACAAGTCGGCCCCATAAGGTCACTGGGCAAAAAGATTAGTATAAATAGAGATCAGGTGATCTCTATTTAGATCATTCGGAAAAGTGTATCTCTCTCTCACTAAGAAAGTGGCGAACTAGTGAGGAGGAGGATCATCTACTTCTAGGAGACTATCTTAGTGTATTTTGGTTGTACTTTCGTTGAGCCATTGCTCTCTCTATCTCTGAGGAAGTTGTGGGGTTTTTCACCTTAGGGTTTTCCTCATGGAAACTCTGTGTCTCTTGTCTCTCATGCTTTTGATTCTTGTGATGCTTGTCATGCTTATTGTGATTGTTATGCATTGATATACTGTATATGTTATTCTCTCAGTGAAGATCCT
This sequence comes from Larix kaempferi, assembly GCA_027924585.1. Classification (NCBI taxonomy): domain Eukaryota; kingdom Viridiplantae; phylum Streptophyta; class Pinopsida; order Pinales; family Pinaceae; genus Larix; species Larix kaempferi. The sequence goes on from BSBM01001398.1 coordinate 8,355,535, forward strand.
AGAGTATTGGGAATTAATGCTCAAAATTTAACACGATTTCCCTATGCTGGAGTAACATAGGACTGAAAATGACCAAATCTTTTAGGTTTGAGAAGTGTTGGCTCACTCATAAAGAATTTTCTGCCAGGGTGGAAGAATGGTGGCACTCCTTTACTCCTCTTGTGGGTACAAAAATGTTTTGTTTCCAACAAAAACTGAAGGCTCTTAAACAAAAAATAAAGAGATGGAATACCGATATCTTTCGGAATATACAGGATGAGAAAGCCAAGATTGAGGAGGTGATGGAGCACATCTAGGAATGCATCATGCTGAATGGAATTACCCCTGATCTTGCTACTGAAGAAAAAGATGTGGCTGAACAACTCTCTCATCACCTAAAACAGGAGGAGACCCTGTGGAAGTAGAAATCCTACAACCTATGGATGAGAGATGGGGACCATAATACTAAGTTCTTCGATAAAGCAACCATACAGTATAGACACCATAATCAGATCAATAACTTGAGGACTGATGATGGGGAGGTGCTTGAGTCTCATAGGGAAATTGAACAAGAACTGGTTAATCACTTTAAGCAGGTTGTGTCTGAGCCGATTGTTGACCATTCTTAGGCTTGTAGGGAGGTTAAAGCAGTTATACCTTGTCTTATCACTAAAGCACAAAATGAGATGCTTATCAAACCTATCAAATTTTTGGAAGTTGAAACGGCCATTAACCAAATGGAGGATGGAAAGTCTCCCAGGCCGGATGGGTTTACTGCCAATTTTTTCCACACCTTTTGGGATCTAGTAAAATATGAAGTGTGGCAGGTGGTGGAGGAGTCTCGTAGAATGAGAGGAGTTCTCCCAACCTTAAAATCTACCTGTTTGACCCTTATCCGCAAAACTCCTATGGCGGAGTAAGCAGAGTTATTTCGACCGATCTCGCTTTGTAATATTATTTATAAAATCATAACCAAAGTCCTAGCGAATCGTCTTAAACCCCTGCTTCCCGCTCTGATATCTATGGAACAATCTGGCTTTGTGGAAGGTCGACAAATTATGGATGGCATCATCTTGTCTCATGAGGTTATTCATTCTCTGAAAAGTACCAAAACAACTGGGATGATGCTTAAGCTAGATTTTTCCAAAGCTTATGACAACCTAAATTGGCAGTATATGAAAGAAATCATGAGCTCATTTGGTTTTTGTGATGTTTGGATCCAATGGATTGCTAATCTCACCTCTTCTGCTTTTTTCTCTATCCTGATTAATGGGCACCCGTCCTCCACCTTCAAACCTTCCCAAGGTATTTGTCAAGGCTATCTCCTTTTCTCTTTTTGATCATGATAGAAGGGCTTAGGAGACTCATTTCCCATTCTGTTGATCAGGGTACTATTAAAGGGCTTCATTTTTGGCCGTATGAGAACGCTATCACTAACCAACAATTTGTTGATGATACCATGCTTATGGGTCACTCTTCTATTCAAGAAGCCAGCAAGATAGAAAAAGTGTTAGAAACTTTTCTTCGAGCCTCGGGTATTAATATTAACATGGGTAAATCCTTGTTATTCTTCGTCAACACTCCTATTATCTGTCAGAGGAATATTATCCACATTCTTGGCTTTAAAAAGAGCTCCCTTCCAACCAAATATCTCGGGCCCCCCCTATTGGAGGGATTATTAAAAAAGGCTTCATGGGAGGATCTACTAAATCGTATGAAGGAAAGTCTCTCTAATTGGACTCTTAGATTTTTGAACCTTCCTGGAAGAGTGGTGTTGGTTAAATCTATGCTTCAAGCTATGCCTTTATATCTATTGTCTGTTCTGGTAGCTCCTAAATCTGTAATGAAAAAGATCATCCAGTTGTAGCATACCTTTCTGTGGGGAGGTACATTGGATCATAGAAAGTAGCCTTTGGTAGGATGGGAGACGCTTTGTAAACCTAAGTAGGAGGGAGAGTTAGGACTGCGAGATCCGAAAAAATTGTGTAAGGTCTGTGGTGCTAAAATTTGGTGGAGATCGCTCAACCACTCCAATGAATAATGGGGATGTCTCTAGGGAAGGAAATATGTTGGGAATACAGATCAACAGGATTGGGTCAGGGAGAATGGGCTGGAGAATGGATCTCACATCTGGAATATGGCGTGGGATGGTGGTGAGCTAATCCATAATCATAGCTTCTGGGAGATTCGAGATGGGACCTCAACAAACCTATGGATGGATGCTTGGCAACAAGAACCTCCCCTGTCATCTCTGGTTACTAATATCCCTGCTAACTCTGATTTTCTACTCCATAATTGGAGGATGGTGAATTGGTATTGGCAGCAGGAGGTGAACTCAAGGGGATTTCGTGTTTGGCATCCTTTATCTTGGTGGATAGACACCTATGGGGGTGACATTGGTTGGAAAATTCATAGTATTCTATCGACTCGCATGATTAAAACACAGAGTGGTAAAGACATCCTCCACTGGGGGCACCAACCTAAAGGAATATTCACGCTAAAGGAAGCTTATAGCCTGTTAAATACCTCAATGAGCATATAGGGTGAAAATACTTGGAAGCATCTGTTGGAAGTGAATTTATGGCCCAAAGTCATGCTCTTCCTATGGCCGGTTATGAAATGGAAAATCTTAACATGGGATAAAATTATCAAGCGGGGCTTTGTAGGACCATCTCGCTGTAGTATTTGTGGATTCTGGGAAGAAACTATAGCGCACCTTTTGGATGGATGCTGGTTTACCTCTACTCGGTGGGATGAAGGAGCCATGAGATTCCGCATGTCAAACAGAGTTAGAGATGCACCTGAAAACACTGTTAAAAGTTGGGCGGTTGATCCCTTTCAAGGAAGACTTCTTAACCGGGTTTGGAAAGTTTTCCCTGGTTTTCTCTTATGGGGAGTTTGGAAGGAACTTAATCAACGTATTTTTAGTGATCAGATCAAGTCTTGGAAGAAGGTTTGGGAGGGTATTCATCTTAATATTCTAGAAACTCTCAAGTTAACCAGGTGGAATGAATAGCATCTAAAAATCCCTACTAATGAGCTTCAAATTTTGCTTACCTGGGATATTGTTGGAATCCCTCACTATATTGCCTGACCCCTGTTGGCCCGGTTTTGCAACCAGGCTTAGTGCTATGGGCACCTGCTAACTAGTAGCAGCAGTTTCAATGGAAATAAATAACAATAAACTAATTAAACAAGACTATTCATGGATCTAAGCAAAGATATTAAGCAAATAACAAAGATAATTTAAAATCAAGAACAAGAACATATAAGAATAATAAATTTGTATTGAAAGAATGGGGCAAGCAAGTGCTTGCGGAATCAATACCTCTAATGGTGAGGTTGAATGGCTCCAAGGATGAGCAACTCCAATCTCCAATGGTCTCCTCTCCAATGTGGTTTGCAATGGCTAAAATGCTCAGGGGAGATTTCAGTAGCATAAGGATGAGATAATGGATGGATGTGAAATGAGGAGCCCCTACCACCTTTTTATAGGTTTTGGTGGTGGGAAATACCATTTGTGGTTTTGTGGAAACCAAATGGTATTGACCAACATGGTTTAGGTACTTTTCCCTCCTTTTTCCTTTTTTGAATAAAAATAATATTTTAATTCCCTTTTTAATATTTTTGGGAATTTGGACCCTTTTTGAGGGTTTTTTTTATGATTTTCTTGGAAAAATAATCTTTTTTAATGGAAAAAGGGGTGTACTAAGGTCTTTTGGTGACCTTTTGTTGGTTTCAGAGGCTCAGATGGTGGAAAAGTGGACAAAGGGGTCATGTGAGTAAGGGAATGAGCTAGTGAGCACTTTTTAGGTGTTAACAACCCCTAGCTGGTAGTCATCCCCCTGAAAGCCCGACGTCTTGGTATCCACCACTGAAAGGATGGCTTAAGCTTAACTTTGACGGAGCGTGTAAAGGAAACCCTGGGCAATCTGGGTATGGAGGTGTGATGCAGACGACCATGGCAGGATTCTATTATGCTACTTCGAATACCTGGGGCGTGAAACCAATAATGTCTATGAGTGTGAAGCATTGCTACATGGGTTAGGCATGGTTGTGCGTCATGGCGTGAGCAAGTTAATCATCGAGGGTGACTCTAGCATGTTGATCCAAACAACTGTAAAAATTACCCATGGGACCCAGGCTGCGAAGTTGGCAAGGTTGTGGAGTCTTGCATGGAGGTTGATGTTCCTTGACCAACTCATCACATTGTTTAATGTTGTCTCTTTCCAACATGTTAGAAAAAGCACCAATGGGCTTGCGGATGCGCTGGCTAACCATGGGGTTCTTAACCAGACTGACGGGTGGGATGGTGATGCTCAGGACATTCCATCGGTTCGATGTCGTCAGTAGTGTGTAATGATAGCTGAAAGTGATAGGGGTGGCATGGCATAGTGTGGTGACAACAGGAGATCGATAGCCTCTGATGAGCATTAACAGATGGTACATCATGCAGGGTGAGAAGGACAAGTGGTTATTAGCTTGTTGTTTAATTTATGCCCAGGATCGGCCCTCCGTAGATCTCCCTCCATCTGATAAGGTATGGTTTTGTGGTTTGGATTGTGTGACGCTCATTTGGGATCGGCATGCTACTATTATGATGGGTCATTCGGAGCAGAGGAGTGCTGAGATGATGGTTCTGAAGGATAGTTGGAATAATTACAAGAACTGGCTTGACGTAATGGCGTTAATGAGATCAGGAGGCGGCTTGCCTTTAAATTGGGAAATGCATGAGGTCGAGAGAAAAGGTGGTAATTCTATCCATTCTATTGTTTTCGGATCGAAGTGTGGTTATTCTAATAGTGCAAGGAAGGGTTCACGTAAGAGCATCAATACTATGCCGCCGAGAGGGCGTCCCACTAGGAGAGGTAGACGTAACCTTGTGGAGCTGGGGAATGAGGAAAGAGGGTTTGATGCCCAGTATGGTCCTCGTCGTGAGCAGGGGACTGCGGCTGCTACCGCTCTATTTTTTCGTCATTACTTTCCTCATAATGTGTAGAGGGTGGTTGAAAACTTGGAAGATAATCTGTGGCATAGGGTTGGTGTGGAGGAAATTCCTTCGGAGGCTACAGCCATGGCCGAATGGATTCATGACCCCGGGAATACCCGGGGTTGTATGGCTCTCTATAATCATCCTGTTGTGATGCTTTGGGTTACAAAAACCCTTCTAGCCCAGGCGACGGAAACTCAAATGGACATTCTGGCGGGTTCTTTGAGGATGACTCAATTGGAGGATTTGTGTAAGGAGCATGCTGAGGAATATAAAAGGATTCATATGAAATTAGATGATCTTGTGGCAAAATTGGGTTTTTCTTACCTTTCCTCGACTAAGAAAGTTGATAATCCTCGGGTGGTTTATATGGGTGACAAAGGAAAGAATGTGGAAACACCTCTAGTGGTGAATATCGACAATAAGACTGGCCCTTCGACTTAAGTCTCTCCTAGTCTTTGGTCTAGTGTGTCTGGATGCTGGTGCGGTTCTTCGAGAAGTTTTCTCTGCTAATGGCAAGGAAGGCGGTCAGTACTGTTTTGGGGCCTGATACGACCTGGTTACTTTGGTTTGGTTTTGACCTTGACGTCTCCGTTGGTGTTGTTTTATGGGTTATATTGGTGCGACAGTATTAGTATGTTTCTGTTCTTGGATGCCTTTCTACTTGGCATCGTTTTTGTAATAATTATGGGTGTTATGTTGGATAGGTGGATGTTTTCTTATGTTAATGTGTCTTTTAAGTTGCTCTCTGTTGTATAGCTGGTTCTCTACTTAGGCTAAGGTCTGTAGTTCTGTGTTCTCTAAGGGGTTGGAAGTGGGTAGTCTGTGGGCTTGGATCTATGTTGACAAGCATTGGGTGGTTATCTAGGTTGGTAGTTTCAGCCCCCAGGATTTTGTAAAGATGATTACTCATGATTTTACTTCAGTAATAGAATGATGCTCTTTTTTTTTGCTTAAAAAAAAAAATCATTATATAAGAGGTTGTAGCTATGACCCACAAGAGAATTATCATTGAAGCATAGACAAGTGACCTAATGGTATGCACACATTGAACACAGTCACCCATTAACTCACAATTTTAACATGAATATACTGAGTGGATGGATAACCTTCACAATTATATAAGATATTGTAGCTATGATCAGGTGGATAATTAACAAGGAAGCAAAATCAAGTAATCAAATGTTGTGCATACAATGATAATAACATTCCCACCAACTTTCCTAGAATCTATGTCTTAAAAAAAGAACTCAACATTTCATGGGATTCCACCCCATCAATCCTTTTAATAGTATTAGGAATAACACTTGCTACAACCCTAGTGTCAGAAAAACCAATCAAGCTACATATGAAAATACTAAAAACTAGACTTTTTGACTCCGACTTACATCATAGGAATGAATACTACTTTCTCTGCAACATGTGGCACCCCGAATATCTCCCAACACCATGATTTACATTTAATAACAAACTTGTGCGCAAATAGTTATTACCCCATTTTTTGCACTAAAAAGAACCCCCACAACCTAGAATTCAATGCATGCACCATGCCCACATCCATATAAAGGAATATAATAGTGTCCTTTTTTTTGTAAATAAGAATTTTTATATTATATCAAAAGGAGATTACAATAGGGACAAGCTACCCAGAACACAAGCTTATACATCCAAAAACTTTAATGCGGGACCAAACTTACAAAATCAACCACAAAAAGTTGAGTCCAAAACATTCAGGTCTCGTGAGATTTACCCCTGACCAGTCTTAACCGTAGAATCTTAGTTAGAGCATACCCACAACGAACCCAAGAGATATCTATTTCATAAAAATCCTTACATAGGCTCGCAGGCCCGAACACAAAAAAACGCTGAAAATAATCTAAACATGAGATAACCAAAAACCATCTAGACACCCAACTCGACCTATCAACCAAAAAATAAAAAACATACACCAAACCATGCATCAGCGAATGATGAAAGGAGCCTCAGGAGAATTCCCTGGATGGTCGGAACTAGAAGAAGATGGGGAACACGGGGGAGATCAGAGCTCCATATCATGCAGAAGGAAGTCCATTTTCCAATTCATCATGCGAGACTCCTCCAGAAGCCGCTGCATCAGAAAATGCGATATCGAGTCATCTTTAAGGGCTTGACGATCGCGTATGGAAAAACCCACAAGGTTTTTCATCATCCAGTAGAGGGCCACCATCCGTTCATACAATCTAAGCTGACCAGTAGTGTTACGAGGGTCCAGAATCCAATTTTCCAATTGTTTGCGTTCCCCCAGGAGAGTCTCCTTGCTCAGCCTCATCCACCATTGAAATTCATACTCCCGGATATCCCTCTGAATGTCCTCAAGGACATGGATAGAGAAAGCATTGGCTTCACGATGAGCATTCAAACAAGCTTGGGAAACACCACCACCAGGCTCTCCAGAAGAATCCCCACGCTGTCGTTTCTTATTATGGTCGATATCCACCCCAACATCCGGGCATAAATTGGAGACCCCCTCATCCTCAATCTTCTTAACGGAGTCTGTTTCCATAACTAAGTAGACAAACAACACTTGCATGCATGCAGAGGGAAGGCAATGATGAGCCCTTGCACTGCCCTGCTCCTTCATATAAACACGTTTACCATCTTCCTTCATGATTACCCAGGTACAATCACTTAATTGGAGGTAGTATAGATAGTGACACTCTCCTTGCTTAGCACTTACTATTCTTAAATCCCAATCAATTATCCCCCTACCCGAATTATTTCTCCAAGCTTTGGAGAGGACACCTCTCAAACCATTTAGCATGATGAAAAGACACTTCCACCTCCAGTTTTTAAAGGTCGAGACGATCCATATACGGGGATGATGGCTACACATCCCAAAATCCTTCCGCTTGATGTCACCTCACATGAATGGCATGAAAGGTTGTCATGTCAGCGTCCTGGGTAACCTTGCAGCTATCCCGAACAACTAAGTCTGACAGAGCCTCCCACAAGTTAGCACTGATCATCATGTGAACACCCGTTCCAAAGTTTGCCAACACATCTGCCAGTTTATTACCACTGCTCTTAACATGAGAAAAGGTAAGCTCCATACCCTGCGATACAACCATAGAAAGATCATCCAACTTTCTCTCAAGGCGCCAGGATGAGGAAACCAAGGAACTTGATTTTCCACGTTGGAGTTTAATGGCCATCTGGAGGATAATCCTGGAGTCTCCCTCCACAATTAGAGAGGTCTAGCAGTTCCAGTGAGCCATCCTGAGACCCTCGAGCAACCCTTCCAACTCTGTAATATTATTCAATTCAATTCCCAAGAAGTCCTCCATGAAACCTACCATAGTACCATCAGGGCCACGGAAGACACAACCATAACCCGAAGGACCAGGGTTACCCTTAGAGGCGTCGTCAAAGTTCAATTTGTAGAAACCATATAGGGGAGGGGACCAGGTGACCGAGCTCACCAACGACTAGGAGGAGTGAATAGATTTTCCACAGTACGGGAGAGGCCCCATTATGCCCCACTCCCACAGAATTGTGGACTTGGGCTCAATGGTTTCCCAGTCTGATTTCTCCTAGTGTTGAAGCTTGAGAGTCTCCAAAACCTTATTCTTCATCACATCCCATGTCTTTCCTGCATATTTTGCTTTGTCCTAAAATATCTAGGAATTTCGCTCGAGCCATATCTCCCACAGAAGAAAATACAAATTTTTTTTCCATAATCTATTCACCACTCGGCTCTGGAACGAGTCCTTAGACCATTGAGAGATGGAAGAAACCGGATCATTTCATTTTTTGTCGGTGTGTCTAAAGCCGGTTGCACCATGATCCCATAGCTCTGATGCAAAAGGACATGAGTCCAAGAGGTGTGAAATGGTCTCTTTAGCTTTGTTACACATGACACACATGTGAGGGCCCAGGAAACCCCTTTTCTGTAAATTTTCCCCAGTTAAAATACGTTTTTTCAAAGTTAGCCAAATGAAGGTGGTTATTTTCGGCCAAATCTTAGCAGACCATAACTATTTCCATTTAGGAATGGGATCCAATTGGTTGAAACCCATTTTAATGTCATAAGCCTCTTTCATAGTGAAGCATCCTTTTGGCTTATGACCCCATCATAGCCTATCTTCCCCGTTTTGCTTTTTGATTTTGCGATTGTTTAGCTCTTCCTCTACCCGAAGAACTTCCTCCTCCAGCCCTAGAGGAAACCACCACTCATGATCATGCCAAACTCTGAAGTCTTGTTCCTGAGAATCAGCATTCCAAAGATCCCTAACCCTTACCATGTCCCTGTTAATGCAACCTTGGATTACAAGAGGAGCATCGACATAGACACCAATTGGGGGTAACTGCTGCCATGAATCATCCCAAGCTAAAGCCCGGCTGCCATCTTGAATCTCCCAGAAGCTATGGTCTTGGACCAGATTCCTCCTCTGGGAAACCGAATTCCAAATGTGAGACCCAAGGCTTGGTTCAGAGAATCTAATTAGATCCTCTTTTTCCAACTCAGCTACATATTTGGAATGCCACCGTCTTTCCCATGGTTCCTCCTTATGGGAAACCCACCTCCACCAGGTTTTTTCTCCCGAAACAATATTATCCTGTTCCAGGTCTCTGAGATTAAGGCTACCTTGGTACTTTGGTGAGCATATCTCTTCCCATTTGACCAAAGCCCACTTCCTGTTGTCTCCTGAACCACTCCACAGAAATTGCCTCTGAATTTTTCGGAGCTCTTTAAGAATAACTTTGGGGGCTAACATAGCCGAGAAGAGATAAGTGGGCATTGCATAGAGGACCGATTTTAGGAGAACAAGGCGACAAGCAAAATTCAAGGGGTGATAGGTCCAGTTTGAGAGACGCTTCTGCATTCTATCCACAAGTTCCCTCCATGACCCCTACTTGACCGGAGAATCCACCAACGAAGCCCCCAAGTATTTGGATGGAAGGGAGCTTTCCGAAAAACCCAGAATCCTGCAAATGTTTCTTTTGGTAATTTTGGGAGTGTTAAAGAAAAACACTTGAGATTTCTGAGAATTGACTTAAAGACCAGAGGCTCTGTCGAAGGTATCTAGACTTCGATGAATATCCTGGGGCTCCTGGACAGAGGGGTGGCCCATTAGCATGGTATCATCAATGAATTGGTGATGGGTCTGACATTCTGCTCTGGGATGAACGATCAGACCCTACATCTCATGACTTCCTTGCATAGCTTTAATAGTTCTTCTGAGGCCCTCTGCCATAATAATGAAAGTAAAAGGGGAAAGGAGCTCCCCTTGCCAAATCCCCCTTGAGGGTTTTAAAAGGCCTGTGGGAACACCATTAAGAAGAATGGAAGAGAAGGACAAGGAAACCAGATTCATGACACAACTAGTCCATCGCTCAGAGAAACCAAAGGCTTGCAGCATTGCTCTCATGAATTGCCAATTTAGTTTATCATAAGCTTTGGCAATGTCCAGTTTTAACATCATCCCAGGGATTTTGTCTTTTTTTAGAGAATGCAGACCTCATGAATCAAGATTATACCATCCATAATCTTCCTCCCCTCCACAAACCCCGACTGTTCAGGAGAAATGATGGATGGCAAGATTGGTTTTAGGCAATTAGCAATTACCTTTGTTACAATCTTGTATATGACATTTGTTGAATATTGTAACTTCTAAGAATATTATATTTGTACATTATTTATTCCGGAGATGTTCCATCCCTCCGAGGTGATTCTATTATGTATCCGGAGATGCTTATTCCTCCGAGGAGTTGTGGCAACTAGGGTTATTAGACCCACCAGGTGGGGGTCAGGCCAGTCAGTTATAATAGGGTATTTAACCTAATGGTTAAATACGAGCCTACATGTACTTGTGTAAAATATATTTCAGAGTAGTGTATAAATAGAGGAGGTGTGTTCCTCATTTGACACACTCACACACTTGAAAAGAGGAGCACTTGTCTGGGAGATTTGCTAAGAAGGATTAGAAGGAGGGAGCACATCTTTTATTTTGGTTTATCATCTTATTGAGGAAAGCTTTGTTGGGTTTTCTACCCCATGAGGGTTTCCCAGGATAAATCTGTGTCTCTTGTGTTTATGCTATGCTTGTTGTTTCTTCAGTGATCCTGTATATGCTATTATTGTGAAATAGAATGTAATGCTGCTATTTTCTGTCTTAGAATATTGAATTTCAACATGGTATCAGAGCTAACCTGAAGGAAGACAAGGTATGGCACTTACGACACTTGCTTTACTTACGATAATTTGAAGGTTAGGGTTTTACATAGCAAAAACCAGTCATCGTGTCACTTTCGCTATAAATCCATTTCTGCGAAGGTTCAGGGTCTGAAAAGATTACAGGTCGAAGATAACATCCCCAGGTACCTTGTGTCCAAAGGGAACCCTCATATTCGTTGTACTTTATGAGTTATGATCAGTACAAGTTAGGGTTTCTGCCTCTTCTAGATCTCAGTCAAAATCAGGTGACCTTGGAAAAAAGGTCATAACTTGGGCTAGGAAGCTCCAAATGAAATTTCATAAAAAGTGACAGGTAGTACACAGACTGTACTATCTCAGAAAACGTTTTCAGAGGCCAAAGGTGAACCAATGACACGTGGCACACCATACAAGTTCGCTCTCCTATTTTATCCCATAAACAAGTCATGTTGCGACACTTGGCATAACTCTCTCTCAAAAAATCCAATTGAGGTCAGACCTATCAGGATGGAAAGATGACAGATCAGGCTACTGCAAAAAAAGTTTTCAGACCCTGTGGAGCAAAAATTTCAGAGTTATAGAAGAAGCAATCAGGTGCATAATTCTGTCAAAAGATAATTATTTTTAGCACCTTTATTCATGGCTTCCGGAATTTAGGGTTTCAGAGAAAGTTGGAATTTTTTGAAGTATGTAACCACAGCTGGAAGCTCCTCAAAAAAATATGAGTTTAGAGCCTTGGATCGAACCTTTTGATTGGATAGAAGGGTGGGCTTCATCAAACCCTAGTTCGGGTTCCTGTCCAGAAGATCCAGAAGTTTCGAAGGCAATTTTGAGGGGTCAAATTTTGGAGATTTCAAAATTGAAGAATGCTAGGTTGATCAGCTCAGCAAGACACATTCTTCTATCCATTCAGAAGTATGAAAGTCAAAGATTGAATTTTTAGGGTTTCTCTAGCAAACCCTAATCAAGCTCCAGATCAAGTTTCAGGGGGAGTTGAGGCTAAGGCCTTACATAAGAAGACTACAAAAAGTCTCAACAGGTATGACTTAAGGAGGTTCAGGTATGCCTTGAAATCTGATTCTTGATTAAGTTCATAATGTGTTTGTCTTCATGTTATTTATTAGTACAATCTTGATTAATGTTATTAATTGTCTTATCACCCTAGTAACAATATGAATGCATGTGAACGATCGAAGACATTCATTGATTAGGGCTATATGATTGTACTTATGCATTATGGTGTTGTGTGAGGTTGATGTTGTCTACTAACAAGACACAGGTACATTACAAAAGACAAATCAAGTTCCATGACCATGACAACATGAAGACAAAGAATCACGAGGTATGTATGACTTTGTTATATTATGTTTAACCTACGAGACATGCAGGTTCTAGCTCAGGATCTCTAAATCATTGAAGAGATTGTTTAGGTATGTTGTACATAACTAAGCAGGTATACTAATCCAGGTATGTTTTCCTATGTCATGTTAGAATCTTACCTTGTGTAAGTATACTTGGTATGATTGGTTAGTAATCAAGGGTTTATGCATATTATGTCTCTTATCTTGGTTGATGATTTAACTAACTGGATCAAACAAGAATGTGCATGAGTAAAAGAAGACTTCCTTGAAACCCTGAATACTAATGATCATGACTGTACATATTCAAGATTATTTAGAATTAGAATGTTTTGATAATATTGAGAATAAACTAATGAATGTATGTTTGTGTATGAGATCATGAGGATGACACTAGTGTACACTTGAGCATGCACAGTGGTACAGAATGAATAGAAGTTCAGAAGACATATAGAAGATCAAGCGGGAGGCAACCACACAAACATAAAAGATAAGTATTTGAGTTGTTATTAGAAATAGTAAATGATATTGCTTGTATGCATATTTGTATTCCTAGAATATATCATGCTGAGTGTAAACCACGTGTAAACATTCATAAAGCATTGAACAGTATACTACTAATATGCATATGATTGGTAAGTTGGACAAACATTCCATTGTTGCTTGTCTAGAATGAAACCTCTTTGCTGACATGCTGAGAGCTGTGCACACTCTCGATAGTATGTTCTGGTAGATATGGAAGGCATCTAGATAGCCACTATATGCATACAGGATATGGGAAAGTGTTGTGCCAAAGTATTGGTCAAAATAGTTGCATAACTATGTAAATGATATCTGTATGCATAATAGGTTATCATGTCAATATGATTTGATGATTATGAAGTATTACTAATCATGTACTTAATTTTGATTTGTAGGAAAGATCATGATGAATGATGAACTCTGAACAAGCGATGGATGTTCAACAAAAGATTTACAAATCAAACACACTATAGAAAGCTTGTGGTTAAGAGATTCTCTTAGAAAGAGGAAGAGAATCATGATGAGATGTTTTGCTCCAAGGGACTAGATAAGACCATTCTCTTAATAATGTAATCAAGTTATGTATGGGTTCCCGGGATCAGTAGTCAATTGATGAGCTTAATGATCATCATGGGTGATGTGGATCTCAACCTTTGCTACAAGGTTGAGTATGGGTTCTATACACATATGACATGGATGCAAGAAGGAACTGACCACAGAGTTTGAATGATTTTGAGGCTCATTTTAGTAGACCCATCTGACGAGAGATGGCACAGATAGATATGCAAAAGATCACTCAATGCTGAGTCTGAATAATGGACAATTGATAGCTTCATGACAAAGCTTGGGCTTTACCAGAAGTAAAGCTGTTCCTAACCTTTACCTTAAGGTTGTGGATGATGAACCTATCATACCATTATTGTATGACAATGATCTCTTTCTGACAAGGAATGAGAAATAGGTCATGAAAATGGCTGCAGAAATGAAAATGAAAGATCTCGGATTAATGCACTACTTCTTAGGTCTAGAAGTATGGAAAGATCCAAAAGGAATCTTTTAATTCAAGGTAAGTATGCTGTGAAGTTTCTAAAAAGATTTGATATGTTGGAGTATAAAGCCATGGCCACTCCCATGGACTCCAACTTGAAGTTGTTAGTTAATGACTCATCGTATTTAGTGGATCTAACCCTATATAGACAAATCATTGGGTCATTGATGTATTTAACAAATACTAGGCCAGATATATGCTTTACTGCAAATACCCTAAGTCAGTATCTAGTAGAACCTAGAAAGATTCACTTAATAACTGCAAAGCATGTAGTGAGGTACCTAAAAGGTACATTATATTTTGGTCTATATTATCTTGGAGGTCATGAACTCCGTTTACATGGTTACTTAGATTCTGATTTGGCAGGAAGTGCCTTAGACAGAAAGAGTACATCAGGTGGATGTTATAGTCTTGAATCTGCCATGATCTCATGGTTCAACAAGGAACAATCTAGTGTGGCTCTCAGTACTGCTGAAGTAAAATATATATATAGCTGTCTGCTCTGCCAGCTGTGAAGCAGTGTGGCTTCAGAAGCTATTATATGGAGTGTTTGACTTAGAAATGAATTCCACTATGATTATATGTGACATTCAAAACTGCATCAAGATAGAAAATCTTGTATTCCACGATAAGTCAAAAACACATAGAGATCCGATACTTCTATATACGAGATATGGTGCAGAGAGGAGCTATCAAGATCGAGTATATAAGCACTGAGGATCAGATTGCTAATATCTTAACTAAACCTCTGTCTCGAGTAAAGTTTGAATACTTCCGAGACAAGCTTGGTATAGTCCAGAAGGACCCTCCTCGAAAGGGGGAGTAGCATAGTATCTGATAACAAGTCTGTCTCATCAATGATGAGGTTACCTATTTACTGCACCTAGTTACTTAGAATTATTTAGATTTAGGAATCTTATATTTTTTTTTTTTGATGATAGATGTATACATGCTTTTGATGATAGATGTATACATGCTTTTGATGATAGATGTTATGCATGTTTTGATGATGAGGATACATGTTTTATTATACATGTTTTGATGATGAGGATACATGTTTTGTTATACATGTTTTGATGATAAGGATACATGTTTTGATGATGAGGATACATGATTGACACATGTTTTGATGAAGTTCTTGGTAAACATGTGAGGGGATTGGATCATCCCTGGACTTTAGTCCAAAAGAAGAGCCGTAGACATATGTCTTCGAGAATGAAGTCCTTGGTGGACTTGAGGGGATTGGATCATCCCTGGACTTCAGTCCGAAACAAGAGCCGTAGACGTATGTCTTTGAGAATGAAGTTCTTGGTGAACATGTGAGGGGATTGGATCATCCTTGGACTTCACTCCGAAAGAAGAGCTGTAGATGTATGTCTTCGAGAATGAAGTTCTTGGTGAACATGTGAGGGGATTGGATCATCCCTGGACTTCAGTCTGAAAGAAGAGCCGTAGACATATGTCTTCGAGAATGAATTCCTTGGTGGACTTGAGGGGGTTGGATCATCCCTGGACTTCATTCCTAAAGAGAGACGTAGACGTATGTCTTCGAGAATGAAGTCCTTGGTGGACTTGAGGGGATTGGATCATGCCTGGACTTCAGTCCTAAAGAGAGTCGTAGACGTATGTCTTCGAGAATAAAGTCCTTGGTGGACTTTAGGGGATTGGATCATCCCTGGACTTCAGTCCGAAAGAAGATCCGTAGACGTATGTCTTCAAGAATGAATTTCTTTGTGAACATGTGAGGGGATTGGATCATCCTTGGACTTCAGTCCGAAAGAAGAGCCGTAGACGTATGTCTTCGAGAATGAAGTTCTTGGTGAACATGTGAGGGGATTGGATCATCCCTGGACTTCAGTCCGAAAGAAGAGCCGTAGACACATGTCTTCGATAATGAAGTCCTTGGTGGACTTGAGGGGATTGGATCATCCCTGGACTTCAGTCCTAAAGAGAGCCGTAGACGTATGTCTTCGAGAATGAAGTCCTTGGTGGACTTGAGAGGATTGGATCATCCCTGGACTTCAGTCCTAAAGAGAGCCGTAGACATGATGTCTCCGAGAACAAAATCTTGAATGAACAGGTAAGGGGATTGGATCGTCCTCGGACTTTGGTCCTGTGAATTGAATCGTAGACATGAGGTCTCTGAGAATTGAATAGGACTGGATCATCCCTGAGCTTCGGTTCAAAAGGTACATGATAGGACTAGATCATCCCCGAGCTTCAATTCAAAAGGTACATGATAGGACTGGATCGTCCCTGGACCTCGATTCAAAATGTACATGACAAATCCTAGAATTGCTCTAGGTTACATCCAGCATGAAACAGGGCTGGCTCTATAGATATGATACATCCAGCATGAAACAGGGCTGGCTCTGTAGATATGATACATCCAGCATGAAACAGGGCTGGCTCTGTAGATATGATACATCCAGCATGAAATAGGGCTGGCTCTGTAGATGTGATACATCCAACATGAAACAGGGCTGGCTCTGTAGATATGATACATCCAGCATGAAACAGGGCTGGCTCTGTAGATATGATACATCCAACATGAAACAGGGCTGGCTCTGTAGATGTGATGCATCCAGCATGAAACAGGGCTGGCTCTGTAGATATGATACATCCAGCATGAAACAGGGCTGGCTCTGTAGATGTGATACATCCAGCATGAAACAGGGCTGGCTCTGTAGATGTGATACATCCAGCATGAAACAGGGCTAGCTCTGTAGATGTGATACATCCAGCATGAAACAGGGCCGACTCTATAGATGTGATACATCCAGCATGAAATAGGGCTGGCTCTATAGATGTGGTACATCCAGCATGAAACAGGGCTGGCTTTGTAGATATGATACATCTAGCATGAAACAGGGCTGGCTCTGTAGATGTGATACATCTAGCATGAAATAGGGCTGGCTCTGTAGATGTGATACATCCAGCATGAAACAGGGCTGGCTCTATAGATGTGACACATCCAGTATGAAAAAGGACTGGCTCTGTGGCAGTAAATCCTAGATCTGATCTAGGTCACATCCAGTATGAAAAAGGACTGGCACTGTGGTTGGGATTGGATCGTCCCTAGACATGAGACTTGTCTTAAAGAGATAAGGATTGATCATCCTGGAACTTGATCTGGATTGCATCATCCATGGACCTATGTCCTAAAGAGAGCAGGATTGGTCATCCTGTAATATGATCCTGTGATGACGATGCTGCCGATCATGTGATGACGATGCTGATCATATGATGACGATGTTGATCGTGTGATGATGATGCTGCCGATCGTGTGATGACGATGCTGATCGTATGATGACGATGCTGATCGTGTGATGACGATGCTGTCGATCGTGTGATGACGATGTTGATCGTATGATGACGATGCTGTTGATCGTGTGATGACGATGCTGATCGTATGATGATGATGTTGATCGTATGATGACGATGCTACTGATCGTGTGATGATGATGCTGATGATCGTGTGATGCCGATGCTGATGATCGTGTGATGACGATGCTGATGATCGTGTGATGACGATGCTGATGATCGTGTGATCGTGTGATGACGATGATGATGACGATGCTGATGATCGAGTAATATCAACTCTGATGATGTTGATGTTCCAGTAACTAGTTGAGTTACTGATGATGATGAATTGAAGAAAGCTTCCGATGATATATATATGATGTAGTCAATGACTCCTTGCTCCTGCAGATGTTGTTATAATATCCTTCTCGTTAAGGGGGAGTGTTGAATATTGTAACTTCTAAGAATATTATATTTGTACATTATTTATTCCAGAGATGTTCCATCCCTCCGAGGTGATTCTATTATGTATCTGGAGATGTTTATTCCTCCGAGGAGTTGTGGCAACTAGGGTTATTAGACCCACCATGTGGGGGTCGGCCCAGTCAGTTATAATAGGGTATTTAACCTAATGGTTAAATACGAGCCTACATGTACTTGTGTAAAATATATGTCAGAGTAGTGTATAAATAGAGGAGGTGTGTTCCTCATTTGACACAGTCACACACTTGAAAAGAGGAGCACTTTTCTGGGAGATTTGCTAAGGAGGATTAGAAGGAGGGAGCACATCTTGTATTTTGGTTTATCATCTTATTGAGGAAAGCTTTGCTGGGTTTTCTACCCCATGAGGGTTTCCCAGGATAAATCTGTGTCTCTTGTGTTTATGCTATGCTTGTTGTTTCTTCAGTGATCTTGTATATGCTATTATTGTGAAATAGAATGTAATGCTGCTATTTTATGTCTTAGCATATTGAATTTTAACAACATTACACAGGGAAATGGGTCTAAACTTGTCGGGGGTATCAGCGCCCTCGGTCTTGGGGATAAGGGTAATAAAAGTAACATTAAATGCAGGAAGGATCTTTCCAGAGCAACGGGAAGACTCAACAATTTTCCAAACCTCAGACTTTACCATATCCCAAAAATGATGGAAACAATTGGTAGTAAAACAATCAGGCCCTGGGGCTTTACCATCGACCATCTAAAACAATACTTCCTCAACCTCTTCCATGGTGACAGGTCAAAGAAGGAGATCATTATGCTCCTGAGTCACAAGGGATGGAATATTGCTGATGATTGAATCAATATCTCTTTGTCTCTCTACCACATTTTCATTCATGATGTCCTAGAAGAAGTGACTCAGGTCACCTTCTATCTCCTCCCTGGTTTCCAATCTAATCCCTTCCCTGTTCTTGAGTTTAAGAATTCTATTCTGCTGACGATTCTAAATTGCAGAGCGATGGAAGAACTTTTGTATTGTGTTCACCATCCTGCAGCCAATTCACTCTCACCTTC
Organism: Larix kaempferi; assembly: GCA_027924585.1. Lineage (NCBI taxonomy): Eukaryota > Viridiplantae > Streptophyta > Pinopsida > Pinales > Pinaceae > Larix > Larix kaempferi. The sequence continues at coordinate 8,374,443 of BSBM01001398.1, forward strand.
TATCTCCATAGAATCTCTTCCTGTTTCTCCCTCTCTAGGATTTTATTGTGAACCAAGATTTCCTCCTTCTAGAGTTCAGGAGTGTAGCCCGCAAGCATTCCAAACTTTAGGATCTCCTCCCTGCGTGCTTCAAGGGCTCTCTTATCCTCGAAGATATTCCCAAACTCCTCCTTATTCAACTTCTTGATTTTGGCTTTTAGGGCTTTCAATTTTTATTGAAAATTGTACATATTTTGACCTTCGCCTGAATCCATTCCCCCCCACCAATGAGAGACTTTATCTTTAAAATACAAGTGGCTTAACCAAAACTATTCAAAGCAAAAGGGTTTTTTAAAGTGAGAACCCAAGCCGCTCCACCAGAGATCAATGGGCCAATGCTCAGAACCCAAAGCCGGGAGAAAGGAAGAAGCAATCTTACTCCCATATTCCATCACCGATTCCAAAACCAGAAATCGATCAAGACAAGAGGCAATGTGGCGACCTCCGTGCTTCTTGTTGTTCCAAGTAAATTTACCATCCCTCGAGATGACATGAACTAGTTTTAGGTGTTCAATGGTATCCCTGAACCGAATACAATCATCATCCAGCCGCCTCCTTCCCCCTTTCTTCTTATCGAGAGAGGAGATAAGGTTAAAATCTCTGCTTATGATCCAATGCATTCCCTTAGACATCTCCTTCAACCAGCAAAGAGAATCATAAAGGAGGATTTAGATTCAAGGGTATGGGGGTCATACACATTAGAAAGAAACCTCGAAACCCTAAACCCAGCAACCTGGAACTTAGCAGTAAGGAAGCTGTGGTTTCCAAAAAAACCAGAAATACTTATTTTATTGGGATCCCACTGAATTCCTAACGCACCCGCGAAGCTATTCACATAGATCCCTATTACTTCACAATTTCTCCAAATCTTCTTACTCTTTTCCTGCAACTTAATAGTCGAACACTTTGTTTCTTGAAGAAACACAACTGCAGGATTAGACTCCTTAATCTTCTTCCTTAGAGTTCTAGATTTTTGCTAGCCGTTAAGCCCTCTTATGTTCCAGGATACAATCTTCATTAAAAAAAGGGGGGGAGAGAAATACAAACCTAGGGCCGCCCTAATAGCAGGGTTTTGGCCCGATTCTACCAACTTCAATCCCGCAACACCGATTCGTTGCTTATTAGATTTACGACCTAGCTTTTTGTAATTCTCCTCGTGCTTCCTCTTGCATTCCTTCTGAGATCCAGTGTTGATTGCCATTCTATTGGGTTCCTTGGCTTTAAGAATGGCTTCCTTTAGCAAGATCACCTGATCTTGAGGGACATAACCAGTTTTAGGGTCATCACATGCTTGCTCAATCCCATCAAGATCCAACTCCCCTATGTCCATCTCTTAAGTTTCCTCATCCGCAATATCACCAATAACCGCCAAATTTTTTTCATTGACAGGAAACACACTAGGGTCAGGGGAGACAACCTTCTGCACGAGGGTTTGATTGTCTTGAGGGATTGTGAGTTGCTCCAATCTATTGTCCTCCAATTGTTCATTCAGAGCTTAGAAAGAGTTAGACGTCATGATCTTCTTTGATCCTTCCACGGTTCCTTGTTTTCTTCCACCCTGTTTTCTGGTTTTCACCTTGGTAAACCTCAGATCCACGTTCTCATCAACCATCTTGGGGGTTGGTTTAGGGTTATTCATAGGGCAATCCCGGAATAAGTGGCCATGCTCATGACATCTGCGACACCTAAAAGGGATCTGTTCGTAATCTAGGGTTTGAACCCATTCCTCATCCTCCCACATCAACTTAATGGCCTCTGGAAGCTCCCTTGAAAGATCCATATGGACGCAGATCTGGGCATAAGCCGTGTATCTCTGAGCTTTCATTTGTTCAGAGATTTTGACAAAGTTTCCTAAATTATTCCCTATATCTTCTAAGATCTCTGCCTCCCAGTATTCTGAGTGCAGGGAGTATAGCCTAATACAGATTGGGGCTATCTTCATATCTTCTTTCTCGAGGCAAAAATTTTCTTTCCATGGCCGCAAAAACAGACCAGCAGAGTAAAAGAAATAGGGTCCACCATCAAGAACCCTGTTGCGATCATCCAGGTTAATGAACATAATCGTGACGAAGCCCTTCGATCCAAGGTGAAGATCATAATGTCCTTTAAGTTTCCAGGTGGAGTTAATCCACCAGATCAGGGACTTTTCAGAGGGTGAAACCCCGACAAATTTCCCAATGAGGGCATGGTCCTGCATCTTCTGAATCCTATCTCTCAACGTGTTGGATCTGATAACCATTGAAGGACTGGTCGCAGATCTGGGTATGCATTGACTCAGCTTACCACCCAATTGGGAAGAAACAGATCCCATCTCCTGCACCTTTTTTCCAACACCACCCAATCCATCTACCGGGACTTGGATCCCCCCTACCTAAAAATCCGATTGAGAAGAGCGATGGGGGGCCGTGGGACTCCCCCCATCGAGTCTGCCATGGTTCGGCGTCAAACCAACTCTTGCAAAAACACCAGAAACCCTAGCTCACAACCGATCCAAATATATGGTATCCTATAATAGTGTCCTTAAACAAAAGCCCTAATCCAAATAATTTTATATTCAAAGCATTAGCACATTGACATCTTGAATATATATAAAATAAATTCTTAATGTAGCAAAATGTCCCTTTCTTGACATAATGAAAAAATTCAAGCTTATCATACTTCAATGCATGAATACACAAAAACCAATAGTTACAACTTAAACTTATCCATTTTATGTTGAAAAATGTTTATTTTTAAAAATAATAATACAATTATAAAAACTTATAAACTAAACAAAATCCTAAAATATCTATGTTAATGTAATTATATAAATACAAAAATATTAATATTAATAAAATTAAACATTAAACTATATTTTTAATTTATTTATTTTTTAATTAAAATAAATAATAAAAACTTATAAACTCAACCAAATCCTAATAATACATCTATGTTAATGTAATTATGCTAATACAATAATCTAAATATTAATAGCAACATTGAAATCTATAAACATGAACTATACTTTTAATTTTAATTTTTTATTTAAATAAATGATACAAAATCAATACTTTATAATACTCTATAATTTTTAGAAGTTAATTATAAATAAATTCAAACTTGTGTACCCATTAATTTATAGTTTTAAATAAATGATAAAAAACACCTTTTTAATGTAAAACCTTAAAATTAAATTATAAGATAAACTCAAAAATATAAAAGCATTGATTTGTATAGTTAAATAAAAAAAATAAAAATGATTTGCTAGTAAAATAAATTAAACAAACTAAGACTCTGACTATAAGATATATATAAATTTTAAAATGTAATGCTAATTTGCATTAGCACCCTTCAATCAAATTAATTAATTACTATAACTTTAATACATAAATTTATCTACAAATTTATTTTCACGCTCCATTGTCCCTGCACTAATATTATACTATTGTCCACATTAGCATACTGTGCAAACATTGGTTTGCATGTGGTAAAATAACTTAAATTAAATAGGTCCGTAAGTTACAGGTCGATTTTTTCAAATTTAAAATGAAAGCTGTTAGAGAAGAATATTTTTTTGGGATTCGCTTATCATATCCGTTGAATGAAAGAAATGTAGGAGACGCCGGAAAAGCAAGAAAGAGAATGAAACAGAAGTAGGAGTAGCCGGAAAAGCAAGAAAGAGAAGGTAGTTAGCCTATCATATCGGTTGAATGAAACAAAAGTAGTAAAAGCAAGAAAGAGAATGAAACAGAAGTATGAGAGGCCGGGAAAGCAAGAAAGAGAAGGTAGTTTTGTATTTACTCAGACGCTGAACAAATTTAAAATGAAAACCGTTAGAAAAGAATACTTTTTTGGGACGCGTCTATCATATCCGTTGAATGAAACAGAAGTAGGAGACGCCGGAAAAGCAAGAAAGAGAATATAGTTATGTATATAATCGGACGCCGCACAAATTCAAAATATTTTGGGCGTGTTCCTCTTCCTCTATCGGCTGTCAAAACATGTGTTGTGCTGTGTGTCTTTGTTGAGTATGGATGTCGGGTTTGCGTCCTTAGTCCTGAGTATGGAATCACTCACAGCAGTGATATTTACTGCTAAAAAATACTGCCAGTATTCGAATCTGCACTATGTTGTTGTATATATTCCACATCCCTGCATTGCATCTCCCAGTACTGTTGTCCTCAAAGATCATCCATTGAGCAATCCGTTCGCCGCGGCTTTGAAACGACCTCTACAGGGATGCTGCTCGAGCGCCCTTAGGGATCAGGATCAATACCGGTATGTCTGCTCTGCTCTTCTCTTTTCTGCTTTGTGCTCCTAATTTAATATTTAAAACTTGTCTTTCTAAGATCTGATATTTCATTAGCAATCTGTAAGGGCTCAGCTTTCTATGACAATCACCGCAAAAACAAAATCCCTCCTACTTCACTACACGGTTGTATGCATCTCTTTCTCCTCCTGTGTCTGCGTTTTTAATTTTTGTTGGTCGAAATCAGATCTAAAAAGATCGACACAAACTATAAAATCGCTGCACTGGTTTCCCTTTATGGGAGAGTACAGAAGCACCATTAATGTCAGAGAAATGGTTGGTCACCACATGGATTGAGAATTTCAATTTGAAGTTTAGTCTTCTTCGAAACTTGGGCGTTGGGGCGAGTGATTCATCAAAGACTGTCATATTGATTCTTCCCTCCTCTATAAAAGCTATTTATACAGGGAAAAAAGGAGGCACTGCCAAGGTTTTTGTAAAGTTATACCTGAAAAACGTTTTGTTGGTTATCGTGGAATGCTGTCGACCATTAAACCTTATGTCGAATCTCTGTAAAGTTGATGCCATGGAAGACCAGACACCGGACTTTTCCTAAAATTGCATGTACGTATTCGTCCCATGTGAAGAATATTTCTCTTTTTCTTATCGACCCTACAATGCCCAACATGTGAATGGAAATTGTTAAAAACATGGCGGATTTAGGTCGAACAAGTTTTCAAAATAACACAACAAACAAATCAGTGGGTCTGTACTAGTTGAAGGTCCGTGGAAGTCCCATCACAAGTTTGATTGTCAGCGATTTTATGCTTCTGTCTGCGTTACTTCACTCCACGGTCGTATGCATCTACCCACCTCTCTATTTTTAGTCGATTTTCAACCCAACAAACCGTGCAGCTTTTATATTTTTATGAGCTCTATTATTAAGCCTGCCCTCTGTCATCTGTTTTTCGGCCCTCTCCTTTGGCCACGGGAATGGATGCTTTTTAGGGAATCGATGCCTTTTGGAATAGATTTCACGGTTTCCCGTTGCTAGTAATGTAGGGCGTGACGAAAGAAGGCCATTCCGTGCCCAGTATACATCTGCAGGGGAGTTGAATACATCGCCCGGCTGAGCACCCAATGCGTGTGATTTGTGAGGGCTAGCGCGCCGGATTGGGAGGGAATGAGTAAAGCACGCGCCAGCAAATCGAGTTCGTTCCATTAAATCCGTCGAACACAAAAGTGGTAGGAAAAACCGGCATAACAAGGGAGAAGACGGCCATAAGAATGAGGCCGCCGCCAATTTCTTCTCAAAGTCATATCAACAACGTTTAGAGAAAGTCGACCAGTCTAAAGTTCCAATGACTTTGATTCGCGAATGAGAGCTTTTGAAGGTAGGTTCAAGTACTCAAATAGGAGTGATTCATCTACTTTAACGGTAGCCATGAAATTTCTTCCACATGGGGATCCAGTAACCTATCTTTTCTTTTCATTCAGGCGTTAACCTAATAAAAAAATAGGTTTTAGGTTTTAGTTACTCTCTTCATACGGTTTTCTTAGATCATGATAAATACTATCACATAGATTTTTATTTTAAATGTTGTATTATTGTTTACTAATATTAAGTATTTGCCATATCTTTATGGTTTCTTCATATCATGAAGTAAAAAAAAATTATGTTTATCTATGTTTTATTTTTAATTGAAAATTGGGTATATCAATATATATTGGGATTGTCTTATAATCAAGAGAAAGGTTTATTTTAGATGTAGTATTATTGTTTATTAATATTAACTATTTGGTTTTTGCATATGTTTTAATAAAAAAAAGTTATGTTTATTTTTTATTTTTTTTATTGAAAATGGTTATATAAATATATACCCTTTTTGATGTAATTTTTATTTTAAATTATTTGATTTTATTTAATGTGTAAATTTTTTATTGATTATAATGTTTTATGCACCATTGTATTCTTCTACATAAATATTTAAAAATTATATATTTTATAAAACACTATATATTATTTTTATTTGTTTGGTTTAATTTTCAGTTTATTTAATTATTATATATATATGAAATTGATATAATTTTGTTTATATTTATTGATTTATAGAGATGTAAATGTGGATTTTTTTATGCATTCAAAATGATGTGATATACAATGAAATTTTGTTTATGTTTGTTTCACGTGTATGCTTGTTGATTTGAATAGTATTTTATCTTAATGTATATGTTTGAGTATTGATGAGGGATGGAGTGAGAGAGGTACAATGATGTAATTTATCTTAGTGCATATGTTTGAGTATTTGTGTGTATGTGTGTGTGTGTGTGTGTGAGAGAGAGAGAGAGAGAGAGAGAGAGAGAAAGAGAGAGAGAGAGTTTGAGTATTGATGAGAGGGAGAGAGAGAATGTTTGAGTATTAATGAGGGAAGGGGAGAGAGAGTATATTTGAGTATTGATGAGGGAGGGGAGAGAGGGGGAGAAGATAAAGGACATGAGAGAGAGAGGGGGGGGGGGTTAAGGGAAAGAAGGTGAGAGGGAGAGGAAAAGGGAAAGGGAGAGAGGGAGAGGGCGACGGGGAGAGAGTGAGGGGGCAAGAGAGGAGGAGAGATATAGGGGGAGGGAGGAAGGGAGGGAGGGAGGGGATGGAGGAAGGGAGGGAGAGCGATAGAGGGAGGGAGAGAGATGGAGAGGGGGAGAGAGGGAGAGAAGGGAAAAGATGGGAAGATAGGGATAGAGTGAGAGAGGGGGAGAGAGGGATGTCGGTGGAGGGAGAGAGAGGGAGAGGGAGATGGAGCGATAAGGAGGGAGGGGGAAAGAGGAGGGAGGTAAGGAGAGTGAGGGAGAAAGTAAGAGAAGAGGAAGAGAGGGAGAGAGGTAGGGAATATTTAGGAGAGAGAGGGAGAGGTAGAACAAGAGAGGGGTAGAGTGGGAGAGAGAGGGAGAGAAGGAGGGAAGGAGAGGGAGGGAAAGGGAAGGGAAGGAGAGGGAGGGAAAGGGAAGGGGAGGGAGGGAGAGAGGGGTAGAGTAGGAGAGAGATGGTGATAAGGAGATCATGGGAGAAAGGGAGAGGGGTAGGGAAGGAAAGAGAGGGAGGGTGAGTGATGGAGAGGGAGGGTGAGCGAGAGAGAGAGAGAGAGAGAGAGAGAGGGAAAGAGAGAAGGAGAGAGGGAGAGTTGGGGAGATGGGGAAAACTAAGGGGAGGGGAGCGAGAAGGAGAGGGGGGGAGGAGGGGGAGAGAAAGAGGGGGGTGAGTGACGGGGAGGGATGGAAAAAACAAAGTGAGGGAAGGGAGGGAGGTCGGGGGGGAGGGAGAGAGGGAGGGGGTAAGAGTAGGGGAGTGAGGGGTTGGGGAAGGGAATGGAGGGGACATGTGGGAGAGGGATGTAAAGGGAGGGATGGGAGAGGGTGCAGGGGAGGGTGAGGGGGAGTGGGAGAGATGGAGTGGGAAGGAGAGGGAAATGGAGAGGGAGAGGAAGAGCGAGTGAGGGAAGGGGAGGGAGATGGGGACTGGGAGGGACAAAGGTTGTGGGTACAGAGAGGGGGAGGCAGACATGGGTGGGTGAGAGGGATTGAGGGGGAGGGATATGGAAGGAGGAAGGAAGAGGGAGAGAGGGAGAGAGGCGGTAAGGGAGAGAGGGAGGGAGGGGTTGGGGGAGAGAGGGAGAAGGTGAAGGGGGTGGGAGAGGGGAAGTACAAGGTGGAGGGGTGCGAGAGGGGGTAGGGTGAGAGGGATTGATGGGGAGGGAGATGGAAGTATGAGGGGAGAGGGAGAGGGTGAAGGGGAGGGGATATGTGAGGGAGAGGGTGGAGGGGTGGGATGGAGAGCGGGAGGGAGGAGGAGGAGGTGGAGGGATGCGGCAGGTGGGAGAGGGATTGAGTGAGGTTGGGGGATACGGGGAGAGGGAGTGATTGAGATGAGGGCACAGGGGGAGGGGGAGGGGGAGGGAGGGGGGAAACTTAGTACAAGAGGGGTAGGTTGTTGGATGGGGAGAGGGACATGGATAGTAGTAGGGGGAGGGAAGGAGATGGGGAGAGGCAGAGAGGAAGGGGCAAAGGAAGGGTGAGAAGGAGGGACATATAGAGGGGGGGAGGGGGGGAGGGGGGGAGGAAAAGGGGGATGGGAAGGGGAGAGGGAGAGAGGAAGGAGGAGATGAGGGGAGAGGGTGTGTGAGGGAAAGAGAGGGGTTGGTAGTAACTAAGGTGTTGTGAAGGGACTGTGGGAACACAAGAGGGACGTGAAGGAAGGAGGGAGTTAGGGGAGGTTGGAAGGGAGGACGTAGGGGCAGGGGAGGGAGGCATGGAGAATTTTAGGGGTGAAATTTCGCCCATGGGCGATATTAAGCAGATTTAAAATATTTAATGATTGATTTTTTATATGGACATGATTTTTTTATATTTAAAAAATTCGTCCATTATTTATTCAATAAATAATAACTACAAAACAATTAGCCCTCCTATATTAACAAAAGAGAGAAAAAAAATGAATTCGCCCCTTGAAACTCGCCTTTGAATCTTCAATTCGCCCCCAACATTTAATTGAAATTCATGTGAAGCCTTCATTCGCCCTTTGATTTCTAGTAGTAGAGGTTTTTGGTAGCGATTTCACCCTTGATTTCCTATAGTAGAGGTTTCTCACATTGATTTTTCCCTCGATCTCTAGTAATAGATATTTATGGTAGCGATTTTGCCCTTGATTTCCAGTAATAGAGGTTTTGGCAATGATTTCTCCTCGATTTATTGTAATAGAGGTTTTTGTATGAAGAATTTAAGGAATGAGGGCTAATGGGGTCCTGTGGTGGTGCAATTTTAGTGTTTTTATTCTTTGACAGGTTTTTGAGCAGTGGTGTACACAACATCTTGGACGATTACCAAACTGCAACCTGTAAGTTACCCTAAACTTATTCTCCCTCATGCATGTATCGAACGGTACTATTTCAGGTGCCTCAAACCTTTTGAACTAGATGTAAGCATATAATAGAGTTAATATTCTCATACGCTATGCCTTGTATTTATCAATGTATGTCTATTGTAATGATTATGCAAGCTACATAGATCATTCTATAGTGAACATCTACTTAACTGTATTTATTTTAGAAAATTCACGATAGTTCAAACCCTTGAGATATATTTCTGATATTTAGCGTGTTTGCAGATATACTATTAAATAGTGCTTTTAACCTACTCCCAAGCCTTGTACAAAATTGGGATGAATTAGTTTAAAAAACTTTTATTTTAACCAAATTGTATAAATTATTGGATTTGGCATGCAAAGAATTGTTTAGCATGGAAACACATTGTTTCCACCCAGCCAAAAATACCACTAGAATTTCCTGAAGCATCCATAACCAAAAAAGATCCACCCTTCAATATATTCCCCAAAATACTTACAATTTTTTAACCTTCTTCCATGATCTCCTAGAATGCAATAATGTCTAGCTTCTACTCTTTAACTAGATAAGTAAGTGCTTCTCTTTTCAAGGAACTAACTAACCTTGCATGTTCAAATAAACAATAGTCATTTTAATACTTAGCTACTTGATTTTTCTTAGTCAAGTCATTTGTACGCTTCTAATATTTCACATGGCAGTGAACTAAACTAATATCATTAATTATCTCTATGTTTTTCCTCATGTATATGTATTTGTCATTTTTACTATGATATTGTTGATTCAACAGAGATGATTCTTCTGTAAAATATTTTGAAATGTGCAAAGAGAAAAATTAGTGATTGTTGAGCTACGTCTAGTTTTAGGAGAATTATTGGGTTTTTTAACAGAGATGCATGATAATGACTACATAAGAAAACTATATGATTATATTTGATGTGGAGAATGTCTTTTCAGAGGCTATGTTTTCCTCTATGTGGTGTTTAATGTCTTATTTGGTATAGAGTATATGATCTTTTAAATCCTAATCATTATTAGATACATGTACCTATGAAGGTTTTACTACTTCTAGAAGCAGTCTTTAATCTCTTTAATTAGCGCATGTGAAACCCTATGGAAGAATAAATGAGGACATTTAGATAAAAACATGAACTTATTTTAGGATTTCCTCCTAAAAAAATAACAAATCATGTCTGAGAAAATATGATTAAGCCCATTTTATGTCTTGTTTGACTCCTTTACTAGAATCACACAGTATAGCGGCATCTAGATTCTAAAGATGTCCATTTGGATTCTATGGAAACTCAACCTTTGGTGTTTGTGTTACATTTCTTCCCAGATGGATAGTAAATACTAACAGACGAAAGTACCAATGGTTTATCCTATGTACAGGGAAGCACCAATATGAAGGTTTCTGTTGTAAGCAGTTCTAGATAATTATTCATTGTAAAGAGAATTATTGGGCTAGGAATACATTGGATCTGGATCAAGATTTCGAGTAATTTTATCCTGGCAGCTTTTGTTAAAGGTACTTTACTAAAGCATCATAATGTCCCAATAACCCATTAAAAAGAAGAATTCACTTATTCAAGTATATAGTTATAATTTTTCTTAACCTAAAAATATCATCTACTATAAATTCATTTCAATGCATTCACATTTATGTGGTGATCATCATCAGTATGATAACATGAATAGAATAATTTTTTTGTGCTTATTAAAATTGATTTCAATGCAAATATTGTGCACCATAAACATACTTTTTACCCAAATTTATTTATAGATGTTAAGCAAGTTGGGGATCGCCAGAGAGCTAAAATTCAAGATCTTTGATGGCATATTTACATTCAATTCTTTAGGAAAATCATAGAGGTAAAAGGAGAATAATTAAAGGTTTGATTTGTGTGTTGGAGGATTAAATCCTAACAACAACATTATTGACAGGTTAGAACCCATACACCTTTACCCAAGTTCATGGGCCTATTATTAATAAATACTTTCAAAACATTGGGGACTCATATATGCTTAGATTCCACATACATTACTGATAAAACATTAGTACACAAATTTGGGGTACAATTTCTTACTCTATTCATTGAATAACAAAATACACAATCGATGCTTATACCTTTGAATATCTCTCTATTAAACTACTCAGTTCTTGATTATGCAATTCACTTTTTATATCCTTAAGCTGCTAGAATCGATTGGAACTAAGTAACATAAGTAATCTAATTACACATCACTTTAACATCCAATTGTTCAGTTTGAACACCTTATTTTGATAAGGGAAATGTTTGTTTACTATTATACAGATTAGTAATTGTACATATAAAGACAAGGCCCCCTCTATAAAACTCAAGCAAGGTTGTATAAAGACAAGTTCATAAAGTGGATCCATAAATACCTTTTACAATTTCTCATAATGCTCCTATTTCTTGTACTTCCATATATTCTAATAATGGATAAGGATTGGTGGAAGTGATGGATTCGACATCTCAATACATCACTCCAAAAATTCATTCATCACACATTGCATCCAATAATAAGTTAATGATATGAAACTGCAACCTCAAATGTTTAGTTTATCCCTCTTTTTGTGTAAGTAAATACCAAGACTAGAAATTTAGTTATAAGGGCTTGACAGTTTGCATGAATGATGCACCACTTATTATTTAAAATAGGAGAATTCATTGGTATCTAACTTCCATCAATCCATGCATTTATCACTCTTCAAGTTGTCTTCTTTTTCCCCTTTTTGGTATTTTCCATGCTTTCTCCATAATATTTCACAAACCAATAATTATAACCAAATGGTTCTCTCACTTGCAGTCTTAAATTCCTTTCATGTCAAATTCGCAAAAGTAACCTTGGATCTTTGATCCTTTGACTCTATAGCATAAGATTGTCTAAAACCTTGCTATGTTGTGATGAAATCACTTCATCATCATCACTCAATTAATTAAACATGATCTCTTTGGTGACAACATAATGTATAAGGGAGGTTGTTCCTCAGGTTGTTCTCAGCTAGGGAATATTGCCAAGTCAACCGATGCAGGTAAATACCTCTCTTGTTTAGGACTCAAGCTAACTCTTGGGATAGAAGGGGTAACCCTTAGTAAACCTAAAAGATATGGCTTCCCAATTTAACCACATCACCAACTTTAACTTTACAAACTGAACATAGATGTCGGGTTTTAATGATCTGTAACAAGAAATATAAATGATGAAATAATGTAAGTAGTAGAGACAAAGGAAATCACATTCGGACTTTCAAACTAGAGCCTTTCCACTAGGCACCCTTATCTCACATGCAGAAAAATAATGTTGTTTGAGTGAAAGATACAAAAGAAGTTTGAAGAGGGACAAATAATCTTCAACTATGATCAAGAGACACCAAAGAAAACATAAATACCACAAACATTGAAGAGGTATGGAGGTCTTCATAATTTAGTGATCAAACATAAAACATAATGGGCATTTAAGAACTAATCCAACATTGTAATAAGGAGGATGAAAGTAAAAAGAACCTTGAGTTTCAGGAGCTGAAATTTTTTTCGTACTAATTGCACAATGGAATGCATTAAATCCCATCAAGAAATCATAAAAGATGAACCTTGTACTCATAACAATGACATACTCCAATATATATACAGTAAATATCAAATATTAAAACTAGGCCATTGCTTGGAATTATATTCAAAATATATCACATAAAAGTTATTGAGAACAAGTCTGCAATAACAATCTCCATGACTGAAACATGTTTTTTACATATGTTTAGGGACAATAAGAAAGAAGAGCCTATAAAAGACTTGGAAAATACATAAATTGAAGAGAACATTTTCTGTAGGTGAGTGATGAATCCTCTTCAATGTTTCTAATCTAGATAGAATGAATAGTGGCCCCATGGGATATAAGAATATGCTCTCCCCCCAAGTACCAAAAAACATTCCTCAAAGTTGACTTCATTGCCTTTTTATTTCTCCTCTAAATTTTAGTTTACGTTTATTTTTGTGTAACTAAATGTCAAGAGTAGAAAAGTTAATTATAGGGCTTTACCCCTCAATGCATGAATGATACACCACTCCTTCTATGAAACATGAAAATTTGTTGCTATCTAACATCCATCAATCCTTCCATTTATCACTTTTTCGATTGTCTCTTTTTTTCCGTTTTGGAATTTCCCATGCTTTCCCCATAATCTTTCACCAACCAAACCAATATCTCTATAACCTGTCAATTGCCACGTGTCCTGAGCTTTTGCAAAGACAAATCTGCGTAATCAAAACAATTGTCTCACTTGCAGTTTTAATTTGATTTCATGTCACATTTTCAAAAGTAACCTTGGATCTTTGATCCTTTGAATCTAAAATCCTTTGACTCTATTTCCTACCTTAGCAGCAAGTTATTCAATCTAAAGTGGATTGCAGAAATTGTCATTTAATTTGGGCCAACAAGTTGTAGAATGCAATGAGAAATTTGTTTTCAGATTTGAAAATGTATTTGGTACTTTGTATTCATGGAAATTTGTGACAAAATTTTAGTGGAATCCTCTAAGTTTTTTGTTCTTTGAATACAAGAGGGATGTGTTTCCTGAATTTGATGATATAGCTTGTCTTGAACAAGTTTTCATTATCCCTATTCAAGAGTTGATAGAGAGGGATTGCAATGGTGCATGCAATTTTGAAGGAGTTTGATGTTCTTCCAAAATTCAAATTTGCACTCATGGAGATTCTGGCCATCTTTTAGGTGGCCTTGTTTTGTTTCATGATCAAATAGAAAGGAATACCTTGTGTATTTGACAAAGAGATAATATGGATTCACTAGTTGTATGATTACATTTAGCAATTTCATTTTCCTATGCTACGTAAATTAGGGTAGAAGAAATAAGTTATTGGAAACCAAGTGGTAGGGAGAATCAAACTGAGCATGTGAGCATTTTTTTTTTATACATATTCTTGTTGACATTGTTGGCTTATGCCTTGGCATTCACAAAGCCAATTTTGAGCTCTAAGTATGTCATAAACATTTGGGGTTTTTGGATTTCAATTGAGCCATCCAAACACATGGTTTCTCTTGCTTCTTTTATTTTTCTCAAGTAGGTACAAACCAAAGATTCTGAGGTACAAACCAAAGAATTTATTTATGTTCCAAAAGTCCCAGTCTGATCACAAATTTTGAAGACTTTGTTGCGTGTAGAGGTGATCACACCCAATAACTTTGTAGGCCATTTTAAGGCTCACCTCGTTGGCTCCATTTTTGGTATATAATAATGAAGTTTAATTTATATTTAATTTTTCATATCATGGGTATTTAAATTTTGGTCTGCAGATTTTTAGAAATGAAGTGAAGGAGCTTGACATATTAAAAAACAAATATATGCAAAATTTCCAGAAATATTTATCATCTAAAAATTATGAAAATTTTCATCTATTAGATGATATTTTTTAGCCATATTCACCTTTAGTTTTTGATGAATTTGCATGCAAAATCTTAGCTGGAAATGAGTTTGTGTTTGTTGAAATTGTATGGGGCAGCAAGTTATTCAATCTAAAGTGGATTGCAGAAATTGTCACTTAATTTGGGCCAACAAGTTGTAGAATGCAATGAGAAATTAGTTTTCAGATTTGAAAATGTATTTGGTACTTTGTCTTCATGGAAATTTGATGACAAAATTTTAGTGGAATCCTCTAAGTTTTTTCTTCTTTGAGGACAAGAGGGATATGTTTTTAGAATTTGGTGATATAGCTTGTCTTGAAGAAGTTTTTATTATCCCTATTGAAGAGTTGATAGAGAGAGATTGCAGTGGTGCATGCAATTTTGTACGAGTTTGATGTTCTTAGCTATCTTCATGACGTTCTTCCAAACTTAAAATTTGCACTCATAGAGATTTTGGCCATCTTTTAGGTGGCCTTGTTTTGTTTCATGATCAAATAGAAAGGAACACCTTGTGTATTTGACAAAGAGCTAATATGGATTCAATAGTTGTATGATTACATTTAGCAATTTCATTTTCCTATGCTAAGTAAATTAGGGTAGAAGAAATAAGTTATTGGAAACGAAGTGGTAGGGAGAATCAAACTCAGCATGTGAGCATTGTTTTTTATGCATATTCTTGTTGACATTGTTGGCTTATGCCTTGGCATTCACAAAGCCAATTTTGAGCTCTAGTTATGTCATAAAAATTTGGGGTTTTGGGATTTGGATTAAGCCATCCAAACACATGGTTTCTCTTGCTTCTTTTCTTCTTCTCAAGTAGGTACAAACCAAATATTCTGAGGTACAAACCAAAGACTTTATTTATGTTCCAAAAGTCTCAGTCTAATCGCAGAGTTTGAAGACTTTGTTGGGTGTAGAGGTGAGCACACCCAATAACTTTGTAGGCAATTTTAAGGCTCACCTTGGTGGCTCCATTTTTGGTATATTATAATGAAGTTTACTTTATATTTCATTTTTCAGATCATGGGTATTTAAATTTTGGTCTACAATTTTTTAGAAATGAAGAAGTGAAAGAGCATGCCATCTTAAAAAAAAAAAAGAATGTAAAATTTCCAGTGATATTTATCATCTAAAAATTATGAAAATTTCCATGTATTAGATGAGCTTTTTTAGCCATATTCACCTTTAGTTTTTGATGAATTTGCATGCAAAATATTAGCTGGAAATGAGTTTGTGTTTGTTGAAATTGTATGGGGAAGCAAGTTATTCAATCTAAAGTGGATTGAAGAAATTGCAATTTAATTTGGGCCAACAAGTTGTAGAATACAATGAGAAATTAGTTTTCAGATTTGAAAATGTATTTGGTACTTTGTCTTCATGGACATTTGATGACAAAATTTTAGTGGAATCCTATTAGTTTTTTCTTCTTTGAGGAGAAGAGGGATGTGTTTCCAGAATTTGATGATATAGCTTGGCTTGAAGACGTTTTCATTATCCCTCTTCAAAAGTTGACAGAGAGGGATTCCAGTGGTGCATGCAATTTTGTAGGAGTTTGATGTTCTTGGCTATCTTCATGACGTTATTCCAAACTTGAACTTTGCAGTCATGGAGATTCTGGCCATCTTTTAAGTGGCCTTGTTTTGTTTGATGATCAAATAGAAAGGAAGACCTCGTGTACTTGACAAAGAGCTAATATGGCTTCACTAGTTGTTTGATTACATTTAGCAATTTCATTTTCCTATGGTAAGTAAAGTAGGGTAGAATAAATAAGTTATTAAAAACCAAGTGGTAGGGAGAATCAAACTTAGCATGTGAGCATTGTTTTTTATGCATATTGTTGTTGACATTGTTGGCTTATGCCTTGTCATTCACAAAGCCAATTTTGAGCTCTAAGTATGTCATAAACATTTGGGGTTTTGGGATTTGAATTGAGCCATCCAAACACATGGTTTCTATTTCTTTTTTTCTTCTTCTCAAGTAGGGATAGACCAAAGATTCCAAGGTACAAACCAAAGACTTTATTTATGTTCCAAAAGTCCCATTTTGATGGCAAAGTTTGAAGACTTTGTTGGGTGTAGAGGTGAGCACACCCAATAACTTTGTAGGAAATTTTAAGGCTCACCTTGGTGGCTCCATTTTTGGTATATTACAATGAAGTTTACTTTATATTTAATTTTTCAGATCATGGGCATTTAAATTTTGGTCTGCAGATTTTTCAGAAATGAAGAAGTGAAGGAACATGACATCTTCAAAAAACAATTTATGGAAAATTTCCAGCAATATTTATCATCTAAAAATTATGAAAATTTCCATGTATTAGATGAGATTTTTTAGCAATATTCACCTTTAGTTTTTGAAGAATTTCCATGCAAAATATTAGCTTGAAATGAGTTTGTGTTTGTTGAAATTGTATGGGGAAGCAAGTTATTCAATCTAAAGTGGATTGCAGAAATTGTCATTTAATTTGGGCCAACAAGTTGTAGAGTACAATGACAAATTAGTTTTCAGATTTGAAAATGTATTTCGTACCTTGTCTTCATGGACATTTGATGAAAAAAATTTAGTGGAATCCTCTAAGTTTTTTCTTCTTTGAGGACAAGAGGGATGTGTTTCTGGAATTTGATGATATAGCTTGTCTTGAAGAAGTTTTCATTATCCCTATTCAAGAGTTGATAGAGAGGGATTGCAATGGTGCATGCAATTTTGTAGGAGTCTGATGTTCTTGGCTATCTTCATGACGTTCTTCAAAACTTCAACTTTGCAGTCATGGAGATTCTGGCCATATTCTAGGTGGCCTTGTTTTTTTTTATGATCAAATAGAAATGAAGACCTTGTGTACTTGAGAAAGAGCTAATATGGCTTCACTAGTTGTATCATTACATTTAGCAATTTCGTTTTCCTATGCTAAGTAAAGTAGGGTAGAAGAAATAAGTTATTGAAAACCAAGTGGTAGGGAGAATCAAACTTAGCATGTGAGCATTGTTTTTTATGTATATTGTTGTTGATATTGTTGGCTTATTCCTTGTCATTCACAAAGCCAATTTTGATCTCTAAGTATGTCATAAACATTTGGGGTTTTGGGATTTGAATTGAGCCATCCAAACACATGGTTTCTCTTGCTTTTTTTCTTCTCGTCAAGTAGGTACAAACCAAAGATTCTGAGCTACAAACCAAAGACTTTATTTATGTTCCAAATGATCTTATTGGCAGCATCAAGTTATATAAATGGATGTCTCATTCTCTTCTAATTGTTAAGAGATTAATGGTAGTGATTGTGATATGGTTTAATGAGATGGTGACAAAAATAGGGGAAAATCTAGTACTCTCAGGTCCATGGAAAAAACTGTTATGGGCCTTACCAGGAATGTGTATTTTTTTGGTAAATAAAAGCATCTCTATTCATAAAAAAACATAAATTACATCACATACACTGCAATGATCATCGACATTCAATACCAGCATGATTGTTTCAGAATCCCTTTGTTGTTAATGGCTGCTAAATGACAATGAGAACATATGGGAAATTATTTAATAATTAGAGACACAAATTTATGCATATTTGAGGTTTTTTTAACCATTGGAGCTTCCAACAGGTAGTAAATCACCACCATTGGATGTTTATCCAAGTTTAGAGATCATTGGCTCTCATCTAAGAGCTGTTCCAATTGTTTAAGCAGTTTCTAAATTGAAAATTTTAAATTTATTTGACTATTGAGGCTTTTTCAATAATGCCTGGACAATTTTAGTGATGCCTGAGGCATTTTCAATAATGCCTAGATGTTTTCAGTGATATCTGGGGTGTTTTCAGTGATATCTGGGGCATTTTCAGTCATGCTTGGGTGTGTTCATTGATGTGTGGACATCTATATTGATCCCTAGGGTGCTTTAAAATAGTGTTGGGAGAATTTGAATATGTTGGGAATTTTTCATCACTCCTGACAAATCTAGAAGTGCCTGGGGTTTTTTAATCAGTGCTGGGAAAATTTTAGAAGTGTTTGGACCAATCTAAAAGTCCATGAAGCGTTTTTATAACTACCTAGTGGAATTTGTCTTGCGTGGGGCTATAACTTCATGGGTGACTTTATGGTTGCAAGGGGCATTGTTATACATTGCTAGGTGTTTTGTTTGTTGCCTGGGGTGTTTTGAGAAGAGGTTGGGCATTTTTATCATTATTGGAATTTGAATTTGAATATGAAGATTGTTCTATGTATGTATTTTACAAAGAATAAGATGCAGAGAGACTAATTACAACCATTTTATCCAAAATCAATACTTTCTTCATTGCATCTTATTGAACTCGTTACCAAGAAAACCATTTTGTTTTTAACTTTATGCTTTCCCAATGATGTAATTACAAGGCATCATTAATCCTTATTTATTTATTTTGACAATTATTGTAAATTTGGACTAAAACAATGTTGTAGCTTATCAATCGAGCTTGAAATACAAGCTTGAAAGAGGGGTTGTAGTTTGACTTCAAAACTATAAAGTAGCTCCAAGAAACGATTGGAGTGTTGATATGTATATGTTGTCCCTAGCTTCTTCTCCATTGATTTTGAGATGTTATATGGTTATGATTGTCCCCCACATCATCCGTAGCTAGAGAGGGGTAGGGTTGGGCTACATGTGGGAGGAGGTTTAGAAAATTAACAATATCATCAACCAAAGAACTTATTGACCCCATGTTCTCAATTTATCCTTGTTACTTATGATTTTAGTTTGCATAAGGTTTTTGAATTCCTCCATTTCCTTTAATTTTTTAAGTTGAACCTTAGTATTGTCTACATACATATTCCTTTCTTAACCTTTCTATTCCATTTCAAAGACTTCATTTGAAGGATGACTTAACCACCTACTTTTGTGCCAATGAGATTCTCCATTAACACTCTTTTAGGATACTCTCGGTTTCTCTTTTTGGATTAAAAAATTGTAAGTGAATATTTGTGGTATGCCGTCGCATTACAAGAAAATCTACTTGAAGGTGGCTTGAAGGTGGGTGGCCTCATGGTGCAAGGATATTATCCTATTATAGAGTCTCTTGCTAAAGGCCTTGATATATGTCTAAATCATAGGTATGGTTGAATTTCCATTTCCTGGTATTATTTTCCTATTTTACTCTCACAAGAGTAATTATTTTTTTGAAAATTATGCTGTGATTTCCCATACTATGCATCCTTTGTTGATTAGAGTTATAGAAGTATCTCGACAATGTAGTTGTGTATAAGAGTTACTATGGAGGATGGAAAAACCTTTATCGAAGATGAAGCTATTGTTATTGTACCTCTTGGCATTTTGAAAGCAAATAGTATTCAGTTTGATCCACGGTTGCGAGAGTGTAAAGAGGCATCCATCTCAGATCTAGGGGTTGGCAATGAGAATTAAATTGGTTTATATTTTTGAAAGTGTGTGTTGACCAAATGTGGAATTTTTAGGTGTGATTTTTCTTACTTCTTATGGTTGTAGCTACTTTTTGAATCTGCACAAAGCAACTGGTCACCCAAAACCAAAAAGGATAGGACAATCCAATTGTGCCAGAGGCACCCACAGAGGAGGTTACTCTAGAGTTACAATTCATCCTAATTGATAATACTACCCTTGAATTTCATCTACGCCTCCATATAAAAGTAGTAGAGACACCACTCTATATTTTAAAAGGGTGAACACTTATGGAATTTTATTTTCATATGTAGATACCTTTATAAGAAGTCAGTGCATAAAGGATGGTCCCCTATGTATCGCACCCTCATGCATCAGAAGGAAAAGAGGGGACAATATAAAGTATTCTATACAATTTATTTGGGGAAAGAGGGTGTAAATTAGAACATATAAACCTTAACCAATTTGAGCTAGTTGAGAAGGAAAACATAACCATTAAATATGATAGGTTACACTCCATTAAGGAGGAAGTTGATCCAGGATTGATACAACCATATCCTTCACAGGATGTAGACATGACCTATGATGCTATCAAATAATTTTGCATTGAAGGAGAGAGGAGACAAGGCCTCCCTTTTATATAAGCAGGCCAAACTATTCTCAATGTTTCAAAAGGGACCACATCCACACTGTTGAAGGAGAAGTCTCCAAACTCTTCAAAGGGAACTTTTTTTTTCTTCATGGAGGGATAGCACCAAAGAGATCCTTGGTCATTGACCAAGAGCACCTTGATACTCCTATTAAAAATAGATAGGGGAGAGGGATCCCTAGCATATTTTTGGAGTTCAATGAGAAACCCCAGGTTATTGACATTACTCCCATGTATTGTTTATTTTAAACAGGGAATTGGATTCAAGTATTTATAAAATCTCTAAGATATATAAGGGGAGACTGTTTCCCCCTCTATTATAAGGGTAGGCGGATGCTTTATAGGATAAGGAACATATATCTCTTCAAATATGGAGGATATTACATGTGAATGAAAAATACATACAAGGAACATATATCTCTTCAAATATGGAGGATATTACATGAGAATGAGAAAATATTTGTCATTAGAGAACTCTCTCTTTTTCTCAAGAAAACCCCTCTAATAATAGCAATATCATAGCTAGCTCATTGACTCTCTAATGAAGATTCATTAAATGGGGAGAGATAATCAACCAAATAATTCTTGAGTATGTGGAAATATTATATGATGCCCTTGATCCCAATAGGATTAATCCTTCTAATCCAAGTGGAGAGCTTTAAAAAACATATAAATTTGTATTTATTACGTTTTTAGGTATCCAAAGGCTTGCATAAAGATGTCTAAAAAAGATTCAGAGTAGGTATTGATAGAAAAATTAATGCTCTGCCCTGAATTTACAAGGATGTTATTCTTGTGTGCATTCCTTTAGGAAGACTAGGTGATTACATTGAAACGATTCCTAATGAAACAACTACTAGCTTTGCAGTTTTGGAGCTAAAGAAAATTTGTCCTTATGCATTTGAACCAATATGTTGTTAACCATGCTTGTTCTTAGATGTTAAAATTGTAATGGGGAATGGGTTTTAAAGGGAGAGAAAAAAAACACAAGCTCTCTCAAACGGAATGACAATGAAGTTTCTTTAAGCAGGAAAAATGTACAACAACCTCAAAAATGGTGCATCAATTCCTTCAGTCAAGACACAAAGAAGAAACCATGAGAAAATTAGCATTTTCTGAGGCTCCTTGAAGTCATTCCTTCAACTACATTTATAGAATTGTTTATGTATCTGGGCGTGTTCTATATTTTTCTTCTAGAATAAGATGATGGGGTAATCCAAGGAGCCTAAGTTAGCAATGATTTGATAATTATATAGGAGTATCTAAAATATTTTTTGGGAAAAGAAAATGAAAATAAATAAATATTATCTTTATCAACTAAAGTAGTTTGGATGCTAACATTTTGATCAAATTTCTTAAGGAACCAAATAACAAAACTAAAGTTTGGTTTCCAATTGTCAATAATACTGGATGATTTTTTTTACTAAATGCATGTAAATGCTAAACTTGGTTTGCATGTTTCTTATGACATGCTAAATATTGCATTTTATTGGAGTCTGGCCTCTAGTATGATCACTCCTTAAGGATCATCTTTGAGTTATTTTTTCAGGAGTTATAAGGGTAAAAATTCTCAAGGACTTCCTATTATGGCAACTAGAACAAAGGAGCAACATGTAATTGAGAATTTTGATGGAGAACACTTCCATTTGTGGAATCATAAAATTTTGATTGTCTGCCTATAGAAAAACCTATAAAATTGTAACCAAATTGAAATTTTATTAATGTCCATGGATAACCAAAATAGGAACTCGAGAGTACAACATGCACTAACAACTATAAAGGGAGTGCATAATCCATCTCCCAAGAAAGACATAAATAAAGAAGAAGTTCATACCAAATCTACTCTAAAGAAGTAACACTAAAGCATAGCTAGCAAAATGGGCGTGCCGAAGGTCCAAAGCAAATAGCCCACCGACAAAGTAAACATAGGCTAATCACTCTCATCATTTGCACATGTAATATAGATGTTAACACCCTGATCCTACCTAATATTGTCCTCTTGGGTGAGAGGCCCAAGACAATGGGGTCCTAATGGATAAACCCTCGCGGCCTCAAAACCCTCTTATTGGCTTGAGAAAGGTGTCAAAGAAGAAGCAGAAAAATTCCTAGCATCCAAGGTCAAGCAATATGTGGTAGTATTAATGAAATATCAATCCCATTGATATAGATGTAGCTATAAAGTTGAAAGAAAGAATGAAAAGGCATTAGTCAGTATAGGACTTACTCTAAAAAAATTGCAAATGTTGCAAGCCACTGGCTAAATCTCAAGTGCACTTCAGACAATTAGTGAAAGATGAAGTTATGAACCTCACTATTGGTCAGTTAGTAGACCAAGACCTAAAATAAATGTCACTACAAGTCTCCCATTAACTAGCCTACTAGAAAGGGAGAAACATTGGGCTAAAAGGGGAGCATGCAAAAGGGAGGACAAGGTTGAGATAAAAAATGGCAGAAAGGTAAAAAGAAAAAATAAAAGCTCAATAAACATACATGATGATGACAAAGGATGAGAGGGCCAAAAGGAAAAGGGATTTCACCCAAGTTGTAAATAATAGTTGTTAGGAGCAAGTAGGGGGAAGGTATAAACGAATGGTCTCAAGTAAAAATCAAGAGAACAAGATTTCCAAGACATGATCATGGCACTGAAAAAAATGAAGGGATCCATTTTTTGCAACAAACAAATGCCAAAAAGAAATTGACCACAAAACAAGGCAAGAAGAAAACATGTTTTGAGAAAAACTGAGAGGAATGAATCATGCAAATGTGATCAAAAGGATGAAAATTGATATAGTTTTTTTTTACATTAAACAAGGACAAGGAGCACTTGCATGCAAAATGAGGTGACAAACAAGAAAATTAAATTAATGGTGTACGCATGTGACTAAATTCTATTTTTCTATAACAAAATTACATATTTTGGAGATATACAACTAACAAAAATCAAACAAATATCAAATATGGATGATGTTGGCATAAGAGATTTTAGATTGAACCAAGCATGAACACATTTAGTTGGAGCATTGTAAGAATTATAAGGCTAGACACAAAGGCACTACGTCCTACATTTTCCAAAACAAAATCTCTGAGATCAATGCTAACAAGTAAACTACTTATCTAGCTAAAAGAAAATGAAAGGAAGGGCAAGGTGGGTGAAATTGTTGTTATAGCTTCTTAATAGTGATCCATGAAAACTAGATGTTATAGGAATAATACAATATGGATCTATTATATAATATATATTATATATTGAGTACCATTTCTATTTCAATAACACATAAGCACTACAACAGAGGAATAGAGTATATAATTGAATGAAGATTCTCCAATATTTTAGAATTTTATAAAAGATTCAACAAAACTAGCTTTACAAGGGTTTATAATTCAATGAAATATTTGCCAAGATTTTATGATTTTATGAAATATTTTCCATTTTGTTACAAGGTTTTATAAATCAATGAAAGATTCGCTAGGATTTTATAAGATTTCATATTTTTATGAAAGATTCGCCAATATTTTACAAGATTACATCATTTTATGAAAAAAATCTCTAAAAAATTATATATACATATTATATTTTTGATAAAATAGCCCTCAATGTTTCCTATGTATCATGGGGATTCACCCAATTATTATACATATAAATTTAGGAGGGGTATTTAAAATTATCCCTAGAGGGAGGAGGGAGGATGTAGGTGCAAGGGAGCGAGGATGTAGGGACGGGGGAGGGAGGGGGTGAGTGGGAGAGGAAGAGGGTGAGGGGGTTGGAAAGGGGAAGGGAGAGGGGGGTAGGGGAGGGGGGAGGGGGAGAGGGGGTAGGGGAGGGGGGGAGGGGGAGAGGGGGGAAAGGGGATGTGGTAGGGGAAGAGGAGGGAGTGGGGGGAGGGAGAGTGGGAGGGAGGGTGGAGTAGGGATATGGGGAGCGGAAGGAAGAGTGAGAAAGTGAGAGGGAGTGGTGTTAGAAAAACAGGATCGCAGAGCAATAACAATAAACAAGATGTAAATATAAATCACATAAAACAGATTACAAGAGAGACACCAATATAATATGGTTCACCCAAGATGGGCTACGTCTACACAAAAATTGCTAGTCCTTATTATTATACCATCCAACAAATGAAGGGACACAACCTATAGCAAATCCATTGCAAATTCGTCTTCACTCTCTCACAATCTCTATTACACAATCAGATAACTTTACAATGCTACAATACATTACACAGTCATATTACAATGTCTTCCTTTTAAAGGGTAATTACCATGGGAAAATACTACGGGCTACCCAAAACCATGGGCCTGTAAACTGTTGTCCTACAAAAAAAACCCAAAATTTTCTTTTGGGGACTTCTCCTTTGAACCCCCTTTCTTGGGGGTGCTTCCCCTGAACCCCTGTCGGGGGCCTGTTGGCCCCCGAACCCCCATGGGAAGGTTATTCCACCCCACAACCCGCCGCTGGGATGAGTGTATAGTCCACCTGCACACCATATACAATTGGGGTACAAACACGACTTAAACAATAACATCTTTGAATCAGGAATATCGGGATCCACAGCCAACAATCTCCCACTTGGAAACCAATCACAACAAATACATTGCTGCTACACTTGCTGGACTATGCTCTGAACCTTGGACCTAGTAATTTTCTCATCTCCTCCTTCATGCTTGAAGGCCAACTGAAACCGAGTAGGAACTCAATTTATCTCTGTTTACTACCTTTGTCAACATGTCTATAGGATTCTCGCTAGTGTGTATCTTTTCCAGCTTCAACAGCACATATTCTAGAATAGACCGTATGAAATGGTACTTGAGTTGTATATGTTTAGTATTAGAATGGAATGTTGATTTCTTTGAAATACAAATGGCACTCTGGATGTCATTGTACAACCTGTTATTCTCCTTCTTTTGAACCAATCCCTCCATGAGCTTTTGTAACCAAATCATCTCTTTACTAGCCTATATAGTAGCAACATACTCTGCTTCCATTGTTGAAAGTGAAAAAACCTTTTGTAGCTTTGAAATCCAACTTATTTATATTCCACCTACAGTAAAAACATATCATGTGGTGCTCCTCCCGTTGTCGTTATCACCTGCCATATCTGCATCAACATATCCCTATAGAAAAGTGTTTAAACCTCCAAACCATAATGCATGAGTGGTAGTACCTCTCAAATACTTGAGAATCCACTGTACTACCTTCCAATGTTCTTTACTTGGATTGTTCATATACCTTATCAAACTCCCATTGCATGTGCATTATCTGGTATTGTGCACACCATGGCATACATCAAGATTCAAACTGCTGATGAACAGGGAACCCTAGACATGTAATCTATCTCTTCCTGTGTCTTGGGACACATATCCTTACTTAGTTTCAAATGGTTGGCCAAAGGTGTACTAACTAGTTTTGCATTCTGCATTCTAAACCTCTCCAACACTTTTTGTATGTACTCACCCTAATACAATGTCAATTTATGATTTTTATTGTCTCTTGTTATTCTCATACCAAGGATTTGCTTCGCAACACCCAAATCCTTCATCGAAATGAATTAGCTAACTTCCTTTCGAGCACATTTATATTCTGCATGTTAGACCCTGCAACAAGTATGTCATCCACATACAATAACAAGATAATATATCTTCCATCATCTAGCCTCTTCAAATAAAAATAGTGGTCAGAATGGCATCTACTATAACCTTGTTCTGTCATAAACCTATCAAATTTGAAATACCACTTCCTTGGAGCTTGCTTCAGTCCATACAAGCTCTTCTTCAACCTATATACCAAATTATCCTTCCCTTTGACCTCATACCCCTGTGTCTGCTGCATATAAATCTCTTCCTCCAAATCCCCATTGAGAAAGGTTGTTTTCACATCTAACTGTTCAAGATGAAAATCTTCTACCACCACTAGAATTAAAATAGTTCCAATTGAAGTCATTTTAATAACAGGAGAAAATATTTCATTAAAATATATACCTTTTCTTTGTTAAAACCCCTTTACAACAAGTCTAGCCATGTACCACTTCTTTCCTCCATCTTCTTCCTTCAACTTGTAAACCCATTTATTCTACCATGATCTTTTACTTGCAAGAAACTAAACCAAAACCAAAGTATGGTTTCTTATGAATGATTCCATCTCCTCATTCATGCCTTGCTCCCACTTCTTTCTAGTTTCCACCTGCATTACTTCTTCATAACATTTTGGTTCACCAGAATTAGTAATCAATAAATAATACAGTGAAAAGAGAGAATCATTCATGGGGTCTACTTAACGTAGTAGATCTTCTAACACTTGTAGGAGTTCGAGGTAACTGCTAATGTTCTTGATTTTTTGACACCTTTGGAACTTCATTTTCTTTAATTTCATCAAGCACTGTGTACTCTGTGTTTTCCTTTTCCTATTTCTTTCCCTGCAACTAATCTTTATACATGACCTTTTCATTGAATACCGCATAT
Source organism: Larix kaempferi (assembly GCA_027924585.1). NCBI lineage: Eukaryota > Viridiplantae > Streptophyta > Pinopsida > Pinales > Pinaceae > Larix > Larix kaempferi. Next base: position 8,401,519 of record BSBM01001398.1, read on the forward strand.
CTACTCCTAATTATTTTGTTATTTTCATAATCCCATAAGCGATAACCAAAATCATCAACCCCATATCCAATCAAGGTAAATTTCTTAGATTTAGCCTCAAGCTTTGTTCCATTTTCTTTATCAATATGAACAAATGCTTCACAACCAAAAGTTCTTAAAATGAGTAGTTTACCTTTTCACCTATCCATGTCTCCTATAGAATACCACCATCCAAAGCACTTGAAGGCCCTCTGTTTTAGTATCTACAACATCTGCCCAAAACTGTAAGGAAAAACTTGCATTCAATATCATACGTGCCTTACACGGTCCATGATTGTTCTGTTCATCCTTTCTAACACACCATTTTCTTGTGGTGTTCCTCGGACTGTCTTCTCTCTATGAATCCCATGGTATAAATAACAAATATCAAACTCATTGCCGCATTATTCACCTCCATTATAAGATCTGAGACACTTCAACCTTTTTCCTGTCTCATTCTCAACCAAACCTTTCCATTTCTTAAAAGTAGCAACCACATCATATTTCTATCTAATGCAATAAAACCAAGTTTTTCTAGTTGCATCATCAATAAAAGTAACATAATAACGAGAGCCACCAAGAGATATAACTGAGCTGGTCCCCATACAACTGTATGCACAAGCTCTAAATTTTCACTCATTTTTTGTTTCCCAACCATCAGAAATATGACTCTCTTTTGTTTTCCATAAACACAGTTCTCATAGAATTCCAAACTTACCTGCTTTAGATCTGGAAGCAACTTCCTTGAGTGGAGAATATGCATCCCCTTCTCACTCATGTGACCAAGCCTACGATTCCACAATGTTGTATCTGTTCTTATGGAAGCTAAAGTGATAGAATAGTTAGTATTATGAGGACATAAATACAACATACCTATCATGTCTCCTTTTTCTATCATCGTCGATCCTTTAGTGATATTCCACCACGTTTCTTCAAACGTAGAGAGACAACCACCATCTCCCAACCACCCTGTTGAGATCATATTTCTTTTCACAGTAGGAATATTCCTTACATATTTTAGCAGAAATTCACCATTCTTTAACTTTATCAATACCTTACCCATTCCAACAATTTTACATGGTTCATCATCACCCAATAAAACATGTCAAAAATTGCTTGGAACATAATCATGAAATAATTTCCTATGGGGTCTATCATGAGAGAAATCCCTTGAATCTACTACCAATTAATCACTAGTATTATCTAATGCAAGAATCAAAGCATATTGTAACACATCACCTGCTACATTTTCTTCATGAGTAATCTCATGTTTTCCATCTCCTTTCTTCTTTATATATTTGCAGTCTTCCTTTAGATGTCCTTTCTTTCCATAGTTCCAGCACTCTATCTTTCCCAGTTTGGACTTGGATCTACTCTTCCTGGACTTGTTGTGATTACCTAGGCTCTTTCATCTCTCCCTTTGTCTTCCCCTGCTCTCCATTGTCAATACATTACCCTGTGTCTCACCTGTGCTTTTTCTCACTAAGAATAACACCAACAACATCATCAAATTTCAAAGTGTTTTAACCAAAGACGGAGTTACTTACAACCATGACCAAGTCATTCCAGCTTTCTGGAAATGAGCACAAGATTATAAGATCCATATGCTCATCATCAAAGTTCACTTTTACAGAACTTAGTTGATTTGTAATCGTATTAAATTCATTTAATGATCAACAACATATTCACCTTCTGACATATTCATATTAAACAAATGATTAATTAGAAATACCTTGTTGGAGGCCGAGGGTTTTTAATACAACTTACCCAATTCTCTCATCATACCTTCTGTTGTATTTTCATTTGAGATATTTAAAGCCACCGACGAAACCAGGAACAATCGTATTGTTCCTAGTGCCTTTCTGTCAAGAACCTCCTATTCTTTGTCCATCATAGTTGCCGGTTGTTTTGCTTTCTTCCAAATGGCAGGAATAGATCCTTCTGATACAAATAGTTCTCCATTTTCATCTTCCATAACTGGTAGTTTTGGCCATTAAATTTCTCGACCTTAAAATTTCTTTCTTCCTCCATTGCTCCCACTTGAACCAGGAACCCTTCTTTCCTGCGATTATATATGCCAAATAGACCTTGGGCTCTGATACCAATTGTTAGAAAAATAGGATCAGAGAGCAATAAAAATAAACAAGATGCAAATATAAATCACATAAAACACATTAAAAGAGAGACACCAATATAATGTGCTTCACCCAAGATGGGCTACGTACACAAAGAAATTGTTAGTCCTTATTATTATACCATCCAACAAATTAAGGGATAAAACCTTCCCACATCTGTTGCAACTTCATCTTCACTCTCTCACAGTCTCTCTTACACAATCAGATATCTTTACAATGCTACAATACATTACACATATGTATTACAATGTATTCCTTTTAAAGGGGAATTACCATGGAAAAATACTACGGGCTACAAAAAACCATGGGCCCATAAACTGTTGGCCAACAAAACAACCCAAAAAATTCTTTCGGGGGATTCTCCCCCAAACCCCCGTGGTGAGGTGATGCCCCCCTACACCCTCCCACTAGGATGAGTGTACAAACCACCTACACAACATATAAAAATTGGGTACAAACATGACTGAAACAACATCTCTGATTCAGGAAGATCAGGCTCCACAACCAACAAGAGCGGAGGGGAGAGTGGGAGGGGGAGGGGGAGAGAGGGAGGGGGAGGGAGGGAGGGAGAAGGGGGAAGAGGGAGGAAAATAGGTAGAGGGAAAGGGGGGTAGGAGAGGGAAAGGTGGAGGGAGTGAGGAGGAGAGAAAAGGGGAGGGACAGGGTTATGCTGCAGGGGTTGGGGAGCAAGGGGGGAGGGAGGGGGAGATAGAGAGGGATATGGTGTAGGAAATGGATGGGGGATGGAGTGGGAGAGGGAAAATGGGAATAAGAGGGTGAGGGAGGGAGGGGGACCGAGATGATTTAAGAGAGTCGGGGGGAGGGAGAGGGGTAGAGAGGGAGGAAGAGAGGGATATGGAAAGGGGGAGGGGGAAGGAGGGGGACAGAGGTGGAGTGGGAAGGGAGAGGGAGGGGGGGTGTGGTGGATAGGGATAGAGAGACATGTTGGGTGCATGGGAGGGGGGATGGAGTGGGAGAGGGAAAAGGGGATGAAGAGCTTGAGGGAGGGAGGGGTAGGGAGAGAAAGCACATGTATGGGAGGGAGAGGTTGCGGGGGTGGGGGAGGGAAAGGTGGTGGGAGAGTGGAAAGGAGGTGGGAGAGCAGGAGGGAGATGGGGAGGGGGAGAGTGTTATCGGACAATCCACTCGAGCAGACGCAAGCCGGATCTCCCTAGCTCAAAGTGAGTCTAGAACAAATAGAACAAACTACTAATGCATTTCCTAGATCTACTTAAGCATCGAGTACTAGATGTCTTACCTTTTCACTATGCAAATCCTTTATCCTGAATGTTGATCCATGTCCCACGGTCCTTAGATCCAAGCTGCAAGACCTGTCAAGACAAGAAACAAGATAAACTAGTAAAATACATCTATACAATAAGAGATCTAAGTAAACAATTAAGTAGGTAAACTACTCAATATGGTTACACACATGAACAACATTGGTGGAAAGCATTTGTATTACTGCAAATAGAGGAGTACATGATAGAGATATAGAACCACAACCAAGGCTTAACATTGTATCCCTTCTCCGACAGAGCCAATTACCATACCCTTCCAAAGAAGTATGAGTTCTCCAGTAGGTGAGTGGAGATGTTCGAAGAATGATTTCACCAGCATGTAGATACCATAGTCTTCCTCCCCTTAGGATGGGAGTGAGATTCATTATATAGGACTAAATGGATAGGGTATGGATAGGATAGGTTGAGAGATGGTAGGAGAGGCTTAAGGGATCTCTCCAAAGGTCTAGGAACCGAGTGCCAGCTCCTCCAAGAGGTCAGGGATAGGGTCCCAAGTCAGTAAGCTTCGAGATGGACCTCGAAGAAGCTATTTTTTCCACTTAAATGACTTTGTCACACCTTGTAATGGACCAAGGTGCGATGTCACATGTTGCTAGTGTGAAACCTACGATGACCCTTCAAAACTTAGCACAATTGGGTTCAGATCCTCCCAAGATGATCATGTTGATGTATATGTAACTTCGGAATGTATTTCACATATATGTATATTGTATTCCTATAGAGATGGTATTATTCCTCTATACGGAAGTGTCGTCATTTATATTGTAAGTGTCGTAACTTATACTTGATGGGTTATTAGACCACCTTATTTGGGGTCGGCCCTGTATAAGTCATGTGGGTCAAAGGGTTATTAGACCACCCTATTGGGGGTCGGCCATGTGGGTCAAAGGGTTATTAGACCACCCTATTGGGGGTCGGCCCACTCAGCATTATGTTATGTGGTTAAGTTCGAGCCGACATGAGTTAGGTAAAAAGGCAAGTCAAGTCAAGTATAAATAGAGTGCGGGAGGCACTCTATTTACTCACTCACTTCTCACACATGCTCTAAAGGAGGAGAGGCGCACTTATGGAGGAGGAGGATTGCTGCTAGGTTATGGCTATCTCTATTGGTTGGTTGTATCATTGCTCTATCTATCTCTGAGGAAGTTATTGGGGTTTTTCACCTTTATGGTTTTCCCCAAGTAAATCTTTGTGTCTCTTGTGTGCTTGCATTATTGTCTCCATGATTGATATGCTGTAGATATGCTGTACATGTTGTTCTCTCAGTTAAGATCCTAGATCAGATTGAAGTAAATTCAGAAAATTTAACATGGTATCAGAGCTAGCCTGAAAGAAGGCATGATATGGCATGTATGACACTTATTGCACTTACGATGCTAGGGCTTGATATAGCAAAAACCAGTCATCGTAGCACTTTCGCTATAAATCTGTTTTGGCGAATTTTTCGGATCTGAAATTGTTACAGGACGAAGCTAAGATCTCCAGGTATCTTGTGTCCAAAGGACAACCCCTAATTCGTTGTACTTTGTGATTTATGATCTGTACAATATAGGGTTTCTGCCTCCTCCAGATCCGAGTCAAAATCAGGTGACCTTGGGAAAAAGGTCATATCTTGGGCTAGGAAGATCCAAATGATATTTCGTAAAAAGTGACAGGTAGTACACAGTCTGTACTATCTCAGAAAACTTTTTCAGAGGCCGAAGTTGAACCAGTGACACGTGGAATTCCGTACAAGTTCGCTCTCCTGTTTTATCCCAAAACAGGTAACGTTGCGACATTTGGCATAACTCTCTCTCAGAGAGTCCAATTGAGGTCAGACCTATCAGGATGGAAATTTAACAGGCCAAGCTATCTCAGAAAAAATTTTCAGAGGCCGAAGTTAAAACAGTGACACGTGACACGCCGTACAAGTTCGCTCTCCTGTTTTATCCCAAAACAGGTCACGTTGCGACATTTGGCATAACTCTCTCTCAGAGAATCCAATTGAGGTCATACCTGTCAGGATGGAAAGATAACAGGTCAGGCTATCTCAGGAAACTTTTTCAGACCCTATGGATAAAAAGTTTTGGAGTTACACCAGAAACAATCAGGTACATATTTCTGTCAAAACAAAATTATTTTTTGGTACCTTCATTCATGGCTTCCGGAATTTAGGGCTTTGGAGAAAGTTGGAATTTTTGTAATCGGAGACCACGGCTGGATGCTACTCATCAAAATAGAAATTTAGAGACCAAGATCAGAATTTTTGGTTGGGCAGAAGGCCGGGCTTGATTAGACCCTAGTTCGGGACTTTGATCATAAAAGTGGAAAATTAGGGCTTCTGTAAAAATGGGAATTTTTGAAATCTGTGACCACGGCTGGAAGCTCCTCAGAAAAATAGAAGCTTAGAGATTTGGATCAAACATTTTGATGGGGCAAAAGAGTGGGCTTCATCAAACCCCAGTTCAGGGTCATGTCCAGTGAATCCGGAAGTTTCAAAGGCAAAATTGAGGAGTGAAACTTTACAGTTTTCAAATTCTGAATATACCAGTTTGATCAGTTCATCAAGGCGCATATTCCTATCATATCGGAAGGTTGAAATTCAAAGTTTGAATTTTTGGGGTTTCTCTGACAAACCCATATCCAGCTCAAGGTCCAGTTCTTGCAAATCAAGTGGATTGGGTTAATCCTAGAAGAAGATGGATTGATCACCTGCATAAGTGAAAGAAGTTCCTGTCTCAGAGGGAGATGAGGATAAGGCCTTACATAAGAAGATTACAAGCGATCTCGACAGGTATGACTCATCGAGGTATGTTTCGATATTTGTCCATTATTAAGTTTATGGTATATTTGTCTTCATGTTATTATGGTTAGTACAATTTTGATTTTTGATTTGTTGTATCACCTTAACAAAATTATGAATGCATGATAGAAGATATTCATTGGTTAGGGTGTTGACACTTATGATTGTACTAATGCATTATGGTGTTGTATGAGGTTTATGTTGTCTACTAACATGAAAGGTACACCAAGAAAGACAGATCATGTTCTGGTCCAAGAACATATGATCATGATAACATGAGGACAAAGATTCATCCATTGTCATGGATCTCATACAAGATCCATTCACGAGGTATGTATAACTTGGTTTTATAATGGTTAACTTATGAGACATGCAGGTTACTAGCACAAGTCACTGAAGAGAACCAAAAGACATTATACGGGTATGTTAGACATAACTAGCTAACATGTTAATCCAGGTATGTTTTTCCTATATCAAGCTAGATTCCTACCTTGGGTTAGGATCTTATACTATCGCGTTGTTGATAATGATTATTCATGAAGTCATAGGTTTGAATAATCATGATTGTATGCATATTATGTTTCTTACCATAATTGATGATATGACTAACCAGAAGAATCATGATGGTATAGGTTTGAATAATCACAGGTTTTATGCATTTTATATCTCTTATCTTGATTGATGATTCAACTAACCTGAAGAGTCATAGGCTTGAGTAATTACAGGTTTAGTCATGTTATGTTTCTTATGATTTGACTAACCATAAGAATTCTTGAATGCTAATGCTTATTATTTCTGTTTGAAATGATCATGACTATACATGCTTGAGATTATTGTGTTTTAATAGTATACTAATGAATGTATGATTTTATATGAGATCACAAGGATAACACATTCATGATACTAATAAGCATGCATAGGGACCAAGGATGAATATGAGTTCTAGAACAGGTAATTCAGAAAGCAAAGATCAAGAGGGAGCACACTCTAGTTGATCCTGCAAGAAAGCAAAGGAGCACACTTCAGTAATTTCTGCAAGGATGCAGATATTCAGAGGGAGTTGATCATCTCTCTACATTTCACAACAGAAAGGTGTAGAAGAAGCTACCTCAGATTAGGACTCCAGCAGCTCCTGCAAGGAAGCAAAGACTCAGAGGGAGTCCACCCAACGAACAAAGAAAGATAAGTATTTTAATCATCATTTCTTGCATATTTGTTTGTTTAAATAAAATTGTTCAATAATGTATATACTGATGTTCCTAGAATTAGGTTGTGTATTATGCATATTAGAATAATTGCATTGATGAACAGTATACTACTAATATGCATGGGTAAGTAGCCTATGGCACTGTACAACATTCCATTGCTACTTATCTAGAATGAAACCTCTTTGCTGACATGTTGGGAGTTGTGCACACTCTTAACAATGTTCTGGTAGAGATTGGAAGGAATCTAGAAAGTTACGGAATATGGATAAATGTTGTATTGAAGCATTGGCTAAGATAATTGCATGACTGTATGGCATATTTCTTTATGTGTAAGAATTTGTTTTGAAAACTATGAGATGTTTTCTAATCATGCAATTTAACTTGTTGTGTAGGAAAGATCGTATGCCATCTCCTACAAAAGAAGAACTACAACATTTTGTTCCAGCAACAAAGATATCTATTGAAGATATTGAAGATATTGAAGTTCCCAGGATCTGGGATGAAGAAATGAAATGCCTTGATCCGTCGATCATGAAGAATGATGATTGGGATGTAATCCCAAGACATGAAGGGAAGTTTGCTATGACTTCCAAATGGAACTATCAGATCAAGCATGTTGCAGATGACAACATTAAGAAATATAAAAGTGATGAAATAGAAGATGCACCAGATGGATTTCAAGACAGCATGGTGTAGTCATATATGTGTACAGAACTTGGTATGGTAGGATAGACAGCTTTCTATCCAGTTTGGGCGTTACCAAGAGTAAAGCAGATTCCAACCTTTTCTACAAGGTTGAAGAAGGCAATCCAGTGATACTACTGTTATATGCAGATAACCTGTTTGTTACAGGTGAAGATAGATTGATTGCTGACATGCAGCGGAAGCTTACTGCCGAGTTCAAGATGAAGAACTTTGGGATGATGCACTATTTGTTTTTGGCATGGAAGTGTGGCAGAGTGCAGAAGGAATCTTCCTTGGACAAGGGAAGTATGCAGTAGAGATCATGAAGAGGTTCGGGATGATGGACTACAAGGCTATGGCCACACCTATGGCATCGAACCTGAAGCGCCTGTGTGATGCTTCATCTGAGCCGATTGATATCACTATGTATCGTCAGATGATTGGGTCCTTGATGTACCTGACAAACACGAGACCAGATATTTGCTTTGCTGTGAACACATTGAGCCAGTTCCTGACGGATCCGAGGAGTGTTCACCTGGTTGCTGTAAAGCATATTCTGAGGTACCTAAAGGGTACAATGGATTATGGGCTCAGGTATGAGGTGAATCAAAAGTTTAACCTGCAGGGTTATGTTGATTCAGATTGGGATGGCAGTGCTGCAGATAGGAAGAGCACATCTGGGTGTTGCTTCAGTATGGGATCAGGTGTGATCTCTTGGTTTAGCAGGAAGCAATCCTGCGTAGCACTGAGTACAGTTGAGGCAGAGTATGTTGCAGCCTGTTCAGCTAGTTGTGAGGCAATATGGCTATGGAAGCTACTGTCTGAGTTATTTGATCTCCTGTTGGATGCTACTGGTATCTTCTGTGATAACCAGAGTTGTGTGAAGCTATCTGAGAACCCAGTGTTTCATGACAGGTCGAAACACATAGAGATCAAATATCACTATATCAGGGATATGGTGCAGAGAGGAGCTGTGAAGCTCCTGTATGTTGCGACGGATGAGCAGATTGCAGATGTGCTGACGAAGCCACTAGCCAGGGTGAAGTTCGAGTACTTCAGAGAGAAGCTTGGCGTGCTTCAGATCGAGGACACTTCGAGGAAGAAGTGATGGACACATTTGCTGAAGCCATTCCAAGCATGTTGGAAGGGGGATCCTTCACATGGCTGTGGATGTAAGCGCTGGATGATGAACATCAGGAGGATGTTCTGGTTTCTGCTTAGATATGATCAGTTGGATCATGTATATGTATTTTGGGTATGCATCATGTTGGATGCTGGATATGATCAGTTGGATCATTATATGTATGTATGTATGCATCATGTTGGATGCTGGATATGATCAGTTGGATCATTATATGTATGTATGTATGCATCATGTTGGATGCTGGATATGATCGGATGGATCATGTGTATGTATTTTTGTATGAACGCATCATGTTGGATGCTGATGGATACATTGTGTGGATCATGTATCTTTGTATGATCAGGTAGATCATGTATGCTGATGGATACATTGTGTGGATCATGTATCTTTGTATGATCAGGTAGATCATGTATGCTGATGGATACATTGTGTGGATCATGTATCTTTGTATGATCAGGTAGATCATGTATGCTGATGGATACATTGTGTGGATCATGTATCTATGTATGTATCAGGTGGATACTTGGATGATCGTGGATGACGAGCTTCTCCAGATGACATGCAGCAGGATGTTGCAGTGATGATGATCAGGATGATCATGTGTACATCAGGATGATGTTTGATGAGTATCAGATGATACTTTATGGCCGTGGATCAGGTTGTGCAGGAAAGCATGTAATTTGTGCCCTGGGAGATTTGCAGATGGTCTTTCGAGGTTTTGCCTATGGCATGTAATTCGGTGCCCTGGGACATCTGACAAATGCTCTTGCGAGGTTTTGCTTGAGAGGACATGTAATTTGTGCCCTGGGAGATTTCAGGTCGGAGTTGTGTACCCGTAACATCCTGAGATGCTCTTGCGAGGTTTTGTCCTATGGCATGTAATTTGCTCCTGGGAGATCTGGACAGGATGAAAAAGGCCTCAGATGCTTCAGCCAGGTTTTGCCATGACCACATGTAATTTGCTCCTGGGAGATCTGGACAGGATGAAAAAGGCCTCAGATGCTTCAGCCAGGTTTTGTGGTGGACCACATGTAATTTGCTCCTGGGAGATCTGGACAGGATGAAAAAGGCCTCAGATGCTTCAGCCAGGTTTTGTGGTGAGATCACATGTAATGTGCTCCTGGGAGATCCGACAGGTAGAGCCGCGTGCTCGTAACAGCCTGGGATGCTTCAGCCAGGTTTTGTGATGGGTCACATGTAATGTGCTCCTAGGAGATCCTACAGGTAGAGCTGTGTGCTCGTAATAGCCTCGGATGCTGCAGCCAGGTTTTGTGACGCACGTAATAAGTCCTGAGGATTCCACAGTATGGCCAGTGATGATGAAGACCTGCAGGTGGTGGGCCTACATCCAGTATGAAAAAGGACTGGCTCTGTAGAACTTCCTATGACGAGTAGATTCAGAGATTGATTGAGATAGCAGCAGCAGTGACGATGATGATGACTCGATGACGATTATCCAGTGACGATGATCCAGAGAAGATGACTTGTGCTAGAAGAACTGTGCTGAGAAATACCTTCCTAGTTAAGAGGGAGTGTTGATGTATATGTAACTTCGGAATGTATTTCACATATATGTATATTGTATTCCTATAGAGATGGTATTATTCCTCTATACGGAAGTGTCGTCATTTATATTGTAAGTGTCGTAACTTATACTTGATGGGTTATTAGACCACCTTATTTGGGGTCGGCCCTGTATAAGTCATGTGGGTCAAAGGGTTATTAGACCACCCTATTGGGGGTCGGCCATGTGGGTCAAAGGTTTATTAGACCACCCTATTGGGGGTCGGCCCACTCAGCATTATGTTATGTGGTTAAGTTCGATCCGACATGAGTTAGGTAAAAAGGCAAGTCAAGTCAAGTATAAATAGAGTGCGGGAGGCACTCTATTTACTCACTCACTTCTCACACATGCTCTAAAGGAGGAGAGGTGCACTTATGGAGGAGGAGGATTGCTGCTAGGTTATGGCTATCTCTATTGGTTGGTTGTATCATTGCTCTATCTATCTCTGAGGAAGTTATTGGGGTTTTTCACCTTTATGGTTTTCCCCAAGTAAATCTTTGTGTCTCTTGTGTGCTTGCATTATTGTCTGCATGATTGATATGCTGTAGATATGCTGTACATGTTGTTCTCTCAGTTAAGATCCTAGATCAGATTGAAGTAAATTCAGAAAATTTAACAGATCACTTAGTCCAAGTATCTTCAGGGGTGTATACACTGAATCTTATGATGAGTAGATTTTGGGTGTAACAGAATGCCCCCCAAAGAATGAAGTTGTTGAAGATAGACAGGTGAAGTGCTTTGATAGAAGTAATGGCAATAGACTCGTCGGACGAAGGACACTACTGCAGTACAACTGACTCTGAACTGGCAATCTCATTTGAAGTACAACATGGCTGCCGACCAATACATTGCAGATCCATGGTAGTAATGACCGACTGAACATAATCATGGCTACTAGACACAAGCATAGATCCATGATGAGATGATAACACAGCCACAACCAATACAAAAGTGGATCCATGTAATATAACTCAATACAAACTCCATCGCAACCTGGGTAAAACATGACTCCCCAGGGTCTTCAAGTTGAACCCGCAATGATACGAATCTATCCATGTGATTACAAATGTCTTGACGTCGAACATGGTAGAAACCACTTGATTACCGACCATTGATGTAAACCGTTAACAAGTGCGAGGGAGATCACCATTAATGTCAATGATTCCCAAGGTATCACTGTACATATCATCAAACGTGAATAAATGAGTTGAAGTCAAATGCAAGATGAAATCTTTCAATCAAGAGTGAATGATTTAAACTCATGATGAAAGCGAGGTAACCTGCCATTGAGGCATGCAAGGGAACGGTACTTGACTGGTTTCTATATTCAATCCTTGGATGATGTGTTGAAGTCGACAAGGATGAATCCGTCTAAGGAGGGCCATGATGAATCCCCTGTCAATCGACATGAAACATGACAAAAATGTATAGGGTAGATTGGATGGTATAGTAACATGCAAGAATGACTCAGAGGAGACCGACGTGATGATGGGTGTACTGACTACAAATGATAAATGATAGACATATTCTTGAACATGGGCATGGCATGACTTGGCAATATTGACATGACGAGTATGACACAAATTCTCAAAGCGACTGATGATGGAATATTTTCTTTGAATGACTCAAACAAGTAATAGTACTCATGAAATAAGTGGAACTTGAGGACAAACGGATGATCCAAGTGCTGCATGCAAATGCAGATGAGTGCCATGTTCAAGAACGACTACATACTGCAACTATTAAGGTATGTAACACAAACACTTTCCTTTTTCCCCATCATGAATGATGAGTGCCTCATGTGTTTTTTATGAGCTTGATGAGGGTAACCAGATGCTCGGTATAGCTCATCTCATGGACGAGTCCAATCCCAAATATTTTTTGAACCTGGGATAGGAGGGTTTCGTCCCATAATGGGCCCTTCGATGTTTGAATTTTAACGAGTCCCAAGAAGGAAAAATCGGCATCATTTCATGTTTAGAGAGTCTAAAAAGAACTAAAGGAGACTCGAAAAGGTCCTTTTTCGTAAATTTAGTCTCTTCGCTCGGAAAATGGTAAAACAACGCGAGAGAGAACTCTTCCAACAATGGTTGGTTGCAGTATTCATTTTTCGTAAATAGTACTTCCTGGTCCAAAAAAGGGGTAAACTATCACCAAAAAGATGATCATTCAAATTCTTTTACAAGCGTGAAAGCATCAAGTTCGCTTGGCAATCTTTCCCTATTTAGGGAGTCTGAAAAGAGCATAAAAGGACTCCATGAACAACTTTGTCATGGTTGATGACCGAGTACGACAAAGGAAAGAGTAAACTTGGCACAGTTCCTTTTCCGTAAATAGTCTAGTGATGCTGAATAAAGTGATAAACCTATACTGGTTAGACACACCTTTTTACTCAAATTTTTAACAAGCACGAGAATGGTATCAAAAGCACTCGGAATCTTTTTCATCTTTGAACCAGAGCACGAAAAAGTAAAAACTAAGCTCAAACCACTTTTCATGTTTTAACCAGAGCACCAAAAAAGTGAAAAGTAAGCTCAAACCACTTTTCATGTTTCAACCAGAGCACGAAAAAAGTGAAAAGTAAGCTCAAATGCCATCTTACTATTTTTAACGAGCTCGAAGATAGGTTGGAAGAATGCTCACGATGTCTACTTCATTTTTTAACGAGCTTGTAACAGAAAATGAACTATGCTCAGGATAATTTTCATGGTTTAATAAGCTCGAAACCTAAAGAAGGAAAGTGTGCTCGAAAATGTTCCCAATGATGAAATTTTCCCCAACATGGCACCTAGAGGTTGGTGTGTGCCCCCAGCATGATTGCTGGAAGTAAGTGACTTAGCTTCAACGTGGTGTGGAGAGGCGATCGAGTTGAATTCAACATAATTTTTAGAGGTTGAAGACATGCCCCCAAGCTTCATTTCATTCACCTAAGGCATAGGCGGGTGAAAAGAAGGTTCAGGTACTATGTTTATGAGGAGACTCAACTTAAAGGGAAAGGATACATTTCATTTTTTAGCGAGCTTGACCCAGGAATAGAACTATGCTCTTGTAGTGGAAACCTATTTCATTTTTTAACGAGCTTGACATAGAACGAGAACTATGCTCAGGGGAACCTATTTCATTTTTTAACGAGCTTGACATAGAAAGGTAACTATGCTCATGATTAAGGACCATTGACGGGTTCCTTCCCAACATGATGCCCAGAGGTTGGTAAATGCCCCCAACATGATTGCTAGCGGCTTAACATGGTAGTGTTCCTTCAACATGATTGTTGATGGTACAACATGTGGCACGCCCCCCAAGCTTCATTTCATCTAAAAATGATGCTTGCTAACCCAACTACCAACCTGGCTACTAATATGAAAATGTTTTCCAAGGGGGGGGAAACGAGAATCAGAGGAAATGAAGGTTCAAGTTCTAACTCTAGCAAGAGACTCGAACTGATGCGAGGGAGATCTATTTCATTTTTACAGAAGCTTCAAATAGATAATAACTATGCTTGAGGGGGCCCATCTTATTTTTTAACGAGCTTGAAATGGAATAAAACTATGCTCAACTGGATGGTTTTATTTTTATACAAGCTTGAAACCAAAGGTAAACTATGCTAGAGGGGTCTATTTCATTTTTTAACGAGCTTACAATAGAATAAAACTATGCTCCAGTGGATGGTTTCATTTTTATGCAAGCTCGAAACCAAAGGGAAACTATTCTAGGATAGTTGGTTTCATTTTTTAATGAGATCGAAACATAACATAAACTGTGCTCGTACCCCCCATCCTCAGGGGGAAGAAACCACTAAAATGTGTGGAACATTCAGGGAAATATGATGACTAGGAGTCATATGATGAGTGGGTGTCATGAAGGAAAGCTGATCAATGGTCACAATATTCCCATGATGAGGAAAATACATCACTCGAAAGAGTGTGGACACTACAACTTTCTTAGCATAGACATAATCATGTCCAAGGAGCGGATTGAAATCTAAAGGACCTTGGACAACCATGAAATTAACATAAACAGTTTTACCTCTCAATGTGATAGGTAATTGTGAGAGAATCCCTAAAGGTCCGGTAGGCCTTCTATTCAAAGCCAAAATCTAGTCAGTTACTAGTACAAGTTGAGGAGAACCTATAGCTTGCCAAGCAGTTGAGGATAAAATACTAACAAAATCTCCCTCATCAACTATCATATGAAAGATTTCTTTATCAGAAACTCCTACAGATATTTGAAAAGGAATACTCAAAGGAATATGAGATTCTATTAGACCATTCCAATCAAATGAAATAACCTTATTACTTGGAGGGGGTCCTGTGGAAATAGACAGGGTTTCCCCCTGCCCAGAACAATCTGAACTGACCAGAAAAACATTAGCAGTTTCTATTTCACCCTCAACTAGAGGAGTGGGGTCAACTGAGAATGAGACTTGATTAACCGCTTGGATATCATCCCTCCAAGGAGGAATGGGGTCGATTGATGATGTTGTTGAATCGACCACTTCATTTTCACTCTCTGGTGAAAGAGTGGGGTCAACCGAGGGTGGGGTCAAATTTACCGCCCTATCAACCAGTGAAGGATCAGGGGACAACCTACAATACTTCATTGGAAGGTGATTATGGGATGTGTCCATGTCTTCCAACAATTGTGAAGCTTCATCCATACGAGGACAAAGGTAAGTACGGTGCATGCCCTTGCATATCCATCAAGGGTTTGCATCTCTACCCTTCCGACCCTTCGCCAATGGGTCACTCGTCGAGGGAGTGTCATTAACATGATGGTCAGAGGTTGATGATACAAGCAGTTTGGGGTTCTTAGACCACACTTCTGACACACGGGAAAGACCAGGACAATTCTTGAGAAGGTGATCACCCTTGCAAAGTTTGCAAGGGAACTTTGGCTTACGAGGTGTTCTTAGAGAATGAGTGCCATCAGAGGCAGATGGTTGATGCGTGGTCTCTTTCTTATCCTTCTTCTTCTTAATATTATTTTTATTCTTTTTCTTCTCACTCACCTTCTTACTAACATCAAATTTTTCAGTAGGAAAAGAAGAAGAGACGGAACCCGATTCAACTTTCGAGGGAGAAGAAGAAGGGTCATCATGAGATTGATGGTCATGTGGTGAAGGACCGAGGTCCGACATGATTGGTGCACTTGGCATAACTGGATTGGAGAATAACCATACCGGTAATCTTATCATCAATCCAGGAAGACTCAACATATCCATAAAGGGAGGACCAACAGTTCCACAAGGGGGAATAACAAATGGCATTGCTTGGAATGGGGCGCCTTGGTTGGTAGTCCCGAAAGAATCTTCCATATCTAA
The DNA here is from genome assembly GCA_027924585.1 of Larix kaempferi. Classification (NCBI taxonomy): domain Eukaryota; kingdom Viridiplantae; phylum Streptophyta; class Pinopsida; order Pinales; family Pinaceae; genus Larix; species Larix kaempferi. The sequence continues at coordinate 8,417,675 of BSBM01001398.1, forward strand.
ACTTCCTAAGAGTCTCTAAAGTACCACACAAATCAAACACTAATCAAGTCTAAAAGCAACAAGTAGACTGTGTGAATAGGAGTGGATTCAAAGTCTGGAACCTCACAGGATTATCAAGGCATCGCAAACCTCTATATACTGCAGGGTCCAAGAATATGACGCGACAAGGAGGATTGGGACCGTACCCTTGCCTGCATACCCAATTACCTGGACAGTACATGCGTGCTAATCTCCTCGAGTGCTGTTCTCGGTGTATTTCTTTTCCAAGAAGGCCAAATGGTTAACTCAGTTGGTTTTAGGAATCCTAGTGGTGTCTCCTGATATACGCAAGGTACGTGGGAGCTCAAATCCATAGTGGTGCTATCTAATGCACAACCATTCGGGAAAAGACCTTCCGATATAATACCGAGTACGTGATACACCCTTCGATATATGCCAAGTACGGATTATGGTACTTGGTGGGTACGTGAAGGAGCTCGATATACCGATAAGTACGTGGAATACTAAAATACCCCCGGGATACAATGCCGGCAAATAAGGACAGCTGCCATGCTTAACGACGTCGAAACACGTCTCTAGCTTACACACAGTTACTAAATGATTTTAACCTAAGCTAGCGTTAATTTTATCTTGTATGGTTAGGTGGATGTATGAGGTGAGTACATAAATGTAAACATAATGCAATCCTCAACTACATGATAATGCACATTTTTCTTTCCTTTTCAATAAGAACTACTTAAGGTAGGGAGAGATTTTTCTTTCTTTCAAACCAAAAGTACTTAAGTAGTAGCGAAAAGAAGAATTCCTTCCTAGAGTGCAATAACTCTAACTTTCTGCAATAATCAACTAAAAAGCGCAAAGAAAACGAAAGATGCAACTAATCTCAACAATGTATAAGATACAATAATGAAGCACTTTCAATTTTCAAATTCATGTACCAAAAATAAAATTTGATAGCTAAACGCTTTTCATATCTATGTACAGAAAGTGAAAGAATATCTACAACAGTCTAATCATACAGAAATTCCCAAAGAAAAAGGGAAAGCACCCAAACAACTCAAAGATACTCAAGTAAGGCTCAGAATCTACCAAATGCAATAATTATAACTCATTTCCTATCTTTTTACACTTGAAAAAGACACATCTAAGCTACGGAAAGAAAGATCCCACCAACATTTCCAATTAAATGCAAGACAAAGAAAAGCACTTTACTATCTTATCTATCTCAAATGCATACAAATCTGAAACAAATCTTTTCTTCTTCTTATGAGTGTAAGACCAAGAATTCCAAATGATCAAATTAAAGCAAGACGAATACTTATGTTTTCCAATTTCATGAATATAGCAATAGAGTGACAAAATCAAGCTTTTCTTTGAACTAAAGTGGAGACAAAGAATCAATCTTTTGCAATAACCATTAGATAGATTAGCATGTAAAGGAAACAAGATGCCTAACCCAAGAGAAAGAGGCTCAAAAAGACATGGGTATCCCACACTTTTCAAATCTTTAAAACAAGCTAGTCACACCAAACCAAAAATGATCTCAAAACCTTGAGATGGGTCAGAACAACTAAAGGATGCATGATTCATGGCAAGCAAGAAAAATGCAAGCAAAACACTAGTTTTGACTCAAAGGGCCAAACATGAATCCAAATCTCAAAAGACCCAAAAACCAATACAAATAAGCCAAACAAAATGCTGCTAGAAAAAAGGGTCTCTCCCTGGAAGGTACAGTGCAAAGGAGTCTGTACACAAACCAAAACTCAAATCAGAAATGGAGAAGGGACGCCTGTAAGGTATTTTTGGCAGATTGGCACACTCTGTGCTTGTGCACAGTGCGACGTCGCAGTTCACCAATGCAAGAAGTGCGACAATGTCGCAGTATACCAATGGAAGGGTTGCGACGAGAAGCCAACAGACAAAGAACAGAGATAAAAAAAGACACAATGTCGCTCTGAGTACATTGACCAGGTGCAATAGGCAAGATCTGAGTTCAAAAATGAATCAATTCTCCAGCTAATGAGCAATGAAATGGTTTGAAAATGATAAGTACAAACTCAAAGGAAGGAAATCAAACTCTTCAAAGCGAAGATCTGATGGTGAAAGGACTTAAGAAGCAAATGGAAAAAAATAAAAGGCTTGTGTCAAGCAATCAATTGAAAATGACTCTCAGATTAACAACTACTGACCAAACTCTATATACTCCCCAGTATGGTCACCAGATTTGTTATCGGACAATCCACTCAAGTGGATGCGAGACGAATCTCCCTAGCTCAAAGTGAGTCTAGAACAAATAGAACAAACTACTAATGCATTTCCTAGATCTACTTAAGGATCGAGTACTAGATGTCTTACCTTTTCACTACGCAAATCCTTTCTCCTGAATGTTGATCCACATCCCACGGTCGTCAGATCCAAGCTGCAAGACCTGTCAAGACAAGAAACAAGAGAAACTAGTAAAATACATCTATACAATAAGAGATCTAAGTAAACAGTTAAGCAGGTAAACTACTCAATATCGTTACACACATGAGCAACATTGGTGGAAAGCATTTGTATTACTGCAAATAGAGGAGTACATGATAGAGATATAGAACCACAACCAAGGCTTAACGTTGTAGCCCTTCTCCGACAAAGCCAATTGCCATACCCTTCCAAAGAAGTATGAGTTCTCTAATAGGTGAGTGGAGATGTTCTAAGAATGATTTCACCAGCATGTAGATACCATAGTCTTCCTCCCCTTAGGATGGGAGTGAGCTTCATTTATATAGGACTAAATGGATAGGGTATGGATAGGATAGGTTGAGAGATGGTAGGAGAGGCTTAAGGGATCTCTTCAAGGGTTTAGGAACCGAGTGCTAGCTCCTCCAAGAGGTCAGAGATAGGGTCCCAAGTCATCAAGCGTCGATATGGACCTCTAAGAAGCTATTTTTGCCACTTAACTGACTTCGTCGCACCCTGTAATGGAGAAAGGTGCAATGTCGCATGTTGCTAGTGTGCAACTTGTGATGACCCTTCAAAACTTACCACAATTGGGTACAGATCCTCCCAGGATGATTACTTAGTCCAAGTATCTTCAGGGGTGTATACATTGAATCTTATGATGAGTAGATTTTGGGTGTAACAGAGAGGGATTTGGTGATGGGGTTCAATGAGGGAAGGGTGGGTGGGGAAAGAGGGAGAGGGGATTGGAGAGTGGGATGGATGGGTTGGAGGAAGATAGGGAGGGGGAAAGGGAGTTGGTGAGGGGCTTCAAGGAGGGAAGGGGGTGTGGGGTAGGGGGGGAGAGCAGGAGGGAGAGAAGGAGGGAGGGAGTGGAGGGATATGGGGAGGGGGAGAGGGGGTGGAGGGAGATGCTGAAGGGGGAGGGTTTTGGTGATGGGGTTCAAGGAGGGAATGATGGGTGCGGAGAGAGAGATAGCGATTCGGAGAGTAGGAGGGAGGGATTGGAGGGAGACTGGGATGGGGAGAGATATTTGGTGAGGGGGTTCAAAGATGAAAGGGGGGGATTGGTGTAGAGGGAGAGGGGGTGGGGGAGCGGGAGGGAGGGATTGGAGGGAGACGGGGAGGGGTGAGGAGGACGAAAGAAGGAGAGGTATTTGGTAAGGGGATTCAAGGAGGGGAGTGAGAGAGAGAAGGGGAGGGGGAAAGGGGAGGGGGAGATAGTGTTGAAGAATGTAACTTTGGAAGATATTCTTATTTGTATTATTTGTGTCATTTGTATCATTTGTATTTTACACCCTACAATGATTATTATTGATGTAATTAATCATGTAAAAGTGTTAGGAACCCATGTCTTTACTTTGTTAGTATGTTGTTGTTGGACGCATATGCTTTGTAAGTCGTCCTGTAGTATTTGTTGATCAATAGTTTGTGTTATTGTTGTTGGCGCATATGATTTGTAAGTCGCCGTAGTATTGTTGATCCATAGTTTGTAACAGTCCATGGTTTCGACCCATAGTATTGGCTCCTAGAATTAGTATATAAGTGTGTGTTGAGACCTATGAAAGCACCGTGAAGTTATTTGTATTGATCTTGCTCATAGGAGGTTGCCCCCTCGAAGTGGCCTGTGATCAATATAAAAATGATTCTGAGTTCTGTCATTTCTGCTATTTCGCATATTCATATTAATTAATTGTTGCAGGTGCCTCACATCTGGTATCAGAGCACTTTCTTGGGCTCGCTGGGTGAAATTTTTGCCAAAAAAAATTTCGCATCTGTTGCAGGTTCAGAATTGGGAATAATCCCTATCCGCTTAACTGTGGGAAGTACTTGGGCATAAGGCCTAAAACTCATTGTGAGGAGTACCACAGGAACCCCAAAGTAGCTGGCCAATTGAGAGGACCTGCCAGCGAAAGGGCAACGACCCCTACCTGATTGACTAGTTCCCACCCGTGAGGTAAACCAAGAGTTGTCGTTTGTGGCAAAGCAGTTATCAGTTTTACCTAAGCTGTGGAGTGAGGGGTACTTCCCCAATACGCAAGCCGTCAGACAGCATTGGTGGCTGAGTGAAACCCTTGAACTGTTAGGAAGCCGCACATACCTGGGGTCCATATCTAATTTCAGCTGAACTGTCATCGATCGTTGTTGCACCATTTTACATCCAGTCGTTCAGATCCATTTTGCAAGCCATTCTAGATCCAACCATTTTCAATCCATTCAGTGCCAATCCATATCTCCCTTGTTTTCACTCTGTTTCCCTTGAAATTTTCGGGGCACCCCTGTCACCCCATTCTGCATATTTCATTCTTGAGGACCCTATCCACAATTCCCCTTCCCAAATCCCGAAATCCCACATTTGTCTATTTTTAGGGTTTGCCATAACTTCCTCAGATTTCACCCAATCACCCTCAAATTTTACCACAGAGTTCATTTTTGAATTCTGCTTCTTTGTTCCCCTCTGCCAAATTTTCCCATTCTTTCACCCCGCTTCTGGAATCCTCATTTTTGTTTCCTTGTCTATTCAACAGTGTCCAAAACCTAGTCAAACCCCAATTACCCTTCAGATTTTTTCCCTATTCCAGATTTTCCCTTACTAAAGTAGTTTCTGTTTTTGTTTTCCTACCCAGTCAACCTAAAAAAAAAAAAAAAAACTCCTGGTTATGGTTGTCACCCGTGCAGGAGAAAAAACCATGGAGGAAGCACTTGCAACCATCCAAGCCAAACTACAGGATCTGGATGAAAAATTTCTCGGCCTCCATCTTGAACATTCAGCTATGAACAACAAACGAAAGTCCGAGTCTTCATCAGACAATGGGTTCTCCTCTTCCACCAATTTTCGTGGTCCGAAGCTTGATATTCCTCGCTTCAATGGTACTGATCCAACTGGATGGATCGATCATGCAGAACAGTATTTCAGTCTGCATAATACTTTTGATGTCAACAAAGTTCTGCTGGCATCCTTTCACTTGGACAGGAAGCTCTTCAACGGTACCGTTGGTACATCAAGGCTCATCCAGAGCCCAAATGGCCAGACTTTTGCCAGCTCCTTTTGCAACGATTTGGTCCTATTGCTTTTGATGACTTCAAAGGAGCCCTCAATAAACTTTGCCAAATTGGCACGGTGAGAGAGTATCAAACTGAATTTGAGAATCTAGCCAACCACACCGAAGGATTGTCTAATGACTTTTACCGGAGTTGTTTTATCAGTGGTCTAAAGGATGCCATCCACTCTGAGGTCAAAATGTTCTGTCCCAACACAATGATGGAAGCCCTAGGGTTGGCTAAGTTGGCAAAAGATAAGATTGCAGCCCAACAACGCTCCAAGCCCACTTTTGTTCCCTTCCAAAATATGGGTTCTCAGTGACCACCTATACCGCAGGCTCCTCGACCGACTCTTATCAAGCGTTTATCTGAAACAGAGATGCAAGCACACAGAGAAAAGGGGCTTTGCTATAATTGTGATGAGAAATTCACTAGGGGACATAGATGTGTTCAGCAAAAGCTCTATCTCTTGGATGTGGAGTCTCCGCATGCCTCTGAAATTGGTGACGAAGATCCAAAAACACTGGATGCTCCAATCGACATTCAGGAACCGCCTATTGACCCTCCGTCTCAGGATGACCATCCAGAGATATCTCTCCATGCTTTAGCTAGAATCACCACCCCCCAAACAATGCAGGTCAGGGGTTACTTCAAGAAGCTTCCTCTTACAATACTCATTGATTCTGGTAGCACTCATAATTTCATTGACCCTTAGATCGCCAAACAAGCTGATTGTTTTATCCATCCTTCCTCCAACTTTGAAGTCATGGTTGCCAATGGGGGAACCTTACCTTGCAAAGGGAAGTGTCTAAATGTGTGTATCTCTATGGTATATTATACCTTGCACTGTGACATGTTTTCCTTGCCCTTAGGTGGATTTGATGTGGTTTTGGGTGCTCAATGGCTACGCACACTTGGCCCTATCTTATGGGATTTTGCTGAACTTTGGATGCAGTTTTCCCTCAATGGATAAAAACACACATTGAAAGGATTACAACCAGGTTCTCTCAGCATAATCAGTTCACATTGCATGGAAAAACTCCTCAAGAAGAATTCACATGGTGTCATCGCTCAGATCCATTCCATCTAGATGCAACCATCAGTGGTCTCCACTACTCCTTTGGATCTACAACAAATTCTGGATCGATATACAGGTGTCTTTGCTGAACCAGTGGGATTGCCACCTTCCAGGCCAGAATACCATCATATTCAGCTCCTTCCTGGCAGCATTCCTCCCAACATCAGGCCCTATCGCTACCCATTTCACCAAAAAACAGAGATTGAAATGCTCGTTTGAGACTTATTGAAGCAAGGTATTATTCGCCCAAGCACTAGTTCCTTTTCTTCTCCAGTTATTCTTGTCCGCAAAAAAGATGGGTCATGGTGCCTCTGCATTGACTTCTGAGCACTTAATCACCTCCCCATCAAGGATAAGTTTTCAATTCCTGTTGTTGATGAGCTTCATGGGGCTCACTTTTTCTCCAAGTTGGATCTTCGTTCTGGGTATCATCAAATTCGGGTTCATGAGGATGATATTCCTAAAACAGCTTTCCACACACATGATGGCCATTATGAGTTTTTGGTCATGCCCTTTGGCCTCACTAATGCTCCTTCCACATTCCAGGCCTTAATGAATAAAATATTTTGACCCTACTTGCGGAAATTCGTTATGGTATTCTTTGATGATATCCTCATCTACAGTAAAACATGGGATGAACATCTCCAGCATCTGGATCTTGTCATGCAACTTTTCTCTGACCATCATCTCCATGCCAAGCAGTCTAAATGTGTTTCTGGACAAAAGGAAGTTGAATATCTCGGGCACATTATCTCAGCACAAGGGGTTCGTGTGGATCCTGCCAAAATCGATGCCATGAACAAGTGGCCGCATCCTCAGACACTCAAGAGCCTTCATGGTTTTTTGGGGTTGACTGGCTACTACCGCAAGTTTGTTAAGAATTATGGGAAGATTGCAGCTCCATTAAATGCTCTATTGAAAAAGGATGCTTTTACATGGACACTTGCTGCTCAGTGTGCATTTGACAAACTAAAACAAGCTATGTGTACTACACCTGTGCTAGCTATGCCCGATTTTTCCAAGCCCTTCACTATTGAGAGTGATGCTTGCGGCAATGGACTTGGTGTTGTTCTCCTTCAAGATGAACACCCCATTGTGTTCACCAGCAAAGCCCTTTCAGGTAAGAATTTAGCTGCCTCTACCTATGAGAAGGAAATGATGGCTATTTTGCATGCAGTACAGAAGTGGCACCCATACCTATTAGGGAATCATTTCTGCATGAAGACTGATCACCAGAGTATGAAATATTTCTTGGACCAACATGTCTCCTCCTCGGCACAATAGAAATGGGTTAGCAAACTCATGGGTTATGACTATGAGATCACTTACAAGAAGGGTAAAGACAATATTGTGGCAGATGCTCTTTTTCGCACATTTGATGCCCAAGGTTCTCTTTCAGCTATTTCTATGCCTGTTCCAAATTGGTTGCAATCTGTTCAACAACGTTATGTCAATGACTCTTCCTTATCTCAAATCATCCAACGCTTGACCAACAACCCTTCTGTTGTACCACATTACTCTTGGGATGGTGCTTCTCTGCGATACAAGGGTCGTCTGGTGCTTCTCCAGAGCACAGATCTTCAACAGGATGTCTTCTATGAACTCCATGCTTCTCCATCGGCAGGGCACTCTAGGTTCCTCAAAACATATGAACGAGCACGGCGTAACTTCTTTTGGCAGGGCATGAAAAGGACAATTCAACAGATGGTGGCCGAATGTGATACCTGCCAGCGCAATAAGGGTGAAACAACACTCCTTCTAGGATTGCTTGAACCCTTTACCATACCTACACGGATTTGGATAGATATTTCTATGGATTTCATTGAAGGGCTCCCTCAATCTGGTGGGAAGACAATGATTCTCGTTGTGGTTGATCGCCTCTCCAAATATAGTCATTTTTGTGCTCTCAGCCATCCCTATACCACCTCCTCCGTCGCTCAAATTTTTCTGGACTAGATCTTTCGTCTTCATGGCATCCCTTCTTCCATTGTCTCGGATCGTGATGCGACTTTCACCAGTCATTTTTGGACAGAACTATTTCGCCACACTGGCACCAAACTGAAGATGAGTTAAGGGTATCACCCACAAACAGATGGTCAGACTGAAATTATCAATAAATGCTTGGAAACTTATCTTCATTGCTTCACCTCAGAACAACAACATCAGTGGGAAAAGTGGCTCCCTCTCGCTGAATGGTGGTACAATACCTCTTACCACACTGCCTCTAAAATGACCCCATATGAAGCAGTCTATGGTCAGGCACCTCCATCTCTTCTTCCATACACCCCCACCAGTTCACCAGTTCAGGAAGTTGACACGGTCCTTCAAAACCGCGATCAGATTCTTCACATTTTGTGGGACAATCTTCACATGGCAAGAAATCGCATGAAGCAACAAGCTGATCAGCACTGTTCGGAGCGCACTTTTCAAGTCGGCGATATGGTTTTTCTTCGTCTCCAGCCGTACAAACAATCCTCCTTGAAACTAAAAGGGTGTCATAAGCTCGCTCCAAAGTTCTATGGGCCATATCGGATTCTTCAGAAGATTGGGTCCGTTGCTTATAAATTGGAACTTCCTCCTTCTTCCCACATTCATCCAGTCTTTCATGTCTCTTGTCTGAAGAAAGTTCTTGGCACCAACATCAGCGGACAAACGATTTTACCCGAACTGGATAATGAAGGATCCATACTTTTGGAGCCAGAGGCCATCCTCAATCGGCGCACGCGTCAGCTTCTCTCTCGCTCTATCACAGAGGTCTTAATTCAGTGACACGGCATGCAACCAGAGGATGCTACATGGGAACCACTCCTTCAGATTCAACAACAATTTCCACATCTAAAGCTTTGAGGACAAAGCTTTTTTTAAGGGGGAGGGGATGTTAGGAACCCATGTCTTTACTTTGTTAGTATGTTGTTGTTGGACGCATATGCTTTGTAAGTCGTCCCATAGTATTTGTTGATCAATAGTTTTTGTTATTGTTGTTGGTGTGTATGCTTTGTAAGTCGCCATAGTATTGTTGATCCATAGTTTGTAACGACCCATGGTTTCGACCCATAGTATTGGGGCCTAGAATTAGTATATAAGTGTGTGTTGAGACCTATGAAGGAACCGTGAAGTTATTTGTATTGAGCTTGCTCATAGGAGGTTGCCCCCTTGAAGTGGCCTGTGATCAATATAAAAGTGATTATGAGTTCTGTCATTTCTGCTATTTCACATATTCGTATTAATTAATTGTTGCAGGTGCCTCACAAAAAGTCATTGAAAGAGTAAATGTAAACCCTAAATGTTAGGTCGTCCTAGAATATTCTAGAAAAGAATATTTTATTGTAAGTTGTACAGGTTGGCCTAGTTAGGAGAGTCAAGTTGACCCTATTATTAAAAAGGTCAATTCAGTCGATTAGTATAAATGACGAGTTCGACCTCCTGATTTGGACACCGCATTCACTCATTGAGTTCACATCACTAGGATATATAGAGTCAAGTGAATAACTACTTTTGGAATTCTTCTTGTATTGGGTCTTTTTACAAGGGATACTATTGTACATTCTAACGAATCTATATAGAAGAAGTTTGTTGGGGTTTTCTACCCCGAGAGGATTTTCCCAGGATAAATTTGTTGCATACTATTTTCTATGTTATGCTTGTTTATCTTTCATTGATCCATATTGTTATTTCACTTAAGATTTAGCATGCTTATAGAGAAGGCCTGAAAGAGAACATTGTGCAGCTACTGCAACTGCAAAAACTAGGGTTTCTATTTCCAAAAACCCTAAAAGGAAAAATATAGCCATCTGGGAATTTTCACTATAACTCACTTTTAGTGAATTTTTAGCAGCTTAAACTCATACATTTCAAATATTAAATGTTTATGTACCTTGTGTGCGAGTTTCAGCCTCATATTCGTTGTAATTTAGGATATATTATCCATGCAAACTAGGGTTACAACCTTTGCCAGAATTGAGTTTTAAACATGTGATCTAGGGAGAACTACTATATCTCGGGATATGAAGATCCAAATCGAATTTTGTAAGATGTTCCAGAATGGGCATGCACTGTAGTTTCTATGGTGAGAGTTTCAGAACCCGAAGTTGAAAAAAGGACACTTGAAAGTCCATTCAAGTTCACTGTACTGAAACAATCTATAAATAGGTAACCTTGGAAAACTTATCATAAGTTCCACTTGGAAAATCCAATATTTATATAACATGTGCGGTTAGACGGAGGACAAATGATACTACCCCAAGAAAATTTTGCATACCTTGAGGGGCATAAATTTTTGATATATATCATAATTAAGACAAGACAATTTAGTAGAAGAAATTGAAGAAACTAGGGCATCCAATATTTTTTAGTTATGTCCATAAATTTGGGAAAAGGCGTACATTTCTCAAGTTTCCTTGAGGAGGTGCATCTTTCTATCCAATCAAGTTTTAAATTCTGCAAAGTTGAAAAATTAGGGTTTTTCTATCAAACCCTAGATCCACCAGAAGTAGTCTTACAGAAAAGCATTGAATCAAGCATCTAGTTGAATCACTCTCATTGGTAAGTCCTATTCTCTTTATTTCCATTTGAGGTTCTCATTTATCAAGTTTATCAAGATGAAACATCATACCAAGCTTGAGGATAAGATTGAATGGGATGAAAACTTCCAAGCATGGAAGTATAGGGTGATGTTTGTTACAGTTTTCACTTTAATTGAATTATGCTAGATATTTAAACTGAAAGATAAACGAGCACAACAAAACACAAAAGACAAAAGAAATTTCCTCAGCGAAACCATAAAGGAGAAAACCCTGCAAATTCCTAAGAAATAGATTCGTCACTAGTACAATATCAAGCAAGATAGAAAAACAAAAATATAAGATGTCTTCTGCAGCTTCTCTCTTTCTCCTCCAATGAACTTTTCTTCTCTCTCACTTGGTGCAAACTTGCTTGAGTGAGTGTGATATACAAATGAGAGAGTGATCCTCTCTATTTATACTTCAAGTGTGATTGGCTTAATTCCCTAATGTGGCCGACTTCTCTAACTGACTAGGTCAACTTGTCGTAGGGAGACTCAAAAATACAATTTACATTTATCTTTTGGGGAGCTATTTACTCGACTTACAATGGAGGTTTTACCTCAATATTCTTTCATGACAAAATACAATAATGACATCCCCGATCAAAGGAAAAACATCTCCGATGGAGGTACAATAAAAATACAATAATAATATAATAAAATATACAAAAGAATATCTTCCAAAGTTACATTTACAAGAATACTCCCTCTTAACAAGGAAGGTATTCTCTCTCCATAGTCATCATCATAGCTAGACAACATCATCATCGCTAACACATCATCATCATTGGATCATCATCATCGCTAGATCATTATCATTGTTGCTGCTGTAGAAATTCTCATCTTGTTGATCATTGACGAGTGATATCTCTCGAATCGATCCGTCATGAGAATTTCTATAGACCCAACCCTTTTTCATGTTATATGTAGGCCTAGCTCTTATCTAGGTATGCATCATCTCTATGAGCAAGCCATCAAGTAGGTACATTCCTGTAACATCCCAAAATTTACAAGAAATTTAAAATTTTTCAGTGTAGCATTTAATGATTAAATCAGTTGTGCAGAATTAAAACTAATGCTTCTTTGTCATTATGCTGCAAAAGTGTTTGTACTATCACCCGAGGTACTGTTTATGTCTCATTATAGAATGAATTTAAAATCTATTCTAACATGTCATTGGAAGTTTTCTTCTTGACTTATCTATCTTGTATCATGCTTATGTCATTCTAAATCAAATAATGACATTTATAAGTGCTAACTATTGTTCTTCTTTTTGATGACGAAAGGGTTCCTAAGGGTACCCCGAGGCTTACTTAGCATTCATGCTAAAACTTCAGAACCTTCCTTTGTGCAGATTACAGGTAAGGGTGACAAGTCTGAGTTCCTATTGCATGTATAATTTAAATGTACTTTCAGTTATCCTTCACAGGTTTTGTAATAAATATCAAGGTACCTATAAGTGACTCGTCTAAGTTGATGACTTGTAAGCTCAACTTCCCACGCATTTCTGATTTAGTAAATCAAATGGAGAAATAGAATATCAATCAATGTTCTAGACTTGATATCCGCTACTATAATATGCCTATTATAACAGAAACTAATATAATATGCCTATTATAACAGAAACTAAACGAGTGCTTTTATCATTCTTATATCATGTGCACTATGTGCATCTACTATGTGATTTCCAAATTTTGATATGCTATATACTACTTTACCTACCTTTCCTAATCTAAGAACAATACATAAGCCATGGTTAAATGTGTAGCTATAAGGTTACACAAGTGTCCCAAGTGACCCTTGTAACATAAATTGATTAATGGTTGATTCGACAATATGAATCGTGACTATATGCATTTTCCTATACAACTATATGAAATATCTCATCCACAAGCCATGCGAAATTATTACCTTAGTAACACCCTTTTAAACATAGAAACAAATCCTAGCTAAATTGCTAATATTGAACTATGTACTAATATATAATTTTTTTATGCATGAAGGTCAGGGATACGATCGACCCCAAATATCAATTTAAGATGAGATAGGTATTAATGTCATAGTGTAGTGTGTAAAGGCCAGCATTCGTAAGCCAACACTGGCATTTAATACTCCTTTCTACCACATTTGTTGGAAGTCTTGGTGGCAACTATGTGGATACTTGCTATATGAAAGTTTGAGTGGACAAATCCTATAATGGATGAGTTGTAACGTCCCTTGCCCTTAATTGGACTCAATCTGGAGTTGTATGGTGGAAAGAATAATTAAACTCCATAAATGTTCTAGTGTTTTGGATTGTAACGCTAGGTCTCCACCATTGATGTAAAGATGTTCTCGGCAAGTGTGACAATAACCCTAAAATATTCTAAGCGTTCGTCTTTGATGTTTTTGCATGTCATTCAATGAGCTAGCGAGTGGTTTGAAAGTAAGGTCGACTTCCATGTGAAGGTTTAGGGTTGGTAGCAGGTGTTGAGAGCTCCACGCACGGTTCAATTCCTGTAAACCTTGAATATGTACAGTTGTAAGTTGAAATTTTAAGGAGCTGAGATCTGGTGAGGTTATTCACTTCAGGATTCTGGTGTTAGAAAACCTTGCTGGTTTGAAGTGTTGTTCAACCTTGAAGTTAGTTCAAGAACTCCTTTCTTTTGTTAAATAGTGAGATTGAAGAAAGGAATTTATGGTTCTCGGGTTTCTTTTTAAGGAGTCGAGTTATGAAGTGAATATGTTCACAGTCTTCGCTGAGGAAGTGCAAATGTCTCAGGGTTTGTCCTAACTATACAGACTACCCATGGCTTTGAATTAATGAGGAAATGTCATCCTTGCTCATTTTTGTACTATTGCCATCGTCCATAGTTTTGCTTTACTCTGAAATGAAATTTGAGCTTCGTTTGCTTTTGTGGAAAGCTTTGTCATCTGCAGGGTTCTATGCTCTTAATGAGTGGAACTTCTGCGTTTTAAATGGTAAGTCTCGGTGATTTCCCTCTGTGGATTCTCCTGGAAATATGTTGGTTGTGAATGAAAATAGTTGGAACTTTCGAATTTCTCTAATGGTGTGGCTATTGTTGAAATATTTACCTACTTTGGAGTATGCGTAGGGCGGATTTATTCCTCAACCTACCCTTTGATGGATTCTACAGTGTTATTGTAAGCAACGATATTTGTAAATGTAAATAGGGTTTATCCCTCGATTATTTTGATGGAATAACAAACAGAATATAGTGTTATTGATCCTTAATCTTAGTGTTGATGTAAGATTTTTGTTGGGATTTTGCCTCCTCTAAACTCTGTAGCTTTATAGAATGTCTATGTTTTAGAATGAATATTGAATTATGGTTTGAAACAGTAAGTACAAAAGAAAATGGAACTTGCTATAAAAACTTGGATCTTCGTCTATTTTTGAAATTTTAAGGTTGATTGGTAAATGAAATTTAACTGCGTCGATAATGTTAACAGCATTCTAGATGCCCGTGATGATTTGTTGAACAATGTTGTAACATGATTATGGTCGTGAGCCACAGGCTTAATGCCTTGTTCTGAGAAATCGACTTTGACAGTAGGTTAAATAAGTTATAAGCTTCGTCCAAAGTCTCTGTCGAAAAGACGAAGCTATGTTCTTTTGATCTGCAAAATTGGTTTCAAATTCTATTTATACTAAAAACACTTGCTTGGTTTTTTTAAAAGGTTATGTGTTTCGACCTTGTTTGTTTAAGAGTTTGACGGACTCCTATTTGAACTGATAAATGCTAAGGATAATATTGTGAGAATTGAAAAGAAGACATAAAAACATGAAAACCCTAGTTTATTCTATGACGAAAAGAAAATAGAAATGAAATCAAGTATAGAAAGATATTATTTAAATTTCAACTACTACAGTTTCCTAAATACTGTGTAACAGAATGCTAGATTTTATTACTTAGATAAAATATCTATTCTGTTTCCAAGATATATAAACTTGATAAAAGTAATGAGTAATAATACTGTGTACTTAAGAAAATAATTAGTTTTGTAGCTGTAAATAAATTCTTGAATACTATGTTTCCGAAGTAAATTCAGTACTTCGATATAAATATTGTTTATTTACGTGATAAATGTACTTACTAACAGTAAGGGATAACAGTACTGTATATTTAGGAAGTAAATATTTTTACAGCTGTTTAAATTCAATACATCCTGATGAAAGAAATACAGTGACCCTGAAACATTTAACTAATGAAAATGATGATAAGAGAAAGACATAGGTTTATGTTAATTGATACAGAATATTAATGGTAGGAAATCTAACGAAATATACTAGAGTTGATCTATTCATTCAATTGGCAATTTGCCTATCAAATCATCTTCATTAATTTCTTCTTTGTACTAGAGTACGATGCAGATCCATTAGCATGCGGAAAAATGCAGAGAATATTTATGCAATTTATCATTACTATTCATAATTCTAATTAGGTTTATAAACTGAAAATAGATGCATCTGAATAAGAACACATTCTATAAATAAGAATTAAATACTTGTAAATAATCAAATTTATCTACTTAATAATAGATAAGCAATTAGAACCTGTAGATGAAGATAGGGCCGACAAACACCCTAGGAGGCTTGTTCCTCCCAACCTTTTTCGAAAAGAAGCAGCAAAATTCCTGCTTCTAGTGGACTCTCGAGCCTGCTTACTGAACCACTAAGTAGATGGAATCTCTGTAGAAGCAAGGCACTCAAATATGCCTTTAGCACTCAGCATCAAACTCCTGAACTCAATAGAGTTTGGCAGACTCACAACATGATATAAAACTTAGCATATCCCCTCATCAAATCTCTTGGGTGCAAACACAACAAAACCCCAAGGTAAATTTCCTCATTAGGAAAAGTGGTTAACCTCAGTTCATCATTTGATGGCTATTATATAGACTACCTAGGTCTTTAGGGGTCAGTTTGGAATAAATGAGCCTCAATCTCCAGTCCCACCTTCCAGGGCACTATGACCACATTTTAAGGGAGTTGTCCCATACCAACAACTAGTTAGTTGAATCATGATGCTGCCACTTATCTATTTCCTTCTACCCTAGATTCCATTCCACGTAGTGGGTCAGTAACCACTCTTTCAAAAATCCCCTTAGTTGTTTGTCTCCTGTTTTATTTATTAAATAATAAAATATTGTGCAAATTACAGTCATCCTTAGACACTTGTCCAACATAAAAATTTACAATAAAATTTAACATAATGTTTCCAACATAAAATGTTCTTCATCAAAAAGGATATGTTACAAACACCCCCACTTAAGCTCAACATCGTCCTTGATGTTGCTTATTCTTCCTTAGATTCTTCATGGAACAAAACTAGATATGTTGTCCGTATATTACTTTCTAGTTCCCAAGTAGCTTCATCAAGGATCAGGTGCTCCCATTGCATATTTACCTACCCTATGGTGCGATTCTGAAGCATAATTTCCCTCCGGTCGAGAATACAGTCCGGTTCAACCTGAAAATATCCTTCGGGTTCCACCTGTATGTCCTTCCAATTCAGCACATGAGTAGCATCATGCACATACTTCTTTAAAACAGAAATGTGAAAAAGATTGTGGATTTTTAAATTATATGGAAATGCCAATTGATATGCAACAGCTCCAATCCTTGATAGGATTTGGAATGGTCCACAATACCTTGGTTCTAGTTTTGCACAAATCCCAAGCTTCAAGGAACTTTTCTTGGGTTTTACCTTTATAAAAAAATGGTCTCCCACCTGAAATTATCTTACAGTGCATTTCAAATCTGCATAACTTTTATGCCGATCTGCGGCAACCTTTAAGTTACTTTGAACCCGTTTCATGGTTAGCTCCATCTCTTTCAATAAATCTAGTCCTAGCATTAATCTGTCTACAGGGTTATCCCAAGAAAAAGGAGTACAACATTTCCTTCCATACAAAATCTCAAATGGACTTAACTTAGCAAATGCTTGATAATGATTATTGTAGGCATATTCCGCTAAATGTAAGTAATCTTCCCAATTAGATGGTTGATGTTTAACATACAATCTTAACATGTTTTCTAAAATCTGGTTTACCCTTTCTGTTTGACCATCGGTTTGTGGGTGGAAAGAAGTGCTGAAATTTAGTTTAGTATTTAAACCTTTAAATAGTGTTGTCCAAAAATTTTCAGTGAACTTGGAATCTCGATTAGAAATAATTATCTTTGGTAGTCCGTGTAAGTGAAAGATTTGCTTCATGAATACATCTGCAATGTTAGAAGATTTAAAAGTGGTTTTAACAGGAATAAAATGAGCAGCCTTACTTAACTTGTCCACCATCACCATTATGGAATCATTCTGTTTCTGGTTTTTAGGCAAACCTGTAATAAAGTCAATACTTATAATCCCCATTTCCATTCTGAAATTGGAAACGGTTGCAATAGTCCAGCTGGATGTTGATGTTCAGCCTTAATGGTCTGACATTCAAAACATCTAGCTATATATTCAGCCACTTCCTTCTTCATGTTGGGCTAGAAATAATCTTTTCTTAACATAGTTATCATTTTCTGATAACCTGGATGTCCTGAATAAGGACTCTTATGAACTTCTTCCAAAATCAGCAGCTTAATTTTCAACATATTAGGCATATAAATTCTGTTTTTATAAATCAGAAGCATTTTTCATTAATGCTGTAATCTGTTATTAAATTTTCAGATACATTTTCAGCAATTTTACCAAGTAATTTTTGATAGTTTTCATGTTGTTTAATTCCTTCTTCGATCTGATTTTCCAGATCTGTCTTAAACATGCTGATTGCTGCCACAAAACTTAGTTTAGCGTTTCTGCTCGAAGCATGAGCAACTTTGTTTTCCTTCCCTTTAATGTGTTGAATCTTGAAATCATACTCGCTAAGGAAAGCTAACCATCTAGCTTGCCTCGCGTTAATATTTGTTTGAACCAATAAATACTTTAGGCCTTTATTATTCGTCATTAGAATAAATTTTCTTCCAATCAAGTGATGGCACCACATTTTTAGTGCATGTATCACGGCTGCCAACTCAAGATCGTAAGTTGCATAATTGTTTTCATGGATTTTTAACTTTCTAGACACAAAAGCGATAGCATGACCTTCTTGAGTTAGAACCACTCCAAGTCCATCGTTTCATGCATCAGTGGATACGACGAAATCCTTATTGGGATCAACAATTTTTAATATTGGTGTTGTACTTAATAATTCTTTTAACCTATTAAAGCTTTCTTGATACTTTTGATCCCATACGAATTTATTCCCTTTCTTCTGCAAAGAAGAGATGGGGTTAGCAATTCTAGAGAACCATTTAATAAAAATTTCTATAATAACCTGTTATCCCCATGAATGACCATACACCAGTTACATCTTTGGGGACATGCCATTCATTAATTGCTTTTACCTTATCAGGGTTGACAGAAATTCCGTCTTTAGAAATTATGTGACGTAAATATTGTATTTTATCTTTATAAAAGTCACATTTACTGAACTTAGCATAAAGCTGATGTTCTCTTAAAACTTGCATAATTATTTTTAGATGTTCGTCATGCTCTTCTTTGGTTTTTGAGTAAATCAAAATATCATGAATGAACACAACTACAAACTTATCCAAATACTTATGCAGAATGTTGTTCATTAAACACATGAAAACTATCGATGCGTTAGTCAGCCCCAAAGGCATAACTACGAACTCATAGTGTCCATATCGAGTTATGAATGCAGTTTTGAATATGTCTTCGTCTTTTATCCTAACTTGATGATATCCGGATCTTAGATAAATTTTAGTGAATATCTCTACTCCTTGTACTTGATCGAATAGATCATCGATGCAGGGCAAGGGATATCGATTCTTTATAGTCATTTTGTTAAGTTGACAATAATCTATGCACAGTCGCATAGTACTGTCCTTTTTCTTAACAAAGATAACTGGTGCTCCCCAAGGAGACACACTTGGCCTGATGTAGTTTTTATCTATTAATTCCTTCAGCTGAGATTTTAGTTCGTTTAACTCCAGAATATTCAATCTGTAGGGAGACTTTAAGTTCGGTACCGCACCCGGTACTAACTCAATCGTGAAATCAAGCTCCCTTTTCGGAGGTAAACCTGGAATTTCTTCTGGGAATACATCAGAAAAGTCCTTAAGAATAGGCATATCGTCTAGTTTTGCTTTATCTTCTTTAGATGAACATTCGTCATTAATAACATTCACAGCAAATAATTTACAACCCTTTCTTGCATCTTTTTTTACTTGTAAAGCAGAAATTTGTCTTATAGAAGTCTTCCTAGAGATGCCTTTTATAGTTTCATTATTACCTTCATTATTCAAACAAACAAAAGACTTTTCATAACAATTCAGTAAAAATCTATGCTGTTCAAGCCAGTCCATACTAATCAACAAGTCATATGACCCTAAGGGTAAAACATTAAGATTAACTTGTGTCTTCAGCTGACTCAAACATAAATCACAATTTTTAAGAAAATATATAACCTTCCTTTTAATGCCTGTTACAAGCTGGACTAACCATGGATTGTCAAATTTTTCTATCTTTAACTTGCAAATTTTCACTAATTCGGGTGAAATGTAACTCAGATTTGCACCGAAATCTATTAAAACAAAAATAGATTCGCTTTCTATCATACCTTCAATTTCAACCATGGATGTTTGATGGTCTGCTTCATGATTCTCCAGTGCTGCATATATTCTGGGCATTTCTCTTGCTACATCTCCAACTGTAGGCTCTACTTGTACAGTGTGAATGTTGTTGACCGTCTTTCTGTTGCGTGGGCAATCTGGTCTCTTATGTGTTCCACCGCAATCATAGAACTTCATAGATCCTTTCTGTTCAGCATACCTATTGTTTTTATTATTGTTATTGTCGTCATTATTATTGTAAGGTACGTTCCTTGCAATAGTAAAGTTCTGAGATCCATTATTCCTGTAATTATTATGACTCAGAAAATTTCTGTTATTAAATTTTTTCTTAAAACTTCCAGAATTTTGATTAAAACTCTTCCTTTTGTGATCAAAATGATTAGACTTATTACTCTTCTAGCCAATTGTTCCTTCTCTTTTTCTGTTTTGATCAAAACAGAAATTAGCTTTTCTCATGGCCTCTTACAAAGTGGAAGGGTTATCATACTCGATCCGGTCTTTTATGTTGAAAGGTAGAAAACTTAGCAACCTTTGTACCTTAGGTTTCTCTTCGACCATATAGCGTACATACCTCAGTAAACTAAGGAACTTGCTGCACATCTCCTTCATGTTCATTGTTCCCAATTTCAGATCATAAAATTCTTTTGACTTATCTTCAAAGTATTGTTTCGAAAAAAACTTCTTCTTAACAAATTTTTTAAACATGTTCCGGGTTAGGTTCTTTTCTTTTAAGCCCTTAATTCTTTTAAGGTCCTGCCACCAAAGATCTGCCTTCCCGGTCAGATTATAAATATCCATCTTGGCCTTTAACTAAGAAGAGTAGTCGTAAGTACTAAAATACTTCCTCATTCCTGACAGCCATGCTTCAACTGTCTCACCCTTCTCATTTTCGCCATTAAAAGTTGGTGGATTAATCTTTTTAAACTCTCCAGTAATTTGCTCATGATGCTTCTGTTTCCTCTTTTTAGAACAACAATCACTGTCGTTGCTATCATAATCAGAATTACCATCATTTTGCTCAGATTCAGATGAAGAGTAATTAATACTTTTGCCATTATTTTCTTTCTTATGCTTATGTTTGTGGGACATTGTTCCAGAATCAGACTCCACTTCTGATTTTCTACCTCTTTCCTCATTATGATACTTTTCCATCAAAATATGATTTAACTATTCCTGTTCTCTTAGAATATGTTCATTATCTTCTTTCACTGTTCTTATCTCAGATTTTAAATCTGTTACAGTACGTAGTAACTCAGAAGACTGGTTATTTAGTTCAACATAAATTCCTTCAGTATTATTATTATTGATATGTTCATTATGGGGAGATCTGTCCTCTGTTGATTCTTCTGGTATTTCCATACTTGCAATTCAAAGGTCAAATCTGTTCTGTGCAAAAATAAAATTGAAATAAAAGTTAGTAACATAAAATTTTCTAATTTATTTTATGTTTGCGCACGTGAACCTAATTCAGGCCTAGAGTTTGAACTTGCGCTATGTTACCACATGAAACATCCCAAAATTTACAAGACATTTAAAAATTTTCAGTGTAGCATTTAATGATTAAATTAGCTGCGTGGAATTAAAACTAATGCTTCTTTGTCATTATGCTGCAAAAGTGTTTGTACTATCATCCGAGGTACTGTATATGTCTCATTATAGAATGAAGTTAAAATCTATTCTAACATGTCATTGGAAGTTTTCTTCTTGACTCAGCTATCTTGTATCATGCTTATGTCATTCTAAATCAAATAATGACGTTTATAAGTGATAACTATTGTTCTTATTTTTGATGATGAAAGGGTTCATAAGGGTACCCCGAGGATTACTTAGCATTCATGCTAAAACTTAAGAACCTTCCTTTGTGCAGATTACAGGTAAGGGTGGCAAGTCTGAGTTCCCAGTGCATGTATAATTTAAATGTACTTTCAGTTATCCTTCACAGGTTTCTTAATAAATACCAAGGTATCTATAAGTGACTCATCTAATTTGATGACTTGTAAGCTCAACTTCCCATGCATTTATGATTTAGTAAATCAAATGGAGAAATAGAATATCAATCAATGTTCTAGACTTGATACGCGCTACTGTTATTTGTCAACAGAATATAATATGCCTATTATAACATAAACTAAATGCATGCTTTTATCATTCTTATATCATGTACACTATGCGCATCTACTATGTAATTTCCAAATTTTGATATGCTATATACTACTTTACCTACCTTTCCTACTCTAAGAACAATACATAAGCCATGGTTAAATGTGTAGCTATAAGGTTACACAAGTTTCTGAAGTGACCCTTGTAACATAAATTGATTAATGGTTGATTCCATAATATGAATAGTGACTATATGCATTTTCCTATACAACTATATGAAATATCTCATCCACAAGCCATGTGAAATTATTACCTTAGTAACACCCTTTTAAACATAGAAACAAATACTAGCTAAATTGCTAATATCGAACTATGTACTAATATATAAATTTTTTTATGCATGAGGGTCAGGGATACAATCGACCCCAAATATCAATGTAAGATGAGACATGTATTAATGTCATAGTGTAGTGTGTACAAGCTGGCGTTCGTAAGCCAACCCTGGCATTTAATACTCCTTTCTACCACATTCGTTCGAAGTCTTGTTGGCAACTACGTGGCTACTTGCTATATGAAATTTTGAGTGGAAAACTCCTATAATGGATGAGTTGTAACGTCCCTGCCCTTAAGTGGACTCGATCTAGAATTATATGCTGGAGAGAATAATTAAACGCCATAAATGTGCCAGTTTTTGGGATTGTAACACCAGATCTCCACCGTTGATGTAAAGATGTTCTCAGCAAGTGTGACAATAACCCTAAAATCTTCTAAGTGTTCGTCTTTGATTTTTTTGCATGTCATTCAATGAGTTAGTGAGTGGTTTGAAAGGAAGGCCGACCGCCATGCGAAGGTTTAGGGTTGGTAGCAAGTGTTGAGAGCTCCACCCATGGTTCAATTCCTGTAAACATTGAATATGTACAGTTGTAAGTTGAAATTTTAACGAGCCGAGCTCTGGTGAGGTTATTCAATTCAGGATTCTGGTGTTAGAAAACCTTGTCGGTTTGAGGTGTTGCTCAACCTCGAAGTTAGTTCAGGAACTCCTTTCTTCTGTTAAATAATGAGATTGCAGAAAGGAATTTATGGTTCTCGGGTTTCTTTGTAAGGAGTAAAGTTATGAAGTGAAGATGTTCACAGTCTTTGCTGAGGAAGTGGAAATGTCTCAGGGTTTGGCCTAGCTGTAGAGAATACCCATGGCTTTGAATTAATGAGGTAATGACATCCTTGTTCATTTTCGTACTATTGCCATCGTCCATAGTTTTGCTTGACTCTGAAATGAAATTTGACCCTTGTTTGCTTTTGTGGTAGGTTTTGTCGTCTATAGGGTTCTATGCTCTTAATGAGTGGAACTTCTATGTTTTAAATGGTAAGTCTCGGTGATTTCCCTCTGTGGATTCTCCTGGAAATCTGTTGGTTGTGAATGAAAATAGTTGGAGCTTTCGAATTTCTCCGATGGTGTCACTATTGTTGAAATATTTACCTACTTTGGAGTATGCATAGGGAGGATTTATTCCTCGACCTACCCTTTGATGGATTCTATAGTTTTACTATAAACAACAATATTTGTAAATGTAACTAGGTTTTATCCCTTGATTATTTTGATGGAATAACAAATAGAATATAGTGTTATTGATCCTTAACCTCAGTGTTGATGTAAGATTTGTGTTGGGGTTTTACCTCATCCAAGCTCTGTAGCTTTATAGAATGTCTATGTTTTAGAATGAAGATTGACTTATGGTTTGAAACAATAAGTACGAAAGAAAATGGAAATTGCTATAAAAACTTGGATCTTCGTCTATATTTGAAATTTTAAGGTTGATTGGTAAATGAAGTTTAACTGCATCGATAATGTTAACAACATTCTAGATGCCCTTGATGATTTGTTTAACAATGTTGTAACTTTGTTATGGTCGTGAGCCATAGGCTTAATGCCTTGTTCTGAGAAATTGACTTTGACAATAGGTTAAATAAGTTATAAGCTTTGTCCAAAGTCTCTGTCGAAAATATGAAGCTATGTTCTTTTGACCTATAAAATTGGTTTCAAATTCTATTTATACTAAAAGCACTTGCTTGGTTTTTCTAAAGACGTTATGTGTTTTGACCTTGTTTGTTTAAGAGTTTGACGGATTCCTATTTGAACTGATAATATTGTGAGAATTGAAAAGAAGACATAAAAACATGAAAACCTTAGTTTATTCTGTGACTAAAAGAAAATAGAAATTAAATCAACTACAGAAAGATATTATTTAAATTTCAACTACTACAGTTTCCTAAATACTGTGTAACAGAATGCTAGATTTTATTACTTAGATAAGAGATCTGTTTTGTTTCCAAGATATATAAACTTGATAAAAGTAATGAGTAATAATACTGTGTACTTAGGAATATACTTATTTTTGCAGCTGTAAATAAATTCTTGAATACTGTGCTTCCGAAGTAAATTCAATGCTTGGATATAAATACTGTTTATTTTTATGATAAATGTACTTACTAACAGTAAGGGATAACAATACTGTATATTAAGGAAGTAAATATTTTTTACAACTTTTTAAATTCAATACATTCTAATGAAAGAAATACAGTGAACCTGAACATTTAACTAATGAAAAGGATGATAAGAGAAAGACATTGGTTTATGTTAATTCATATAGAATATTAATGGTAGGAAATCTAACAAAATATACTAGAGTTGATCTATTCATTCAATTGGAAATTTGCCTATCAAATGATCTTCATTAATTTCTTCTATGTACTAGAGTATGATGCAGATCCATTAGCATGGGGGAAAATGCAGAGAATATTTATTCAATTTATCATTACTATTCATAATTCTAATTAGGTTTAGAAACTGAAAATAGATGCATCTGAATAAGAACACATTATGTAAATAAGAATTAAATACTTGTAAATAAGCAAAATTATCTACTTAATAACAGATAAGAAATTAGAACCTGTAAGTGAAGATAGGGCCGACAAACACCCAAGGAGGCCTATTCCTCCCAACCTTTTTCCAAAATAAGCAGCAAAACTCCTGCTTCTGGTGGACCCCCGAGCCTGCTTACTGAACCACTAAGTAGATGGAATCTGTGTAGAAGCAAGGCACTCAAATATGAGTTTAGCACTCAGCATTAAACTCCTATACTCAAAACATGCCTTCAACACTCAGCATCAAACTCTTGAACTCAATAGAGTTTGGCAGACTCACAACATGAAAAAAAGCTTAGCATATCCCCTCATCAAATCTCTTGGGTGCAAACACAGCAAAACCCCAAGGTAAATTTCCTCATCAGGAAAAGTGATGAACCTCAGTTCATAATTTGATGGCTATTATATAGACTACCTAGGACTTTAGTGGTCAGTTTGGAATAAATGAGCCTCAAGCTCTAGTCCCACCTTCCAGGGCACTATGACGACATTTCAAGGGAGTTGTCCCATACAAACAGCTAGTTAGTTGCATCATGATGCTACCACTTGTCCATTGACTTCTACCCCAGATTCCATTCCACCTAGTGGGTCAGTAACCACTCTTTCAATAGTCCCCCTTAGGAGTTTGTCTACTATTTTATTTATTAAATAATAAATTATTGTGCAAATTACAGTCATCCTTGGACACTTGTCCAACATAAAACTTTAGAATAAAAGTTAACATAATGTTTCCAACATAAAATGTTCTTCAGCAAAAAGGGTATGTTACAAACATCCCCACTTAAGCTCAACATCATCCTTGATGTTGCTTATTCTTCCTCAGATTCCTCATGGAACAGAATTGGATATGTTGTCCGCATATTACTTTCCACTTCCTAAGTAGCTGCATCCGGGCTAAGGTACTTCCATTGCACCTTTACCTTCCATATGGTGAGATTTCGAAGCATAATTTTGCTCTGATCGAGAATACAGTCCGGTTCCACCTCAAAATCTCCTTCGGGTTCCACCTGTATGTTATTCCAATTCAGCACATGAGTAGCATCGTGCACATACTTCTTTAAAACAGAAATGTGAAAAGCATTGTGGATTTTTAAATGATATTGCAATGCCAATTGATATGCAACAGCTGCAATCCTTGATAGGATTTGGAATGGTCCACAATACCTTGGTGCTAGTTTAGCACACCTCCCAAGCTTCAAGGAACTTTTTTTGGGTTTTACCTTTATAAAAACATGGTCTCCCACCTGAAATTCTCTTTCAGTGCATTTCAAATCTGCATAACGTTTTTGCTGATCTTGGGAAACCTTTAAGTTACCTTGAACCTGTTTCATGGTTAGTCCATCTCTTTCAATAAATCTGGTCCTAACATTAATATGTCTACAGGGTTATCCCAAGAAATAGGAGTACAACATTTCCTTCCATACAAAATCTCAAATGGACTTAACTTAGCAGATGCTCGATAATGATTATTGTAGGAAAATTCTGCTAAATGTAAGAAATCTTCCCACTTAGATGGTTGATTTTTAACATACAATCTTAACATGTTTTCTAAAATCCGGTTTACCCTTTCTGTTTGACCATCAGTTTGTGGTTGGAAAGAAGTGCCGAAATTTAGTTTAGTATTTAAACCTTTAAACAGTGTTATCCAAATATTTCCAGTGAACGTGGAATCTCGGTCAAAAATAATTACCTTTGGTATTCCGTGTAAGTGAAAGATTTGCTTCATGAATACATCTGCAATGTTAGAAGCTTTAAAAGTGGTTTTAACAGGAGTAAAATGAGAAGCCTTACTTAACTTGTCCACCACCACCATTATGGAATCATTATGTTTTTGCTTTTTAGGCAAACCTGTAATAAAGTCAATACTTATAATCTCCCATTTCCATTCTAGAATTGGCAATGGCTCCAATAGTCTAGCTGGATGTTGATGTTCAGCCTTAATGGTCTGACATTCAAAACATATAGCTATATATTCAGCCACTTCATTCTTCATGTTGGGTCAGAAAATAATCCTTTCTTAACATAATTATCATTTTCTGATAACCTGGACATCCTAAATAAGGACTCTTATGAACTTCTTCCAAAATCAGCAGCTTAACTTTCGACATATTAGGCACATAAATTCTTTTTTTATAAATCAAGAAGCATTTTTCATTATAGTTGTAATCTGTTATTAAATTTTCAGATACATTTTCAGCAATTTTACCAAGTAATTTTTGATAGTTTTCATCTTGCTTAATTCCTTCTTCGATCTAAGTTTCCAGATCTGTCTTAAATGTGTTGATTGCTGCCATGAAACTTAGTTTAGCATTTCAGCTTGAGGCATGAGCAACTTTGTTTTCCTTCCCTTTAATGTGTTGAATCTCGAAATCATACTCACTAAGGAAAGCTAGCCATCTAGCTTGCCTCGCGTTAAGATTTGTTTGAACCAATAAATACTTTAGGCCTTTATTATCTGTCTTTAGAATAAATTTTCTTCCAATCAAGTGATGGCGCCACATTTTTAGTGCATGTATCACAACTGCCAACTCAAGATCGTAAGTTGCATAATTATTTTCATGGATTTTTAACTTTCTAGACTCAAAAGAGATAGCATGACCTTCTTGAGTTAGAACCCCTCCAAGTCCATCGTTGCATGCATCAGTGCATACGATGAAGTCTTTATTGGGATCAACAATTTTTAAGATTGGTGTCATAGGTAATAAGTCTTTTAACTTATTAAAGCTTTCTTGATACTTTTGATCTCATACAAATTTCTTCCCTTTCTTTTGCAAAGAAGTGATGGGGTTAGAAATTCTAGAGAACCCTTCAATAAACTTTCTGTAATAACCTGTTATCCCCATGAATGATCGTACGCCAGTTACGTCTTTAGGGACAGGCCATTCATTAATTGCATTTATCTTATCAGGGTCGATAGAAATTCTGTCTTTAGAAATTATGTGACCTAAATATTGTATTTTATCTTTATAAAAGTCACATTTACTGAACTTAGCATAAAGCTGATGTTCTCTTAAAACTTGCAGAATTATTTTTAGATGTTCGTCATCCTCTTCTTTAGTTTTTGAGTAAATCAAAATATCATCAATGAACACAACTACAAACTTATCCAAATACTTATGCAGAACGTTGTTCATTAAACACATAAAAAATGCCGGTGCGTTAGTGAGCCCAAAAGGCATAACTACGAACTCGTAGTGTCCATATTGGGTTCTGAATGCAGTTTTGAATATGTCTTTGTCTTTTAACCTAACTTGATGATATCTGGATCTTAGATCAATTTTAGTAAATATCTCTACTCTGCGTACTTGATTGAATAGATCATTCATGCGGGGCAAGGGATATCGATTCTTTATAGTCATTTTGTTAAGTTGACGATAATCTATGCGCAGTCGCATAGTACCATCATTTTTCTTAACAAAGATAACTGATGCTCCCCGAGGAGACACACTTGGCCTTATGTAGTTTTTATCTATTAATTCCTTCAGCTGAGATTTTAGTTCATTTAACTTCAGCATATTCATTCTGTAAGGAGCCTTTCAGTTTGGTACCGCACCCAGTACTAACTCAATGGTGAAATCAATCTCCCTTTTCGGAGGTAAACCTGAAATTTCTTCCAGGAATACATCAGAAAAGTCCTTAAGAATAGGTATATCCTCCAGTTTTGCTTTATTTTCTTTAGATGAACATTCGTCATTAATAACATTCACAGCAATTAATTTACAACCCTTTCTCGCAGCTCTTTTTACTTGTAAAGCATAAATTTGTCTTACATAAGTCTTCCTAGAGATGCCTTTTACAGTTTCAATATTAGCTTCATTATTGAAACAAACAAAAGACTTTTCATAACAATTCAGTAAAACTCTATGCTATTCAAGCCAGTCCATACCAATCAACAAGTCATATGACCCTAAGGGTAAAACATTAAGATTAACTTGTGTTTTCAGCTGACTCAAACATACATCACGATTTTTAACAAAATATGTAACCGTCCTTTTAATGCCTGTTGCAAGCTGAACTAACCATGGATTGTCAAATTTTTCTATCTTTAACTTGCAAATTTTCACTAATTTGGGTGAAATGTAACTCAGATTTGCACCCAAATCTATTAAAACGGAAATAGATTTGTTTTGTATCATACCTTCGATTTCAACCATGGATGTTTGATGGTCTGCTTGATGATTCTCTAGTGCTGCATATATTCTGGGCATTTCTCTTGCTACATCTCCAACTGTAGGCTCTACATGTACAATTTGAATGTTGTTGACCGTCTTTCTGTTGCGTGGGCAATCTCATCTCTTATGTGGTCCACCGCAGTTATAACACTTCATATATCCTTTCTGTTCAGCATAGCTATTTTTGTTATTATTGTTATTGTTGTGATTATTATTGTTAGGTATGTTACTTGCAGCAGTAATGTTCTGAGATGCATTATTTCTGTAATTATTATGACTCGAAAAATTTCTGTTATTAAAATTTTTCTTAAAATTTCCAGAATTTTGATTAAAACTCTTCTTTTTGTGATCAAAATGATTAGACTGATTACTCTTCTAGCAAGTTGTTCCTTCCCTTTTTCTGTTTTGATCGAAACATAAATTAGCTTTTCTCATGGCCTCTTCCAAAGTGGAAGGGTTATCATACTCGATCCGGTCTTTTATGTTGAAAGGTGGACAACTTATCATTACTATTCATAATTCTAATTAGGTTTAGAAACTAAAAATAGATGCAGCTGAACAAGAGCACATTCTGTAAATAAGAATTAAATACTTGTAAATAAGCAAATTTATCTACTTAATAACAGATAAGCAATTAGAACCTGTAGATGAAGATAGGGCCGACAAACACCCAAGGATGCCTGTTCCTCCCAACCTTTTTCCAAAAGAAGCAGCAAAACTCCTGCTTCTGGTGGACCCCCGAGACTGCTTACTGAACCACTAAGTAGATGGAATCTGTGTAGAAGCAAGGCACTCAAATATGTGTTTAGCACTCAGCATTAAACCCCTGTACTCAAAACATGCCTTCAACACTTAGCATCAAACTCCTGAACTCAAAAGAGTTTGGCAGACTCACAACATGATCAAAAACTTAGCATATCCTCTCATCAAATCTCTCGGGTGCAAACACAGCAAAACCCCAAGGTAAATTTCCTCATCAGGAAAAGTGATGAACCTCAGTTCATAATTTGATGGCTATTATATAGACTTCCTAGGTCTTTAGTGGTCAGTTTGGAATAAATGAGCCTCAAGCTCCAGTCCCACCTTCCAGGGCACTATGACCACATTTCAAGGGAGTTGTCCCATACCAACAGCTAGTTAGTTGCATCATGATGCTACCACTTGTCCATTGCCTTCTACCCCAGATTCCATTCCACCTATTGGGTCAGTAACCACTCTTTCAATAGTCCCCTTAGGTGTTTGTCTACTATTTTATTTATTAAATAATAAATTATTGTGCAAATTACAGTCATCCTTGGACACTTGTCGAACATAAAACTTTACAATAAAAGTTAACATAATGTTTCCAACATTAAATGTTCTTCAGCAAAAAGGGTATGTTAAAAACACCCCCACTTAAGCTCAACATCGTCCTCGATGTTGCTTATTCTTCCTCAGATTCCTCATGGAACATAACTGGATATGCTGTCCGCATATTACTTTCCAGTTCCCAAGTAGCTGCATTAGGGCTAAGGTGCTTTCATTACACCTTTACCTGCCCTATGGTGAGATTCCGAAGCATAATTTCCCTCCGGTCGAGAATACAGTTCAATTCCAACTCAAAATCTCCTTCGGGTTCCACCTATATGTCATTATAATTCAGCACATGAGTAGCATCGTGCACATACTTCTTTAAAACAGAAATGTGAAAAACATTGTGGATTTTTAAATGATATTGCAATGCCAATTGATATGCAGCAACTCCAATCCTTGACAGGATTTCGAATGGTCCACAATACCTTGGTGCTAGTTTAGCACAACTCCCAAGCTTCAAGGAAATTTTCATGGGTTTTACCTTTATAAAAACATGGTCTCCCACCTTAAATTCTCTTTCAGTGCATTTCAAATCTACATAACTTTTTTGCCGATCTTGGGAAACCTTTAAGTTACCTTGAACCAGTTTCATGGTTAGTCCATCTCTTTCAATAAATCTGGTCATAGCATTAATCTGTCTACAGGGATATCCCAAGAAATAGGAGTACAACATTTCCTTCCATACAAAATCTCAAATGGACTTAACTTAGCAGATGCTCGATAATGATTATTGTAGGAAAATTCTGCTAAATGTAAGTAATCTTCCCACTTAGATGGTTGATTTTTAACATACAATCTTAACATGTTTTTTAAAATCTGGTTTACCCTTTCTGTTTGACCATCAGTTTGTGGGTGGAAAGAAGTGCCGAAATTTAGTTTAGTATTTAAACCTTTAAACAGTGTTATCCAAAAATTTCCAGTGAACTTGGAATCCCGTTCGGAAATAATTACCTTTGGTATTCCGTGTAAGTGAAAGATTTGCTTCATGAATACATCTGCAATGTTATAAGCTTTAAAAGTGGTTTTAACAGGAGTAAAATGAGCAGCCTTACTTAACTTGTCCACCACCACCATTATGGAATCATTCTGTTTCTGCTTTTTAGGCAAACTTGTAATAAAGTCAATACTTATAATCTCTTATTTCCATTCTTGAATTGGCAATGGCTGCAATAGTCTAGCTGGATGTTGATGTTCAGCCTTAATGGTCTGACATTCAAAACATCTAGCTATATATTGTGACACTTCATTCTTCATGTTGGGTCATAAATAATCCTTTCTTAACATAGTTATCATTTTCTGATAACCTGGATGTCCTTAATAAGGACTCTTATGAACTTCTTCCAAAATCAGCAACTTAACTTTCGACATATTAGGCACATAAATTCTGCTTTTATAAATCAAGAAGCATTTTTCATTATTGCTGTAATCTATTATTAAATTTTCAGATACATTTTCAGCAATTTTACCAAGTAATTTTGGATAGTTTTCATCTTGCTTAATTCCTTCTTCGATCTAATTTTCTAGATCTGTCTTAAATGTGCTGATTGCTGCCACAAAACTTAGTTTAGCGTTTCTGCTCGAGGCATGAGCAACTTTTTTTTCCTTCCCTTTAATGTGTTGAATCTCGAAATCATATCTCGAAATCATACTCGCTAAGGAAAGCTAGCCATCTCGCTTGCCTCGCGTTAAGATTTGTTTGAACCAATAAATACTTTAGGCCTTTATTATCTGTCTTTAGAATAAATTTTCTTCCAATCAAGTGATGGCGCAACATTTTTACTGCATGTATCACGACTGCCAACTCAAGATCGTAAGTTGCATAATTATTTTCATGGATTTTTAACTTTCTAGACTCGGAAGAGATAGCATGACCTTCTTGAGTTAGAACCCCTCCAAGTCCATCATTGCATGCATCAGTGCATATGACGAAGTCCTTATTGGGATCAACAATTTTTAAGATTGGTGTCGTAGTTAATAATTCTTTTAACTTATTAAAGCTTTGTTGATACTTCTGATCCCATACAAATTTCTTCCCTTTCTTCTGCAAATAAGTGATGGGGTTAGCGATTCTAGAGAACCCTTCAATAAACTTTCTGTAATAACCTGTTATCCCCATGAATGACCATACATCAGTTACGTCTTTGGGGACAGGCCATTCATTAATTGCTTTTATCTTATCAGGGTCGACAGAAATTCCGTCTTTAGAAATTATGTGACCTAAATATTGTATTTTATCTTTATAAAAGTCACATTTACTGAACTTAGCATAAAGTTGATGTTCTCCTAAAACTTGCAGAATTATTTTTAGATGTTCGCCATCCTCTTCTTTAGTTTTTGAGTAAATCAAAATATCATCAATGAACACAACTACAAACTTATCCAAATACTTATGTAGAACGTTGTTCATTAAACACATGAAAAATGCCGGTGCATTAGTGAGCCCAAAAGGCATAACTACGAACTCGTAGTGTCCATATTGAGTTCTGAATGCAGTTTTGAATATGTCTTTGTCTTTTAACCTAACTTGATGATATCTGGATCTTAGATCAATTTCAATGAATATATCTACTCTGCATACTTGATTGAATAGATCATTGATGCGGGGCAAGGGATATCGATTCTTTATAGTCATTTTGTTAAGTTGATGATAATCTATGCACAGTCGCATAGTACCATCCTTTTTCTTAACAAAGATAACTGGTGCTCCCCAAGGAGACACACTTGGCCTTATCTAGTTTTTATCTATTAATTCCTTCAGCTGATATTTTAGTTCATTTAACTCCAGAATATTCATTCTGTAACGAGCCTTTCAGTTCAGTACCGCACCCGGGGTACTAACTCAATGGTGAAATCAAGCTCCCTTTTCGGAGGTAAACCTGGAGTTTCTTCCAGGAATACATCAGAAAAGTCCTTAAGAATAGGTATATCCTCCAATTTTGCTTTATCTTCCTTAGATGAACATTCGTCATTAATAACATTCACAGCAAATAATTTACTACCCTTTCTCACAGCTCTTTTTACTTGTAAAGCATAAATTTGTCTTACAGAAGTATTCCTAGAGATGCCTTTTACAGTTTCGGTATTACCTTCATTATTCAAACAAACAAAAGACTTTTCATAACAATTCAGTAAACTTCTATGCTGTTCAAGCCAGTCCATACCAATCAATAAGTCATATGACCCTAAGGGTAAAACATTAAGATTAACTTGTGTTTTCATCTGACTCAAACATAGATCACGATTTTTAGCAAAATATGTAACCTTCCTTTTAATGCCTATTGCAAGCTGAACTAACCATGGATTGTCAAATTTTTCTATCTTTAACCTGCAAATTTTCACTAATTCAGGTGAAAAGTAACTCAAATTTGCACCCGGATCTATTAAAACGGAAATATATTTGTTTTGTATCATACCTTCAATTTCAACCATGGATGTTTGATGGTCTGCTTGACGATTCTCCAGTGCTGCATATATTCTGGGCATTTCTCTTGCTACATCTCCAACTGTAGGCTCTACATGTACAGTGTGAATGTTGTTGACCATCTTTCTGTTGTGTGGGCAATCTACTCTATTATGTGGTCCGCCGTAGTCATAACACTTCATAGATCCTTTCTGTTCAGCATATTTGTTTTTGTTATTATTGTTATTGCTGTGATTATTATTGTTAGGTACGTTAATTGCAGCAGTAATGTTCTGAGATGCATTATTCATATAATTATTAGGACTCGAAAAATTTCTATTATTAAAATTTTTCTTAAAACTTCCAAAATTTTGATTAAAACTCTTCTTTTTGTGATCAAAATGATTAGACTTATTACTCTTCCAACCAGTTGTTCCTTCCCTTTTTCTGTTTTGATCAAAACAGAAATTAGCTTTTCTCATGGCCTCTTACAAAGTGGAAGGGTTATCATACTCGATCCGGTCTTTTATGTTGAAAGGTAGACAACTTAGAAACCTTTGTACCTTAGGTTTCTCTTCGACCATATAGGGTACATACCTCAGTAAACTAAGGAACTTGCTGCACAACTCCTTCATGTTCATTGTTCCCAATTTCAGATCATAAAATTCTTTTGACTTGTCTTCAAAGTACTGTTCCAACAAAAACTTCTTCTTAAATTTTTTTTTAAACATGTTCCAAATTAGGTTCTTTTCTTTTAAGCCCTTAATTCTTTTAAGGTCCTGCCACCAAATATCTCTTACACGGAAATCTTCCACCCTGTGAGCATCAGCATTCTTTGGCCTGTAGGATCCATTTCAGTGACTCAGATCCATTTTCATCCTTCTGTGATACCAGTTTATCCTATTTTTGTTCCTACCCACATGTTGCATCACTATAGCATGCGTACCCATGAGTTGCATCCCTATAGCCCGCGGGTATCAAGTAAAATGGTAAAAACCACTATTTTATTACTTTTTACTCCTAAAAAGCGGTCATTGGGTGACCTTTGGCTGTCCATCTGCCCAAGTAATGTCTCGATGAGTCCTTTCACCGACCTTTGAGAGGAGTATATATTGATAACATATGGCTTATGGACGGGAGGAAGAAGAGAAGAGTAAAGGCACTCTAGTGGATTTTTGTCCTATCTTGAGTCTGCACTCATTGATCCTTGTAGTTTTGAACCAGTTATGTTCACCTTCCAAACTCCTTTCTAGTTTGAGTTTGCCTTTCATGGAGGATTGAAGTGGTGGAGTCACAAGTGGATTGATCTATATCTTGGTTCAGATTGGTTGCCGGCAAGAGGTCGTATCACTTTTTACTTCTTCTTGTTCATTAATAGAAATACTCATATTCTCGTCCATTCATGGTGTGGATGTCATTTATTATACATTGGGTTACATTTGCTTATGATATTATGGACCATTGTTATTAATAATGTTAATTTCATTTATATATCACATGTACTTGTTAGATATTGGTTGTCAAGACTAATTTGCAGATTACAAGTGCTTGGATGTGCGCGGATTGAAAGCTCCAACGGGGATCAAAATCAAACATTGGATCGAGGTTGGTTACATTTCTCCATTATTTTAACATTGTCATTTATAATAGCATTGTGTTGAGAATTGAGTAGATTTCTGGTAGTCATCTATCTATTGTTGTATTCCCAAGCCATAGTGAGTTTTCTCCAATACAGAAATGGCGACTCCGTTGGGGAAAACATCCATGTTTGGAAAATTGTTTGAGCATTAGTCCATAATTCGAGTTGTTGTTTATCGAAGATCTGTGTCACTGATTGGCCGTTAAGATACACTGTAGAAAACTTGCTTTTTCTGAGCCTCTAGACTCTTTATTTGACCATTTTCTTTTCCTCACCCGTGGGATGGCTTAGTTCTGCCCATGTATACCCGCCTCTGTTTACTCTACTACTCGCGGGTACCCATAGGTATTCTTTCGACAATAGCGTGTAACTCTGGCTTTTGTTGGTTTATGGCAATTGGTTGTTACTGAGTGAGTTTGGTTGGTTCCTGAGTCTTTGTTGGCCTCTTTCTTGACTGTTTCATGCCTTGGTTGTGACCAGATCTCTTTGTTTTTCTTGGTTGAGCCTTCTTAGTTTCTTACCAATCTTTGGTTTTAGCCTCTTGGTTTCTTCCTTTTGAGCTCTTTCTTTTGGCTGAGTCTTGCTTTTTAGGATCTGTTGGGTTGTCTTAGTGATTTTCTTGGCACTTCAGTGACTGATTAGTAGGATTTTGGTTGCATTTTTTCATTCCATATATATTGAAAAAATACAAAAATATTCATTTAGTTTTTTGCATTTTCCTTTCTATTTATAAGAGAAAATACAAAAATATTTTATTTCCATGTAATGCATTTTGCATTAAGTGCTTGTTGCCTTCATTTTAGGTTCTGCTTGTGCATTGAAAAGATAAAAGTTTGCATATTTATTTCAGAATTGTTGGTTGATTTTGCATATTAGTGACATTGTTTTATTGGATAGATGAGTCTAGGATTGGACGATGTTGCATACTATTGATTCTACACATCACTATTTTCATGACCATATCCCTTGAGTAATCACAGCCACTAAAATTAGCACTTAATCATAAAATTGATTAGACTTATTTTATTTATAGGGTACACCAACTAGCATAGGTTTAGAGTCTTGGAATAGATCATTGTGAGTTAACAATCCAAGACTACTGAACAAAACATTAGGTGTTTGACCAGGGAGTGGAGGAATCCATGGTATAGATCGGTGTTCTCAGGAAAGCTCTACTCAAACCAGAGTTAAGCACGAGGTCACGGGAGGTTGGTTGAGGAGATATCCCTCTGATACCGGCTGAATGTGGGAGATATATCCAGGATTTGTTCGTATCTGGGGGTACTGGAGGTTCGTCCTCTTGTGCTTCGGGCTTAGCTACCCTGCCCATATGATGGGTCCCAGCTGCGACTGTCCCCTTGAGCTTTGGTTATATCGCGGTAGACGTAGTTGCCTTACCTAGCTACCCCACAGGGTACTTGCAGTGGTTATGTTGTTTATGTCCTAAGTCAGATAGGGATTGGACAGTACAGTTGTGTTCATGCAGTGGACTTGACCCTGTCGACATAGTGAAGCCTGGGTGTCTCTATAACTGATTATGTTACCTCCGGCTATAGTTTGGGAGTCTCAAGCCTCTCCTAGGCAAGACATACTGGCTCTAGTGTTGGGAGCTCATTTAGCCACTCTGTCTATCTGCTCTTGGCTGTAGATTCTCTAGGTGTGTGCTTTTGATTTACTGTTTTTGATCGATAGTTGGCCTTTAGGAGATGTTGTGTTTCTCTCCGAAGAGAGCGTGGCGCGGAGCCATACTCTCCGTTGGTCACGTCGTTTGGTTGGTTTAAAGCCACTCGAGGTTACACGACGTATTGCTAGAGGACGCCGAAGGGCTCCCTCCGAGTCTTCAGATTCATACGTGACTTGCATTGAGGACTACATGGTTGCACATCCCGATATTGGGAAAGACCTTTCTACTCCTTCGGGTAGAGTTGAACATACTTCCAATCCCCAGAATCCTCGTGAGGATTGCGGAGGTGATCCACCTGAGACTCAACCTAGTTCTATTTGGCCTAATCCACTTGACCAGGATCCGTTTGATCCTTCGAATCTGGATAATTATCTTTACGGTATGCTCGACTTACCCGAGGAGGAAGAATAGGATGAGCCTTTCGTTCCTTCGTTTCCACACGATTTTAGATATAGGAGGCCTGAGACTCATGATGATTTCGGCCCTATGGTCAACCCCACCGCACTCTCTTTTGGTATGCCTAGTCACAATACTGTCGAACTTTTCACTATGGTTGGTACTCATATCTGGCACTAGTCAAAGTGTTAGCCATACTATACCCACTGGGGGCACTACCCTAGCTGTGGGCACTACGTTATCCACCCACTCACATATCATGGGGACTGGTCAGATTCCTAACCATGCTAATGTTGGAATGTGACCACCTCCTAGGAATACCCAACCTAGTCTGAATGCTGTCTGAAACACGACTCTCCATCCAACACCTAATACACATGTCGCTACTCGTCAACCCAGGACTACTTTTCCACATGATACTGTTCCTCCCAACCACAGGGGTGGACACATACCGCATACTTTTGCATCCACTGTCGCCGCTAGTAATAGTAATGTAGGGTGTGGGATTATTTCATATCCACGTGGACATCACACCACCAACCCTGCTACTGGTCACACCCATATTGGACCTGGGAATACTTCTCATGCTTATGGTCATAACACGACTGCTCAAGCTAATCCTAATATTAGGGGTGGGAACATACCATACCATTACAGTCAATACAACACGGTTCCAACTATGAATAGTACATACATGCCCCATACCCATGGTGGAAATCGTTACTACAACATAGTCGGTGTTGGCCACCAGTATCACCCACCACCCCAATATGGTGCTCAAAACACACATATGCCTGCTTACTCTCAAATGGGTCAGGAAGAGGGAGGTTATCCATCTTATGGCCATGGGAAAGCTTATTGGCTGTCAGGTCCTCATTATCAGTCGTTTAACCCTCATGATCAAGCTTTTGGTCCATCTTACAACACAGTTCCGTTTAACCAACCTTTTATGGGGGCTTATAATCAAGCTTTCCAGCTGCAGCTCTCGTTTCTTTCATGCTTGAATCTCTGGTATCTTTCGAAGCTCACGAATGATCTGATGTTTCACAACCCTACTTGGCCCCCGGTCCCTACCAAGCTCCCTTCGGACATTCCAAAGTTTGAAGGGAAAGGTGGTGAGGACCCGGGAGATCATGTCACGACATTTCACCTTTGGTGCTCCTCCAACTTTTTGAATCATGATTCCATTCAATTATGACTATTTCAACGCACCCTCACGAGGGTAGCCACGAAGTGGTATGTGGAGTTTCCCAGAAACACCTATAGGGGATTCAACGAGATTACTTTGGTTTTCTTAGATCATTTCTAGTTGCCGGTTCGTTATGATACTAGTATTGAGTTGTTGTCCACCTTCCGTCAGAATAAGGCCACACATATTTTTGACCACGTTCAAGAGTGGCATCGACGGAAGAGATTAGTGAAAGCCAACATTCCTCCAGAGTTCATGTTGGAATGGTTCCTCAAGTCTTTACTTCCATATATTGCTAAGGATGTTTCGATGTCCGACATTGTGACTGAGGAACAAGCTATCTTGAAAGTCCAGCAGTTAGATCTACTTTATTCTTAGTCTGGCATTTTGTATGACATTATTCCTGACACATCGAGAACAATACATGAGCCCACGTTAGTTCCTGGACCACATGCCGATGGCATCGTGGGGTCCGCATGCACTCGCCCTGTAGACTTGGTAGCTAGTCAAATGCAAAATTTGTCGCTAAACCAGTCTGCTCCCGGACAGGTTCACACCTTGTCCACTTCCACTCCGTCGTTTGATGTACACAATGTGCAATCAACGAAACCGTCAGGTAACCAGCAGCCTGGTGGTAAGAAAAAGGGGAGAAATAATCGTAGGGGTGGAAACAATGGACGTAACAACAATAGCAATCGTAATACTCCTCGTAAAGAGAATTCCAACCCTCTTCGGGAAGGCAGTAATGCTGGAGAGGATCATAAACCTAGGAGTAAGGTTAAATTCCCTTGCAAGCTTTGTGGGGGGGATCATCTTATTCACTTATGTCCTCATATTGAAGAAGCATCGAAGCATTTAGCACAGAGCCCAGCTGTGCTAAAGGATCCCCTACCTCATCACCAGAACATGGCTTCGCATGCTCCCACCACTGGTTATGGTACTAATGAAATGACAACGTCTTCTTCCAATACTAGTGGTTATGGATGTGTGAATATGGTTCAGTCGAAGGTTTGTGTTGCTACTCATCAACGTGATTATGGTGCACCACAACCAAATTTGGGGAATGAGCCTCCCCCTCCTCCTGATAATTCCTTGCATATCAAAAATCCTTCTATTATGCCGTGGATACCGAAAGGTGTTCTCAAGCGCTCCACGCATAATCCTAATGCTCGAGCCGCCCATAACTACTCCATCGTAGAAGATTTGGGCCAAACTCTGTGTGCCATGTCAGCTCTTGAAGTTTTGCAAGCTTGTCCTTCTCAGAGGCATGCCCTTTTGAGTGCGTTAGGAGTTCAGGATGGGGGAAGTCCTAGTGTTATCAAGTTCGATACTACTGATGTCCAACCTCGCTTGCCTTACCACGTGGATTTTCAAATCCAAGTGGTTTTCCTTAAGAGCTTCGTCAAATGTACTATGGTTGATGAAGGTGCTTCTACGTCAGTAATGTCGTTAACTTGTTGCAAAGATCTTGGCTCTCCTCCTCTACTTGCGTCTAGAACTACACTCACTGCATTCAATGGTAGATCTTTTACGCCACATGGAATTATCCCTTCCCTTGTTGTCTCCTTGGGAGGTAAGTCCGTGCCTATTGAAGTCGAAGTGGTTAATGCGCCCATCGACTACAACCTTTTACTAGGTTGGAACTGGATGTACGCTATGAAGGTTGTCGCGTCTACTGTATTTCGAGTTATTTGCTTTCCCCATGAAGGAAAGATTGTGATGATCGATTAGCTAGATTATGTTGGCACTCTTTCCACAACATCCATGGGATTAGTAGTCCCGCAATTTTTTGATTCTCAGTCAGCAACTGGGAACATAAGTGTTGGAATGTACCCCTCGTTGATGGGAACTTTTAACCATTTTGCACTTGTGAATTTTATTGGAACCATTTCCGACAGTGCACCTCCTCCTTCGAATAGTATGCCATTCCAGACTTCCTATTGTGGCGATCCATGGATTTTTCCATCCATGGATTCTATGTCTGGAGACATTATGCACGTTGGGATGTCTATGCTTTTATCTGTAGTGGAGCTCACTTATGATCACATCCAAAAAACCACTACAGATCCAGATCTCTCTTCTTCCCAGATAGTTGAAGAAGATCCCGTTATGCTGCCAGTTTGGGCAGCCAACTCATCTTGCTCTCATGATTTCCTTGATGATACTTTGCCATCGGATGAAGCTATCCTCGAAGCCATGTGTGGTAGTGAGAGGCCTTGGGAAGATATGCACCATCGATCTTATTTCCTTCCCAACCTTGAGATCATTGAGCAGGAGGAGTTTAGGATGACTCTAGTTGAGATGGTTGGTCACCCTGTGGCTCTTTTGCAGTGGCATGATGTTTTCTTGGAGGGGAATATGGCCAATATTTCCCCAACCACTTCGATCAACATCTCCCACACTCCTAGAAAGATTGAGAATGTTTACGTCAGTGCCGATTGCACTCCTGAGGAGATTTCTATTTACATTGATTTGTTTACTGAACTCCGGGAAGCTTTCGCCTGGTCATATGAGGAGATGCCAAGAATAGACCCCTGCATTGTCGAACATGAGATTAGAACGTATTTTGATGCTAAACCGATTCAACAACGCTTATGTGTTGTGAACCCTAGGAAGGTAGCTGCTATTAAGGCAGAGGTGGAGAAACTGCTCAAAGTTGGTTTCATCTACCCTGTTCCCCTTACCGAATGGGTGTCAAACCATGTTCCTGTGGATAAGAAGCAGGGAACAATCCGTGTATGCACTAATTTCAGAGATTTGAACCATGCATGTCCGAAAGACAACTTCCCCACACCATTCATTGATCAAATATTGGATGCTTGTGCGAGAAGTTAGATTTTTTCATTCATGGACGGATTCTCGGGTCATAATCAGATTCAAATCAAACCTGTGGACCAACATAAAACGGCATTTATTTGTCCATGGGGAACTTTTGCATACCGAAAAATGCCCTTCGGCCTCAAGAACGTCGGAGCTACTTTTCAGCGAGCCATGACCTATGGCTTTCATGATCTTAAGAAGATTATGGAAGTTTTCTTGGATGATCTTGCTGGCCATTCTTGCAAGAGAGTGGACCACCCCAAGCACCTCCGTATCATTCTCGAATGGTGTATCCACTACAAAATTCAATTGAATCTGAACAAATGAATCTTCGCTATTAGGATTGGTCGACTTCTAGGATTCATAGTTTAGAAGGAGGGTATTAGAGTCGATCCTCTCAAAGTTGAGGCAATACTTCAGTTTCCTCCTCCGCGTAATCTGTTTCAACTTCAGAGCCTCCAAGGGAGAGCTACTTTTATACATCGGTTTATAGCTAACTATGCTAGTATTACTAAAGGTTTCGCATGCCTATTGAGGAAAGACACACCTTTTATTTGGGATGACCAAGCCCAACAGTCTTTTGACACCCTTAAGAAAGATTTGGTATCATCCCCTGTGCTTAGTCCGCCGGACTTTACACGAGATTTCATTCTTTATGTGGCCACGTCTCAACAGACTATTGGCATGGTCTTTGTTCATATAGATGATGT
This sequence comes from Larix kaempferi, assembly GCA_027924585.1. Lineage (NCBI taxonomy): Eukaryota > Viridiplantae > Streptophyta > Pinopsida > Pinales > Pinaceae > Larix > Larix kaempferi. Next base: position 8,459,824 of record BSBM01001398.1, read on the forward strand.
GCTTGTTGAGCATGTTATCTATTATCTTAGTCAAAATTTAGTAGACGCTGAACTAAGGTACACCCACGTAGAAAAGTTGGCACTTGCGATTGTTCACGCATTCCAGTGGTTACAACATTACATTTTGCTTCGAACAACCACTGTTGTAGCTCATATCAATCCGTTTCAGTTCGTGCTATCACGACGCCTTATCAGGGGTAAGTATAATAAATGGATTGTGATCCTTCAGGAATTTGATCTCGAGTTTGCTTCTGCAAAATCGGTGAAATCATTGGTGTTTGCTGAGCTTATGTCGGACCTTCCACGGCTTGATGAGGATGTCATTCATGAAGATTCCTTTGTGGATGAACACTTATTTCTTATCTCGAACGAGGACCCTTGGTATGGGGATGTCATTAGATATCTCCAAACTTTGAATTTTCCTCCGCATTATTCACGAGATGAGCGACAGCGTGTGAGACATCACGCTAAATATTATACTATCGTTGGTGACACTTTGTATCGCCGAGGAAAGGATTCCATTCTCCGTCATTGTTTGACTCATGAAGAAGAGGAACGGGTACTTAATGACTGCCATGTAGGGGTGTGTGGCGGTCAATTATCTGGGCTTGCTACAGCCCAGCATATTATGCGAGCGGGTTATTTTTGGCCTACTATCTTTAAAGATTGTATTAACGCTGTGAATAGATGTCACCCTTGCCAGGTGTTTTCTCGAAACATACACTCGCATCCAGCGCCCCTCCATTCGGTCATCACTGTCGGTCCCTTCACTAAGTGGGGGGTAGATTTCATGGATTGCAAACCAGCTTCGGTTGGTGGGTATCATCATATTATTGTGGCCGTGGATTATTTTTCCAAATGGGCTGAGGCCATGCCTACCGTTAAAGCCGATGGTGATACTGCAACCCATTTCATGTTCAACCAGATTATCATTCGATTCGGTATCCCGAAAGAGATTTTCATTGACCATGGCAGTCACTTTCAAAATAAGATGATGGAGGATTTGTCTCTCAAGCTTGGGTTTCGTCAGGAACACTCGTCTTCCTACTATCCTCAAGCGAATGGTCAGGTTGAAGCAGTAAATAAGTCTTTGAATACCATTCTCCAACGTACCATCCAATAAAGAAAGACCAATTGGCATATTATGTTATATCCTGCTTTGTGGGCATATCAAACCGCAGTTAAGACTACCACCAGGTTCTCACTGTTCCAGTTAGTTCATGGTGTGGAGTCACTTTTACCAATTGAATGCGAGATCCCTTTACTCAAGCAATGTTTAGTACACTTCGAGCAACTTGACCAACACCGTCGAGATGCTGTTGTGGCCATTGATGTTAACAAGCATCGTGTCAAGGTTCAATATGATAGGTATGTCCATCCCCGGCAATATGCTGAAGGTGACTTGGTACTCTTGTATGACCAAGCTAAAGAACCCCTGGGGGCAGGCAAGTTCAATCCCATGTGGCACGGTCCTTACATTGTGAGGCGTGTTCTGGAAAAAGGAGCTTATGAGTTAGAAGATTACGAGGGAGTTGTCTTGAATGAGCCTAGAAATGGGCTCTACCTCAAGCGGTATTACGCTTGAACCTTTGGTTCGGGTTGATACTTTTGTACACTATTGTATAGTTTTTCTGTAAATAGTCTAGGTTTCTTTTTTGGTTGTCGGCTCTGCTGATTAGCCTCTGTTTGATTGATAGATGTCAGTGGGATGTCCTATGTTCTTGGGTTTCGTGGATGGTGCTAGCCGACATGCGCAGCAGCTTACTTCTGCTGCCTGGGTTATCTTTTCACCTGACCATCTAGTTGTGTCCTCATGAGGTGCTTGTCTCGGTCCTACATCTAACAATGTGGCTGAGTATAGTGTCGTTGTTGAGCTACTTCAGGATGCCATTTCACATGACATCCAGTCTTTAGAAGTCCGCCTAGATTCACAACTAGTTGTGTCTCAACTGAATGGGTAGTACCGTGTACAAGACCCTACATTACTACAGATATTCCTTAAGATACGACTCTTGGAGAAACATTTTGTTTCCATTACATATATTCACATTCCGAGAAGTCATAATTATATATCTAATGCATATGCTAACTATGTATTAGATTGGAATTTGTAACATTCATCATGAAGCACATAAATACAAAGACATTCATACATTTGTACCATACACACATATAGTAGAACTGAGAACCAAAGTTGTATATATATATAAATATGTCCAAAAATGGTAGTGTCATACAAGACTGGAGTCCGTAGCCCTCAAAAATATACATATCGATACAAAAAATGATGAGACCCTAGGATATCTACTCCCTCCGAGGAGGTCTAGCTGCCGCCTCGACGGGATGTGTCTCATAGTAGTATTATACTGTGTTGGCCATCCACTGCAGTAGCCACACCGACTCACCAGGAACACCCACTACCTAGCACTGCATAGCCTCAGGTAGTCGGGCTACCTCTATCAGTGGTACTCGGGAAACCATCCATGATATGTTGCGTCGCAATGTTTGGAGTGTGCGCCCTACTGCAGCATCTACTGCCACCTCATCTCTACCCCGACGACCATGTCTCAAGAAGCCCTCGGGTCTCACTGTGCCTTTGTCTGCGAGCAAACAGTCACCCATTAGCACATGATATTACCACCAAAAATATTTTTTGCATTTAAACTATAATAAAAAAATCCATAAAAATTTAAAAAACACAAAACCAAAAGAGTACTCCCTAATGTCTCTGAAAACTGCGCCTGGTGAGAGCGGCATGTCACGGTCCTATCTGAAGTCTATCCCCGCATAGGGATAGTCCTCTATAGCGATCACCTGTCGGTTCCACCAGTGAAAGAACTCCTCATTATATGGTGACGCCAGATGGCCACCACCTTGTCGTGTCAGTATCTCAGCCCACCGGGTTAGGGTTGGATCTCGGAGACTGTGAGGAGAGACATCCACCCTCAGGCTAAGTCCCAAAACTCTCTCAAAGAAGAAACTGCAGAGGATGCTACCATACCCAAAGTTTTTGGCCTTCCCTTGTTTTCATTCCGTCAGTTGTGTCTTCATAGACACCAGTAGAGTAGTACACCAGTCAAATATAGTAGGCTTCAAGCATTGTGATGCCTAAAACATCATCGGTCTAGATGCCTGATGTAGTGCTTTGGATCCCGTGATCCACACCAAAGTTGCCACAATGATATTTGTACTCAGATCCATTATGAGGTTGACTGGCACTTGACTTCCCACTGGTCATGTGTTGGCGGGACAATACTGTACTATGTAGTCTTGCACAGTGATCCCACCACCCATGGTCCGTGACCGAAGACTATCCACTTCCCCTCTACGGGACAAACCAGTAATGAAGTAGATATCCTCCACTTCCAGTGTTAATGTTTGACCGTTGAGGCTGAAGTGTTGAGCATCCACATCCCAGTAGTTGATCAAATGACGGAGTAGTAGGTTTTGTGCCCTTAAGCCCCCGAGACTCCAGTATTTATATAAGCCACATGCTTGCAATGCTTGTTGTGCTTCCAAATCATTGCGCACAGCCTCATCTACCTCATCATTCTCTCTCTCCCTCCACTCTAGAACCATCCTGGAGTGCAAAGAAAGATATGTTTGGTCAGTTTCATGCTTAAAAACTTCTTCATGGCCGTACCTGCGGGCTAGATTGTACACAGTTGTGGGTAGATGTGGGCAGTCAGTTTTTTGACTACACGTTTGATGCCCTACCCGCGACCTGCACACTTACAGCCCGCGAGTAGCACCAAATCCATTTAGGACTTGGCCAAACAAAAAATCCCACCGACCAAAATTGAAATAAAAGCACTCAAATGAAAGGTATGGCAGTGACCACTAACCTGCTTCCGACGGTTCGCTAAATGGTTGCTCGTAGCTCCCATGATTGGTGTTTGAAGTTTTAGGTGCAAACTTACCACTTAACTCCAAAATGGTGAATAGTGCAAATGAATTGAAAATTATTAAATTTTATTACTATTTATAGTTTTCTGGACCCACTTTTCTATAGTTTTTTCCATTTTGGGCCGTTATGAACTAATATCGTGTCATGGAGTAGTGTTTTTTCAACGGATTTCCTCGACGAGAGTTGTTCTGATCCATTTCACACCTACGACAGGTACGTTTCACACCTGGCATATAGGTTAGATGCCATTTCCACATGCATTATGCATTTGACTTGTTGACCATTTTCATAAACCCTAGGTGCGACCCCACTTCGTGATTGACATGGAACCTTCACACTGTTATAGAAGTGACATGGAACCTTCACCTGTGAGCATCAGCATTTTTTGGCCTGTAGGATCCATTTCAGTGACTCAGATCCATTTTCATCCTTCTGTGATACCAGTTTATCCTATTTTTGTTCCTACCCGCATGTTGCATCACTATAGCATGCGTACCCGCGTTGCATCCCTATAGCTCGCAGGTATCAAGTAAAATGGTAAAAACTACTATTTTATTACTTTTTAATCCCAAAAAGTGGTCATTGGGTGACCTTAGGCTCTCCATCTGCCCAAGTAACGTCTCGATGAGTCCTTTCACCTACCTTTGAGAGGACTATATATTGAGCACATATGGCTTATGGACGCAAGGAAGAAGAGAAGAGTAAAGGCACTCTAGTGGATTTTTGCCTTATCTTGAGTCTGCACTCATTGATCCTTGTAGTTGTGAACTAGTTATGTTCACCTTCCAAACTCCTTGCTAGTTTGAGTTTTCCTTTCATGGAGGATTGAAGTGGTGGAGGCATAAGTGGATTGATCTAGATCTTGGTTCATATTGGTTGCCGGCAACAGGTCGTATCACTTTGTACTTCTGCTTGTTCATTAATAGAAATACTCATATTCTCGTCCATTCATGGTGTGAATGTCATTTATTATACATTGGGTTACATTTGCTTATGATATTATGGACCATTGTTATTGATAATGTTAATGTCATTTATATATCACATGTACTTGTTAGATATTGGTTGTCAAGACTAATTTGCAGATTACAAGTTCTTGGATGTGCACAGATTGAAAGCTCAAATGGGGATCTACATCAAACATTGGATCGAGGTTGGTTACATTTCTCCATTATTTTAACATTGTCATTTATAATAGCATTGTGTTGAGAATTGAGTAGATTTCTGGTAGTCATCTGTCTGTTGTGGTATTCCCAAGCCATAGTGAGTTTTCTCCAATACAATATCCGCCTTCTTGGTAAGATTATAAATAGCCATCTTGGGATTTAACTAAGAAGAGTAGTCGTAAATACTAAAATAGTTCCTCATTCCTAATAGCCACGCTTCACCTGTCTCACCCTTCTCACTTTCACCATTTAAAGTTGGTGGCTTAATCTTTTTAAACTCTCCAGTAATTTGCTCATGATGCTTATGTTTCCTCTTTTTAAAACATCAATCACTGTCGTTACTGTCATAATCATAATTACCATCACTTTGCTAAGATTCAGATGAAGAGTAATTAATACTTTTGCCATTATTTGCTTTCTTATGCTTATGTTTGTGGGACATTGTTCCAAAATCAGACTTCACTTTTGATTTTCAGCCTCTATCCTCATTGTGATACTTTTCCATCATAATATGATTTAACTCTTCTTGTGCTCTCAGAATATGTTCATTCTCTTCTTTCACTGTTCTTATCTCAGATTTTAAATCTGTTACAGTACGTAGTAACTCAGAAGATTGGTTTTTTAGTTCAACATAAATTCCTTCAAGATTATTATTATTGATATGTTCATTACGAGGAGATTTGTCCTCTATTGATTCTTCTGGTATTTCCATACATGCAATTCAAAGATCAAATCTGTTCTGTGCAAAAATAAAATTGAAATAAAAGTTAGTAACATAAACTTTTCTAATTTATTTTATGTTTGCGCGCGTGAGCCTAATTCAGGCCCAGAGTTTTAACTCGCGCTATGTTACCACATGAAACATCCTAAAATTTACAAGAAATTTAAAATTTTTCAGTGTAGCATTTAATGATTAAATTAGTTGTGCGGAATTAAAACTAATGCTTCTTTGTCATTATGCTGCAAAAGTGTTTGTACTATCATCCGAAGTACTGTTTATGTCTAATTATAGAATGAAGTTAAAATCTATTCTAACATGTCATTGGAAGTTTTCTTCTTGACTCAGCTATCTTATATCATGCTTATGTCATTCTAAATAAAATAATGACGTTTATAATTGCTAATTGTTGTTCTTCTTTTTGATGATGAAAGGGTTCCTAAGGGTACCCCGAGGCTTTCTTAGCATTCATGCTAAAAATTCAGAACCTTCCTTTGTGCAGATTACAGGTAAGGGTGACAAGTCCAAGTTCCCACTGCATGTATAATTTAAATGTACTTTCAGTTATCCTTCATAGGTTTTGTAATAAATACCAAGGTACCTATAAGTGACTCGTCTAAGTTGATGACTTGTAAGCTCAACTTCCCATGCATTTCTGATTTAGTAAATGAAATGGAGAAATAGAATATCAATCAATGTTCTAGACTTGATATGTGCTACTGTTATTTGTCAAGAGAATATAATATGCCTATTATAACATAAACTAAACGCATGCTTTTATCATTCTTATATCATGTGCACTATTTGCATCTACTATGTGATTTCCAAATTTTGATATGCTATATACTACTTTACCTACCTTTCCTACTCTAAGAACAATACATAAGCCATGGTTAAATTTGTAGCTATAAGGTTACACAAGTGTCCGAAGTGACCCTTGTAACATAAATTGATTAATGGTTGATTCCATAATATGAATCATGACTATATGCATTTTCCTATACAACTATATGAAATATCTCATCCATAAGCCATGCAAAATTATTAACTTAGTAACACCCTTTTAAACATAGAAACAAATCCTAGCTAAATTGCTAATATCGAAATATTTACTAATATATAATTTTTTTTATGCATGAAGGTCAGGGATACGATCGACCCCAAATATCAATGTAAGATGAGACATGTATTAATGTCATAATATAGTGTGTACAGGCCAGCGTTCGTAAGCCAACCTTGGCATTTAATACTTCTTTCTACCACATTCGTCGGAAGTATTGGTGGAAACTATGTGGCTACTTACTATATGAAAGTTTGAGTGGACAACTCCTATAATGGATGAGTTGTAATGTCCCTTTCCCTTAAGTGGACTCGATTTGGAGTTGTATGGTGGCAACAATAATTAAACGCCATAAATGTGCCAGTGTTTGGGATTGTAACGCCAGATCTCCACCGTTGATGTAAAGATGTTCTCGGCAAGCGTGACAATAACCCTAAAATCTTCTAAGTGTTTGTCTTTGATGTTTTTGCATGTCATTCAATGAGTTATCGAGTGGTTTCAAAGGAAGTCCGACCACCATGCGAAGGTTTAGGGTTAGTAGCAGGTGTTGAGAGCTCCACCCACGGTTCAATTCCTGTAAACATTGAATATTTACAGTTTTAACTTGAAATTTTAAGGAGCCGAGCTCTGGTGAGGTTATTCACTTCAGGATTCTGGTATTAGAAAACCTTACCGGTTTGAAGTGTTGCTCAACCTCGAAGTTAGTTCAGGAACTCCTTTCTTCTGTTAAATAATGATATTGCAAAAAGGAATTTATGGTTCTTGGGTTTCTTTTTAAGGAGTCGAGTTACGAAGTGAAGATGTTCACGGTCTTTACTGAGGAAGTGGAAATGTCTCAGGGTTTGGCCTAACTGTAGAGAATACCCATGGCTTTGAATTAATGAGGTAATGCCATGCTTGTTCATTTTTGTACTATTGCCATTGTCCATAGTTTTGCTTAACTCTGAAATGAAATTTGACCTTCGTTTTCTTTTGTGGCAGGTTTTGTCGTCTATAGCGTTCTATGCTCTTAATGAATGGAACTTCTGCATTTTAAATGGTAAGTCTCGGTGATTTCCCCTCTGTGGATTCTCCAACAAATCTATTCGTTGTGAATGAAAATAGTTGGAGCTTTCGAATTTCTCTGATGGTGTGGCTATTGTTGAAATATTTACCTTCTTTTGAGTATGTGTAGGGAGTATTTATTCCTCGACCTACCCTTTGATGGATTCTACAGTGTTACTGTAAACAACGATATTTGTAAATGTAACTAGGGTTTATCCCTTGATTATTTTGATGGAATAACAAACATAATATAGTGTTATCGATCCTTAATCTCAGTGTTGATGTAATATTTATGTTGGCATTTTACCTTGTCTAACTTTGTATCTTTATAGAATATCTATGTTTTAGAATGAAGATTGACTTATGGTTTGAAACAGTAAGTACGAAAGAAAATGGAACCTACTATAAAAACTTGGATCTTCGTCTATTTTTTAAAATTTAAGGTTGATTGGTAAAGGAAGTTTAACTGCGCCAATAATGTTAACAACATTCTAGATGCCCGTGATGATTTGTTTAACAATGTTGTAACTTTTTTATGGTCATGAGCCATAGGCTTAATGCCTTGTTCTGAGAAATCGACTTAACAATAGGTTAAATAAGTTATAAGCTTTGTCCGAAGTCTCTATCGGAAAGATGAAGCTATGTTCTTTTGACCTGTAAAACTGGTTTCAAATTCTATTTATACTAAAAGCACTTGCTTGGTTTTTCTAAAAAGGTTATGTGTTATGACCTTGTTTGTTTAAGAGTTTGACAAAATCCTATTTGAATTGATAATATTATGAGAATTGAAAAGAAGACATAAAAACCATGAAAACCTTAGTTTATTCTATGACTAAAAAAAAATAGAAATGAAATCAACTACATAAAGATATTATTTAAATTTCAACTACTACGGTTTCCTAAATACTGTGTAACAAAATGCTAGATTTTATTACTTAGATAAGAGATCTGTTTTGTTTCCAAGATATATAAACTTGATAAAAGTAATGAGTAATAATATTGTGTACTTAGGAATATAATTATTTTTGCAGCTGTAAATAAATTCTTGAATATTGAGTTTCCAAATTAAATTCAATACTTGGATATAAATACTGTGTATTTTCATGATAAATGTACTTACTAACAGTAAGGCATAACAGTACTGTATATTTAGGAAGTAAATATTTTTATAGCTGTTTAAATTCAATACATCCTGATGAAAGAAATACAGTGAACCTGAAGCATTTAACTAATGAAAAGGATGATAAGAGAAAGACATAGGTTTATGTTAAGTGATACAGAATATTAATGGTAGGAAATCTAACGAAATATACTAGAGTTGATCTATTCATTTAATTGGAAATTTGCCTATCAAATCATCCTCATTAATTTCTTCTCTGTACTAGAGAATGATGCAGATCCATTAGCATGGGGAAAAATGCAGAGAATATTTATTCAATTTATCATTACTATTTATAATTCTAATTAGGTTTAGAAACTAAAAATAGATGCATCTGAACAAGAACACATTCTGTAAATAAGAATTAAATACTTGTAAATAAGCAAATTTATCTACTTAATAACATATAAGCAATTAGAACTTGTAGATGAACATAGGGCCGATAAACACCCAAGGAGGCCTATTCCTCCCAACCTTTTTCCAAAAGAAGCAGCAAAACTTCTGCTTCTGGTGGACCCCTGAGCCTGCTTACTGAACCACTAAGTAGATGGAATCTGTGTAGAAGCAAGGCACTCAAATATGCGTTTATCACTCAACATCAAACCCCTATACTCAAAACATGCCTTCAACACTCAGCATCAAACTCCTAAACTCAATAGAGTTTGGCAGACTCACAACATGATCAAAAACTTAGCATATCCCCTCATCAAATCTCTTGGGTGCAAACATATCAAAACCCCAACGTAAATTTCCTCATCAGGAAAAGTGATGAACCTCAGTTCATAATTTGATGGCTAATATATAGACTGCCTAGGTCTTTAGTGGTCAGTTTGGAATAAATGAGCCTCAATCTCTAGTCCCACCTTCCAGGGCACTATGACCAAATTTCAAGGGAGTTGTCCCATACCAACAGCTAGTTAGTTGCATCATGATGCTACCACTTGTCCATTGCCTTCTACCCTAGATTCAATTCCACCTAGTGGGTCGATAACCACTCTTTCAACAGTCCCCTTAGGTGTTTGTCTCCTATTTTATTGATTAAATGATAAAATATTGTGCAAATTACAGTCATCCTTGGACACTTGTCCAACATAAAACTTTACAATAAAAGTTAACATAATGTTTCCAACATAAAATGTTCTTCAGCAAAAAGGGTATGTTACAAACACCCCCACTTAACCTCAACATCGTCCTCGATATTGCTTATTCTTCCTCAGATTCCTCATGGAATAAAACTGGATATGCTGTCCTCATATTAATTTTCAGTTCCCAAGTAGCTTCATGAGGGATAAGGTGCTTCCATTGCACTTTTACCTGCCCTATGGTGAGATTCCGAAGCATAATTTCCCTCCGGTCGAGAATATTGTTTGGTTCCACCTCAAAATCTCCTTTGGGTTCCACCTGTATGTCATTGCAATTTAGCACATGAGTAGCATCGTGCACATACTTCTTTAAAATATAAATGTGAAAAACATTATGGATTTTTAAATGATATGGCAATGCCAATTGATATGCAGCAGCTCCAATGCTTGACAGGATTTCAAATGGTCCACAATACCTTGGTGCTAGTTTAGCAGAACTCCCAAGCTTCAAGGCACTTTTCTTGGGTTTTACCTTTATAAAAACATGGTCTCCCACCTGAAATTCTCTTTCAGTGCGTTTCAAATATGCATAACGTTTCTGCCGATCTTGGGAATCCTTTAAGTTACCTTAAACTTGTTTCACGGTTATTCCATCTCTTTCAATAAATCTGGTCCTAGAATTAATCTGTCTATAGGGTTATCCCAAGAAATAGGAGTACAACATTTCCTTCTATACAAAATCTCAAATGGACTTAACTTAATAGATGCTTGATAATGATTATTGTAGGCAAATTCTGTTAAATGTAAGTAATCTTCCCACTTAGATGGATGATCTTTAACATACAATCTTAACATGTTTTCTAAAATCTGGTTTACCCTTTCTGTTTCACCATTAGTTTGTGGGTGGAAAGAAGTGCTAAAATTTAGTGTAGTATTTAAACCATTAAACAATGCTGTCCAAAAATTTCCAGTGAACTTGGAATCCTGGTCAGAAATAATTACCTTTGGTATTCCATGTAAGCGAAAGATTTGCTTCATGAATACATCTGCAATGTTAGAATCTTTAAAAGTGGTTTTAACAGGAGTAAAATGAGCAGCCTTACTTAACTTGTCGACCACCACCATTATGGAATCATTTTGTTTCTGGTCTTTAGGCAAACCTGTAATAAAGTCAATACTTATAATCTCCCATTTCCATTCTGGAATTGGAAATGGCTGTAATAGTCCAGCTGGATGTTGATGTTCAGCCTTAATGGTCTGACATTCAAAACATCTAGCTATATATTCAGCCACTTCATTCTTCATGTTGGGCCAGAAATAATCATTTCTTAACATAGGTATCATTTTCTAATAACCTGGATGTCCTGAATAAGGACTCTTATGAACTTCATCCAAAATCAGCAGCTTTCGACATATTAGGCACATAAATTCTGTTTTTATAAATCAAGAAGCCTTTTTCATTAATGCTGTAATGTGTTATTAAATTTTTAAATACATTTTCAGCAATTTTACCAAGTAATTTTTTATAGTTTTCATCTTGCTTAATTCCTTCTTCGATCTAATTTTCCAAATCTATCTTAAACGTGCTGATTGCTGTCACAAAACTTAGTTTAGCGTTTCTTCTCAAGGCATTAGCAACTTTGTTTTCCTTCCCTTTAATCTGTTGAATCTCGAAATCATACTCGCTAAGGAAAGCTAGCAATCTAGCTTGCTTCGCGTTAAGATTTATTTGATCCAATAAATACTTTAGGCCTTTATTATCCGTCATTAGAATGAATTTTCCTCCAATCAAGTGATGGCGCCACATTTTTAGTGCATGTATCACGTCTTCCAACTCAAGATCGTAAGTTGCATAATTATTTTCATGGATTTTTAATTTTCTATACTCAAAAGTGATAGCATGAACTTCTTGAGTTAGAACCCCTCCAAGTCCATCGTTGCATGCATCAGTGCATACGACGAAGTACTTATTGGGATCAACAATTTTTAAGATTGGTGTCGTAGTTAATAATTCTTTTAACTTATTAAAGCTTTCTTGACACTTTTGATCCCATACGAATTTCTTCCCTTTCTTCTGCAAAGAAGTCATGGGGTTAGCAATTCTAGAGAACCCTTCAATAAACTTTCTATAATAACCTGTTATCCCCATGAATGACCGTACATCAGTTACGTCTTTGGGGAGAGGCGATTCATTAATTGCTTTTATCTTATCAGGGTCAACATAAATTCCATCTTTAGAAATTATGTGACCTAAATATTGTATTTTATCTTTATAAAAGTCACATTTACTGAACTTAGCATAAAGCTGATGTCCTCTTAAAACTTGCAGAATTATTTTTAGATATTCATCATGCTCTTCTTTAGTTTTTGAGTAAATCAAAATATCATCAATGAACACAACTACAAACTTATCCAAATACTTATGCAGAACGTCGTTTATTAAACACATGAAAACTGCCGGTGCGTTAGTTAGCCCAAAAGGCATAACTACAAACTTGTAGTGTCCATATCGAGTTCTGAATGCAGTTTTGAATATGTCTTCATCTTTTATCCTAACTTGATGATATCCAGATCTTAGATCAATTTTAGTGAATATCTCTGCTCTGTGTACTTGATCGAATAGATCATTGATGCAGGGCAAGGGATATCGATTCTTTATAGTCATTTTGTTAAGTTGACGATAATCTATGCACAGTCGCATAGTATCGTCCTTTTTCTTAACAAAGATAACTGGTGCTCCCCAAGGAGACACACTTGGCCTTATGTATTTTTTATCTATTAATTCATTCAGCTAAGATTTTAGTTCGTTTAACTCCAGAATATTCATTCTGTAAGGAGCCTTTGAGTTCGGTACCGCACCCACTACTAACTCAATGGTGAAATCAAGCTCCCTTTTTGGAGGTAAACCTGGAATTTCTTTCGGGAATACATCAGAAAATTCCTTCAGAATAGGTATATCCTCCATTTTTGCTTTATCTTCTTTAGATGAACATTCGTCATTAATAACATTCACAGCAAATAATTTACAACCCTTTCTCGCAGCTCTTTTTACTTGTAAAGCAAAAAAAATTCTTACATAAGTCTTCCTAGAGATGCCTTTTACAGTTTCAGTATTACCTTCATTATTCAAACAAACAAAAGACTTTTCATAACAATTAAGTAAAACTATATGCTGTTCAAGCCAGTCCATACCAATCAACAAGTCATATGACCCTAAGGGTAAAACATTAAGATTAACTTGTGTTTTTAGCTGACTCAAACATACATCACAATTTTTAAAAAAATATGTAACCTTCCCTTTAATGCCTGTTGCAAGATGAACTAACCATGGATTGTCAAAAAAATTTATCTTTAACTTGCAAATTTTTACTAATTCGGGTAAAATGTAACTCAGATTTGCACCCGGATCTATTAAAAAGGAAATAGATTTGTTTTGTATCATACCTTCAATTTGAACCATGGATGTTTGATGGTCTGCTTGACGATTCTCCAGTGCTGCATATATTCTGGGCATTTCTCTTACTACATCTCCAACTGTAGGCTCTGCTTGTACAGTGTGAATGTTGTTCACCGTCTTTCTGTTGCATGGGCAATCTGCTCTCTTATGTGGTCCCCTGCAATCATATCACTTCATAGATCCTTTATGTTCAGCATGCCTACTATTGTTATTATTGTTATTTTTGTAATTATTATTGTTAGGTACGTTACTTGTAGTAGTAAAGTTCTGAGATACATTATTCCTGTAATTATTATGACTCGAAAATTTTTTGTTATTAAACTTTTTCTTAAAACCTCTAGAATTTTGATTAAAACTCTTATTTTTGTTATCAAAATGATTAGACTTATTACTCTTCCAGCCAGTTGTTCCTTCTCTTTTTCTGTTTTGATCAAAACAAAAATTAGCTTTTCTCATGGCCTCTTCCAAAGTGGAAGGGTTATCATACTCAAAAGCGATAACATGACCTTCTTGAGTTAGAACCCCTCCAAGTCCATCATTGCATGGATGAGTGCATACGACGAAGTCCTTATTGGGATCAACAATTTTTAAGATTGGTGTTGTAGTTAATAATTATTTTAACTTATTAAAGCTTTCTTGACACTTTTGATCCCATACGAATTTCTTCCCTTTCTTCTGCAAAGAAGTGATGGGGTTAGCAATTTTAGAGAACCCTTCAATAAACTTTCTGTAATAACCTATTATCCCCATGAATGACCGTACATCAGTTATGTCTTCGGGGATAGGCCATTCATTAATTGCTTTTATCTTATTAGGGTCGACAGAAATTCCGTCTTTAGAAATTATGTTACATAAATATTGTATTTTATCTTTATAAAGGTCACATTTACTGAACTTAGCATAAAGCTGATGTTCTCTTAAAACTTGTAGAATTATTTTTAGATGTTCGTCATGCTCTTCTTTAGTTTTTGAGCAAATCAAAATATCATCAATGAACACAACTACAAACTTATCCAAATACTTATGCAAAACGTTGTTCATTAAACACATGAAAACTGCCGGTGTGTTAGTCAGCCCAAAAGGCATAACTACGAACTCGTAGTGTCCATATTGAGTTCTGAATGCAGTTTTGAATAAGTCTTCGTCTTTTATCCTAAATTGATGATATTCGGATCTTAGATCAATTTTGGTGAATATCTCTGCTCCGCGTACTTGATCGAATAGATCATCGATGCGGGGCAAGGGATATTGATTCTTTATAGTCATTTTGTTAAGTTGATGATAATCTATGCACAGTCGCATAGTACCATCCTTTTTCTTAACAAAGATAACTGGTGCTCCTCAAGGAGACACACTTGGCATTATGTAGTTTTTATCTATTAATTCCTTCAACTGATATTTTAGTTCGTTTAACTCCAGAATATTCATTCTGTAAGGAGCCTTTGAGTTCGGTACCGTACCCGGTACTAACTCAATGGTGAAATCAAGCTCCCTTTTCGGAGGTGAACCTAGAATTTCTTCGGGGAATAGATCAGAAAAGTCCTTAAAAATAGGTATATCCTCCAGTTTTGCTTTATCTTCTTTAGATGAACATTCGTCATTAATAACATTCACAGCAAATAATTTACAACCCTTTCTCGTAGCTCTTTTTATGTGTAAAGCAGAAATTTGTCTTACAGAAGTCTTCCTAGAGATGCCTTTTACAGTTTCAGTATTACCTTCATTATTCAATCAAACAAAAGACTTTTCATAACAATTCAGTAAAACTCTATGCCGGTCAAGCCAGTCCATACCAATCAACAAGTCATATGACCCTAAGGGTAAAACATTAAGATTAACTTGTGTTTTTAGCTGACTCAAACATATATTACAATTTTTAACAAAATATGTAACCTTCCTTTTAATGCCTATTGCAAGTTGAACTAACCATGGATTGTCAAATTTTCTATCTTTAACTTGCAGATTTTCATTAATTTGGGTGAAATGTGACTCAAATTTGCACCTGGATCTATTAAAAAGGAAATAGATTTGTTTTGTATCATACCTTCAATTTCAACCATGGATGTTTGATGGTCTGCTTGACGATTCTCCAGTGCTACATATATTTTGGGCATTTCTCTTGCTACATATCCAACTGTAGGCTCTGCTTGTACAGTGTCAATGTTGTTGACCATCTTTCTGTTGCATGGGAAATCTTCTCCCTTATGTGGTCCCCCGCCGTCATAGCACTTCATAGATCCTTTATGTTCAACATACCTATTGTTGTTATTATTGTTATTGCTATGATTATTATTGTTAGGTATGTTCCTTGCAGCTGTAAAGTTCTGAGATGCATTATTCCTGTAATTATTATGACTCGGAAAATTTCTGTTATTAAAATTTTTCTTAAAACTTCCAGAATTTTGATTAAAACTCTTCCATTTGTGATCAAAATGATTAGATTTTTACTCTTCCAGCTAGTTGTTCCTTCTCTTTTTCTATTTTGATCAAAACAGAAATTAGTTTTTCTCATGGCCTCTTCCAAAGTGGAAGGGTTATCATACTCGATCCGGTCTTTTATGTTGAAAGGTAGACAACTTAGAAACCTTTGTACCTTATGTTTCTCTTTGACCATATAGGGTACATACCTCAGTAAACTAAGGAACTTGCTGCACAACTCTTTCATGTTCATTGTTCCCAATTTCAGATCATAAAATCCTTTTGACTTATCTTCAAATTACTGTTCTGACAAAAACTTCTTCTTAAAATTTTTTTTAAACATGTTCGAGGTTATGTTCTTTTCTTGTAAGAACTTAATTATTTTAAGGTCCTGCCACCAAATATCCGCTTTCCCGGTTAGATTATAAATAGCCACCTTGGCCTTTAACTAAGAAGAGTAGTCGTAAATATTAAAATACTTCCTCATTCCTGACAGCCACGCTTCAGCTGTCTCACCCTTCTCACTTTCGCTATTAAAAGTTGGTGGCTTAATCTTTTCAAACTCTCTACTAATTTGCTCATGATTCTTATGTTTCCTCTTTTTAGAACAACAATCACTGTCACTGCTGTCATAATCAGAATTACCATCACTTTGCTAAGATTCAGATGAAGAGTAATTAATACTTTTTCCATTATTTGCTTTCTTATGCTTATGTTTGTGGGACATTGTTCCAAAATCAGACTTCACTTTTGATTTTCAGCCTCTATCCTCATTGTGATACTTTTCCATCATAATATGATTTAACTCTTCTTGTGCTCTCAGAATATGTTCATTCTCTTCTTTCACTGTTCTTATCTCAGATTTTAAATCTGTTACAGTACGTAGTAACTCAGAAGATTGGTTTTTTAGTTCAACATAAATTCCTTCAGGATTATTATTAATGATATGTTCATTACGAGGAGATCTGTCCTCTGCTGACTCTTCTGGTATTTTCATACCTACAATTCAAAGGTCAAATTTGTTTCGAGCAAAAATAAAATTGAAATAAAAGTTAGTAACATAAACTTTTCTGATTTATTTTATGTTTGTGCGTGTGAGCCTAATTCAGGGCTAGAGTTTGAACTCGCACTCTTATACCACATGAAACATCCCAAAATTTACAAAAAATTTAAAAATTTTCAGTGTTTGTACAACTAATGCTTCTTTGTCATTATGTTGCAAAAGTGTTTGTACTATCATCCAAGGTACTGTTTATGTCTAATTATAGAATGAAGTTAAAATCTATTCTAACATGTCATTGGAACTTTTCTTCTTAACTCAGCTATCTTGTATCATGCTTATGTCATTCTAAATCAAATAATGACGTTTATAAGTGCTAATTGTTGTTATTCTTTTTTATGACGAATGGATTCCTAAGGGTACCCCGAGGCTTACTTAGCATTCATGCTAAAACTTTAGAACCTTCCTTTGTGTAGATTACAGGTAAGGGTGACAAGTCCGAGTTCCTACTACATGTCCAATTTAAATGTACTTTCAGTTATCCTTCACAGGTTTTGTAATAAATATCAAGGTACCTATAATTGACTCGTCTAAGTTGATGACTTGAAAGCTCAACTTCCCATGCATTTCTGATTTAGTAAATGAAATGGAGAAATAGAATATCAATCAATGTTCTAGACTTGATATGCACTATTGTTATTTGTCAGGAGAATATAATAGGCCTATTATAACATAAACTAAACACATCCTTTTATCATTCTTATATCATGTGCACTATGTGCATCTACTATGTGATTTCCAAATTTTGATATGCTATATACTACTTTACCCATCTTTCCTACTCTAAGAACAATACATAAGCCATGGTTAAATGTGTAGCTATAAGGTTACACAAGTGTCCGAAGTGACCCTTGTAACATAAATTTATTAATGGTTGATTCCATAATATGAATCGTGACTATATGCATTTTCCTATATGACTATATGAAAATAGTTCCTCGAAGTTAGTTCAGGAACTCCTTTCTTCTGTTAAATAATGAGATTGCAGAAAGGAATTTATGGTTCTCGGGTTTCTTTTTAAGGAGTCGAGTTATGAAGTGAAGATGCTCACAGTCTTTGCTGAGGAAGTGCAAATGTATCAGGGTTTGGCCTAACTGTAGAGACTACCCATGGCTTTGAATTAATGAGGTAATGTCATCCTTGTTCATTTTTGTACTATTGCTATCGTCCATAGTTTTGCTTAACTCTGAAACCAAATTTGACCTTTGTTTTCTTTTCTGGCATGTTTTTTCGTCTACAGGGTTCTATGCTCTTAATGAGTGGTACTTCTGGGTTTTAAATGGTAAGTCTCGGTGAGTTCCCTCTGTGGATTCTCCTGGAAATCTGTTGGTTGTGAATGAAAATAGTTGGAGCTTTTGAATTTCTCGGATGGTGTGGCTATTGTTGAAATATTTACCTACTTTGGAGAGTGCGTAGGGAGGATTTATTCCTCGACCTACCCTTTGATGGATTCTACAGTGTTAATATAAACACCAATATTTGTAAATGTAACTAGGGTTTATCCCTTGATTATTTTGATGGAATAACAAACAGAATATGGTGTTATTGATCCTTAATCTCAGTGTTGATGTAAGATTTATGTTGGGGTCTTACCTCGTCTAAACTCTATAGCTTTATAGAATGTCTATGTTTTAGAATGAAGATTGACTTATGGTTTGAAACAGTAAGTACGAAAGAAAATGGAAGTTGCTATAAAAACTTGGATCTTCGTCTATTTTTGAAATATTAAGGTTGATTGGTAAATGAAGTTTAACTGCATCGATAATGTTAACAGCATTCTAGATGCACGTGATGATTTGTTTAAAAATGTTGTAACTTGGTTATGGTCATGAGCCACATGCTTAATGCCTTGTTCTGAGAAATCGACTTTGATAATAGGCCAAATAAGTTATAAGATTCATCCGAAGTCTCTGTCGAAAAGACGAAGCTATGTTCTTTTGACATGTAAAAATATTTTCAAGTTCTATTTATACTAAAAACACTTGCTTGGTTTTTCTAAAAAGGTTATGTTTTTCAACCTTGTTTGTTTAAGAGTTTGATGGAATCCTATTTGAACTGATAAATGCTAAGGATAATATTGTGAGAATTGAAAAGAAGACAGAAAAACATGAAAACCCTAGTTTATTCTATGACTAAAAGAAAATAGAAATGAAATCAACTACAGAAAGATATTATTTAAATTTCAACTACTACGGTTTCCTAAATACTGTGTAACAGAATGCTAGATTTTGTTACTTAGATAAGATATATGTTTTGTTTCCAAGATATATAGACTTGATAAAAGTAATGAGTAATAATACTGTGTACTTAGGAATATAATTATTTTTGCAGTTGTAAATAAATACTTGAATACTGTGTTTCCGAAGTAAATTCAATACTTGGATATAAATACTGTTTATTTTCATGATAAATGTACTTACTAACAGTAAGGGATAACAGTACTGTATATTTAGGAAGTAAATATTTTTAGAGTTGTTTAAATTCAATACATTTTGATGAAAGAAATACAGTGAACATGAAACATTTAGCTAATGAAAAGGATGATAAGAGAAAGACATAGGTTTATGTTAATTGATACAGAATATTAATGGTAGGAAATCTAACGAAATATACTAGAGTTGATCTATTCATTCAATTGGCAGTTTGCCTATCAAATCATATTCATTAATTTCTTCTTTGTACTAGAGTACGATGCAGATCCATTAGCATGGGGAAAAATTCAAAGAATATTTATTCAATTTATCATTGCTATTCATAATTCTAATTAGGCTTAGAAACTGAAAATAGATGCATCTGAACAAGAACACATTCTGTAAATAAGAATTAAATACTTGTAAATAAGAAAATTTATCTACTTAATAATAGATAAGCAATTAGAACCTGTAGATGAAGATAGGGCTAAAAAACGTCGAAGGAGGCCTGTTCCTCCCAACCTTTTTCCAAAAGAAGCAGCAAAACTCCTGGTTTTGGTGGACCCTTGAGCCTGTTTACTGAACCATTAAGTAGATGGAATCTATGTAGAAGCAAGGCACTCAAATATGCTTTCAGCACTGAGCATCAAACTCATGTACTCAAAACATGCCTTCAGCACTGAGCATCAAACTCCTGAACTCAATAGAGTTTGGCAGACTCACAACATGATCAAAAACTTAGCATATCCCCTCATCAAATCTCTTGGGTGCAAACACAGCAAAACCCCAAGGTAAATTTCCTTGTCAGGAAAAGTGATGAACCTCAGTTCATAATTTGATGGCTATTATATAGACTGCCTAAGTCTTTAGTGGTCAGTTTGGAATAAATGAGCCTCAAGCTCCAGTCCCACTGTCCATTGCACTATGACCACATTTAAAGGGAGTTGTCCCATACCAACAGCTAGTTAGTTGCATCATGATGCTGCCACTTGTCCATTTCCTTCTACCCCAAATTACATTCCACCTAGTGGGTCAGTAACCACTCTTTCAACAGTCCCCTTAGGTGTTTGTCTCCTATTTTATTTATGAAATAATAAAATATTGTGCAAATTATAGTTATCCTTGGACACTTGTCCAACATAAAACTTTACAATAAAAGTTAACATATTGTTTCCAACATAAAATGTTCTTCAACAAAAAGGGTATGTTACAATTCCAGGACCACATATTACATTTCCTCAGTAATCACCTGCATCTCCTGCTATCATCTCATTGTATCTAGATCATCTCATCATCTCATGTAGAGAGCAGCCGAGGTGCATACATCATGTCCATCAGAGAACCTGCATCTTCCACCTAGTGGATACATAATAGGAAAATTTTGTCTTCCAACTAGTCAATATATCCCAGATGTATTATGTCTCTCTCTCAGTCATCCTGCGTCTCCCACCAAGTGGGTACAACCCAGGGACATATACGTCTTCCAGCCCATGGATAAAGCCCATATATATTACAACTCTCTCGGTCAACGTGTGTCTTCCACCCCGTGGATACAGCCCATATGTATTATAACTCTCTTGGTCAACCTATGTCTTCAAACATGTGGATACAACCGAGGAACATCCTAGATACATTACGTCCTTGCAAACCACTCGCGTCTTCCACCATCTAAGATACAGCCCAGGCGCATTCCAGATGCTTTATGACCCATGGAACTACCAATGTTTTCAAACATGTCACTACTACATATGGCTCAAAATTCCCATGAAAGTTTGCCACGAAACAGTTAAAATAGATGTTTTCGTGGAAAAACAGTTTAAATTTTTGGAAAAAAATGAAAATTCCCCCGACGATCATCGCTATAGCTACGGATGGACTTTTCATCGCTAAAGCCATGGATTGGTACACATTTATAGGTTTATATTGTATGGTAGAATTTGGTTAGAAACCCGCATTATATGGTCTCCCGATACTACTGGGCCACGACCAGAGCAAATTGTGATACACGACAACTATTTATGCCCAGATAATAAATGTGACCACACGGCAACGATTTATGACCAACAATAAAACCCATCTGATGGCTCGATCAATGAGTTTTGTTAATTCTTCCACTGCATAGAGGTAAATGCGACCGATTCTGCTAATATACTAGAATGAGATACTAATTTTGACTAGCCACATTCAACATTCAATGGATTTTATCCTCCTTATACCTGTGCCATGAAACCTTGATTTGGCTCCAAATTTTTGTCTTTGGCGGGATAGGCTGGGGTTTCTTTGGGTCGGAGAGGCCATTGCATTTGAAAGGGGCATGAAATCCGGGTTTAGGAGATTTAATAACTTACAGTGATTGGAAATTTCAATGACACCTATTAAAATTTTTGGGGATTTGGAAAATTCACTATATATTTGCACTTGTTGCAATGGAGAAAGGAACTGCATTGGATATAACTTGGAGGCTCTTGAAGAGGCGAGCGAGGGCGAAGGATTCTACAGCAGTGGAGTTCAAATCCAATTTTGTTGATGTATATGTAACTTCAGAATGTATTTCACCCATGTATTTCATATATGTATTTTGTACTCCTATAGAGATGACATTATTCCTCTATACGAAAGTGTTTGTATTCCTATAGAGATGTTATTATTCCTCTATATGGAAGTGTCGTCATTTATGTTGTAAGTGTCGTAACTTATACTTGATGGGTTATTAGACCACCTTATTGGGGTCGGCCCTGTATAAGTCATGTGGGTCGAGGGTTATTAGACCACCAAGTGTGGGGTCGGCCTGGAGCAAGTTAACCATGGGTTAAGCTAGACATGTAGGCCCCATTAGTTTATTGGGAAAGACAGAACAAGTATAAATAGAGATCAGGAGATCTCTATTTGATCATTCCTTCACACACTTCTCTCATTTGGAAAGTGGCACACTTATGAGGAGGAGGCTCTGCTGCTAGGAGAAGACTATGTCTTGTATTCTAGTTGTATCATTGCTCTATCTATCTCTAAGGAAGTTATTGGGGTTTTTCACCTTTATGGTTTTCCCTAAGTAAACTCTGTGTCTCTTGTGTGCTTGCATTATTGTGTCCATGTTTGATATGTTGTAGATTTGCTATACATGTTGTTCTCTCAGTTAAGATCCTAGATCAGATTGAAGTAAATTCTAAAAATTTAACATGGTATCAGAGCTATCTTGAAAGAAGGCATGATATGGCATGTATGACGCTTGTTGCACTTACGATGCTAGGGCTTGATATAGAAAAAACCATTCATCGTAGAACTTTCGCTATAAATCCATTTTGGAGAAGTTTTCGTATCTAAAAATTTTACAGGTTGACTATCAGATCCCCATGTACCTTGGTTCCAAAGGACAACTTATAATTCGTTGTACTTTGTGATTTATGATCTGTACAATATAGGGTTTCTGCCTCTTCCAGATCTCAGTCATAAATAGGTGACCTTGGAAAAAAGGTCATAACTTGGGCTAGGAAGCTCCAAATGAAATTTCGTAAAACGTGGCAGGTAGTACACAGAATGTAATATTTGAAAACAAGTTGTAAGAGGCCGAAGTTGAACCAGTGACACATGAAACACCGTACAAGTTTGCTCTCCTATTTTATCCCATAAACAGGTCACATTGCGACACTTGGAATAAATCTCTCTCAGAGAGTCCAATTGAGGTAAGACCTGTCGGGATGGAAAGATGACAGGTCGGGCTATCTCAAGAAAATTGTTCAGACCCTGTGGATCAAAAAATTCATAGTTACACCAGAAATAATTAGGTACATATTTCTATCATAACAAAATTATTTTTGAGCACCTTCATTCATGGCTTCCGAAATTTAGGGTTTCGGAGAAATTTGGAATTTTTTTAATCGGAGACTACGGTTGAATGCCACTCATCAAAATAGAAATTTAGAGACCAAGTTCAGACTTTTTGGTTGGGCAGAGGACCGGGCTTGATCACACCCTAGTTCGGGACTTTGATTGGAAAAGTGGAAAATTAGGGCTTCTGCAAAAATGGGAATTTTTGAAATCTGTGACCACAGCTGGAAGCTCCTCAGAAAAATAGAAGCTTATAGTGTTGGATCAAACCTTTTTATTGGGCAGAAGATTGGGCTTCATCAAACCCTAGTTCAGGGTCATGTCCAGTGAATCCGAAAGTTTCAAAGGAAAAATTGAGGAATGAAACTTTGCAGTTTTCAAATTCTGAATATACCAGCTTGATCAGCTCATCAAGGGGCATATTTCTATCCTTTCGGAAGTTTGAAATTCAAAGTTTGAATTTTTGGGGTTTCTCTGAGAAACCCTAATCCAGCTCTAGGTCCAGTTCTTGCAAATCAAGTGGATTGGGTTAATCCTAGAATAAGATGGATTGGTGACCTGCATAAGTGAAGAAGTTCCTGTTCCAGAGGGATATGAGGCTAAGGCCTTACATAAGAAGATTATAAGCAATCTCGACAGGTATGACTCATTGAGGTATGTTTCGAGATTTGTTCATGATTAAGTTTATGGTATGTTTGTCTTCATGTTATTACGGTTAGTACAATCTTGATTTTATATTTGTCGTATCACCTTAACAAAATTATGAATGCATGATAGAAGATATTCATTGATTAGGGTGTTGACAATTATGATTGTACTAATGCATTATGGTGTTGTATGAGGTTTATGTTGTCTTCTAACATAAAAGGTACACCAAGAAAGACAAATCATGTTCTACTTCAAGAACATATGATCATGGTGACATGAAGACAAAGATTCATCCATTGTCATGGATCACATAGAAGATCTACTTACGAGGTATGTATAACTTGGTTCTACAATGGTTAACTTATGAGACATGCAGGTTACTAGCACAAGTCACTGAAGAGAACCAGAAGAACCTATGTGGGTATGTTAGACATAACTAGCTAGCATGCTAATCCAGGTATTTTTTTCCTATATCAAGCTAGAATCCTGCCTTGTGTCAGGATCTTATACTGTTGTGTTGTTTATAATGATTATTCATGAAGTCATAGGTTTGAATAGTCATGGTTGTATGCATATTATGTTTCTTACCATAATTGATGATATGACTAACCAGAAGAATCATGAAGGTATACGTTTGAGTAATCACGGGTTTATGTATTGATGATTTAACTAATCAGAAGAGACCTATGATCAAATAAGAATATGCATGAGTAAAAGCAGACTTCCCTGAAACCTTGAATACTAATGTTTATTATCTGTGAATGATCATGACTATACATGTTTAAGATTATTGTGTTTTGATAGTATTAAGATTATACTAATAAATGTGTGATTATGTATGAGACCTCAAGGATAACACAATGATGATAATAATAAGCATGCACAGTGATTAAGGATCGATATAAGTTCAAGGACAGGTAATCCAAGAAGCAAAGATCAATAGGGAGCACACTCTAGTTGTTCCTGCAAGAAAGCAAAGGAGAACACTTCAGTAGTTTCTACAAGGATGCAGATATTCAGAGGGAGTTGACCACTTCTCACAATCCACATCAGAATGGAGTTGCAAAGATTCAGAAGGAGTCCACCCAGCAACCAAACAAAGATAAGTATTTGAATTGTCATTTCTTACATAATGTTATTCAATGATGTATATGCTTATGTTCCTAGAATTAGGTTGTGTATTATGCATATTAGAATAGTTGCATTGATCAACAGTATACTACTAATATACATGGGTAAATGGCCTATGGCACTGTACAACATTCCATTGCTACTTATCTAGAATGAAACCTCTTTGCTGGCATGTTAGGAGTTGTGCACACTCTTAACAATGTTTTGGTAGAGATTGGAAGGCATCTAGAAAGTTACGGAATATGGATAAATGTTGTATTGAAGCATTGGCTAAGATAATTGCATGATTGTATGACATATTTCTTTATGTGTAAGAATTTGTTCTGAAAACTATGAGATGTTTTCTAATCATGCAATTTAACTTGTTGTGTAGGAAAGATCGTATACCATCACTTACAAAAGAAGGACTACAACATTTGTTCAGCAACAAAGTTATCTATTGAAAATATTGAAGATATTGAAGTTCCCAGGATCTGGAAAGAATGCCATCATCGAGGAGTACCAGTCAATCATGAAGATGTTTGGGATGTAGTCCCAAGACCTGAAGGGGAGTCTGTAGTGACTTCCAATAGGATCTACAAGATCAAGCATGCTGTAGGTGGTAGCATAGAGACTTTTTCTCATGTAGCCAAATACACTTCCATTAAATCAGTGCTTGCTCTGGCTGTAGTGATGAAGAGGAAGATACACTTTCTTGAATGGTGTAGTTGAAGAAGAAGTGTATGTGGTGCAGCTACTTGGTTCTGAGACACATGACAGGGAGTCATATATGTGCAGAACTTGGTATGGTAGGATAGATAGCTTTCTATCCAGTTTGGGCTTTACCAAGAGTAAAGCGGATTCCAACCTTTACTACAAGGTTGAGGAAGGCAATCCAGTGATACTACTTTTGTATATGGATGACCTATTTGTAACAAGTGAGGATAGATTGATTGCTGACATGCAGCGGAATCTTGCTGCCGAGTTCGAGTTGAAGAACTTGGGGATGATGCACTATTTGTTTTTGGCATGAAGGTGTGGCAGAGTGCAGATGGAATCTTCCTTGGACAAGGGAAGTATGCAGTAGAGATCCTGAAGAGGTTCGGGATGATGGACTGCACGGCTATGGCCACACCTATGGCATCGAACCTGAAGTTTCTATGTGATGTTTCATCTGAGCCGGTTGATATCACTATGTATCGTCAGATGATTGGGTCCTTGATGTACCTGACGAACACGAGACCAGATATTTGCTTTGCGGTAAACACATTGAGCTAGTTCCTGATGGATACCAGGAGTGTTCACCTGGTTGTTGTAAAGCATATTCTGGGGTACCTAAAAGGTACAGTTGATTATGGGCTCGTGTATGATGCAAATCAAAAGTTTAACCTATAGGGTTATGTTGATTAAGATTGGGCAGGCAGTGCTGTAGATAGGGATCAGGTGTGATCTCTTGGTTTAGCAGAAAGCAGTCCTGCGTAGCACTGAGAACAGTCAAAGTAGAGTATGTTGCGACGGATGAGCAGGTTGCGGATGTATTGACCAAGCCATTGGCCAGAGTGCAGTTTGAGTACTTCAGAGAGAGGCTTGGTGCACTTCAGATTGCGGTTCCTTCCAAAGGGACGTGATGAGTTCGGAATATGTAGATGCACATGAGCTTTTCTGACATGGTTGATGTGTTCTCCCTTGGTCGTGATGTAATTTCTGAGCCATTTTTCACATGGTGGTAGATGTGTTCTCCCATGTTGGTGGTGTAAGTGCTGGATGATGTGCATCTGGGCTGTGCTTCATGGATGATGAGATGATCTGAAGAGGACAATGCTATGATGATTAGGAGGATCATGGATGATGAGCACCAGGATGATGCTCCAGTTACTACTCTGTATATGTATATGCATCATGTTGGATGCTTGTTATGATCAGTTGGATCATTTATGTATATATGCATCATGTTGGATGCTGGATATGATCAGTTGAATCATTTATGTATGTATGCATCATGTTGGATGCTGGATATGATTAGTTGGATCATTTGTATGTATTTTGTATATGCATCATGTTGGATGCTTGGACCATGTATTTGTATATGTATCAGGTGGATACTGAGATCATGTATGTTGATATGTATCAGGTGGATACATTGTGTGGATCATGTATCTGTGTATGTATCAGGTGGATACATTGTATGATCAGGTAGATTATGTATGATGATATGTATCAAGTAGATACTTGGTATGCATCAGGTGGATGCATTGTATGATCAGTATGATCATGGATGACGAGCTTCTCCAGATGACATGCAGCAGCATGTTGCAGTGATGATGATCAGGATGATCATGTGTACATCAGGATGATGTATGGTGAGTATCAACATGATACTTTGTGGCCGTGGATCAGGTTGTGCAGATGAGCATGTATGGGAGATCCTATAGGTCGGAGTTGTGTACCCGTAACAGCCTAGGATGCTATTTTGAGATATTGCTCTGGGAGGACATGTAATTTGTGCCCTGGAAGATTTTAGGTCGGAGTTGTGTACCCGTAACATCCTGAGATGCTCTTGCGAGGTTTTGTCCTATGGAATGTAATTTGTGCCCTGGGAGATTTCAAGTTGGATTTGTGTACCCGTAACATCCTGAGATGCTCTTTCAAAGTTTTTCCATGACCACATGTAATTTGTGCCCTGGGGAGATTTCAGGTCGGAGTTGTGTACCCGTAACATCCTGATATGCTCTTGCTAGGTTTTGTGGTGACCACATGTAATTTGTGCCCTGGGGAGATTTCAGGTTGGAGTTGTGTACCCGTAACATCCTGAGATGCTCTTGCTAGGTTTTTTGGTGGTGGGGTCACATGTAATAAGTCCTGGATATCTGGATAGGATGAAAAAGGCCTCAGATGCTCTTTAGGGTTCTTTCTAGGTAAGAGACTCTTTAAAGGTTTTGTGATGCACGTAATAAGTCCTGAGGATTCCCCAGTATGGCCAGTGATGATGAAATCCTGTAGGTGGTGGGCCTACATCTAGTATGAAAAAGGACTGGCTCTGTAGAACTTACTATGACGAGTACATTCAGAGATTGATTGAGATAGCAGCAGCAGTGACGATGATGATGATTCGAGGATGATGATTCACTCATGATGATCTAGAGAAGAAGACTTGTGCTAGCACACCTGTGTCGAGAAATACCTTCCTAGTTAAGAGGGAGTGTTGATGTATATGTAACTTTGGAATGTATTTCACCCATGTATTTCATATATGTATTTTGTACTCCTATAGAGATGGCATTATTCCTCTATACGGAAGTGTTTGTATTCCTATAGAGATGTTATTATTCCTCTATACGGAAGTGTCGTCATTTATATTGTAAGTGTCGTAACTTATACTTGATGGGTTATTAGACCACCTTGTTGGGGTCGGCCCTGTATAAGTCATGTGGGTTGAAGGGTTATTAGACCACCCTATTGGGGTTCGGCCATGTGGGTCAAAGGGTTATTAGATCACCAAGTGTGGGATCGGTTGGGATTAAGTTAACCGTGGATTAAGCTAGACATGTAGGCCCCATTAGTTTATTGGGCAGGACAGAACAAGTACAAATAGAGATCGAGAGATCTCTATTTGATCATTCATTCACACACTTCTCTCATTCGAAAAGTGGTGCACTTATGAGGAGGAGGCTCTGCTGCTAGGAGAAGACTATCTCTTGTATTCTAGTTGTATCATTGCTCTATCTATCTCTGAGGAAGTTATTGGGGATTTTCACCTTTATGGTTTTTCCCAAGTAAACTCTATGTCTCTTGTCTACTTGAATTATTGTGTCCATGATTGATATGCTGTAGATTTGCTGTACATGTTGTTCTCTCAATTAAGATCCTAGATCAAATTGAAGTAAATTCTGAAAATTTTTCAAATTCCACTTCTAAGGTTAGTAAATTCCATGTTTCCTCTCCCATTGTTGTTCTCACTGTGTGCCTTGGAAGTATTATCTGTCAATGAACTCTAATGTGATTTTGTCCAAGAATGTGATTCAATTGATCAAGTTTCTTTTTCTATTGCCCCAAAGCAATTGTAGTGCTTTGTGTTGTAGGATATCTGGGCCTTCCTATGGCACCTTTGTGCTGGTAGATATTTCTGCTATACAACAACAGTGCGTGGGGTAGATCTTGAAAGACATCTGCAAATTCATCAATAGTTGTTTCATCTCTTTTTGTATTGCTAGGTTTTGAGTCTTAACCTTACCGTGTAATCCTTTCAAGGATTTACATTGGGAAATGAAACATGGTTCGTTCTTAGTAATCCATAGGCCTCATCATTGCATATATTAATCCACTTCAATTTTCCTGTAATTAGTGTTGGTTCAATTTATGTGCCCATTATTATTTAGAACAATCCTCTCTTTCTTAGAAAAATTAGCATTTTGGATTTCTAGTCATAGTGGTTGAAAGTTCTGAAAAGGGGAACTGTACTTTGATCCATTTATGTTGGAGGAATTTGTACTAAATAATAGAGATTTATGTCTCCCAACTCTATTCCAGAGGACTCCAAAATGTTGCTAAGAGAAGAATTGCAAAAATGAAGAATAATATGGAAAATAGGAAATGGTAATCTAAGATGGGGATTTCAAATGGGTGGAAATTTCACTCTTAAGGAAGCCTATAGTCATGCATCAAGACATCACAATCTTCCCACACACCAAATCTGGAATCAAATATAAACATATGGTCTTTGGATAAAATTTTCCACCTTTCTATGTCTTATAACCCAGGTTAAACTCCTTACATGGGATCATCTTAGAAAATGGGTATGCAATCCTAGACCATGAAGGCTTGTGGAACCCATGGATGGATCTACATGGCCATTCATATCTTGAGTTAGGGTTTTTCTCATTTTCATTTTCAAGGTGAAAATCATTGTCATGAAGTGATATATTTTGCTCCCTAGATTTGTTGAAACACTTTGTTTGATTTTGTGGAATAGCATGATGAGTTATCCACTGAAACAACTTACAAATTTTATTATCCTATCTAGGTGGAATTCCCAAGGAATATTTTATACTTTTATCTTCATATGCCATTCTTAACGCATCCCCTTAGAAGAGGGATTATGTTAGGGTCGAAATTACTTAATATGTAGAAGATTTTGTGTACATTTGAGGGAGGGGGCAGGGGGATTAGTGTCAATACCAGATTTAGGCGCCAAAATCACCACCATAGATAAAGGTTTGTCCCATGTTGGAAAAATCTGAGACAACTTTGTTATTTTTTCCAATCGATAATGGCAAATATGCACTCAAAGAGTTACCTATAATGGAAATTGAAAATGTTAAGAAACAATAATGAAATTTCATATTTTCAAAAACTAAAATCATATCAGTATAGATTAGGATCAAAGAAATGACATATCATAATTTCATATAAATTCAAGAAGTGAAAAAGTGTAGATATAAGAAATACTAAATCTACAAAACAAAACCAACAAGCTAGAAATTTGTAGTAGCAATCACATAATTTCTCATTAACAATGAAAGAAAATTATAAATGACTACTTGTTTGATTATGTTCCCTCAATATCTTTCATAGAATAGGAGAAGGATCCATGGATGCAAGAATGTCCAAGAATAGAAAATTGTAGATTCCCAAGTAATGCACCCCACATGTGCCCAAAATAGGTAGATGCATGCAAACACACTCCAAGCATACTACACCATGCGGTGGCCACATGCCAAGCACACTCCTGTATCTAAACCCTCAAGTAATGTGCCCCACATGTGCCAAGAATAGGTAGGCATGCCAACACATGCCAATCACACTCGTTTATGTGGCAAACACACACCAGCAAATGCCAAGAGCTCAAATTTTATTTAAATGCAAAAAAATCACTGAAAACTAATCACTAGTAAACATTATTATATATAAAATAGAAGTGCTAAAAAAAGAAATCCCTAAAAACGGGAAATGATTGAAACTAACAAATGGAAAATGGATTTGGAGTAATAGAAAATACTAACACCCCCTCTTTGTGAGGAACATGTTCTCCACTAAACCAAGATCTTCTCTGAGAAAATCAAACATTCTCTTTGCTAGGGGTTTCATTCAAATGCAGGCCACCTATGAATATAAAGGAGTGTAATCTAAGGCCACCATTTTCTTTTGAACTCTATCTCTTACGAGATGGTACAAGATATCAATGTGCTTGGAACAATAAAAAAAGACTATATTTTCAAAGATCCCGATGCAGTTTAAATTATCACAACAAATATCAATGGGCTCCAAATTCTTAGTGGTCATTTCATCTACCAACTTCTAATGCCACAACTGGATGAAGAAATTGCCATTTACTCTGCTTTCACTAAATTGAGTGCAACTATCGCTTGCTTCTTGCTGAAAGAATAAATAATTCTTGTGCCCAAACTCAAAAATAGTTGAAAGTGCTCATATGTTTTCTTACATTACCTGCCCAATTTGAATAAACAAATCCATGGTCGGACAACTCACCATCTATTGCATACAACATGACATAATGAATTATTCCCTTCAAGTATTTAAGCACATGCTGACATACTTTCCAATGAGTCTGTTGAAGTTCAACTAGGTACTGATTTAGTGTATTAATTTCATATATCTAGCTTGGTATTCACAAGGTTCATTAGAGACCTAATTAACTTCCTGCATAGAGTAGGATCAACCAAATTTGAATACTCACCACAGGTTAATTTAAATTTCGAACCATAAAGCTAAATTTGGGTTTGTTTTCCAACCACAACATCTGAAAGCTCTCCAATATCTAGTGATGATAATTCCCATGTCCAATGCATACTTCACCTGCACCCTATGAAACTTTTCTCCCTAAAATAGTGCAACAAACCAATGTCTTTCATGTCAAACTCACTGGACAATTTCTTCTTAGCCCACAAAATGAGCTGGTCAAAATTTCTAGTAATGACAAGGTCATCTATATTCAAGAATAAGGAAAGAAAATTAGTTTTATAAAATGAAATCTAAATATTAGAGTTTGCACAAGTCTTGGAAAATGGATGGGCTGCTCTCATCCTTTTCATCTGATTCTTCACTCTCCATGATCACTAACTCAACCATGTAGAAACCTTTTAGCTTATAGCAAATTTCTTTGGCTGAGACACATATTCCAACTTTGTCTTTTACCGAATCAACTTATCCTTCCATAATAGCATCCATTGCTACCTTGTTGTTCATTTTAAATTCTTTCTTGGCTGCAGATTTTAGTGGCATTTTTGGAGGGGTGTAAATTGTAACAACTGATTTCTCGACATCATACCTCAAGGCTCCTAGAAATTCCTTCATTCTTATACTCCATATTTCATACCCTGTCCCATTGAATAGAGATTCCAATGCTCAAATGGTGACACTTGGAGATGATCTAGTAGGTGAGAAACTGTGTCAATCCAAGGGTGCGTAAGAACCATATGCCTGATTTCTTCCTTCACGTATGTAACCATGTCCATGTATGAGGGTGGGTACTGAAAGTAAATGATGGGTATCAGAACCTTCATTAGGTTTTCACCCTTGTCATTTGCATGGTACAAGACCTAGAACCAAAACTGGTACCAAAACAAGACTCAGGTACCAAACCACACTCTTGTTCTCAAGCCTTTCACTGTCACAATTTACCTGGATTGTCAGCTCTGAATCTTAAGGCCACCCAACCACCTGCTAGCACTCCAGCGGTGTTTTTTTCCATAGGGTCAACGAGGTTAAATGTTGGGGAGTCTTTTGTTTCATTGTAATTTCCAAACCCTTGGCCTACGATGAAGAAATTGAATCCATGCAAACGGTATTCTCACTTAAGTGCAACTTTGGACAATAACATTTTAGTGTCATTGCCACATCCTTGAGCCAAATATAGAAAACAAATTATAGTTTATGTTATTTAGTTTGCTACATTGATTTTATGAAGGTTTTTCTTTTAAGATCTTACTCTCATCTAGCAACTCCACGAAGGAAAGAAGCCATATTCCAAAAATGTTTGAAGTGACTTGCTGCTTGTAGAGGTGAGGACATCTAGCACAAGTTGAAGGCATTGAAGACTCACCTAGTGAATCCACAACTTTTAAATGAGGTATGAGGTTGCATGTTTTCCAAATTTCATATCAGTCCCTCATTTTGAATCAAGGCATTTCATTTCATTTCAAGGGAGATACTTTTACTTGTAGGTTTGGTCAAGGACTTTTGAAAACTTTGGGATGTTGGTTATTTAGAAGAAGAACAAGTTGAAGATCCACATAGCTTTCATGACATATTTGATGAGGAGCTCTTAGAGGACCACCATTCTCTTTAATCCTGTGATCCATTTGTGAATTTGTTGAACCAAGAGAAGCACATGGTGATGATGAGATGCACTTGCATGAGGACATTCTAGCAACCATCATTGTGGATTCTAAGGAGAACAAAGGTTTGGTAAGTCATTTGCATTTTCAAATTTGTGAATTTAATGATCTAACCCTTGATGATGTGGATATGATGGATAAACCCTTGGAGGGAGAAGAATGTGCAGATGCTTCAACTAGCCCATGTGATGAAGAGCATGACAACCATGATTATGACAACATTGATAATCCCTTCCATATTGGAAAGTATGGATGTGGTATAAGTTGCGTATATTTTGGTGGAGATCCCATCTATGATACCAATAGCAAGAGCCTTAAGGCTAATCCTGTAGATTTTTTGTATTTTGAACAGCCAAACACAACGGAGGTATGTAAAGTTTTCCCATGGTTGATGAACAAACACATGTTATCATCACTAAGGCTCATTTAGTGCAGTATAAAGGGGTTTTTCATGGAAATAATGATGGAAAAATTTTCCATCCATCAATGCTTTCGGACCTTGTCCAAATTATGATAAAATCTAGCTTGAAGATGTGTTTATGATGCTGCAATATTTTTGAGACATCAACATTTTCAATTTTTGGTGTAGTGCATAAATTTTAAGCCTCTCGGAAGAGGGTAGAAACCACAAGATTTTAAGCTATTTTACGGTAGGAAGAATAAGCTCTATTCACGAGAATTAAGATTTATTTTCCGTGTTCCCTTTAGCATTGGGCTTATGCCTTCTTCTTTGTAAAGCCAATTTTGAAAAATAATTTGTAACTTGAACAAGTACATTTTGGATGGTTTGACGTGGGGTTACAGGATATGAAGTTTGAATCCATCCTACCACATTTTTGCTCACTTGTTATGGCAATTTTAGCAGGTACAGCAGAGATCTAGAGTTCTCTTGCACCCTTTGGAAGAGTAAAAGTCCCCATCTGGAGCCAGATGTTGCCACCAAAAAGTGAAGGTCGTTTTTTGAGGTATTCTTAGGCATGAGCATTAACTTTTCTCAGCCCATAGTGAGCTACTAGATGATAGTTAATTATGACGGCTCGCAGATTGTAACAAGACATGATGATTTGCATTGTGTGGCTGCTTGAAAGAGCAGTATATTCACTATATGATCGAGTGAATGTGGTGTGCATGGAGCTGAGTACAGATTTAAGGAGGATCATGTCAGATTCAAATGGTTTGGAGCAAAGGAAAATATGAAATGACCAGCAAACAGGACAGGTAATAACTGCCTTGAAAGAGTTTGGGTATGAGTCATCTAATTTGATTCTAGGAATTTATTTCACCAACAACAATGAATGAAGTTGGAAACACTCTTCGAAACATATCAATATTAGCAAGAAAATTCTGTCATTGGACGAGTTCTATCCCCATTTAATGAAGATAATATGATCCCCTACTTCGAGGTTTGGTTATGCATTTTACACATTATGTGTTCATCTTCTTTCAGACCATTGACACTGCTATGGATTTGAAGAGCTGGATACGAGTAGTGATGCAAATATTGGACTTGTTCGCCATGGAAAATGTACAAGATGGCGCCAGAAGGTTGCAAGTGCACTTTAGTATTGTTTATCTTAGTTCAGGAGCTGCTTGTTGTCTTCACTAGTCTCGTTTGTGGCATACCCAAGTTTGATCAACCCAGCATGAGTGACACAGTGGAATAATTTTTCATTGCACCATCCTTTGGTATATCTTTCACATCAACAGATTTCAATTAATCAGGTATGAAGCAGAGAAGTTGTTCAAAATAATTTTGCACCTGAAAACTAAGCCACATCTTCAAAGGAAATCTCATAAGGATGGCTAGGCCTTTTTGGCACAAAAATGGATAATGTATATCTTTGCATGGAAGCATGAGCATTTTGTAGTAAATATGAGATTAGAGTAGTCGTATCAACAGTATAAAGGATATAAGAAGGGGCCTTAATTCCATCAGAAGTAACAACATCCCGGGTGTCTTGGATCCAATCTATGAATTGCTCGATTACAATGATAAATTTCTCACTGCTGTGGATGTTACAGTTGGGAATAGCTTGTTACGTGTTGTAGTGAAATCAAATGAGATCTCAACCAAAATCTGCATTATTGTATATAGACCTTTCCTCTAGCATTCTGATGGAAGTTGTAGTTAATCCACTAACTGATGTCGCTAAGCAATACCTTACCACACAGTTTAAAGACCCAAGAAAAATCTATGGCTCTTCCTTTGGGGAGTGTTGAGGAAATCTTATCTAGTGATGAATTTAAAGATGTAGTCCATTATTTTGTCCTAATTTGGACGATGAACTTGCATCAAAGTCATATTGGATGCACTTTTATTCAAAGCAGAAGACACCCATAGGAATAGGCTGCTGAATAAACTTACCACAAGAGGATTATTTCCTTCCGGACATGTCTATTCTCAACCTTTCCATCCTGAGCGACAAGGATTTTTTTTTTACTACTCACTTTAATATGGACTAGCTTCCATCTTTGTTGTATTTTTATCGATTGGAAAACCATGGAGGTGCTAGCAGAATACCATGAAGGTG
This sequence comes from Larix kaempferi, assembly GCA_027924585.1. Classification (NCBI taxonomy): domain Eukaryota; kingdom Viridiplantae; phylum Streptophyta; class Pinopsida; order Pinales; family Pinaceae; genus Larix; species Larix kaempferi. Next base: position 8,495,774 of record BSBM01001398.1, read on the forward strand.
TTAGCATTTGTAAATATGCTATATAGTGTAGCAGAAAACCATTAAGGTGTTGGCATTTGTAAATCTGATATATATATATCATATTTGCAAATGCCAAGACCTCCATGGTTTTCTTCTAGCACCTCCATGGTTTTCCAATCAATAAAAATACAACAAAGATGGAAGCTGGTCCATATATATATGAAGCCATGCATATGGAAGCTGGAGATGGAAGCTGAGCCTGCTTTGTGTCCTAGCCTGTGCAGATGCATTATGCAGTTCCCTGAGTCGAATCATGGCATAAAGTTTTTCACCATGTGACATTTCCCTGTTTTCTGCTTAGGTATCTGTTGCATTCTCTTGTCTTCAGCTCAGGCATCAGCTGCATTTCTCTTTGATTTGTGCACATTGCAATCTTGTGGGTGGGTTGAAATCATGGCATCGAAGGAGGGGGCAGGGGAGAAAAATTCATATTTAACAATGCACAACCATGAGAAAGACATATACAAGGAGAAAGTATCATTTCAATGTCACTGAATACAACAAGACTGTCTTTTATACAGAATGTAACATGTCATCTGTTATATAAAAACACCAGCCACCAATTTTCCAATTAGGATGAGAGAAACAAGACAAGAGTATCAATCTATTAGGGTCATGTTGTTCTGTAGATGTAGCTGGTGGTTGGGAACCACCGCCATTCTAAGAAGAAAATTTAGTGATTCCCATAAAAAGTCCTTAACAAAAATTAATTGAAATTGAAATTGTTACAAAGCATGTCACTAGAGTTTCTCTTTTTACCCATCTTCCTTTGCACCTATAAATATGGGCAATATCATCATCTTCCTCATGCACTATGTGCTTCGTTATGAAATCAATGAGATGTGTTACCACCTATATTGCATGGTGTTCACTTAGGTCATTTTGAGGTTACAGTTCTGATGTATTCAAGGCATTATAAGGAGATATTGTAGGGGCAGATTGCGAATGTAACTTTGTCATCCATTCTGGTCTGTTTTTTACCTTAAACCAGCATTAAGAAGTGATTCTGGTGTGTTCTGGCCAATCACAACAACAATGAAAAAACTAAAATTTGGGTGTCAAGGATGCAGTCTGGGCTGATTCTGAGGGTAAAACAGCAGCATGGAGGACATCTACCACTAATTCTGGGTATGTCTCTGCCCCCCTAATAGCCTTAAATAGTGATCCTATACATTGTTTCAACCATTAAACAGCATGTAACTACCCTAATTCTTGAATCTGGGTACATCTTAGACACTTCTGGGCATTATTAAGGTCACAGTAGCAACAAAACCAAATTTTGATGAGGTCTGCCACATAAGCAGCCCTAAACCTTAATGCTGGAACAGTTCCCTCTATATTGACTGTCCTTGACCATATAAAATTCAACTGAATTGGCCTTTTCTATGTATGCTTTAGCACTCGTGTCAACTATTAAGTCATTTCCAGATCTCTCTCTATTCATAGCAAATTTAGCAGCTAAACTGGAAGAATTGATTTCATGATGAACGAGTCTCTTTCGTTTGTACAACTTCTTCTCTGTTAGGAGCAATTCACACTTCTTTGATGGTCCTTCTGCACAAAATTCGTGCCTTGGCTGAAGCCTTTTTGTATTCAATGCATATTTTTGTTGGACAATTTTCTTTCTCGTCCATCTCCTTGGATCACTGGGGCGTTTACTCTCACGTGACACAAGATACACAGTATCAGGTACACTTCCTTTCTCATGGCTAATGGCACATATATTTCTGCTCATATTCCTGGGTAATTTTATATGGTTTCTCTCAAATAAATCTGTTGAATAATGTTTATTTCTCTCATGCATCATCAAGGCTGCAGAATCTGTAAGAGATGAAGAGGAATTAAGTGTTTCGCAGTGAAATTGAGATGCTGAGGACAATGAACTGCTAATGAAACAAGGAAATTGTTTTGTGTCTGCTTCCATTTCTCATGAAGAGCGCACAGGTGCACTAGATTGTTTCTGGTTATATCTTGTCCTTTCTTTCGCTTCTCTTTGGTTCCGTGCATTTAGTAACCATTGAGGCTGGCTTGAGTTACATTTACAATTATTTTGTAATAACTGGAGTGTATCTGATTGGTTCAGAAGGGAACGATGATTACTAGGGGCCTCGCTAATTCTAAAAGTATGTATGCAATCACTACACACTGGTACTGGGAAAGCTTGTCGCATTATACTCGAGTTCTGGTTTTCAATGTAGACTTGGCTTTGGTGGAGCGTTGTTGGATCTCTTATATGTCTGGAACTACTCTGGAAGTAAGTACCATATGGGTTGAAACCTGATCTTGAAAGTTCAATGTGTCCCATTCGGGATGTTATAGGATTACAAGAATAATTATATGCCATCTTATCTCCCTGGTTCACATATGTGTTGGAGCAAAAATAGCTGACAAGAGAAATTAGTGTGTTGGCAATAGGAGTACAGAATGGCGAGGTAGATGTCCATCCTGGTTCAGAATATAATTGACGTCTGAAAGGCTATTCACAAGGAACACAACTTGTTGGGAATCTCTTTTCCATCGGTGTAGGCACATTGCTATTCAATCTCCTCAGTTCGTCAGTTGTATTACATACAACCAGACTTTCCATTTGTTTGAAGTTATTCTGAGGACAATCTGATATATTTGATTTTCCTATACAATGTTGACAGAAGGCATTATGTCCTGAGTATGACACATACAATTGACCTTCAATGTAAGCATTATAATGACCACTGTGCACTGTGTTTGAAGAGACATCCAGTGTGGCTTTTGAGATGGTTGAAGTGTCTTTGCCACTGTCCTGCTGATGCTCCTTTAGGAAATTTCCTCCTTTGTTTTCACCCCCAATAGTAAAATAATGTCCCATCAACCCCATGACTGGTTGTGGGGTTTGCTGCGCCTTTGTTGAGCTTTGTACTTCTGGAAAACTTTGCTCCAGGACTGAAGAATTTTGCTTTTGTTCTCCATTGTATCCATAGTCAACAATTGAATGCATACACATAGTCAAAGTTGAGCTTGTATCTGTTTTTTTAATTGATGTACCAAAAGTTTTAATTTGTGAATTTCCAACAAATTCTCTTTGAATTTGATCAAGATAAAGTGAAGAAGATCATACTAATCCCTCTTGGTCAGGTTTCCTCTGATTAATTTTAGATGTTGAGTACTGGTGGCAACAGTCAGATTGTTTACAACGGATGGAGTAATTCTGCAGGGATGGGCATTTAAAATTACATAGAATGGACTCACTGGATATTTTCAGTTTCCTTCCAACTTCAGAAATATTGTTGGAGGCATTCATGCTTTCTACCATATTGAATTCTGGAAGACTCTTGGAATATTCAGTAACTGAAGGCGCTGTGTCAGTTCTAGAATTCTGAATCCTGTAAAGTTGATTAAAACCACCTGTAGTACTAGGAATATATTTGATCAGTCTTCCCTCTGAATCGAGAGGCATACTTATATAACCATAATCAGAGCATCTGCTTTGAATGAAAACTTTTACTAGATCGATCGCTTTTTCAGATAATGGTGCTTCTACATGATTCAATGTTCTAATTGCAAGAGGAGCTTCTCTTCCAACAGAAAATATTTTGAAATCCCGAGATGAAAATGCAGCTTGTCCTGCCATAACACCATTCAACTCATGAACATACTTATACCTTGAAAGCCATTTCTTCCCTCCATGGTAATCCTTCATGAGTGGAATAAATGTTTCCATCGAAATTGATTTTCCAATTCTTGCATTTGAAAGTGCAGCATTCATAGAAAAATTAGTATCCTGGGGAATTGCAAAAGTGTTTACAGAATTCTTTGACCGCTTTGTGAACTTGTGGCTATCTGTTTGTTTCCATCAAGAATATGAGCTGAGTTCACATTTTCCCCCATTCATTCTCGCGGATCTAATGAAACTCCCTTTAGAATCTCTGGAAAGAACACTAACCTTTTGTTTGAGATTTAATCTAGCATTTTTTATGGGACCTTCTGTTATATTTATAGTGTCTGAAATTAATGTCTCCTTTTGAAAGAAATGCGAATCCTTTGAGTTGGCTCTTCTCCTGTCCACATTTTGCAGGCACAAACTGTTACCGGCATCAACTAAATTATGATTTGAGTAGCCATGTTGGCCCGTCTCGTCTTCAGTTTGATCAACAAAGTCAATTCTAAATTTAGTTGCATCGTGTTGGGGAGAAACGTTTGGCATTATTGAAGGCACAGCAGTAGATTTTGAACAGATGGAAATCCCATGCCGTGCATGTCTTCCTACCATTCCAGAATTGAAATACGAAGCCTCGCTGTTAAAATGCACTTTATTAATAAAATTTTGATCCCATTGTTTAGATGACCCCTCTTCTACCTGCAATCTGCAACTTTCAATGTTATCCCCATTCTGATGTGTGCATTTACTCACTCCCAACTCCTGGGGTTTCTCAGTATGAACTTGAGGTGATTCATTCCATGAAGGCATGGTGTCTCCCACCGCACATAATTGGGAAACTTTAGCAGTAGCATTTGAAATTGTTGCAGGGACGGAAGAGGGCTCTCCCGTACCTTCTTCTACGCTCTCTCCTTCTTTTCTGATTTGATCGATGTTAAGCTCTTCAGGAAACATAGTTGCCAAGTACTGCCGAACTTTAGCCATCGACGCCACCGCATCCCGAGCTACGTCGCAGTGTTGCTCTGAATTCAGTTGCATGCAGCTTGATGGTTGCTTACCGTTGGAATCTTCTCCGAACTTAACCGGTTTGTTTGAGTCCTTTATGTGATGTTCTACACCTGGACGCCTTTCAGTCGATTGAGTAGAGGGTGGCATTTTCGCTGTTTTCAAGGTTTCCTGAAATGCATTTGACAACAATTTTAATGATATTCCAATATTTTCTCGGCTTCGTCTGAAGTTCATAAGTAACATTTAAATCTGTAGCATTGGTTGATGAATATGCACATGTTTAGCTTCATTTTTGGGTTATGCCTAATAACTTGTAGAGTAAATGTAACCAGCGGAACTGTAACTTGTAGAAATTTTAGTTCTGCTGATTGCATGCGTTTAAGCAATTGCCCTTAATTCTGGCCATGCATACGGGTAGGATCAGCTTCCCAACACTCATGAAAAAGCAGTTTCATGAGTAAAATAGCAGTAGAGACTCAAAAGCCATTGTAAATATCTTAAATTTTATATACCACTCAATCTTGGATTCAAACAAATAAATCTCGAAAACAATAAAATAGGATCTAACCTGGCCCTGTTGTGGTTGCTGTTGAGGCTGTAAATAGTTTTGTGCTGGTTGTGCGTAATACTGTCCATAAGGCTGCTAAGAATGTGGTCTAACCATATATTTGATTAAGATTTAGTGACGACATTTTATGAATAAATAAACTTTGTGAAAGTTCCATGGACATTAGATTTGGGGAAGAAAATTGGCCATACTTTTGTATCAATTAAAATATTGGCATCTAGAAAATGTGGAAAGTGAAATTTCTAATGCCATTCTATATGTTGCATAAGTGCAAAATATAGACGGAGTTTCTTTACCAACCTGATATTATGGTTTGAATGTAGATTGTTGCTATTGAATTTGCTATTGATATGGTTGTTTTTGTATGTTGTTGATATGGATGTTGTAACCATATTGTGAACCCTCCTACCTCAACATGTTATTTGCAGCCTGTTGAGGTCGATGTTGATAATATTCCTGTACATATGGACAACTCACACATTGAATTAAAATAGATAAACACTTTTTATGGACCATCACCCATTTTAAACCCCACACATGAACTAAAATTGTAGCACGAATAAGGTGTGCATACATAAGCAGGAGTTCATTATACCCAAATAACAAAGGAGAAAACAGTGACAGTTTTTTCTATTACATGCCAAAAGAACACCTTTACTACTAGAAGACATCAACTGCTGCTAGGGATAAATCTTCAAATTACTTTTTTTCCTCATTTCCATACCCTATCAATCCTACTTAGGGAAGTCCCCCTCGAGTTGCAGAAGAGCCAATCAAAGTGTAGAGAGGTGGTTATCAAGGAAACAATGGGTAACACCTCTAGGTTGTAGCTGGGCTAGCCTATTCTTTGGGGATTTAATCACACATGCCAGTTCAATATGTAATGATGTTTACACATAAATTTAATAAGTAAGAGAAGAAATATCAATCACAACATGCACAAGAACATAAAAACAATCATGGAAGCTCTTATTCAACTCCTAGTTAATAAGCATAGATTTATAAATGTGATGAAAAAATATGTAGGTATGAAGCATGTCACACATCATTCAATGAGAATGCCTCCATTTCTGGTGTTAACTCAACACGAGATAGGGACCTATTCATAGACAAAGAGGTTCATGTGCAAAAATTTTGGAGAACACAATCGCTCATTCAACAGTCTCCAAGGGAATTTTTCTGTTTTAAAACATTGAATGACAGAACTGTGAAACAATTTAAGCACTTCAGTCCCATGCTGGAAAACTACAAGTTGAAACTCTTACTTAATACCTGTTGGAAATTATAAATTTATAACAAGTGTATACATGACATCTCTGTAAGCATATTGAATTTTTGGCCATGAGTTGAAGATGGCTGCCTAGGAATTGTGAATCTTTACTACAGGGCCCCTATAAATTTAAGTTATCCACACAATTAAGTTCATGATGTCTGGCACTTGCAACATTTAGGTTGATTAGTTCTTATCCCTTCTTACTTATCTGTATAGTGTTGAACATATGTCATGGATGTTTTGTAATGCATTCTCTATGGCACATTTGTATGAATCATTTGTAGGCTCATTTCATATTTCTCTTTCAAAGATAGATATGATATATAGATCAGTTCTAAGATTTGAGACATTTCTTTCTAGGAATGGATGTTTTTGAAATTGCACTGCTATCTTAAATATTGAACTTTATCTTTTCTTCAGTGGAATCTGACCTGATTCATTTATGTTGTAGTTTGTGATGAGCACATTTCACTTTGTTTTCCAAGATCAAATTGGAGATAAAGTGCACAAGACATCTGGCAGAAGGGGCTCCAAGAGAAAGGTATTGATGCAACTCATCTTTATACAAATCTTTTCCTTGGGAAATATTTGGACCAACACAAGAAACTGCATTATTTTTTATTTGAAACAATTTAGGATATTGATTTAGATGAGAGCTAGTGGGTGAGCAATGACATTATGAGACCTATGCTATGTGCAAACAAATGCAGAGTTAGAGGAGCAATTTAAAGAACTATCTCTAGAACAGGAGGAAATGAAAAAGGTTTGTTTCTTGTGCTCTACACTTTATTGTTGCTATTAGATTTTAGACTTGAAATGAAATGTGTTTGACAAGATTTCTCTTCTTAACCAGAAAAAGAAGCAGAGGTTGCAACTATTACAGTCATTGAGGGATGAGAATGAAATTTGGAAAGCAAAGGTGACTAATCCTTCTCTTCAAATGTTTTTTTCAATTTTATCTTATGAGAAAATGAAGCCGTTAATGTTTTCAATACTTACCAAAAGCAGTACTATCTTCTCTCTAAATTAAGTTCCAAGGATGGTAATTTTTATTTAGGTATGTTAGTAATATGTGTGGCTAAAATGATCAAGTTCATGAAATGAAGCCATTTGATTTGGAAAACATGAGGTATAAGAAAAAGGGAAGATGGAGTACAAAGATGCAAAGGAAGGGTGTGGAGGCATTAGCTGTGTCCAACAATGTCTTATTCTATATCATATATGTTATTGTGTAATTATTGACCTCCCCATAAATTCCTAAGTAAGCTATATCTTCTAATGGAAAAATAGATCCCTAAGCATGCATGATTTTCAAGTAATATGCCTTGGTTTGGTTAGAATTTCAGAACTTTCTTTGTAGGCCCTGAGTAGACTGGAAAGTCAACACTGCATACTAATAAGATGACTTGTTGACTAGAATTACATAGTGTCAGGCATCATAGATGGTTGTGACTGAATAGTGCATAGTTATAAGAAAACAACTTATTAATGAAAAGTCCATAATTTTAAGTATTTGCATAGATAGTTGTCACTAGGGAGCCATCCTCATCTAGTATTGTCATGGATATTGGTTCTCAATTCAAGGCATCTGAATGTTGAAGGCCGAAGCGTGAATGATATATTTTCCCATTGCATATGTGTTCTACCTAGTCAAAACTGTGTGTGCCCCAAGGAAGCAACATCAAGGAATTTTGACGACTGACATGATAGATTCAACATATAGTCTGTAAGTAGGTGATGCAGTTAAGTCAGATAATGAACCACAGGATATTTAATTTATGTCATAATGTATGTGGTAGTGTTCTATCCTGTAGGTGTCTTCACCATAGTTGGTTGAAAAATTCATCCTTTGAAATGATATTTTAAGTCCATGCAATGATAGGAATCTTTTGAAGGGAAATATCTTCAACTGCTATAAAATATCATGTAATATTCACAGACATAGCGACGACATAGTATAGCAAGTTCCGACAAACTTGCTATACTAGCAACGGACATTTTCGTCGCTAGTATAGCAAGTTCGTCGGAGTTAGTTTTTTAAAATATTGGACTCCGTCTCTATATCGACGAAACTTAGTGGCTATAGCAACGAAGTGGGATTGAAATTTTTTTTTTTTAAATATGAGAGGCCGTCGCTATAGCAATGATCATTTGTTGCTATAGCAACGACCTTTCGTCGCTAGAGAGACGAAGATCGCTTGACTTAATTTTTTTTAAATATGAGATGTCGTCTCTATAGCAACGAACTTGCATTGCTATAGCAACAAACTTGCGTTGCTAGAGAGACGTAGTTCGTTTGAATTATTATTTTTTAAATATGAGAGGTCGTCGCTATAGCCACGAAATTTCATTGCTAGAGCGACGAACAAGGTCCATGCCATTTCTATCTCTACAGTGACGAACGTTGGCAAGTATTGCTACAGCGACGAAATTAGTGCCACAAAAACAAGGAGTCATGTTCGTCACTATAGCAACGAAAAAGTGTTGTAATAGCAACGATTTTCCGTGGGAAAAATGTCCACATGTACTAGTGTGTGGATACATCCTAGGAGCATCCCATATGCATTACGTCCTTGTGAGCCACCTACGTCTTCCACCATGTAAGATACAACCCTGGTGCACCTGCGTCTTCCAGTCACATCACTCCCTCTTTCGAGGAACATCAAACTGGATAACACCAATATTCTCTCTGAAGTACTCAAACATCACTCTTTTCAATGGCTTGGTCAACACATCAGCTATCTACTCATTTGTCGCCACATACTAGAGCATCAATGCTCCTCTCTGCACCATATACCAGATATAATGGTACTTGATCTAAATATGCTTCGACTTGTCATGGAACATCAAGTTCTCAAACAACTTTACACAACTCTGGTTGTCACAAAAGATACAAGTATCCTCTAACTCGAGATCAAATAAATATAACAGTAGCTTCCAAAGCCATACTACCTCAAAACTAGTCGAAAATGCTGCAACATACTTTGCTTCAGTTGCGCTCAGTGCCACACATGACTGCTTCTTGCGAAACCAAGAGATCATACTGGATCCCAAACTAAAGCAGCATCCTGAATTTCTCTTCCTATCTATGACACTTCCTTCCCAATCTGAATCAACATAATCATGCAGGTTAATATTTTGATTCGTCACATATTTGAGCCCATACTGAATTGTACCCTTTAGGTACCTCAATATATGTTTTGTAGTCATCAGGTGAACATGCCTGGGATCCGTCAGGAACTGGCTCAAGGTGTTCATAGAAAATCATATGTTTGGACTCATTTCGTCAAGTACATCAACGAACCAATCATATGCCTGTACATTATGGCATCAACTATCTTTAATGAAGCATCACACAGTAGCTTCAAGTTCGATGCCATTGGTGTGTCCATTTCCTTGCATCCCATCATTCTAAACCTTTTCAAAATATCCACTGCATACTTTCTTTGACCAAGGAAAATTCCATCTATACTTAGCCACACCTCCATGCCTAAGAAGTAGTGCATCATTCCGAGGTCTTTCATCTCGAATTCTACGAGAGGCATTCTATTTGTATTTTCAATGAGCTCATCCTCTCCTATTACAAACATGTCATCTATATATAGTAGTAGCATCACTGGTCTGCAGCCCTCAACCTTGAAGTAAAGGTTGGAATATAATTTACTCTTGGTAAATCCTAAGCTCATCAGGAACAGTTTATCTTGTCGTACCATGTCCTCGGTACCTGTCTCAAAATGTACCACATATACTTCCTCTTCATGAGGGAAGACATCCGATATTCACTATGACCAAATCCCTGAGATACTGGGGAAATCACCTTTTCCACTAATAGAGGCTATGTGATAATGTCTATCCATCTGTGTTGTAGTCACTCCCTCTAAGGCATATCTTTAATGCTCCCTTTGTAACTAAGCACTATCCTCCCTCTACATCTTGTACTCTCTGCATCAAGACATTCTTCACTGGAGTTACTGGTAGCCTTCTCTTCTGATGATCTTCTGTGTATCCATCTATGTCATCTATGGATACCGAGATATTGAATTTTGATGCAAGTTATCTCTTGCACCCATCTATGAAATTCTCATATTCAAGCTTGTACAAAAGGTTGATCTCCCATCACTCTACGTGATGCTCAATCTCATCATGCTATCCCATGGGTTCCTTATGATCCCATACAAAACCTTCTTCAATCTGCGCACATGTGGTTCTCTGTAGAGAGTCCCGAATTTTGCAGGTTGATCGATATACACTTCTACTTTGATTACACCATATATCTAGTGTAATATCCACCACTGGGGAAGTGTGTCTGGCCACTTGAGAAACATCTTGTCATAGTCGACTCCCTCTTGCATATAAAACACTTTCCTTGTACTAATGCTTGATTTCATAAATCTTCTTAAATGTTGTATCTGAACCATCATCACTTGTTCTTCAAAACAAATCTCATCATTATTCTCTTTTAGGTACATGATCTTTTCTACAAGTCAAATTCAGTTGCGTGGTTAGAAACCTTTAATAATTTTCAGAACAGATTCTTATGCATAAAGACATAGGTCACATAGTCATGCAACTATCTTAGCCAATGCTTCAACACAAAATTCATCCATATCTCATATGCATACGGTAACTTTCTAGATGCCTTCCATCTCTACCAGAACATTATTAAGAGCATGCACTACTCCCAATATGTCAACAAATAGGTTTCATTCTAGATAAGTAGCAATGGAATGTTGTACAACACCATAGGTTACTTACCCATCACATGAATATTAATAGTATTATGTTCATCATTCTAACATGCATAATACACATCCTAAATATATGAACATAAATATGTAAACAAGGGGACAATATTATTTAAGCAATTAAATATATAGGAAATACTTAACATTGTTTTGTTGTTGGGTGGACTTGCTCTTGATTATTTCTTCCTTGCAGGAACTACTAGAGTCTCTCACAGTGTGTTATACTTCATCATCTGATTCTGAGGACCTATGCCTTTCTTGCTTATGATCGGAAATGTTGAGCAAGTATTCGACACCGATCACTTGTTCTTTGTATTGGAGTAGACTCTGTGTGCCCCTTCTTCTGCATATTATCCAATGATGAAATGGATGAGAGTTTCTTCCATAGATCATTGATCTTTATTTTTTTTTTGGAGTCCAACTTTGTAGGAGCTTCTCCTACTCCTTTCATGTAATACTGAAAATCATCTCTAGCTTCAGCTTATGAGGTGGAACCTTCTGAATGAACCCCTGTAACTGGTTACCATAATTTTTTACAATATATATTCTTCATGACTTGAAGAATCTTCTTTGTATTCTCTTGTTTTATTCTTTACTGGTTCATCATCTTCAACGGTGTGGGAATGATGCCTCTTCTTGTTGGTTCTTCTAGAGGATCCTTGGTTTCTGGGATAATCTCTTGAGTAGTGTCCTTTCTCATCACATGTGAAGCACCTAATACTGGAGAGGTCTCTTCTGGGTCCATGATTCTTATGGGATCTTCTGGGATTCTTGTGATGGTGTTCCTCCCTTTTGTGTTGAAACTTCTTAGCATGAGTAGTTAGGGCTTGATCATCATTGGCCCCCATATTTTCTTCTCTTGATACTAATCAAGCTTCTTCTTGAGTTCATTCCTCCCATAATCTATTGAATGTGATAAGATTATTCCTGGCGCATATCCCTTGAATGAATGAGTCCCATGATCTTGGGAGACCATTCAAGGTAGTCATCGCAATCTCTCCTTCTTCAACATTATCTTCAATTGCCTCAAGTTGTTCCTTGATCTGAGAGACTCTTTTGAAGAAAGATTGAATAGTTTCTGAGTGTTGAATATTCACATTCTTGAGTTGGTTCCCCAGAGTCTTCTTCCAGCTGATGTTCTTCCCTTCATATAACTATGTCAAACCATCGAACATCTTCTTAGGGGTATTCAAAGATAAGACATGAGGGATGAGATGGTTCTTGATGGAGTCAGCAATGATCATTTTGGCCTATTGAAGCCCCGGATGAGTGGGGTTGTTGAAATGGGTTCCAAGGATAACAACAAAGGGTGATAACCCAAACTGAAAGGATTCAAAAGGATCTGTGCAAGAGCAATTCTATCCCCAGCCTGTTTTGTGTAGTTAACTCCCACGGATACAAAGGCCTCCGTTAGAACTTATGGGGTTTGATCTTGAAAGGATAAGTGTTCCTGTGTAAGAAGGTTGAAGTGCCCTAAATATAAAATGGATCTAAACCTAGAACAAATCTACCTTAAAGTAAATCTAAACTCAGTCAGATCTAATCTAAAAGAAGTGTTCTGATTGTGTGCAGGATAACTTGGTTTGAGTTTTAATAAGCCATGTCACCAGCTTAATAGAAATGTAAAATTGGATCTTTTCTTATTGCTTCAAAATACAAGAAGGCAATGAAAATTAACTGACAATAGTTTAAAGATTAGGCACATGCAAGGTTACCCTGTATCTCTAATGCTAATTGAAAAATTAACATTCATTTGATAATTTCTGTTAGTTATTTGCAAAAATAGATAAATGTTTTAATTAAATAAATTCATTTCAAACATAAATACACACATATCTTCAATTGAGACAAATCTAAACTGTAGATCAATGCATGGATTATTGATTGCAAAAGTTAAACAATATTCATTCAAAAATTAAGGTGAAGAAATCCAATATCATCAAAGAAATTTGATAACACAAACAAAGAAGATGCCAAATGAAAGTAAATTTGATTCATCGGGTCTGCCATAAATTACAAGATCTTAAGTGAAGCAACGTTTATCCAGTCCTTCTCTAGTGATTTTCTCCCCTCCTATCCCATGATACCTCTACCCTTTAAATAATAATTACAAAATAGTTACAAAAGATAGATTCCCCTAAAACAGGGATTACAAAATCAACTAATCTAAGAATAACCAAGGGAAGCTTGCCACTTGGTTCATACTTCTAACAACTAATCAATATCTGGAAAATTTGTTGATTTGAACCCCAACTAAGCATCACAAGTGAAGGACTCGATCTCATTCTTTGCTAACTTATGCCAAGTACATAGGAAAATATGGATCTTTCCTTCCAAGCTATCACGTTTCCTGATGCACTGTTAAACCTTTGAGATCCCTATGTCCTCGAGTTGTTGAAACTTCTCTTTGACTTGCTCGCATCTTCTCTCAACCTATTCAATCATTAAGTTCAGAGGACAAGCCTTCTCAATTAGATCCATGGTAGAAAACTGCAGCTTCTCCATGATATTTTCTGCAGCATACCATCTTCTACCACAAATGGCTTGTGCCTTTTTGATCGAGTCTTCAAACATGTCAGAAACGTTGTGTAAAGCATTCAAAGATGCTCTGATTCTATTCAATTTGAAACTATCCAAAACTGGAATGTCTTCTGGTTTGTCTTTAATATACCTCTACTAATAAACAACGTCATCATAAGCCTTAGAAGCCTATTTCTTTTTGTCAATGTGCTAGTCAAGGGTAGTGGAAATCCACTCAAAAGCACTATGAGTTTCCTGAATTTCATTTAGGAAACTGAATAACTTGGCTAAGAGTCTATGATGTTCATCATTTACTTGATTAGACAAATCCCTAAACTCTTCTTGAGAAAACGTAGAGAAAGGATGAGTGGTTGCACTTGCAGTTGCATCCCTCAGCTGTTGTTCTAATATTTTAATATTCTCCATATTTGCATTGTTTAGAACTTGTGCATCTTGCAGTTCATCTTGAAGAGAAGAGTTATGTTCCTGCAGCTCCTTGAGCTGATTTTCATGCTAACTTCTTAATTCATGAATCTGAGATTCATGTTCCACATTAACCTTGGCCAGCTGCTCCTAAATCTTGTTTATCTATTCCCTTTTTATGTCAATTTCTTTATTCATTGAAATCACTCAATCAAAGCTAGCCCTTGCAAATGCTCCCATGGTTGCAACAATATCCAATGCTTCCCACTGGACATCATCAGATTGTTTGGTCTAGATAACTTGATTAGGGAAAGGTGCTTGCAAGACACTCTGATATCTACTTCTCTTGTTACCGTTCTTCACCACTTCATTTTGCGATTTTCTATAAAAATAATCTCCAAGGGGGACCACAATATCTTCCTCACAAGCAGCTATCAACTCAGTAGAAGATGTAGCTACATATCCTATTGCAATTAGTGGAGTTGTCTGTGTAACATTAGCATTGGGTATTAGCATGGTGATTTGGGAGGTAGTCGTAATAGAAGGGATGATTCCAGAAACTGATGGTACAAAGGTTGGAGAAGTATTTGAAGTGAGAATTTTAGGAAGTGAAATTGGGGTTGCAACAACTGATGGTGAGGAAGGATAAATTGGGCTTTGGACATCAGTGGCTGGTGGTAATGAAGTAGATTGTGGTAGTTGCAGAGAGATAGTTGGAGACTGGGTCTCTGTAAATATTGGTGGTGGAGTGGCAAGTGCAACTGACAAGGTTGAAAGATAAGGAGTGATGCAGGTTAGTGCATCAAATAATTTAGAGATGGTGGATGGTGATGCAACCTCTGAGGATGAAGTGGGAAGAACTTCAACATAGGAAAATGGCAGTGGAGAATTTATTGTATGAACAATAGTAGCGACCTCGGGAAAATGTTCATCTATGATAGGGTCCTCCATCATTATGCTGTTAAGTAAATCTGTAATAGCCTGGGAGGTTTCTGTGACTTCCTATATAATAGGCACATCGGTAGAGAAAGAGCTTGCTGGAAGCCTTTCATCTTCCACATCACTATCCTCAATATTCAATGTAGGTATGGAAGATGCAGGAGTCTGAATCTTTTGCCTCTTTGTTGGGTTACTTACAAGCACCACTCATGCATCATTGGGTCGGTTACTTGCAGCAACCACCTGAACATCACTGACTAGACCACTTGCAGCAATGAATTGAGTGTCAAGCATTGAAGTTATATGTGCCAACACTTTCTTCAACTCACCAGCTGACTGAATTAGGATCTTCTTGGTCTGTTGAACATCTTCTACAAGACCCTTGCCTTTACCTCCATCTGGATATGTCAAGATCATAAGAGTAGCTACCTTTTGTGCTTATTTTTCTTCCCTTTCCTTTCTGACCTGATCTACCAGTTGCAGCTCCATTCTTCTGTAACTCAAAACTTTAGCCTTGAGTTCCTTCTGGTACTGCAGGATTAAGCTCTTCTCCTCTTTATTCTTATCCCTAACCTGGACTTCAAAAAATAAATTCACTCCCAAATAAATGGAGTCATCAGGGATATCTTGATGAGCATAATCTGTCTTCATGTGTTCCTGTTTGAAGTGAGCATCAAGGAATGCTTTGGGATCATGCATCCTTTTGGGAGAAACTCCCAATTTCAAAGAAGAAATCCTCTTTCCCAGTACTATATCCCAAGTTGAAGCTGGAATGACCAAAGGACCAAGATTTATAGGAAATTTAGGCCATCCCTTCTGTTAGGTCCAGTAAGCTTAGGAAATACCCCATCTATCACAGTCTGGAAGGATATCTCTTCAAGTAACAGCATGTCTAGGACTAACCTTGGAAGGAAATGCACTATATTGCTTCTCCAAATTCTGACATAAGAAAAGGATTCTCACGCATACCAATCACCAAGTGTCGGAATTAAATCTCTAGCGTAGGGAGAAAAAGCAGGTGCATCTTCCCTGAATATCTGTTAATAGATGGCGCCAAAGAAGTGGTCACATATATCATATAAGAAAGGAACAAAGTTGCTCTCTGACAGATCTGAACAGTAAATGTGGACTGGGGGTGATGACAAGTTCCAATTCCATCCCATGGAGGGATACTGGAATTCTAAGCAGAAGACATCAATTGCATAGGCCGAATAAAAGAATTGTGGCTTCTTTGGTGTTTTCTGATATTGTTTAATAGATGTCTTTAATTCAGATGACAAGATGAAATCCTAGGGGAATGACTCTCCCATTGTAATAACAGTATGGGCTACAGGTGCCCATACAACTTTAAACATTGAGCAATTAGGAAGACCATAAATCCTGCAAAGGATGGCTGCCAAGAGAGAATAGGGTTCCTTGAAGCATGAAACCGGGTATGATTTATTGGCTCTGGGAATGAAAGTGGTCGGTTTGTTCATCCAAGGCTTCACCATTTCATCAAAGTTACACCTAGTCTTAGCAGAGTCCAGGAATGCATCATTTAGAGGCTGGATGGCCGGTTTAAGGGCATATGCTCTGGTGAAAACCTTAGGGCGAAAAGTGACCAGTTGAGACCCCGAGCTATTATTAAAGGAGCGGTCCTTAGGGTTCACATGGTTAAGAATCCATTTAACAATGTCTATGTAGGGAGGAATGGTAGGCCTAGCAGCTATGGCATTCAGTTGTGAATTCCTAATATTCTCATAAACAGGCCAGTCATTTTGGATATCTGACAGGTCATCATTGTAGAAAATGGCGTAAATTTTAGACCAATCAATCTAGTAAGTCTCATAAACTTTGTCACTGGTGTCGGCAAGGAAGCCAAAGTTAGGGTCTTTGTTCAACAAGTCTTTCTGAGCATTTCTTGAGCTTGTGTTCCATGAAATTTTGAAAAACCAAAAATTTCTGATAAATAAATGAACACAAATAAAAAATAATTCAAAAATGGAAAAAACCCATAAATAACAAGTAAGACAAGGACATGAAACCAATCTGTAAGTGATGAAAACGACATAAAACAACCCTGGTAAAATCTCGTGGTAAAAATATCTGTAATAGGTAAATTCTTCGAAAATGAAAATGATAAAAGAAAATAGAAAAATCAACATATTTATCAATTTTTCTAGGTAAAATCTAGGCCATAGGATTAAAATAGATCGATGGATGAGATCCATTTAAGCGGGATGCAGAAAGAGAGTTGCGGGCGTTTATTTAGCAAATATATACATCCTCTCCACAATCCGCAATCTGCAATTGCGGGTTGTGGGTTGCGGAATCGCAACTCTAAGTATAATTAACAAAACAAAAGTTTCCGCAATCCGCAATCGTGGATTGCGGCTTGTGCAAATGCAAACCTCACTAATCAATATAATGACTCTTCCGCAATCTGCAATCCGCAATTGTGGGTTGTGGAAAAGAAAAACGCGAACTTATTATTCAAACACTTGCCACAATCCGCAATCCGCAATTGTGGGTTGCAGAAATAAAAAACACAAAACTATTTTAAGAGTCTTCCTGCAATCCGCATTGCGGGTTGCGGGTGCAAACAACCACAATTATTTGAAAAACAATGCAGAACGAAAATGTTTCAAAACCAAAAACCAAGCTTCCACAATCCGCATTACGGGTTGTGGAAAGAGTTAACTTTGGGGAAAATCAAAGCTTTCCGCAACTCACAAAAACACACAAAATGAAAGGCATTTTGAAAAAAGGAAAATTACTAACTTAATCAAATCATGACAAAGCAATAAAAGCATGATGAAAAACCCCAAAATGACCATGTAATTTAATCATTACCTTTGCATATAAAAATTTGGGGCTTCTATGTTTTCTTGAAAACATGGGATCTGTTGTACCTACAACATGGCCTTGATCATGTTATCTTGTGATTTTTCTTTTCCTCTTCTCCCTCTAGTTCTAGAACCCCTCATTCACATACTTGTCCAAGTCATTCCCTTCTAGGACATGAGAGATTCTATACTTCCATGCCCGGAGGTTAGCATCTCCTTCAAGCTTATCCTCAAGCTTGGTGTGATTTTTCATTTTGACATGAGAACCTTAAATGGAAATAGCAATGAATTAGATCTTACCAATTTGAGATTCCCAACCTAGTTCTAGAGTTGGCTGACCTAGGATTTGATAGAGAAACCCTAATTTTTTGAAATTGGAATTTTAAACTTCTACTTGAATAGAAATATGCTCCTCTTCAAGCATAGATGATAAATGTACTTCTTTTTCCAAATCTGTGGACGGAATTGCAAAATAACGGATGCCCTGGTTTTCCCCCAGCAGTAATGATAGGGCCAAAAATGAAATTTCTCGTTTTTGAATTCTGCTTCCACAGGAATATGCGCCCTCCTAGGGAGATTTGGTATGAACTCATTTTCATGCTGATCTATGGAGGGAAGTACCCGGAAGAGGAATCCCTAGTTTCTCCCGACAACAGTGACTGAGTCAAAAATAAAAATTATCCAAACTGAATTATGTTTCCTCCAAAAGATGCTCCCTCCTAGGGTGAGTTATCCTAGCCCTCTTTTCTTGATGATCTGTGGAAAGAATACCTTGAAATAGGAAGCCCCAGTTTCCTACTGCTACATAGTGCCTTCTTTCAGGATGGATCTGATACCATGCTATTTTTAGCACTTTAATTCAATTATGTTAGATGTTTAAACTAAAAGATAGACAAGCACAACAAAACACAAAATACACAAGAAAATTCCTTGGGGAAACCATAAAGGAGAAAACCCTGCAACTTCCTCAGAAATGGATTCGTCACTAGTACAATATCAAGGAAGATAGAAAAACCAAATATAAGATGTCATTTGTAGGTTATCTCTTTCTCCTCTAGCGAACTTGTCTTCTCTCTCACTT
Source organism: Larix kaempferi (assembly GCA_027924585.1). NCBI lineage: Eukaryota > Viridiplantae > Streptophyta > Pinopsida > Pinales > Pinaceae > Larix > Larix kaempferi. The sequence goes on from BSBM01001398.1 coordinate 8,514,814, forward strand.
CGTGCGAACTTCCTTGAGTGAGTGTGATATACAAATTAGAGAGTGATCCTCTCTATTTATACTTTAAGTGTGATCGACCTAATTCCCTAATGGGGCTGACCTGTCCTAGGGAGACTCAAAAATACAATTTACATTTATCTTTTGGGGAGCTATTGCCCCAACTTACAATGGAGGTTTTACCTCGATATTCTTGCATGAATAAATACAATAATGACATCCCCAATCAGAGTAAAATCATATCCAATAGAGGTACAATAAAAATACAATAATGATATAATAAAAATATACAAAAGGATATCTTCTGAAGTTACATTTACAACAACAATGTTCATACTAGAAGAGCATGAATTGGACAAGTATGTCGCATAAGTATTTGTGGAGCCATAGGGAGACAAGGAGAAAGAAAAGCACAAAAAGAGCTTAATCAAAGCTAAGAGTATCATAGCTTATTCTATCAAGGATCACATGATCCCACACATCTCATATCTGAAGACTCCAAAAGAGATGTTTGATGCACTGAAGGGACTATTTGAAGGAACCAACATCAATAGGAAGATAACCTTGAGGACTCAACTCAAGCCTATGAAGATGCAAAAAAGTGAAAGTATCTAGTCTTACTTCACAAGGGTCTCCAACATCAAAGATGAGTTAAGTGCCATTGCAGACAAGGTTGAAAATGCAGAATTAGTGATGACTACCGTAAATGGTATTCCAAAATCATTGGAGTAAAATATTCAAGGGATATGTTCTAGAAATAATCTTATATTGTTCAGTGCACTCTTAGAATCATGCACCCAAGAGGAAGCAAGGATTGCTATTACAGAAGAAAATTTAGGAGATGAAGATAATTGAGCCTAGACAACTCATGCCAAGAGAGGCAAGAAATAAGATCATCATTACAAGAGATCACATAAGGGTAACATAGATTCAAAAGACTATTCAATTTTTAGATGCTTCCATTGTTATGAGATGGGACACATTGCTAGAAATTGTCCCAAGAAGAAAGGAAACAAGAGAGGAAATAAGAAAATACATCATGCTCATGATGCATAGGATGATGAACAAGCCAGGAGAATGCTAAAGAAGATTCCTCTAGTGATGAGGAATATGTATTTTGATCCAGAAGAATTCAAACTAGGAAGATGGAAGAACCTATTATACATTTTAGCATTGGCTAAGAAGGGATACAATTGTGATTGGTGATGAAGAAGAAGGGACTAACAGATTCAGTACTAGTACATAGTTCAATGTGATCTATGGTGTAGAAGACTTGCTCAGCATTGTCGATCATAAGAAAGAAAGGCATAGGTCCTCATAATCAGATGATGGAGTATACCACACTATCAGAGACTTTAGTAATTCCTGCAAGGAGACAAGGATCAAGAGGTATCCTACCGAACAATCAAAGATAAGTATTTGAATTTCCATTTCCTGTATATGTAATTGCTGAAATGATATTGTTCAATTGTGTACATATTTATGTTCCTAGATTTAGGAAGTGTATTATGCATGTTAGTGTGTGCATTGGTGAATAGTATACTACTAGTATGCATGTGCTAGGTAAGTGGCCTATAATGTTGTACAACATTCCATTGCTACTTATCTAGAATGAAACCTCTTTACTGACATGTTGGGACTATTGCATGCTCTTAATAATGTTCGGGTAGAGATGGAAGGAATTTAGAAAGTTATTATATGAATGCGGGATATGGATGAATGTTGTATCATTGGATAAGATAGTTGCATGACTGCGTGACCTATTTCTTTTTGCATAAGAATGTGTTTTGAAAATTATGAAACGTTTCTAATCATACAACTGAATTTGACTTGTAGGAAAGATCATGTATCATCACCTACAACAGAATAATGATGAGACTTGTTTCGAAGAACAAGTGATGACGGTTCAACTATGACATTGAATAAGATTTACAAAATCAAGCATACTACAAAAGTACAAATCGATGGTTCTCTCAGAAAGACGAAGTCCACTATGACGAGACGTTTCTTTAGTTGCTAGACACACTTTCTCAGTGGTGTATATTACACTAGATAGATGGTGTAATTGAAGTAGAAGTATATATCGAGCAACCTTCAGGATTCAAGACTCTCTATAGAGAACTACATGTGTGTAGATTGAAGAAGGATTTGTATGGGCTCAGAAGGAACCCATGGGATAACATGATGAGCTTGAGGATCACCTAGAGTGATGAGATATCAACCTTTGCTACAAGGTTGAATATGAGGAGCTCATATATTGGTGCAAGAGAGAACTTGCAACAAATTTTGAGATCTTGTCATCTAGTGACCTAGAGAGATGACATAGATGGATACATGGAAGATCAACAGAAGAGAACGCTACCAGTCTCTCCAGTGCAGAATGTCCTGATGAAAAGAGTACAAGATGCAAAAGGAGGATAGTGCTCAGTCAAAGGGAGGATGAAAGATTGGTTTCAAATGGTATGACTACAACACAGATTGAGAGACATTATCACTTAGCCTCTATCCATGGAAAATGTTTTCTTCCCTAGTATCTCAAGGATATGCTTAGAGTTATAGTAGATGCCTCCCCTCACAAAGAGGAAGTATATGTGGTTAAGTTTGAGACAGGTACCCAGAACATGATATGGCAAGATAGATGGATTTCTAATGAGATTGGGATTTACCAAGAGTAAAGCGGATTCCAATGTTTACTACAAGGTTGAGGACAAGAAACCAGTGATACTATGATTGTATGTAGATGATTTGTTTCAGACAGGCGATGAGAATCTAATATAAGAAACAAAGAAGAGGATTTCTACAAAGTTCGAGATGAAAGACCTGGGTATGTTTCACTATTTCTTAGGTCTTGAGGTGTGAAAAAATTTAGAGGAAATTTTCCTGAGCCAAGGAAAATATGTGGTCGAGATCCTGAAGAGATTCAGGATGATGGATTGTAAGGAAATGGCCACACCTATGGAATGAAATCTGAAGTTGTTGAGTGACAGTACTTCAAAACTGGTGAACACCATAGTGTATAGAGAGATGCTTGGTTCATTTATGTACTTGATGAACAGGTGGCCAAATTTATTCTTTACGGTGAACACTCTAAGTTAGTATATGATAGAGCTGGGATTTATTCACCTAGTTGTGGAAAAGCATGTGTCGAGGTACTTAAACGATATGGTTGATTATGGCATTAGGTATGCATAGGATTAGAATATTAACCTACAAGGTTATGTGGATGCGGATTGGTCCAGGATTTTCATGAATAGAAAAAGCACATTAGGGAGCTGCTTCAATTTGAGATCAGCTATGATCTCATGGTTTAGTACGAAGGAGAAGAGTGTGGCACTTAGTACAGCTGAAGCCGAGTATATGGCATCTTTCTCAACGAGCTATGAGGCATTGTGGCTTCGAAAGTTTCTATGAGTATTGTTTGATCTTGAGTTAGAGGTGACTTGTGTCTTCTGTGACAACGAGAGTTGTCTGAAGTTTTCAGAGAAACCTGTGTTCCATGAGAATTCAAAGCACACCGAGATCAGGCTTCACTATACAAGAGATATAGTGCAGAAGGGATAAATGTGACTCTAGTATATAGAAACATAAGAGTTGTGAAATTCCAAAGGTGGAGATCACTTTAGCTTGAACAAACCTCACAATTTCACTCAGGTAATTGCAGAGAAGAATAGAAAGAAGATGATCAAAATTCACACATGAAACTCAAAGAATGTGAGAAACTGTTGTTGATGCATTCATCAACTATAAGCTGTAAAAAAGATGAAAATACCATAGAATGAATTCGATATCATCCAAGGTCATTCAAATTATCCTCAAGGCATGGCTTAGTCTACATTGGAACCATCTCCCAATCAGGTGTAGTGGCCACCGATAGTCAAAGATCAATCAACTTGAGTATATTTGAAATGAAGAGAAACTGCATTGGTGATTTTTAAGGCTCGACGTTTCGATCTCTCTCTGAGATCATCATCAAGAGTGCCCACCAAAAAAAAGATGATCAAGAGGCGAAAGATCCGCTTATATATGGTTCGGTTTATGGTTTTATGTGAGTGTGAGGTTAATATCGACCTGGTCGGTTAAGTTGGGATACAATTATTAAAAGTATTATATTTCTATTAGGGTTAATGGAGTTAGGTATTAGTAATTTTTAATATTCAAAATTCCAAGTTAAGGGTTAACTTATTATTATTATTAAGAAAAATAATATTATAAAGTTTATTACAATTTTTAATTTTCATTTTTGAAAAAATGTTTTGACTTAAGGTTTAATTTTAATTTTCTAAAAATGTTTTGCCTTAAGGAATATAAATTTATAAATTAAAAGTATTCTTTTAAGGAAATTAAGATTGAATTGAGATTAAGAGGTTTTTTAATTTTCTAAGGTTTCATTTGAGGACTCTAAGGTTAAGGGTGGACTAGGGTAACTAACAATGTGGGGGGAAAATATATCCTCTTTGGGCCTTAGGGGTTTTGCGAGGAGTGTTTTTTGAGTGAGTGTAGAAGGGGAAGCCATGTGTCACTAAGTTTTGTGCTGTCATCTCTATTTAAGAAATCATTAGTCGTGTTGATTTCTATCTTCTCTCTTATTTTTCGTTTAGTTAGGTTGTCTTCTCTTGCAATGAACTTAGTATTCTCAAGACAAATGTGGTGTTGGGTAAGGTGAGTGTGTTCAACTAGGGCTGACTTCTTGTGTCTATCATGCCTAAGCTCTGCTTCATGTTCTTTAAGTCTAGTTACTATGGATCTACCGGTTTCACCGATGTAGGGTTTAGTACAGGAACATGGGATGGAGTAGACACCTTTAAAGTGTTTGGGTTCTATGGGGTCCTTAAGAGAGTCTACCATATTCCTAATAGAATTAGGAGGGGTAAATAAAACCCTAAACCCTCTCTTTCTTATGGTTTTGGACAATCTATCCGTGGTTCCTTGTATATATGGAAGGAAGATTCTTTTTTCTTCTTCCTTATTTTGGTCATTTTCTTTTTTATTAGTTTTATTTTTATTCCTTTTAATTTTAGATATTATTTTCTTTATTTGTTTACTGTCACATCCATTTATTCTAAAGACTTGGTGTAGGTGCTCCAATTCTTGATCAATGTGGTCAATATCTGAAATTCTATATGCTCTTGTAGCTAATGTGGTGATTATACCAAACTTTTGAGGGGGGAAGTGATGTGATTTGGCATGAAGGTATCTTTCTGTGTGTGTCTTTTTCTGGAATACTTGATGTGCTATATATCCATCTTCCTTCTTATATATTAACACATCTAGAATGGGAAAGCTTTTTTTGTTTCCATTTCCATGGTGAACCTAATACTATTATTTTGCTTATTTAGATGTTCTAGAAATTTTACAAGGTTGTCTTCCCCACGGGGCCATACCACATCCGTATCATCAACATAACGTTTCATATTTTTGGTTTCAAGGGGAAGGATTCTATGGCTTGTCTTTTCAATTTCTCCAAGTAAAGATTGGCCACAATGGGTGAGAGGGGTGATCCCATTGCAACTCCTTCTACTTGCTCATAGAATTCATTTTGGAAGGTGAAATAAGTGGAACGCAAGCACACCTCAACAAGTTTTGTTGTCTCACTATTGGTAAGTTCTTTTATGGTATCAATGGCCTCATTTATGGGTATTTTTGTGTACAAAGATACAACATAGAAGCTCACAAGTATGTCTTCCTCGTTGAGTTTTTCTTTCGAAATCTCTTCCACCCAAGTCTCCGAATCTTTAACCAAGGAGTTAGTTTTCCCTACTAAAGGTTTGAGCAAGTTGGCTAGATATTTAGCTACTTTGTATGTCGGTGATCCAATGGTGTTAACGATTGGCCTCAGTGGGGCTCCTTGTTTGTGTATCTTAGGAATCCCAAAGATCCAAGGGACCAGGCTGTCTTTGGGATAAATTTTCTTTTTTATCTCTTCGCCAAGGTTAGACCCTTTTATAGTATTGGTGACAGTTCTACAGATGGTTTTTCCTGGGTCCTTCTTTACTTTTTTGTAGCTCCCACAAGCTAAGTGATCGTTCAGTTTCCTTACGTAATCCTATGAATCTAATCTGACTATTGAATTACCCTTATTCTCCTTTACTATCTTGATTTCTTTATTTCCCCAAGGTTCTGCAGAGCATTCCTCTCAGTTATAGAGATGTTAGGCTTCGGTGTTCTAGCCTGGCGTATGATGATAGCACATTCCCAGCGTATCTCTTCTACTGTGTTTTCAAGGAGGCCATTGACAGCACTTTCTAGGCTGCAAATAAGGTTTTTGATGGGTATTTTGTTCGGTGTGATGGCAAAATTGAGACCATATTCTAAAACATTTTACGAATATTCATCTAAAGGGAGTTTCGATAGGTTAACAATGTTGGTTTTCAGTTTTTTATCGACTGTGTTATCATCATTTTTCTAGCTTCTTAGAGAACGAAGTTTTTTCTCCTGTTTCGTGACTACATCATCCTTCTTTTTGGTGCATTTCAGGATGATGGTTGCGTCTATAGTATCCCAAAGAAGTGGCATGATGGTGTTTTCCAGTTTCACTGAGTATAACTAATGCATGTGAGCACAAATCTAGGGAAGGAGAATCTGAGGACAGTGTAGACTAGCTTTCAGGGGTCAAGTAGAGCTACTCTAGTCTCTGTAGAAGTCAATCTAATAGCTACAGCTAGTTAAATAAGTAATCTGTCCTCAAATCAAGGAACTGATCCTCAAATCATGGAACTAACTGATAGATCTCCTAAATCAGTGTAAGAGGGCGCAATTGTCACTCCCGTGATGAGAACAAGGATGCATTCGTGGATAGGGGGGATAATATTGACCATAAATGGGCTCTAGGGGGCCCAAATTAGGGACTAGGTGTTGGGATTCTCCCGTATTGATGATTGGATGCATGCAGTAAGCATGCAAATACAAATGATGATGGTGAGAATATTCTAATACCCTCGTAAGTCAAACTATGAGGAATATAAATGAAAAAATAGGGCCCTAGTAACTGAGACCAAAGGTCACCCCGTACAAAAATCTAAATAAAAATGTGAGGAAAGAGGGAAAACCGAGTGGGATCAAAACCCCCTCTCAAGATAGACTGTAAAAACACACCAAAAATTGATGCTCAATACTCAAGTAGGTGTGATGCTTGATTTAATTTCTAGAGGTATCTTCCTCTTGGGAAGAAGTGGATCATGCTCCAAAAACATGTGGTTGAGTTCTCCTTCAGTAGATTCAAGCAAATCTGGAGGCTTCCTGAACTTTCTCTTTAGACCAAACATGGTGAGAACAAATCCAAAAATATGAAGATCATTCTGGAACACGTGATTCAAACCAACTGAGGTAGGATCAGCTCCATGAATGTGTATATAGTTCTTTGATATCTCCTTTGAGCCAACAGAGGTGATATCATAACCAAATGATCTATGACATCATGGTGGTGGCTTGGGCTTCAAATCAACTCCAAGACTTGATAGATGGTTTCTTGTGATCTCCTTTGAACCAGAAGGGGTGAGATCAAAACCAAATGAACCATGACATAATGGTCGTGGCTTGGACTTCAAATCAGCTCCAAGAATTGATAAATGGTTTCTTCTGATCTCCTTTGAACCAACAAGGGTGGGATCAAAACCAAAATCACAAAAATATGCCTGAGATTTGAACCCAAGCAAATGGTAGTGTCCTCCATCTTCAGTGAAACTCTAAGAACATGTGCCAATGATCAAATAGAAGTTCATAGGAAGCATGTGATCAAGGAGGGTGAATGAATCACCTCCAAAATCTGATTTAACCTCCAAAACATTCAGTAGATCATTATTCTACACATCAGTGGGCTCATGGGAAGTAGATATTTCGAAACTCTCTTCAACTTCTAGAGTAGTAACTAACATATCTTGCTCATAATTCGAAATAGAAGATGGATCAGCTCCATCAGTTGTGTTACTTTCATCTACATTAGCTACATGGGAAGGGAACAATTCAAAACTGTCCAACTTCTAGAGCAACAGAGGAAGGAATGTCTTCAACATGTTTTTTTGTGTTGAATCTGCAGTTTCTTCTTCATATTGAACAACTTTATCATGAGATATGATTGAGGCCGAAACATAATTAGAGAGAACACCAAAGGAAGTATCACTGGGATTGTTCTCCAAATGGCTAGCATCATCCTTTTCCTTCTTCTCTCTAAATAATCTATCTAATCTGGTCCAGAGATCACTTGGATGTTCATAAGGATTAATGCTGTAGGGCATACTAGGAGACATAGCAATACATATTCATCCAAAGGCTCTATCACAATCATCTAGCCACTCATCCTCCTCTTCTTAGGAAGTAAAATCTCTCTTAACACCAATACACATATCAAAAATACCATGTCTCTTTAGATATGCTATCATATTTGGCTTCCATTCATCATAGTTGTATGGAGAGAGAGAAGGAATTGCTTCTAGATCCATGGAAGTTGTTGTTGAATTATTAATCTACTGCTGCAACTACAGAAAACTGTTGTGACTGCAAAAAATTGTTGCAACTGCAGAAACTTCGAATAACCTTCAAAAACAATGAAATTTGGTTGGAGGTTTGTTGCAGAATCTACTAAACACTGCTTTGGGACGGCGGGAGATTTTATCCAGATCCTTCAAACCTGGATATACCTCACTGGATTTCTCCAGTGAATTTAAGGAAATAGCAACAGGATTTTCTGTGGAAATCCAGAGGCTTATGCCGCCCTACTGAAAAAAAACTGCTCAATAAACTACTGCTACTACTGCAACTTGAAAAGATGTAACAAGCTCTGATACCATGTGAAATTCCACAGGTGGAGATCACTTTAGCTTGAAAAAACCTCACAATTTCACTCAAATAATTGCAGAGAAGAATAAACAGAACATGATCAAAATTCAAACATAAAACTCAAAGAATGTGAGAAACTGATGTTGATACAGTCATCAGCTATAAGCTAGAAGAAAGATGACAATACAATAGAATGAATTCGATATCATCCAAGGTGATTCAAATTCTCATCAAGGAAAAAGGACCAGCTCTTCCAGAAATCCCTAAATTGTATCTAGGCCACATCCAGTATGAAACAGGAGTGGATTTGTGGGAGAGAAATCCCTAGGTTGTATCTATGCCACATCTAGTATGAAACAAGATTGGCTCTATCGGAGATAAATCCCTAGATTGTATCTAGGCCACATCTAGTATGAAACATATCTGGCTCTATGGGAGAGAAAGCCCTAGATTCTCTCTAGGCCACATCCAGTATGAAACAAGTCTGGCTCTGGGGGAGAGAAATCTCTAGATTGTATCTAAGCTGCATCCAGTATGAAATAGGACTGTCTCTATGGGAGAGAAAGTCCTACACTGTATCTAGGCCACATCCAGCATGAAAAATGATTCGTTCTGTGGAGAGAAAGTGCTAGATTAAATCTAGGACACATCCAACATGAAAAAATATGGCTCTGTCGAGAGGTACATCCATCATGAGAAGGGGATGGATCTGTGAAACTTCTTATGATATATAGATTTGGGAGATGTCAATTGTCAATAGTTTGTGTACAAGAAGTGAAACAGTTGGAAGATGATGGTGACGAGGACTAAAGAATACCATTCTTGTTAAGAGGGAGTATTGAAGAATGTAACTTCAGAAGATATTCTTATTTGTATTATTCCGGTCATTTGTATTGTAAACCCTATAAGGATTATTATTGATGTAATTAATCATGTAAAATTCATTGAAAGATTCAATGTAAACCCGAACTGTTAGGTCGACCTGGAATAATCTATAAAAGAATATTTTATTGTAAGTTGTACAGGTCAGCCTAGTTAGTAGAGTCAAGCCGACCCTTTTAGTAAAAATATCAAGTCACTTGATTAGTATAAATGAGGAGTTTGACCTCCCCATTTGGACACCTCATTCACTCATTGAGTCTGCATCACTAGGAGAGATAGAGTCAAGTGAATAGTTACTTTCAGAATTATTCTTGTTTTGGGCCTTTGCATGAGGGATACTATTATACATTCTGACGAATCTATATAGATGAATTTTACTGGGTTTTTCTAACCCAAGAGGTTTTCTTGAGGATAAATTTGTTACATACTATTGTCTATATTGTGCTTGTTTATCTTTCAGTAATCCATATTTTTATTGCACTTAAAATTTAATAGGTATTGAGGAGAAGGAAGAGGGGTGGAAGGGGTGAGGCAGTGTGTGGGATGGAGAGGGAGCGAGAGTGATGGGAAAGGATAATTTTAGGGGCGAAATTTAGCCCATGCGTTATTTTTCCATGTTTTTTTCCAAAAAAAGATTCACCAATTTGCATTTTTTGTAGCCCCATTTCACCCAATTTTGATGGGGTAAACTTTTTTCACTCTAAAAATCACCAAATTATTATATAAACTATATAAAATCCTTAGAAATTGAAATAATTTTAGAAAAATATCGCCAAATATTTTATAGTTGACATTTTAAGAATTGGTAAGATTCACCAAGGTTTATACACTTCTAAATAAGTATGGGTCCTTAAAATTATCCCTGCGGGACTAAGAGAGGGAGGGGGAGGGAGGGGGAGAGAGTGGGGGAGGAGTTGGGGAGGGAGGGAGTGAGAGTAAGAGTTGTATGGAGAGAGGGGAGGGAGGGGGGAGAGGAAGATGGAGAAAAGGAGGTGGTTGGAGGGGGGGAAGGGGGGAGAGGGTTTTTGAGGGAAAGGGAGGGGTTGCAAGCAACTGAGGTGGGGTGGATAGAATAGGGGAAGGGTGAGGGGGAATGAAGGAAGGGGGGTGGTTTTGATGGATCTAGGGAGAGGGGAGAGTGAGATGGATAGGAATATGGGGATGGAGGGTTGGATTGAGAGTGGTAGGGGGAGGGAGGGGGGATTGAGAGTGGGAGGGGGAGGGAGGGGGGAGAAGGAGAGGGAGAGGATAAGGGTATTGGGGTTTGTGGATGGAGAGGGGGAGTGGGAGGTTTTCAAGGGTGATAAGGAGTAAGGGGGATGGAGTGGGGCAGGGGGAGGGACGGAGTGGGGAGAGAAAGAGGTAGACAAAGGGTTGGAGAGAGATGGATAAAGGTGGGGGTGATAGGTTGTGGTAGAGGTAGAGGGCAATGGGAGGAAGGTGGAGAGAGGGAAGGGGATGGTATAGGGATAGGGGGGAAGGGGAAGGGTTGAGTTAGAGTGGGAAGGGGATGGGAAAGTGAGAGGATGGGAGAAGAAGGGGTGAGGTAGCATAGGAAGGGGATGCGATAGGGAGAGGAGGGTGGAAAGGGAGTGACTAGTGGAGATAGAGAGGAGATGGATAGATGAAGAGATTAAGGGGAAGGGGAAGGTAGAGAGGAAGAGAGGTAGGGAGAGGAATAGGGGAATGGGGAGGGGAGAGCAAGAGGGTGTCAAAGCATGAGGAGGGAAAGGGAAAGGGGTAGGGAGGGGGAGGTGGAGAGAGGGAGAGATGGGGGAAAAGGAGAGGGGTATGGGAAGTGGAGAGGGAGAGGGTGTTAAAGCGTACGGAGGGAAAGGGAGATGGGGAGGGGTTGGGGGGAGAGGGAGTGAGGGGGAGGGATTGTTATGCAACCAAGTCTTAAATATAGCATAAACGTAGCAGAAATAGACTAAAATAAAGTAATCCATGAATTACTAATGAAGAACTGAGATGAATAACAATCCTCTTTGAGGGAGGAACCTCCTTATACAATGTACTAAGTACAAAAGACAAGAAAAGATACAATGATGACTAAAATGAAAATATATCCTTCCTATATATAGGAGACAATGGGGTACAATAATAACTGATAGACCCACTAATAGATCCATGCCAATTTGAATAATATGTAATGCACCATAATAAAGGGTTAATGTGCCACTACATAAGGGATAATGTGCCAATATTTAGGTCTTAACATGCCCCTCCCCTTTAGACAAGTGTTTTCCTCAGTGCTTGATTAGTTGTGGATGCTTTTGTATGAACGACTCATCTTCCCATGTCGAATATTCCACTAGCAGGTTCTTTCATTTGATGAGTTAATCAGTAATAGCCTAACTACGTAGTTGTTTTGTCCTTGTTTCACTGATTTGTTCACATTCTAATATGACTCTTCCTTCTTCATCAAGCACAGGAAATATTGTTTGAATTGGGATCTTGTCTCCTATTACCTTCTTTAAGCAAGAAACATGGAAAACTAGATGCACTCTTGAAGATGAAAGGAGCTCCAATTTTTAAGGCATGCTACAAATCTTCTGCAACACTTTATAAGGACCATAATACTTGGGTGCTAATTTATTGTCCTTATTTATTTGCTTCAGGGACATCTGCTTGTAAGGTTGTAGCCTCAGAAATAACCAATCCCCTTCTTCAAAACTCCTTTCACTCCGATGTTGATGAGCTTGTGGTTTCATCATGTTTTGTGACATGACTAGGTTGTCCTTAAGTATGTGGAGAAATTCTTGTTGATGATCTATGTGATCTTCCACGACTTGAAATTTAGATTTTCCCTTTAAGGGATATGTGATAGATGGAGGATGGTACCCATAAAGTGCCATAAATGGAGACATTTTTGATGATGTATGGAAGGAAGTATTGTACCACCATTATGCCAAAGATAACCATATCACCCACTGTGTTTGTTTATCAGATGCAAAGCAACAAAGATAGCCTTCCAAACATGTGTTCACTATCTCAGTGTTCCCGTCAAATTGAGGATGATGAGATGAACAATGAGTGAATAGGGTACCCAAACAAGAAAATAATTCAGTCCAAAATTTTCCATTGAAAATTGGATCTCTATCGCTTAAAATAATCTTCAGATTTCCATTAAATGGTTGAGACAGTGCAAAAAAATGTGCATACTTCATTAGTATATCAAAAACCACCATAATAACACTATTTCCTTTTGACTTGGGTAGACCTGTGATAAAATCCATTGAGACTTCTTACCAGCACTAGAAAGGTATGTCTAATGGTTGTAGAGGTCCTAGGGTCTTAACTGTTTCCACCTTATTTTGTTGGCAAACCAAGAATTCAGCCACGAACCTTTGACCGTTAGATTTAAGACCTTTCCAAAAAAATCCTTCTTTCCCCTTGTGATAAGTTTTTAGGAATCTAGAGTTCCCACCTATAGGAGAGTTGTGTAATTCCGAGAGGACGTTTTGTTTGAGTTGTGAGTCTTTGCATAAATATAAGAGACCCTTATACCATAGTGAATCATTTTTCCACACAAATGTATGTGATACACTTGGATCGTCATGTAGATTTTGAATGAGCATCCACATAGGTAGCTCATTTTTCCTTTCTTCCCTTGCAGCTTCTACCGAATCAGGTTGTAGAATGGAAATTGCACAAAGTAATGCCCCGTCATATTCATCTTTTCTGGAAAGCGCATCTACCACCACATTATGTTTCCCTTTTAGATAGATGGTTTCAAAGTCATATCCCAACATATTGGTTACCCATTTTTGTTTCTCTTCCTGTAAAATCTTAGTCATAGCAGAACCTAGCTACTATGGATTCCTCACTAGTGAAAGATTGCAACACATTTACAAGAATAGGCATAAATCTGTAAAATGAAGAACAAATTAACACATGAAATGGGAGAAATATTTGTAATATTATTAACAGTCCAACCTCAAAATAGGTTAGGAACCTCCTTTTATACAAATAGGAACAATTCCAATCCATTTGGAGTGTTCACATTGATCTAGCTTAGAAATAGCTCAAACCCCCCTAGGTTGACCGAAATTTCCCAAACCATCCCAAACTGGTTTGAAACTACCATGTGAATGTTGGGAATGACTGGACAGGCCCATGTGACCTCACACACATGGAGAATCTGATTGGTTAGAGGTTAGGTAGCTAGAATTGGCTAAAAATGGGCAAAAGAGGCAAGTTTGTCCACATTCTGAGCATGTGTGCCCTTGGTCAAAGAGAATCCCACAAAACAAGGGATAAGAGCACCCTAGGCATGCTGGAAGCAATAAATGACTAGGAGGGTGCACCCAACAGCTAGTTTGACTTGGTACAATGCTCAATTTTGTCCACATTGCCAACTGGTTCAATCTAAATGACCACTTACCCACTAACCAACTTAGGGATGCAGTTATTTAACTATTTGGCACTAATTAACCATTATTTGATAAATAATTAATGTACCTAGGTGTAATATTGTTCTAACACCCCTCCTTAAGCTATACTTAGTGAAATATCAAAAATAAGGCCTTGGCAACTATGCTCAAGTCACCTTTTACATCATAAAAATTTATTTGTCCATGTAACCAAGGTAAGGAGGAAAACCAGATGGGAAATAAAACCTCCCCTCTAAAATGGACATGTGGCATATATCAAAATACACCAATCATCACCATGCATCACTCACTCCAAGTAAAGATCTGAGGTAAGTGAAGGTCTTCTCGGTAAAACACTTGGTGAAAATATCAGCAGTTTGCTCACTGGAAGGGCAATACTATAATGCTATGGTTCGGTCATACACCAAACCCCGAATGTAATGCATGTGTATCTCTATATGCTTGGTCCTTTGCCTATGAACTGGATTAGTAGAAATCTTGATTGTACTTTGATTATCACACCAAAGAATAGTGGGTGAATAAAAAACAATCCCGAACTCTGCAAGAATACCTTGCAACCAAACACATTGTGTGGCTGCATTTATTGCTCCCCTGTGCTCAGCCTCAGCTGAAGATAAGGAAATACTATGTTGTTTCTTGCTTGGCCAGCAAATAGGTCCATATGCAAGCATAAAAACATAACTGTAAGTTGATTTCCGATCAATACAATCACCAGCCCAATCAAAACCAGTAAATCCTACTAGTTCAAGAGATGAACCAACAACATAATGGATACTGGAGTGATTAGTACCCTGAACATAATGGAGGATCCTCTTGTATGCCCTCCAATGAACCTCATGAGACTCTTTCATGTGCCTTGCAACAGCCCCAACAGCATATGACAAATCTGGTCTAGAATGAGTAAGATATAGCGAGCTCCCAACAAGCTGCCTATATAATGAGCTGTCAACTAGTGGAGAGGAACCCCACTCATTTAGCTTAACTCCAGATAGGAATGGGAACTTTGTTGGTTTACATTCATCCATCTTAAATTTGTGCAGCAAATCTAAAGCATACCTTGCTTGTGTGACAAAAATTCCATTGACAATTTACTCAATTTCCAAGCCTAGAAATTGCCTCAACAAGCCTAGATCGGTCATTGCAAATGCACTGTGTAATGAAGCTTTTAATGAGACTAGTTATTTGGTGCTGATACTAGTGATCAAAATATCATCAACATACAGTACAATAATCAATATCAGATCACTAATATGTTGCATATACACATTTGGATCAGACTTACACCTCTCAAACCCCAAAGATAGCAGAAAATTGTCCATTTTTGCATACCATGCTCTAGGCACTTGCTTCAGCCCATAGAGTGACTTGTTCAACCTGCACACAAGTGTATGATCAGAAATAAAGCCCTCAGTATCCTTCATATATATCTCTTCATTTAGATCCCCATGAAGAAAGGTACTCTTCACATCCATGTGATGAACCTCCCATCGCTTGGAAGCCCCAATGGCCAAAACTAGTCTTATGGAGTCCATCTTTTCCACTGGTGCAAATGTCTCTGTATAGTCCACTCCTTGGACCTGAGAGTAACCCTTGGACACCAACCTGGACTTATACTTCAGATCAGAGCCATCAGATCCAACTTTGGTTCTATAAACCCATTTTCATTGCACTAGTTTCCTCTTGGGAGGAAGAGGAACCAAATCCCAATTTTTGTTCTCATGGAGGGAGTTCATCTCTTCTTGCATGGTTTTTTTCCACCTTGGGTATTTAGATGCCTATGAGTATGAATTTGGATCAGATATAATCATTAAATAATATGCATTATTCAGATCATAATTACAACTTGCAAAAGAATTGTGAAACTAAGATCTAGTTTTCCTAGCATCTTGAGGATCCCCAACAAACTCACCAGCAGCTTGTATTGTTTTCTCAGCCCACTTGGGCATTGAGGGAGGGTCATGTTCAGCATCCATATCATCATCATATTCAAATATATCATAATCAGAAATATCATAGGAAGAACCACTACTTACATCATCATCAAGAAGAGGATATGTGCATTCCCCATCACCTTGTTCTGTAGCTTGCATGAGCTCTTCTTCTTGGAATTGGACACTTCTTTCGATGAATGTTTTGAGAGTGGATGGATCAAAGAGATTGTATCCCTCAGCATTCTCTGCATACCCAACCATAATTGACTCCTTGCTTTGGGGCTGCAAGTCCTTTCTCTTCTCTGGGGGAATTCTAGCCCAAGCCTTTGAGCCAAAAATTATGAAATGAGACACATTGGGTTTGTGGCCTAGCCAAACCTCATATGGAGTCATCCCTTCCAAGGATTTATGTGGTTCTCTATTCTGAACATATGCAGCACAATTCATAGCTTCATCCCATAGATTTGGAGACAAATATTTAGCCTCCATCATGCAAGTGGCCATCTCCTTCAATGCTCTATTCTTGTGCTCTTCAACACCATTTTGCTGAGGTGTGTTGGGCACAGAATGTTGCATTTGGATGCCATTTTATTCATAGATATGCTTCATGTCCTTATTGACATACTCCCTTCCATTATCAGTCCTCAAGACCTTCATGGATCTCCCTCTAAAGTTCTCCACCATGTTCTTTAAAACTTTGAAACATTGGAAACCTTCAGATTTTTGCTTGAGAAAATACAACCTACAATACCTTGAGTAGTCATCGATGAAGGTGAGAACATATTTGCTACAGCCATAGGAGAGAGTGGGGAGTGCACCAATCCAATCAAAATGTACTAAACCAAGAGGTTCAACAGCTCTCCTTGCCTTCCCTTTCTCATACTTCTTCTCAGCATGTTTCCCAACAATGCACCCTTTGCAAGTGCCATTGGAAAAAATGATTTGTGGAAGCCCTTCAACCATCTCTTCTTTGCTCAATGCTTGGAGATATGTATAGTTGAAATGCCTGAATCTATCATGCCATAGCTTTCCAACTTCATTGCCATGTGACAGAAGTGCATTTGAGGAAGAGAACCCAAGAAAATGTGAGAACTTGTACATCTACATATCATGGTTTGCAACACCCATTGCAACAACTTTTCCAGTGGAAATTTATGATATCTCCACATCATTCTGAGTGAAGATCACTCTCTTGGTTGCACCAGTGTGTGTCATTTGATATACAGAGAGTAGGTTGGATGCAAGATCAGGTACATACAACACATTGCTGAAATACCCATTCTCAATAGAGATTTTTCCAATGCCATGAGCAGGGATTTCTGAGTCACCTCCCATGCGAATGGAGGGACCACTATAAAGAGCAAGAGTAGAGAATGAATCTCTTGAAGAAGCCATGTGACTTGAGGCACTTGAATCAATGATGAACAAGGATGACTAATATTTACAAGACACCAAAGCATGGCACCTCTCCTTGTCTTCGGAAACACCCTCTTTCTTCTTAGAACTTTCAGGAAGGGGAATGTTATTTTTCTGTAGGAGATGGGTCATCATGTCTATAGTTTTCTTCATGCATGAACTCTCTGGGTGAAAAACCCTTTGATAGTAGCTGCATTTTTTCTTCTCAGCCTTCTTTCCCTTGTTATTGGTAGGATTCGAAACCCCACCAGTGGATTTGGGCCTCTCATCCTTCTTCTTCTTCTCTTGAGGTTTTTGCCCCCTTGGTTTTTGCTTGCGTCTTCCATTTTTTGAATCTCCAGCTGCAAGAACTTGGTCTTTTTGCTTGATGGTGCCCATGAAGACCAGCTTGTCTTTCTCTTGAGTTAGCATCTCCATGAAATTAGTGAAAGATGGCATCTTCCAATTTCTAACTGTGATCCTTGTGGAGTTGAAGGAAGACACAAAAACTGAGTATTCAGAACCTAGTTTGGAGAGAATGGATAGCACCAACTGTTCTTCTTTCTTCTCTATGCCACATTGTCGAATCTACGAGACCAAGCTCTTGAACTTGGTGAAGAAGTCCTGGATGGAATTGAAATTCCCTGGGCTCAGTGAAACAAGCTCATTTTCGAGCTAGTGGCCTCCACATCTCATCAGTCTTTCCAAACAAAGACTCAAGCTTGAGCCAAAATTCATTTGGAGTGGCTAGACTTTCTACATGAAACAGGAGGTCTCTTGAAATGCTGAGACAAAGGAGGCCAAATGCCTCATCCATTTTGTTGAAAAAATTGGATTTCTCCACAGCTAAGTTAGGCTCCACCTTAGTTCCCATCGTAATCTGTAGAGACCCTTAGATCTCATCAAAATCACCATTTCTGCCTTCCAATAGAAATAGTTGAAGGGAGTAAGCACATTTGGGTGAGATGGCTCCATTCTTCTCTACTGCTCACGCACTTGTTGACAATGTTGATCTTCAATACCTGCAAACAACTCTCAAATCACTCAGGAGGGATCTACACTAACAGATTCAAACCCTATTTGATAGTGGGTGCATTCGGGAGAGCATCACACCTGAGAAGAGCCACTAGATTTCTCCAATGGACTCAACGCAACGGCCTCATGAATTCTGTGGTTTCTCCACTGCTTCTGGCAAGCCACTAAAACAGTCTTGCTGGTTCGAATGGTAGCTCCAAGAGATCTGATACCGTGTAAAATCTTAGTCACATCGGAACCTAGCTACTATGGATTCCTCACTAGTGAAAGATTGCAACACATTTACAAGAATAGGCATAAATCTGTAAAATGAAGAACAAATTAACACATGAAATGGGAGAAATATCTGTAATATTATCAATAGTCCAGCCTCAAAATAGGTTAGGAAAATCCTTTTATAGAAATAGGAACAATTTGAATCCATTTGGATTTTTCACACTAATCTAGCTTAGAAATAGCTCAAACCCCCCTAGGTTGAACAAAATGTCCCAAACCATCCCAAACTGGTTCTAAACTTCCATGTGAATGTTGGGAATGACTGGATAGGCCCATGTGACCTCACGCATGTGGAGAATCTGATTGGTTAGAGGTTATGTAGCTAGAATTGGCTAAAAATGGGCAAAAGAGGCAAGTTTGTCCACATTCTGAACATGTGTGCCCTTGGTCAAAGAGAATCCCACAAAACAAGGGATAAGAGCACCCTAGGCATGCTGGAAGCAATAAATGACTAGGAGGGTGCACTCAACAGCTATTTTGACCTGGTACAATGCTCAGTTTTGTCCACATTGCCAACTAGTTCAAGCTAAATGACCACTTACCCACTAACCAACTTAGGGATGCAGTTATTTAACTGTTTGGCACTAATTAACCATTATTTGATAAATGATTAATGTAACTAGGTGTAATATTGTTCTAACACTTCCGAATATAATCTTTGTTCCAAGAAATATTTAAGACTATCATGATCGATTTTGACCTTGAAATTGTTGTTGTGAATGTAAATTTAGAAGATATTCATTTATATTTTATTACTATATTATTATTGTACATTTATTGTACCTCCATTGGAGATGTTTTTCCTTTATTCGGGGATGTCATTATTATGTTTGGTCATGCAATATTATTGAGGTAAAACGTCCATTGTAAGTTGGGGCAATAGCTCCCCAAAAGTTAAATGTAAATTGTATTATTGAGTCTCCATAGGACAGGTCAGCCCAGTCAAGTTAGTGAGGTTGGGCCCATTAGGAAAAAGGTCACCCACACATAAAGTATAAATAGAGAGGCTTTCTCTCTCATTTGGACACAATACTCCCTCAAGCAAGTTCGCATAAGGAGAGAGAAAAGACAAGTTTGCTGGAGGAGAAATAGAGATACCTGCAGAAGACATATTATATTTTGGGTTTTCCATTTTGCTTGATATTGTACTAGTGAAAAATCTATCTTTGAGGAAGTTGCAGGGTTTTCTCCCTTGTGGTTTCCTCGAGGAAAATTCTTATGTATTTTGTGTTTTGTTGTTCTTTTCTATATTTTAGTATAAATCTCTAACTAAATTGAATTAAAGTGCAAACTCTAACATGGTATCAGAGCCAATCTGAAAAGAAGGAATTGTGCAACAGTGGGAAACTAGGGATTCCTATTTCAAGGTCTTCTCTCCACAGATCATCAGAAAAAGAGGGCTAGGATAAATCACCCTAGGATGCAGCATATTTTGGAGGAATCGGAATTCAATTTGAATAATTTTCGTTTTTGACACAGACACTAATGCCGGGATAAAACTAGGGCATCAAAATTTTGGGGTTTTCCTCCATCAATCCAGACAAAGGAGTACACTAACAAACTTTCCTTGAGGAGGCGAATCCTCCTGTCCAATCAGAAGTTCAAAATTCCAAGTTTGGAAAATTAGGGTTTCTCTCACAAACCCTAGGCTAGCCAGTTCCACAACCAGGTTGGGCATATCATATTGGTAAGATCTAAATCTTTGTTATTTCCATTTGAGGTTCTCATTTCAAAATGGAAAATCACACCAGCTTGAGGATAAGCTTGAATTAGCTAACAAATTCCGAGCATGTAATTATAGAATCTCTCTTGTCCTAGAAGAAAATGGTTTGGACAAGCATGTCAATGCAAAGGTTCCATAACCAAAGGGAGAAGAGGCAAAAGCAATCCAAAAGAATAACTTGGTAAAGGCCAAGAGGATTATTGCAGACTCCATTAAATATCATCTCATCCCTCATGTATCATCCTTGAAGACTCCCAAGGAAATGTTTGATTCCTTAACGAAGATATTCGAAGGGAAGAACATCAATCGAAAGATGAAAATAAGGAACCAGCTCAGGAATGTGAAGATCCAACACTCAGAGACCATGCAATCATACTTCACAAGGTTCTCTCAAATCAAGGAGCAACTTGAAGTGATTGAATACAAAGTAGAAGAAGGAGAGATTTCTATGGCCACCTTGAATGGTCTCCCATGATCATGGGACTCGTTTATTCAAGGAATATATGTCAGGAAGAAGTTGATCCCCTTCGGTGGACTATGGGAAGAATGTACCCAAGAAGAAGCTCGGCTAGTAACAAGAAAAGAGATTATGGAAGCAAATGATGATCAAGCCCTAACTGTTCATGCTAAGAAGACCACCATCACAAAAAGATCCAGAAGGCCCAATACGAATCATGGACCTAGAAGGGATCTCTCCAATATAAATTTTTTTACATGTGATGAGAAGGGACATTACTCAAGAAACTGTCTCGGAAATCAAGGATCCTCCAAGAATGCCAACAAGAAGAGGCATCATGCTCCCACTGCTGAAAAGAACTAGAGAAGAAAGGGATGACTCTTTAAATGATGAAGAATATGTCTTAATCTCAACACTCACGAGCACTATCACACATGGGAGAAATGATTAGCTTGTCGATAGTGGATCATCCAAGCATATGACGGGATACAAAGAATCCTTCGTCAACCTATCTGAACATGAGTCACCTCACAAGGTGAAACTTGGGGATGATTATCCATACCCCATCAAAGGAAGTGGAGAATCTTCCTATAAGCTATACTTTGGAAAACCATTGAATATGAAAGATGTTCTCTATGTTTCAAGATCCCAGCATTGAAAGAAAGGAAAAAGAAATATTGGAGATAGTCCACTCAGATGTATGCGGACCCATGTCTTCTAGCTCATTAAGCGGGTATGTATACTATGTTTCTTTTATAGATGACTTTTCCCGTAAGACATGGATTTGTTTCTTAAAAAGAAAAGATGAGGTATTTGGCAAGTTCAAGGAATTCAAAGTGGTTGAAAATCACACTAAGAAGAATATCAAGACCCTACGATCAGAGAATGGAAGAGAATTCACTTTAGAAGAATTCAAGGACCTTTGCAGAGAATCTGGGATTAAGGAGTTGAGAACTCCTTGCAATCCTCAACAGAATGGCATTGTAGAACAAAAGAACAGAACAATAATGGAAGCAACAAATGAAATTCTACATGATCAGGATCTTCCGATGCTCTTATGGGAAGAAGCAATAAGTACAGTTGTGTATGTACAAAACCATACACCTCACTGAGTATTGAAAAACAAGACTTCCGAAGAAGATTTCTCAGGTGAGAAACCAGAAGTTAGCCATCTCAAAATATTTGGTTTCTCGGTGTACATACATATCCCGAAGGAAAAGAGAACAAATCTATATCCTTTAGGAAAGAAGGGATTATTTTTGGGATACAATGACACATCAAAATCCTACCAAATATACTTTCGAGGATTCAAGAAGATTGAGATAAATAGAGATGCAACTTTCGACGAAGATTCAGCATACAACAAATCAAGAAAACTACCTATCGAAGAAAATGAAGAATCTGAAGTTCCTAGAGTTGGATACATAGTGATGGAAGAAGCGATTCAAGAAGATCATAAATACCGTGACATAGCAGAACCACAAGAACCTGTAGATCCACCTCGTGAGAAGAAATCCCACAAAATAAGACCAGCATGCGCACATGAATCAATACAAGATGCAGAGAAGTATGGTGCTCCATATGGGATACATAGAGAAAGCAAGAGACACATACCATACTCCAACTATGTGGCCCTGCTATGTGACATCATTTATAAATAACCTTCACACTTCGAAGAAGCAATAGATAAGAAGGAATGGAAGGATTCCATGATCGAGGAGTACCAGTCGATTATGAAGAATGATGTCTGGGAAATAGTTCCAAGACTAGAAGGGAAGTCTGTTGTGACTTTGAAGTTGATATACAAGATAAAGCATTGTCATGTCTCCTCTTAAACAAATTTTTTTTTTCATGGGTCTATAGACCCTATAGTACTATTTATAAAATATGCCACCAAATGTGAACCTTACTGAAGTTCTATAGTCTTCCAAACTATACACACCCTTATGTCATATGTGTTATAAGATAGAGTTCACTTGAAATGGCGTGTGTGCGCTAGAGTTCTCATACGTCAACATAAATAAACATACTAGCCTCTACACCAGCGACAATCACCATGTTGTCTAACTAAACCAAGGATATATGTAATTAATTAATGGCTTAAATAAATGCACTTATATTCATATTAAAATGTTGTATAGAGAACATGCACAAACCATTCTTTCCCTAGGTCTTGGTTCCTGGATAGACTTACTATACATATATATATATATCTACCACACTATATATATATGCATAAATAGATATTAGTATTATCAATTAATAACATACTCATCATTACAAAACCTTATGATTTAACTATCCATTTATCATGCTTTTGAAGAACTATAGATTAACATGGGAAAAGGCCATGTATTAATACATATTCCATATGTATTAATATTATATATATATATATATAATACACAACATAAAAAAAATAACATGAGATATTAATTCAACATATACAATGACTTAATTCTTGAACCAATCCTATATATTGAACTTCGCACAATTATAAACATATGATAATATAATTTAAACCATATGCAAATAGATTCGTTTTGAGTTCACATAAAATAAAGGTTATATATATAAATACATGGTTATATATTTATATATCTAAATAATGCACTTTAAACATATGGCTTACATAGCCAATATACCCAGCATACAAAACAAGGGTTATATTATATCATATATATATTATGTAGTGCGCCTTTAAAAACTATGGCTTACATAGCCAATACTCCACGCATACGAAACAAAGGTTATAACACATATAAATAATATGTATCAACATACCATTTATGTGTTGGGCACTTGTGAAATCGGACCCCACCACCATAAGGTTGATACCATGCTTATGTTATAACATTACACCATTAAAAGTATATCAAATTATTGAACCACCCTCCACATAAGTGACCATAAGCCCCTATAAAATGACGTGGAGCTAAGTGATGACATAAAGCATTACTCCCTTGCAAGCCTGGATGGAATTTACTGTTACGAAAATGGTCTTATGTGTTCTCGATCCAATCGGCCGCCTGAGTGGTGGCGTGGCTTGAACCACGCAGGCTTGACCACTCGCAAGAGCACATTTTAAACCTATGTGCTAATGCATTGTTGACAGGCTTAAAGTTGCACTCGTCGTGTGGATGAACTTGTAGTTCGTTGCATTGTGGCTTGTTCATGTGGTTAAGGTAGGTCGCTCCATTAATGGAGCTCCCTCAACTAGCTGTGATCGCTGTTCGAAGAACACCACACCAAAACATACCCTGTACCATCAGTTGAATGCATTGATACCGCGATGGTTGTTGATCGTCGATAGTGATCCGATCCGGCGCCTAGGTAGAAGGGAAGGGTTCTCATGATCGATCTGGTTAATGAAAGTTCGCGCCAATGACTCTACATCAAACATTAATTTCTCCCATCACTGGTGGCATGAGTTAACCACCTGCTCTACCCGGTGCAACTTCATTTATCTCCTTTGGATTGAGGCATTCAGGCCATTGTTGAAGTTTAGGAGCAAAGAGCTTCGGCTCTGCGGTAATAGTGGCGAAAGAGTTACACATTCATGGATACGGCTCCTTTATCACTAGGGTATCATTGAACCAGTCTCCAACCATACTTTTGCATTCGTGAACACTGGCAGGTAATTGTATTTCACTTCTCAAGATTTACGTTGCCATGGTTGCATTGTTGACTGTTGGTTAATGCATACGTTTATGCTGTCAATGTTTTGACCTTTAATGCATTGTGATATGATGCAGGTACCATCGGATCTGAGATGCATAGCGAATCCCTCCTTCTTCACGGTAAAGTGCCCTGTCACTCGTATGCAAACTTTGTTGTGTGGTTTGAAATTTCAGTTAACAGTTGATATCTCCCGGAGGTTTAACCTCGTGCCACAATTCCTGTGCAGGTAACCATGACCAAGGTGGAGTGGGGCGCACTCCAGAAAGCTTGCAATTGTTGTGTGAAACGTGGAAGGCTTTCCAAGTTAACAGGTAACTCGCCAACCAACCGCCTCGGGTTTTGTTTACCCCGTTGGTGGGGGCCGAGTTACATAAAATGTTTGGTTGCATAATGGTTAGGGTTTCTTGCTTTCGTTTTTGTGGATAAAAGGGAAAGGTTATCTACCAAGCCAGTGGAGGCATGAAGCCTGCCCACGAAGGGTCCTCGCGGCCTCTATGTGCTCTTGTCGGAAACGTAGGGTAGTCTGCACATTTTAATAAAATGTGTGAGTTCAAGACTCACTGCCGTGAGTACTTATGTAATCCAACGACGCTCTGCCTTGGGAAGGTGTGTCAATACTATGTACAAAAATATGCTCCACTTATTTTAATGGAAAGCTACAACTTAACTCGTTAAGTCTCTTCCTGTATGTATGCGTAAGACTATAAATTTGTTAAGGTGTAAAATGCAAAGCTCGGTTGAGCTAGAATGTCTTTCTGCGTTAACGTCGATACTGTGTGGTTTCTTTTTAATATGATATGCAATGGATATGAAGCTTATGTGACAGGTCCACAATGGCCACATGGACCTGTGGGAGTCAACAGAATCCAAGTCCACTCACCGGTTTGGGTTCCGTGGCCCCGGAGCAAATCCCCGAAGTGTTCATGAATGGCCCCGGGGTGCCCGACTAGAATGCCCGTAGAAGCCAAACCGTGGCTCCATTCACTAATCCGTCGATTTTGGTGGGTCCGGGGTGCCAGGTTTTGGTTAGGGGACCCCTGAAAGCATGCCTTGAAGACCTAGAAGTGGTTCCAATGGGCCATTTCCGGAGCTAGGGTTTTGCTCAGTGATGGCCATTCCAAATTCGCCAAAGGGGTGCATTTCTCGTCTGGAGGCCTCGGGGCATGTGTGGCCACCGTAGACCAGCCCATAATGGCCACGTGGACCTGTGGGAGCCAACGAAATCCAAGTCTGCTTGCCAGTTTGGGTTCTGTGGACCCGGAGCAAATCCCCAAAGTGTCCCTGAATGGCCATCACTGGGCAAAACCCTAGCTCCGGAGATGGCCCATTGAAACCGCTTTCGGGTCTTTGAGGCATGCTGTGGGGGGGGGGCCTAGTTGAAACCCGGCATCCCGGACCAACTAGAATCAAAGATTCACGAACGGAGCCACGGTTTGGATGCTATGGGCATTCTAGTTGGGCACCCCGAGGCCATTTAGGGACACTTTGGGGATTTGCTCCGGGGTCACAGAACCCAAACTGGTGAGCGGAATTGGATTCTATCAGCTCCCACAAGTCCACGTGGCCATTATGGACCTATCCACAGTGCCCACGCATGCCCGGGGGCCTCCGAATGAGAAATTCCCCCCTTGAGCAAATTTGGATGGCCTTCACATTGGGGTCAAATTTGGAAAATCATCGATCAGGCAGGTATGGCTAGAGTTCCCAGCTGCAACCTGCCTAGACACACTTGCAGGACTCCCCAGAACCCAGTTTTGTTGCACGGTTGGAGTTCTATGCCCTCGGTAGGTATCGAGTAGGTGTCCCTGAAGGCCTTTTGGATGCGAAACGGAACGAGCCATAGAATGACGACCGTGGCTCGGATCGACAAACTGTCGGCTCCGTTGGATTCAGGACGCCGGGATAGTGCTAGGGGTGCCCCTCTCCTCCGTTCCTCTATAACTACTTTGAGCCAAGTGTCATCCAACATAATTCATGCTCTGCCATCGGATTTTCCTACTATGATTTGTTTTGAAACCTGCACAAATATGATTGGACAATCTGGCAGTGCATATGCATATACAGAAAATTACACCTGCTGCCAGCTTGTATTATTCCTTAAAGCATCGCATCAGTCATTTCATAAGCAAACTCACTCACTCATAATTTGAAATGAAATTTCAACTATAGGAGCTAGATCAAACTTATAAAAATAAATCAAAAATTTAAAACAAAATAAGTAAAAAACCTAAACAAAACAAAATTATGAAAATAATTCAACAAAATGAAAAGATTGGGAAAAATCGTCAACCAGGCAGGTATGGCTAGCGTTTCTAGTTAGAACCTACCTAGACACACCTGCAGGACTCCCCCTAACTAGGTTTTGTTGCACGGTTGGAGTTTTATGTCCTCGGCAGGTATCCAGCAGGTGTCCCTGAAGGCCTTTTGGATGCGAGACGGAACAAACCATACAATGACGACCTTGGCTCAAATCGACAAACCATCTACTCCGTTGGATTCAGGACGCCGGGATAGTGTTAGGGGTTCCCCTCTCCTCTGGTCCCGTGTCCCCAATGTCATCTTCTACGTCCATCTTGGAAACTAGGGTTTTGCTCAGTAAGGGAATGTGCAATTTTTGCACACGGGGGTCAACTTTGGAAAGTCATCCACCGGGAACGTATGGCTAGCGTTCCCAGTTGGAACCTGCCTAGGCACACCTACAGGACTCCCCAGAACCTGATTTTGTTGCACGGTTGGATTTCTATGCTCCCGACAGGTATCAAGCAGGTTTCCCTGAAGGCCTTTTGGATGCGAGACGGAACGAGCTATAGAATGACGACCGTGGCTTTGATTGATGAAGCGTCGACTCCAATGGATTTAGGGCGTCGGGATAGTGCCAGGGGTTCCGCTCCCCTCCAGTCTTGTGGCCCCAGTGTCATCTTGTACATCCATCTTGGAAACTAGGGTTTTGCTCAGTAAGGGAGTGTGCAATTTTTGCACACGGGGGTCAACTTTGGAAAATCGTCCACCAGGTAGGTATGGCTAGCATTCCCAGCTGGAACCTACCTAGACACATCTGCAGGAATCCCCGAAACCTGGTTCTTTTGCATAGTTGGAGTTCTATGCCCCCGGCAGGTATCGAGTAGGTATCCAGCAGGTGTCCCTGAAGGCCTTTTGGATGCGAGACAGAATGATCCATAGAATGACGAACGTGGCTCCGATCAATGTACCGTCAACTCTGTTGGATTCAGGACACCAGGATAGTTCCAGGGGTGCCCCTCTCCTCCAGTCCCGTAGCCCGGGTGTCATCTTGGATGTCCATCTTGGAAACTAGGGTTTTGCTGAGTAAAGGAGTGTGCAATTTTTGCACACGGGGTTCAACTTTAGAAAATCGTCGACCGAGAAGGTATGGCTAGCGTTCCCAGCCAGAACCTACCTAGACACACTTGCAGGACTCCCCAGAACTAGGTTTGTCTGTACGGTTGGACTTCTATGCCCTCGGCAGGTATCCAGGAGGTGTCCGTGAAGGCCTTTTAGATGTGAGATGGAACGAGCCATAGAATGACAACCGTGGCTCTGATTGAAAAACCGTCGACTCCGTTGGATTCAGGACAGTGGGATAGTGCTAGGGGTTCCCCTCTCCTCTAGTCCCATGGCCCCAGTGTCATCTTGTACGTCCATCTTGGAAACTAGGCTTTTGCTCAGTAAGGGAGTGCGCAATTTTTGCACACAGGGGTCAAATTTTGAAAATCGTTGACCGGGCAGGTATGGCTAGCGTTCCCAGCCAGAACCTACCTAGACACACTTTCACGACTCCCTGAAACTAAATTTTGCTGCATGGTTGGACTTCTATTCCCCCGGTAGGTATCCAGTAGGTGTCCCTGAAGGCATTTTGGATGCAAGATGGAACGAGCCATAAAATGAAAACCGTGGCTCCGATCGACGAATCGTCGAATTCGTTGGATTTAGGAAGCTAAGATAGTGCTAGGGTTGCCCCTCTGCTCCGGTCCCATGGCCCGGGTGTCATATTGGATGTCCATCTTGGAAACTAGGGTTTTTCTCAGTAAGGGAGTGTGCAATTTTTGCACACGGGGGTCAACTTTGAAAATCATCGACCAAGCAATTATGGCTAGCGTTCCTAGCCGGAACCTACCTAGACACACTTGCAGGACTCCCCGGAACCAGGTTTTGCTACACGGTTGGACTTCTATGCCCCCGGCAGGTATCCAGCAGGTGTTCGTGAAGTCCTTTTGGATGAGAGACGGAACGAGCCACAGAATGAAGACCGTGGCTTCGATCGATGAACCATCACCTCTGTTGGATTCAGGACGCTGGGACAGTGCTAGGGGTGCCCCTCTCCTTTGTTCTCGTGGCCTCGATGTCATCTTGTACATCCATCTTGGAAACTAGGGTTTTGCTCATTAAGGGAGTGTGCAATTTTTGCGCATGAAGGTCAACTTTGGAAAATCATCCACCCGGCACGTATGATGATGATGATGTTGATGAGGATGAAGACGTTGATGATGATAGTGATGGTGATGGTGATGGTGATGGTGATGAAAATGATGATGATGAAGAAGATGATGATGATGGATATGTTGATGAGGAACCTAGAGTTAGATTTAGAGTTAGAGTTAGAGTTAGGGTTAGGGTTAGAGTTAGAGTTAATGATGATGATGGTGATGATGAAGACGTTGATGATGATGGTGATGGTGATGGTGATGGTGATGGTGATGATGAAGAAGGTGGTTTAGTGCCAGGGTTTGGGTGAGGGTTAGGGATAGAGTTATAGAAGGAAATTGAATTAGGGTTAGAGTTAGAGTTAATGATGATGATGAAGATGGTGGTGATGATGAAGACATTGATGGCGATGGTGATGGTGATGGTTATGATGAAGAAGATGGTGATGGCAATGATGAAGAAGATGTGATGATGGAGATGTTGATGAGGAACCTAGAGATGCCAATGATGATGAAGATGGTGATGGTGATGATGATGAAGACGTTGATGATGATGGTGATGGTGATGGTGATGGTGATGGTGATGATGAAGAAGATGATGATGATGGAGATGTTCATGAGGAACCTAGAGATGACAATGATGATGAAGATGTTGATGATGATGATGATGATGGTGATGATGATGAAGACGTCGATGATGGTGGTGATGGTGATGGTGGTGGTGATGTTGATGATGATGGTGATGGTGATGGTGATGAAGATGATGATGATGAAGAAGAAGATGATGATGATGATGGAGATTTGATGAGGAGCCTAGAGATGCCAATGATGATGAAGATGGTGATGATGATGAAGACGTTGATGATTATGGTAATGGTGATGAAGATGATTATGATGATGATGAAGAAGATGTAATGATGGAGATGTTGATGAGGAGCCTAGAGATGACAATTATGATGAAGATGGTGATGATTATGAAGACGAGTGATGGTGATGGTGATGGTGATGGTGATGGTGATGAAGATGATGATGATGATGAAGAAGATGGTGATGATGATGAAGACATTGATGATGATGGTCATGGTGATGAAGATGATGATGATGATGGCGAAGAAGATGATGATGATGGAGATGTTGATGAGGATCCTAGAGATGACAATGATGAAGAAGATGGTGATGATGATGAAGATGTTGATGATGATGGCGATGGTGATGAAGATGATGATGATGAAGAGGATGATGATGATGGAGATGTTGATGAGGAGCCTAGAGACGACAATGATGATGAAGATGGTGATGATGATGAAGATGGTGATGATGATGAAGACGTTGATGATGATGGTCATGGTGATGAAGATGATGATGATGGTGATGAAGAAGATGATGATGATGGAGATGTTGATGAGGAGCCTAGAGATGACATTGATGATGAAGATGGTGATGATGATGAAGACGTTGATGAAGATGGTGACGATGATGAAGATGGTGATGATGATGGTGATGGTGATGATGATGTTGATGATCAATCTAAGTGATTATCTATAGGAATTAAGCATCAATCTCCAACCATAAATGAGCATGTTTTAAAATAAATTGCTAGGATACATATCTTAGAGTCTCGAAGATCTCTATGCATTTTTCCATCAAATTTGGTCAAGGATATTCTAGTATCTAGTTAGAATATATTAGTGGAAACCCTAGGTTGATGACACGATGCTTGGATAAGGAAAAAAACCCAAAATCTAGCTAGATTTGGGTGAGCATTGAGCATGGGGAACCAAATCTATCGATATGTGTATTGTTAAATATAATTTTGTTGGGTGAAGCCAATAACCAACATAATCATCATAAGATAAGAGTTTTTTTGGTTGGGGATATACCTCAAGGTACCCAAAGCATGAAAAAAGTTTGGGTGGGCACAAAACCAAGAGAACAAAAAATGTTGAAGAGGACGTGTGGGGTGGGAGGTCGGCCTCCAAAAACTCAAGCATTGACATGAGTGAGGTAGGTCTAAAGCAACTTCTCTCATACCCACTGAGAGAAGTGGTAGGGCTAGTTTAGGTTAGATTAGTGTTTCTAGGGCTAGTTTAGGTTTGTAGGACTAGATTAGGTTTATAGTATTCTAGCTTAGTTTTCTAGTGTTAAATTAGTGTTTCTAGGGTTAGTTTAGCTTTCTAGGATTTTTAGGGATAGATTAGGCTTGTAGGGTTATATTAGTGCTTCTAGGATTTCTAGGGATAGATTAGGTTTGTAGGGTTATATTAGTGCTTCTAGGGCTAGACTAAGTTTCTAGGGATAGATTAGGTTTCTAAGCATTAATGACAAAGGGTGAAATGATGACATGGCAGATGGATGTATCTCTATGTATGTATGTATGTATCTCTATGTATGTATGTATCTATATGTATGCATATCTATGTATGTATGCATGTATGTATAACAAAGACTTGTATGTATGTATGTATAAACAAAAAATGCATGTACCAACAAAATAACATAAAACTACACATACCTCGATGTAGAACATAACATTCTTTGATGCAATTCTTTCTCTTATGTAAAGTTGACTGACCTCATTTAATAAATCCATCTCGATCCTCTCTGTTTCTAATTGTCTCCATCAATCTCTCGTGCTCTGAATGAGGCAGGTGGTAGCATAACTTGGTTGAGCTCTTGCTTGACATTGTCTGAAGATGGATGTTTGTGCCAACGATCAAGTTTGTGAAGTGATACACCACTGAACCTGGTCTTTAATCCATGAATACATGCCCACTAGTCTTCCTTGACTTCCCATCTAGTGTAAGATATTCCCTGTTAACCACCATCGAGCCAATAGGAAATTCAATGCCTTCATCGTCGATCAATGATGCATATAGGGTTTGCTTACCTTGGATACACCGTTCCAACCAATAATCTGCACCCCACTCATTGCCTTTCAGGGCAACAACTGCGTATATGTGTCCTGGTTGTACAAGATCTGAGATATGGTCATAGTTTGTCGAAATCGCTGACTGACCCTCCTCTAACTAGGTTGTTTCAGCAACTGCACGTTGGTCTACTACAAGTGACACACGATCCCATTCATCAACCGAGTCCATGCATTTGCATTCATCCCATTCGCCACTGTTGTAAGGGCTGCAAAACCATGCAAGCTTTCACGTCCATATTTCAAATAAGGGGTTGTTTGAGCTTCGAATTGAATGAAATCCACGTGTTCCTTGTACTGTGCCGCAACTATAGGAACACGATCGGTCTATGTCAACCACCCGCCAAAAATTTCTTACCACACGTCCTACCGCTGATGATGTTTTTTGATCTCTTGCTCGATCTGAAAATGTTGCAGCGCACCATTGAACAACTAATTCTGCATCTAGGATATGAGGTTCCCTGTCAAACCTCATCTCTTCCCTTCATAGTGTGGTCTTGATGCATGCACCGGCCCCATCATGCTCTCCTTTTCCGTGCCCGGTCTCAATATAGTTCTAGATATGTGGAACATTATCAGTCTTATGCAAAGTACTCATCCATTGGAATACTCAGGCATTTTTGAATTGGCCCGCACAACCATCCAACCATATCCAATGCTGATCCATCTGTATATCTCTCTCCTTCAATTGATCATAGAAAATTAAAAAAAAATGTTGCACATCATGCAGATCATGGGTTCTATCACCACTTATGTAAAAGTTTGTCTCCTTTAGTATTATCCTATGGTCATTGCTGCTCTTTGGCCCATGCCTATACATAATATGTACCATGATGCTGACTTGGCTTGAATGGTAGTATTGACTCTAGATTTCATTTTGTGGTTGAAGGGTGTAATTTTCTACAAAATCCACAATTGACACTATGGTTCCAATGGGAAATGTGTCCCTGCATTTTCTGTACTACTCATCTTTCCATCATGCTTCGTGCACATGTTGAACATACTGCTTTGTTTTCTCGTAGAAATCCGTCAAGAAGTCACATACCGGTACCTATTACCATGGAAACAAGGGAAATATTACAATGTGGACTTTGGAAAAATGTATATGCCATAAATTGAACGTGTAATATGAAAAATATGCAATATTAATTTGTACCTGTGACTTCACCAATGCAATCTTTTTACTTTCTTTGACACTGTCTAATTGATAGGTCACGTACTTGAAGCTTTGCATCTCCATGCACATCATGCCAAATTCGTGCTCCTTGATTTCATGAATGTAGTGGTTCAAAAGAGAAAACCCACTGCACCTAGAACATGTCCCATAGAGACACAATTTTTCATAATACTTTTGTCCTTCGGGCCTTGGACACATGATGTTGTGGATAAAGTCTCTTGATGCATTCGGTGGTAGTATGGATTCATTGCATCCCTGCACAATGTTAGTATGCAAATAAAAAAATATATGTTTATATGTGTCATAATAATATTCATATTCTACGTGGTATCTACAACAACAACTATTCCGATCAATGCATATACTAATGTACCATGGTTTTCATTTCTCAAAGGACCTTTGGCCCAGGTTCAATTATGTGTGCTTGTTCTTGAATCTTTCATAGAGTTCAGTCTGTGTGGTGTCAAGGAAGTGTTTAACATGGGGTTCACATTCAGTAGAAACTTTTCTCAGTTTTAGCACGTCTCTTTGGTTTGATGAAGGTCTAGTATGATCATGCCAAAAATTTTGTACTAACTCCTTAATAGCATCAATTAGCTTCCTATCTGCATGAGGCAACCTACCAACAAAAGCCCAAGAATCGTTTCCACCCGGAGTGTCAAGATTTTCTCTTATAACAAAGTACTTTTTAATAGTTTTTCTATTTAATTTGAGTATGTGAGAAGTGTGTGATAGCATGCGACATTGCCTTGTGGACTTGCTTACAACTGATTCTGCTAAAACATGATGAGCCAACAAAGATATTTTGTGCAAGACATCTTCCCAATCACATTAAATGAAAATTGGAGATTTCTAACAATATGACTGTTGGCCTCTGAACCTTTAACCATATTTATGCCCAAAATTCTCCTAACAAAATCTAAAGAACGTGACTTTAACAAACATAGCAATAATTGACATTTACCTGCATCACCTTTGGATTCAAAATATTCTTTGACAATTTTGTTGCATTGCCATTCGATAGTACGTTTTGGAAACTTGCCTTCAAGCCCTGACATAGCACTCTCATCCACATGAATACGTCTAGGAGTTCTTCTTCTTGCACTGGACAGTCGAGGTAGGGAGGGTGGACATGAGACATGAATACTGGAGCTTGTTTGTTGTGGTGCTTCGTTCATAGATTGGGCCATAATGGGAGTGTGGTCAACATGGTTGTGGTCTTCTTGGGGAGATTGCAAATTAAGCAAGGCTTGTATGTCCATCTCTACACATGCAGCATCTCCCAAAATTCTTGTGTCGTGAGGAACTTCAGCATGACTCGTTGATGGATTGTTGGCTAGAGATTGTGTTGATGTTGGAATTTGAGTTGGGTCTGCTGGACGTGACCACTTTACCCGTGGTTCTGAACAAGAGGTTTTCATGTCAACAACTATGTTAGGATAAGTGGTAGGATCCAGGGAAATGATAGGACCATGTCTCAATCTTTCCATTCCCAACCTGGCCTTTTCTCTTAAGTCATTAACCTTTTCAATGGGCAGATTCCTTTTTTTCTTTTTTTTTGCGTTTTGTGAGTTTCCCATCTCCAAAATTCTATTTAACACAACTATCAGGCCTACCCCTGTATAAGAAACAACAAATAATGAACTTGACACATTCCAACATAACATACCACTTTACAAATTAACATATACAACTACAGACTATGTTGGTTTATTTGTGTTCAAATAAACATAATTATCCCTTACAATTCCAATCAATATAGATGATGGTTGGTCAAGTGTAGAGAGGATAAACTAGTGTCCTCCCTAGCCATGAATTCATAAAAAATATGGTAGTAACACCCTACAACAGAGATGGCTAGAGATGCCTTGGGAATAGTTTGATAGTTTTTCTACGTCAAATAAGGTAACCTTAATTAGTTGCATTTTTGGCTTTCTCCCTTAATGTTATCAATTCTAAATTTTGCACCTAGTTTGGTTGCTTTGTCTTCATAGTGGAATGGTATATCCTTCCATTTGAGGCAATATTGTTTACCATCATAAATTACTAGTTTATATAACACCTTAAGGAGTTGAAGAAACAACAACAAACTACAAACTATTTGCTTATCTGTAAACCTTGAGATGATAGAATGTGATTTTGAGTTTAAAATACCCATGGTTGAATTAAACAATGCATCACAATAGAATGAATGTATACCTTGTATTGTGCAAAACCTTAAGGAGGATGCAAAGGTTCCTAACGAGGATCATGATCTTGGGAAGGGTGATTAGAGGGAATATAATTTGACCTTCCAATGTGCAATATCTAGGGTGGGGAGGTGTTGGAGAGTGGGGAACTAGGGACTATACCAACAATGATCATGTTGAATAGAGCATGAAGTGGGAAAGTCTTGGTTTTTGGGAAAAAAAATCATTATTAAAGGTGAGGGGATATTGTAAGGATGGTAAATATGGATGAATATGATCATATTTGGATTCATAGAGAAAGGAAAGGTGCATATACTTACATATATCCTCATTCCATACAAAGGTATTGAATAAGAAATGAGAGAGTTGAGGTTTTGTGGATGAGTTGAAGTGATATTTTTAGTCATTTTTAGTGAGTGTAGTATTTTTTTCTAGCATAATATGAGGTGAAAAGAACAAAATTAACTTGGGAACTAATTACACAATGAGGAGGTTGCATACTTCATCTTGTCTGGTGTTCATATGAGTTTTTTTAGAGGTGAACTTGGGAAATATTCTTGTCAAATTCATTGTTGTCTATGCATGGATATTGTTGTGGGAATATGATAAAAACAAAAAGGCATGGGCTCATCTCAAATCTTGTGAATGAAAATACTTATTTACAATTCACCATACCTCTATAAAAATGATCTCCACTTGCATTGGAAACTGGTAGCTTGAATGAATACACTAGATTCCAAGACCACTGAAGATGTTTGTTAGATTCCAAGGGTGATTTTGTGTCCAATAGATCAAAGAGTGTCCAAAATATCAATTAGTGTGAGCCAATAGGAAACCTGTGAGAGCTTGAAACCCGCAGAAGAAGTGAAACCCGTGTTTTTGGTGGAATTCCCGGGAAACAAAAAACTCTATTTTTTAACTAGTAACAGGGCCGCACAAGTGTTTTTTTTGCGCATACACGTCAGAAGTGCGCACGCCCCCAAACACGCGCACGTTCCCCTGTATAACATTTACACCATTTATTCCCTAATATTTACACCATTTCATGCCAAGCCTTCCCCCACTTCAAAAATATTTGCATAAATTGGACTCGGTGATGAAGTTTGAAGGGTGGGTCTTACTTTTTATTGGAAAGGATTACTCTTTGACACATTTGATAATTTATGGTTGTCTATGCACCTTGACCCAATTGATATTGCAAGGTGAGGATGTGCATGCATAATAATCCTTATTTATGACTATGCGATGAGGATTTAAATGGAAGAGGATGTAAATACATGTTATTTTTATACGTATTTTGATGGTGAGTGTCGAAGAGAAATGTGGTCATAAACCATAGTTCCTGAGCCAAAAATTATTTTTTAAAATTTTATTAATAAGCATTGTGGTACTTTGGTCCAAATGTTTTTTCTAACTCATTGTTTCTCCATATTGTGTGCCTATTGCCACCTCTCTATATCAATGCATAAAATCAACCTCTGCTTGGTTTGTGGTTATAGTTGCATGCCATTATTTGTATTTGCATGCCATTGAGTGTTGTTTAGAGTTTTCGTGAGTCTGTGACATTCATGCAATAAATGAAGTCTTGTAGAGGAGGATTCATCAAAGAGGCAATTTGAATTTCGTTTTGACAAAAAACATATTTTGTAAAGATTAGATGCCATGAATGCATCCTCGGCCTACCATGCAAGACCGTGGATATGTTGAAAAGCATTGAACATCATCGAAGAATGAAAACAGGTTCCTCGAGATCTTATTGAAGCATATTGAGCTCAATTGAATTCCACCTGGGCCTTAATTTAAAATTCTAGACCTCACGCGTCATCAATAACACATAGAATCCATGACACTATCCCTCTACAAGGAGCCTCCTCCTCCTCCTCCTCATCATCATCATCATAATCATCTTCGTCATCGTCAGCATCATCATCATCATCCTCATCATCGTCATCATCCTCGTCATCGTCATCATCTCCATCATCATCATCATCATCGTTATCACCCAATTCCTCATCATCATCCTCATCCTCCTCCTCCTCCTCCTCATCATCTTGGTCATCATCTTCATCATCAACATTGGCATCATCATCATCCATCATCTTCATCATCATCTTCGTCATCATCTTCATCATCTTCTTCATCATCATCATTGATAATGATGATGATGACGAAGATGATGATGATGATGATGATGATGATGATGATGATGATGATGATGATGATGATGATGATGAGTACAAAGATGAAGATGATGATGATGATGACGAATATGGTGATCCTCCTCCTCCACTTCCTCATCATCATCATCATGTTGGTCATCATCTTCATCATCATCTGCATCGTCATCATCGACATCATCATCATCCATCATCTTCATCTTCATCATCATCATCATCATCATCATCATCTTCGTCATCATCATCAATCATCATCATCAATCAATCATCATCTTTGTCATCGTCATCAATCATCATCATCTTCGTCATCATCATCGTTGATGATGAAGATGAGTACGAAGATCAAAATTATGATGTTGATGATGATCCTCCTCCTCCTCCTCCTCCTCCTCCTCCTCCTCATCATCATAATCATCTTCGTCATCATCGGCATCATCATCATCTCAATCATCATCCCCATCGTTATCACCCACTTCCTCATCATCATCCTCATCCTCATCATCATCATCTTGGTCATCATCTTTATCATCAACATCATCATCATCATCGTCATCATCATCAACAACATCATCATCATCATCTTCGTCATCATCATCTTCTTCATCATCATCATTGATGATGGTGATGATGACGAAGATGATGATGATGATGATGATGAAGATGATGGATGATGATGAAGATGAGTACGAAGATGAAGATGATGATGACAAATATGATGATGATGATCATCATCATTGTTATCACCCACTTCATCATCATCATCATCTTAGACATCATCTCCATCATCAACATCATCATCATCGTCAACATCATCATCATCTCCATGATCATGATCATCGTCATCACCCTCTTCCTCCTCCTCCTCATCATCATCTTGGTCATCATCTTCATCATCAACATCATCATCATCATCTTCATCATCATCATCTTCATCCATTGAATATGATTTTTGTATGGATGCATATGTGCTTGAGCTATGGTTTGGTCCGATTTTACTAAATAGTTGAAGAGAATAATAATCATTCCTTAAAACCACTTAAACTAAACTTAATTCACTTAAATATTTTTATTTTTCTATAATTTATAAAATTATATTATTTTCTTAATAATAAAAAACTATATATAAATTTAATTTAATTCAATTTAAAACATTACTAATTATTAGAAAATATATAATTTATAAAATTATTTAATCACTATGACAAATTTCAAACTTAATTAAAAACAATGCGCACGCGCCATTGTGTGCGTACACGCTATATAAATCAACACGCAAACGCCATTTTAATTTTTAAGTTTTGGCGGGTAATGCGTTTCCCACCAACGTGGTGGATGACTTGGCTGCTATGGTTTTAGGTTCGGGTTGCCAAAATACATATAATACTATAAAAAAATACATCTTATTCTATAACTTCTTCTGTTTCGAGCATGATTCTGCGTATGCTACACTAGCCCATTGCTAATGAAATTGCACACACTTGTAGAACTATGTGTGCAAATTCCGAATATGTAATTTTTTATTAAATCTATTATTTGTTTCTATTTTTTAGTTAATTTCAATTGCACTAACGTCAATCTTACACAAAAAGTAGGTTATTTCTTTCGTCTATAACTTTTTATTGGCTCACCTATTTTGAAAATAGAAAAGAACCCACACAAGTACACACAAAAACCTACATCCTAAAAAAAAATGTTGATTGATTATGTTAAGACCATGATATCAGGGGCTAACGCTCGACCTAGTCATTTTAGGGATGGGCTGACTTCCTTAATTAAAAAAAATTAAAATTAACTTAAATAAATATGGAAAATAGCATCGCACTAGAACGGCCTGTTATCTACGACTATATATAATTTTTTTAACTAAAATCCACCATTTGAATACCGAACTAGGGGGCTAACGCAAACATATTCATTATGTTTTCTTAAAAAAATAACATACCAACCTTAGGAGAACCCCATTTTTTGGGAGTTATACTTAATTTCCATAAATAATATTTATATATTCCGGAAGGTAATTCGATTGTCTATGTTTCATCTTCTTGTGCCATATTCCAAAAAGTTGTGTAGGTAGCTCTAATATTGCTTTTTGACATTTAGATTTCTGTTTTTCCAGAAGTCCATTACGACTAACGCATCATGAGTGGCCAGCATTAGCTTGCACCAACCCACATACTACAATTTAAGAATAGGAGAATGATATGTCAAAGTAAGGCATTGCAAATCATAACTATGCACTGTTATTAATATCATTATATAAGAGGTTGTAGCTATGACCCACAGGAGAATTATCATTGAAGCATAGACAAGTGACCTAATGGTATGCACACATTGAACACAGTCTCCCATTAACTCGCCATTTTAACATGAATATAATGAGTGGATGGATAACCTTCACAATTATATAAGAGATTGTAGCTATGATCAGGAGGATAATTAACAAGGAAGCAAAATCAAGTAATCAAATGTTGTGCATACAATGAACATACCATTCCAACCAACTTTCCTGGAATCTATGTCTTAACAAAAGAACTCATCGTTTCATGGGATTCCAACCCATCAATCCTTTTAATAGTATTAGGAATAACACTTGCTA
This sequence comes from Larix kaempferi, assembly GCA_027924585.1. Taxonomy (NCBI): domain Eukaryota; kingdom Viridiplantae; phylum Streptophyta; class Pinopsida; order Pinales; family Pinaceae; genus Larix; species Larix kaempferi. Next base: position 8,554,864 of record BSBM01001398.1, read on the forward strand.
CAACCCTAGCGTGAGAAAAAACAATCAAGCTACATATTACAATACTGAAAACCAGACTTTTCAAAGTCCGCCTTACATCATAGGAATGAATACTATTTTCTCTACAACATGTGGCACCGTGAATATCTCCCAACATCGTGATTTACATTTAATAACAAACTTGTGCCCAAATAGTTATTACCCCATTTTTTGAACTAAAAAGAGCCCCCACAACCTAGAATTCAATGCATGCACCATGCCCACATCCATATAAAGACATATAATAGTGTCCTTAAATAGAATCCCTAATCCAAATAATTTTATATTCAAAGCATTAGCACATCCACATCTTGAATATATATATAAAAAATTCTTAATGTAGCAAAATGTCCCTTTCTTGACATAATGAGAAAATTCAAGATTATCATACTTTAATGCATGAATACACAAAAACCAATAGTTAAAACTTAAACTTATCTATTTTATGTTGAAAAATGTTTATTTTTAAAAATAATAATACAATTATAAACAAAATCCTAAAATATCTATGTTAATGCAATTATGTAAATGCAAAAATATTAATATTAATAACATTAAACATTAAACAATACTTTTAATTTTTTTTTTTTTAATTTAAATAAATAACAAAAACTTGTAAACACAACCAAATCCTTATAATACATCTATGTTAATTTAATTATGCTAATATAATAATGTAAATATTAATAGTAACATTGAAATCTAGAAACATGAACTATACTTTTAATTTTAATTTTTTAATTTAAATAAATGATACAAAATTAATACTTTATACTACTCTATAATTTTATACATGAACTATACTTTTAATTTTAATTTTTTAATTTAAATAAATGATACAAAATTAATACTTTATACTACTCTATAATTTTAGAAGTTAATGATAAATAAATTCAAACTTGTGCACCCATTAATTTATAGTTTTAAATAAATAATAAAAAACACCTTTTTAATGTAAAACCCTAAAACTAAATTATGAGATAAACTTAAAAATATAAAAACACTAATTTGTATAGTTAAATCAATTATAAAAAAATGATTTGCTAATAAAATAAATTAAACAAACTAAGACTGTTATTATAAGATATATATAAATTTTAAAATGTAATGCTAATTTGCATTAACACTCTGAAATCAAATTAAATAATTACTATAACTTTAATACATAAATTTATCAAAAAATTTATTTTCACACTCCATTGTTCATGCACTAATATTATACTATTGTCCACATTAGCATAGTGTGCAAACGTTGGTTTGCATTTGGTAAAATAACTTAAATTAAATAGGTCCATTTTCAAATTTAAAATGAAAGCTGTTAGAGAAGAATATTTTTTGGGGATTCGCTTATCATATCCATTGAATGAAACAAATGTAGGAGACGCCGGAAAAGCAAGAAAGAGAATGAAACAGAAGTAGGAGACGCCCGAAAAGCAAGAAAGAGAAGCTAGTTATCTATTTACTCCCAGAAAAGATTTTTTTGTTGGTCCTATCATATCGGTTGAATGAAACAATGAAACAAAACTAGTAAAAGCAAGAAAGAGAATGAAACAGAAGTATGATAGGCCGGGAAAGCAAGAAAGAGAAGGTGGTTTTGTATTTACTCCGACGCTGCACAAATTTAAAATGAAAACCGTTAGAAATGAATATTTTTTGGGAGGAGTTTATCATATCCGTTGAATGAAACAGAAGTAGGAGACGCCGGAAAAGCAAGAAAGAGAAGATATGTATATAATCGGACGCCGCACAAATTCAAAATATTTTGGTCGTGATCCTCTTCCTCTATCGACTGTCAAAACATGTGTTGTGCTGTGTGTCTTTGTTGAGTATGGGCGTCTGGGTTTGCGTCTTAGTCCTGAGTATGGAATTACTCACAGCAGTGATTTTTACTGCTAAAAAATACTGCCAGTACTCGAATCTGCAGTGTTGTTGTATATATTCCACATCCCTGCATTCGATCTCCCAGTATTCGAATCTGCTCTGCTGTTCTCAAAGATCATCCATTGAGCAATCCGTTCGCCGCGGCTTTGGAAGATCATATATTCCACAGGGATGCTGCTCGAGCGCCCTTAGGGATCACCGCACAAACAAAATCCCTCCTACTTCACTCCACGGTTGTATGCATCTCTTTCTCCTCCTGTGTCTGCGTTACTTCACTCCACGGTTTGTATGCATCTCTTTCTCCTCCTGTGTCTGCGTTTTTAATTTTTGTTGGTCGAAATCAAATCTAAAAAGATCGACACAAACCATAAAATCGCTGCACTGGTTTCCCTTTATGGGAGAGTACAGAAGCACCCTTAATGTCAGAGAAATGGTTGGTCACCACATGGATTGAGAATTTCAGTTTGAAGTTTAGTCTTCTTCCGAACTTGGGCGTTGGGGCGAGTGATTTATCAAAGACTGTCATATTGATTCCTCCCTCCTCTATAAAAGCTATTTATATAGGGAAAAAAGGAGGCACTGCCAAGGTTTTTGTAAAGTTATACCCGAAAAAGGTTTTGTTGGTTATCGTGATATGCTGTCGACCATTAAACCTCACGTCGAATCTCTGTAAAGTTGATGGCATGGAAGACAAGACACCGGACTTTTCCTAACATTGCATGTACGTACTCGTCCCATGTGAAGAATATTTCTCTTTTTCTTATCGACCCTGCAATGCCCAACATGTGTGAATGGAATTTGTTAAAAACATGGCGGATTTAGGTCGAACAAGTTTTCAAAATAACACAACAAACAAATAGGGGTGGAAGTATGGGAGGCACGGTGGGGCTTGAAGGTTGTTCCGTCTGGTTTCGATTTTTGGGGGAGGTGTGGTGGGTGCAAACCCCTTCAGAAAACTGCACCTCAGAAAAAACTTGTACGACTGCGGTTTGGATAGGTTCCCTGGGTCAAAAAAACACAACAAACAAATCAGTGAGTCGGTACTAGGGTGAATTGCAGTCAGCCGGTAGTTGAAGATGGGTGGAAGTCCCATCACAAGTTTGATTGTCAGAGATTTTATGCTTCTGTCTGCATTACTTCACTCCACAGTTGTATGCATCTACCTACCTCTCTATTTTTAGTCGATTTTCAACCCAACAAACCGTGCAGCTTTTATATTTTTATCAGCTCTATTATTAAGCCTGCCTGCCTGCCCTCTGTCATCTGTTTTTCGGCCCTCTCCTTTGGCCATGGGAATGGATGCTTTTTAGGGAATCGATGCCTTTTGGAATAGATTTCACGGTTTCCGGTTGCTAGTAATGTAGGGCGTGACAAAGAAGGTTATTCTGTGCCCACTATACATCTGCAGGGGAGTTGAATGCATCGCCCGGCTGAGCACCCAATGCGTGTGATTTGTGAGGGCTAGCGCTGGATTGGGAGTGAATGAGTGAAGCACCCGCCAGCAAAATCGAGTTCGTTCCATTAAATCCGTCGAACACAAAAGTGGTAGGAAAAATTGGCATAAATGGCAATTAATTAATTGGTTACAATGACCACAGAGTATCGTGTTCACGTTAAATATGAAAAATGTGATCGGCTTGCTCTTCACTTATCAAATGTTAAGGTTCATTGTGTGACCAGTTGAAAGTTCCAATGACTTTGATTCGCGAATGAGAGCTTTTGAAATTTCAAGTACTCAAATAGGAGTGATTCATCTACTTTAACGGTAGCCAAGAAATTTCTTTCACATGGGATCCATTAACCTATCTTTTCTTTTCATTTAGGCGATAACCTAATAAAAAAATAGGTTTTAGGTTTTAGTTACTCTCTTCATACGGTTTTCTTAGATCATGATAAATACTATCACATAGATTTTTATCTTAGATGTTGTATTATTGTTTACTAATATTAACTATTTGCCATATCTTTATGGTTTTTGCATATCATGAAGTAAAAAAAAATTATGTTTATCTATTTTTACTTTTTAATTGAAAATTGGGTATATCAATATATATTGTGATTGTGTTATAATAAAGAGAAAGGTTTATTTTAGATGTAGTATTATTGTTTATTGATATTAACTATTTGTTTTTTGCATATGTTTTAGGAAAAAAAATTATGTTTATTTATTTTTATTGAAAATGGTTATATAAATATATACCATTGTGATTGTGTCATAATAAAGAAAAATACCTTCTTGATGTAATTTTTTTTTAAATTATTTGATTTTATTTAATGTGTAAAATTTTATTGATTATAATGTTTTATGTAGCATTGTATTCTTCTAAATATATATTTAAAAATTATATATTTTTATAAAACACTATATATTATGTTTTTATTTGTGTTTATTTAATTATTATTATTATTATATATATATATATTTAAAAATTATATATTTTATAAAACAATATATATTATGTTTTTATTTGTTTGGTTTATTTTTCAGTTTATTTAATTATTATTATTATTATTATTATTATATATGAAATTGATATAATTTTGTTTATATTTATTGATTTATAGAGATGTAAATGTGGATTTTTGTATGCATTCAAAATGATGTGATATACAATGAAATTTTGTTTATATTTGTTTCACGTTTATGTTTGTTGATTTGAATAATAATGTATTTTATCTTAGTGTATATGTTTGCGTATTGATGAGGGATGGAGTGAGAGAGGTACAATGATGTAATTTATCTTGGTGCATATGTTTGAGTCTTTGTGTGTGTGTGTGTGTGTGTGTGTGTGTGTGTGTGAGAGAGAGAGAGAGAGAGAGAGAGAGAGAGTTTGAGTTTGAGTATTGATGAGAGGGAGAGAGAGAATGTTTGAGTATTAATGAGGGAAGGGGGAGAGAGAGTGTATTTGAGTATTGATGAGGGAGGGGAAAGAGGGGGGGGAGAGGGAGAGGGAGAGGGTGACGGGGAGAGAGTGAGGGGGAAAGAGAGGAGGAGAGGGAGAGGAGGAGAGATATAGAGGGAGAGAGGAAGGGAGGGAGGGGGGAGAGAGAGGGATAGATGGACGGAGGGAGGGGGAGAAGGAAGGGAGGGAGAGAGAGAGGGATGGAGAGAGATGGAGAGGGGGAGAGAGGTAGAGAAGGGGAAAGATGGGAAGAGAGGGAGAGAGTGAGAGAGGGGGAGAGGGGGGAGAGGGGGAGAGAGGGATGTTGGTGGAGGGAGAGAGAGGGAGAGGGAGAGGGAGAGATAAGGAGGGAGGGAGAAAGAGGGGGGGAGGGAAGGAGAGTGAGGGAGAAAGGAAGAGAAGAGGAAGAGAGGGAGCGAGGCAGGGAATAATTGGGAGAGAGAGGGAGAGGGAGAACAAGAGAGGGGTAGAGTGGGAGAGAGAGGGAGAGAAGGAAGGAGGAAGGGAGGGAAGGAGGGGGGGGGGGGGGAAGGGGAAGAGAGGGAGGGAAGGGGAAGGAGAGGGAAAGGGAGGGAGAGAGGGGTAGGGTAGGAGAGATATGGTGATAAGGGGATCATGGGAGTGAGGGAGGGAGAGGGAGAGGGAGAGAGGGAGAGGGGTAGGGAAGGAAGGAGAGGGAGGGTGAGCGATGGAGAGGAAGGGTGAGAGGGAGAGAGAGAGAGAGGAAGGGGGAAAGAGAGAAGGAGAGAGGGAGAGTTGGGGAGATGGGGAGAGGTAAGGGGAGGGGAGGGAGAAGGAGAGGGGGGGTGGAGGAGGCGAGCAAGAGGGGGGTGAGTGAGGGAGGGAGGGTGACAAGGAGGGATGGAGAAACAGAGTGAGGGAAGGGAGGGAGGTCTTGGTAGGGGGGAGGGAGGGAGGGAGGGAGGGTGGGGGTAGGAGTAAGGGAGTGAGGGTTTGGGGAAGGGGATGGAGGGGACACGTGGGAGAGGGATATAAAGGGAGGGATGGGAGACGGTGTGGGGGAGGGTGAGTGGGAGGTGGAGTGGGAGAGATGGAGTGGGAAGGAGAGGGAAATGGAGAGGGAGAGGGAGAGCGAGTGAGGGAAGGGGAGGGAGATGGGGACTAGGAGGGACAAGGTTGTGGGGACAGAGAGGGGGAGGCAGACATGGGAGGGTGAGAGGGATTGAGGGGGAGGGATATGGAAGGAGGAGGGAAGAGGGAGAGAGGCAGTGAGGGAGATAGGGAGGGATGGGTTGGGGGAGAGAGGGAGAAGGTGAAGGGGATGGGAGAGGGAAAGGATAGGGTGGAGGGGTGGGAGAGGGGGTAGGGTGAGAGGGATTTATGGGGAGGGAGATGGAAGTATAAGGGGAGAGGGAGAGGGTGAGGGGGAGGGGATACATGAGGGAGAGGGTGGAGGGGTGGGAGGGAGATGGGGAGGGAGGAGGAGGAGGTGGAAGGATGCGACAGGTGGGAGAGGGATTCAGTGAGGTTGGGGGATAGGGGGAGAGGGAGTGATTGAGGTCGGGGCACAGGGCGAGGGGGAGGGAGGGGGGAGAGTTAGTACGAGAGGGGTAGCTGGTTGGATGGGGAGATGGACATGGATAGCAGTAGGGGGAGGGAAGGAGATGGGGAGAGGAAGAGAGGAAGGGGCAGAGGAAGGGTGAGAAGGAGGGACATATAGGGGGAGAGAAGGGCGGAGGTGGGAGAGGGAGAAGCGGATGGGAAGGGGAGAGAGCGAGAGGAAGGAGGAGGCAGGTGGAGAGGGTGTGTGAGGGAAAGGGAGGGGTTGGTAGTAACTAAGGTGTTGTGAAGGGACTGTGGGAACACAGGGGAGAAGTGAAGGAATGAGGGAGCTGGGGGAGGTTGTGAGGGAGGACGTAGGGGTGGGGGAGGGAGGCATGGAGAATTTTAGGGGTGAAATTTCTCCCATGGGCGAAATTAAGGGGGTTTAAAATATTTAATGAGCGATGTTTTTATATGGACATGATTTTTTTATATGTAATAAATTTGTCCATTATTTATTCAATAAATAATAACTACAAAACAATTATCCCTCCTATTTTAACAAAGGAGAGAAAAAAAATGAATTTTCCCCTTGAAACTCGCCTTTGAATCTTCAATTCGCCCCCAACTTTCAGTTGAAATCCACGTGAAGCCTTCATTCGCCCTTTGATTTCTAGTAGTAGAGGTTTCTAGTAGCGATTTCGCCCTTGATTTCCTATAGTAGAGGTTTCTGGGAGTTATTTTTCCCTCGATCTCTAGTAATAGATATTTGTGGTAGCGATTTTTCCCTCAATTTCTAGTAATAGAGGTTTTTGGCAATGATTTCTCCTCGATTTCTTGTAATAGAGGTTTTTGTTTGAAGAATTTAAGGAATGAGGGCTAATGGGGTCCTGTGGTGGTGCAATTTTAATGTTTTTATTCTTTGACAGGTTTCTGAGCAGTGGTGTACACAACATCTTGGACGATTACCAAACTGCAACATGTAAGTTACCCTAAACTTATTCTCCCTCATGCATGTTTCGAACGGTACTGTTTGTGGTGCCTCAAACCTTTTGAACTAGATGTTGTTGGTGCCCACTTTGTCACTGTTTTTGGTCGATAAATATACTATGAATGGCGGCTCTATCATCATTTTTGATATCATACATTGCTCTTTTTTCCATTTAGATTCCCGAATGGGACAGGTATGCATTTATTCATACATCTTATGAATGTTGGGCAAGATTCACCATATTTTGGTTTATTAATGATTATCTGGCTCGTTTAATTCTGATTTTATTATTTTATAGATGATTGCTCTCATGTTCATTCAGCCTGCCGTTCGGACATGCATTTGATCCACAAACTCATTAGTTGAGGTATGCTTGGGTTGTTAAAAGATGAACCGACACGTGGATTTTGTTCGAAACGTGGCCCTGGTGGTTTGTGAACTGGAGTTCTAGAATATTCTTCCTCCTATATGCCCAACTTGACACCGCATCCACATTTTCCCACGTCAAAGAGGAATTAACTCTCCAGCTATTGCATGGAAGAATGATGTCGTGGACCCTAGGGGACCTTCTGTGTGCTGTCCTAAGTCATCATGAAGCCGTTCGTTGGCATATGAGTTTTCATGAGATGCTGAGCAGAACCATTTTTGGTTATGAGTTATCAAGGGATGCTGGACAGAGCCGTTTTCCTATATTAAAGACTGTCTATTATTAGAAGCAGTCGACCACTGAAAGGGTCGACTTTCTCTCTGATCCAGATTTTATGAGAAGAACGAAATGGATACATATTATTATCAGATGCTTAACACAAAATAACAGAGTTACAGTAAAACTGGTTTTCTATTCAATAAGGAAATAAGCTAAAACTGTAAAATGCAGCGGAAAACAAGCTTGCTGGAATGGTGGTGGCTTATCTCTGGGAAGAGATGTTACGACTGCACTCATTCGGAACAAGATGGTTACAATGAGGCTTTGAAGGCCTTTTTACAACAAACGGGAATGTAAAAAACACTATACATCCAAAAACCTAACCCTAGGAGACAAAGCGCCAAAAGTCATGTTGGCCCCGTTCGGGTAAGTTAGTACATCAACTTCCCGGGGTCATAACTCTTGCATACGATCTCTGTTTGGGGCATAAAATAGCTCATTGGAAAGATCTATTCAATGAATACAAAAAGAGTCATCAAATCTCGAGTCCGACACGCAATTATGGTAGGCGCGCATTACTCGTATTTTCCCGAGAATTCGACGCCAAAAAAAATCGTTTAGGGCCTCAAAATGGCTCCGAAAGTTGATGACCCAAAAAACTGCTAAAAATAGTATATTACCGAAATTGCCAAGAAAATTGTTTTGAGCCAGTTCGAAAGGTGGGTGGCCACCGATATCCACCTAGATCACTCTCCAAATTGTAATCATATATATAAGTGTTCCTACCTCTGAAACTGGTTAAGTCTTGTCAAGCTTTGTTGTGTATTGTTAAGTCTCATTTTCTATTTGACATGACTGAGATGGAGTCAGTCTTATTGATCTTTCTCCGACTACAAATGAATAGAGAGATGTTGTAATGCTCTGTTAATTCAATATATATATATATATCTATGTTCTGGTTTAATGAAGATCTAGCAACATGTATGGTGATTGATTAATAAAGACTTAGCCTCTGCTTGCTGAGATGGGCCCCTCAACGATCAACGGTCTCCAGTCTGTGTGTATAGTTTGTATTCGTTCCTGCAGATAACGTTGTGTTGTGTATTTCATATTTGCATCTATCTTATACATGATATTTACATCTTGAAATCTAAATTTCTATTATGTTATGTATTTTATTGTCACTCACGTTTTATTGTTTATATGAATGAAGAGCTCTATGTTATGTTATATGCATCTTGTGAGGTACTTATGTTAACAATGTTTGCAACATACAAGTAAGTGACCAGTTACACTTAGGTTTAGCAAATTTTTCTCCATAGGATATGTCATATTTATTTCACCTCCTTTGCTTGATAGGTTAGGTTGCATTCATCTCTTCCAGCTTTCCTCTGTAGTCTTGCTTAAGGAATTTAGTTTACTTGACTTCCTTTGGAATCAAGTTAGCTGAGTTTTCTGAGCCTTCCCATAGTTAGCTCCTCTCTTAAACTCTGTAGTTCTTCCTCTGTAGTATCATAATTCCTCCAATATCAAACTAAACTCACTTTAGGATAAAGTAGAAATAGCTAGTCTTCCTCTTACATAGATCACTTCTTCCCTCACTCTATCTTCTAAACAATCTACTCATTACGTCCTTTGCATTATAAGGTCATGTGCATTAACTAGCTAGTAACTAAGTCATCCAAAATTCTTCCTTCCCTTAGCTTAAATATTCTTCCTTCGTTCAGACTAGCATTCGAACTGTCATTCAGTAGGGCATTCGGATTGTCATTCAGACCCTTATAGTCTCTACATCGTTTTAGCCTCTTTAGAATCTAGTTCCTTCTTCCCATCTAAGTATAATGCTTCTTGCTTTTGATTTAAAAGTTTAGACATACTTTAACTTTGTTTTATGTTTATAAGTTCTTAAATGAAGTACTTCTTCTTTCTCTTAAACCTTCCTCTAAAGTAAAATTCTTCACATCTGATTTATTAAGTAGTGGTTGTTTCAGCTTTGTTTTAGATAGTTAATATTTTCACCTCTTCTAAGGTTGTTAAAATCTATTATATTGTCATATTGGTATTTCATTCATATGAATATGTTCATGGCATAAAAGTTGGATTATAATCAGATATTTTTATCAAAGTTTCCTACTTGCTTTTATACTAATCAAGTTTTTCACTTGTTATCATATCATCCTTTTATCACTTATGTATGGATGGAAATAAGTCATGATTTAGTTCTAAGCTTTATCACACCTTCCCTTTTAATTAGAATTCAGTTCTTCTTCCATCACTTAATTCTTACATAGAATAGTGTAACTTGATATTGCTTTAATTTGGTGGTTAGGTTAGCTTAGTAATTGTGTTGTTTAGAGTTTGACTCAGTTTTTCATTTTGAAAGATCTTTTGATCTCTTCTTTATTAAATATCTCCGAGGTGTGACAAGCTAAAATATGAGATCCCTTTCTACCTAAACATATATTTTGTCTCAACTCTAAGTCTACTGATCCTGGTCGATAATTAATATTAGGTGTTTCCTTGAGATAGCTCACACACCCAACATTTTGGCGCCGCTACCGGGGAGTTGAACATAGGTAGAAGTAGATAGAATTTTCTTTCGAAAATCTAGTAATAAGTTTCAAACATAGAAATAGGATGGTGCCTGGTAAGCGGTAAGATGAGAAGTAAGAACCTGCGCATCTGTTATAACAGCCATCCCCAAAACCCAACAATTGTTATAATAAGTTTAGAATTTATTCCATTTATAATTTTTGTTTCATGAATAGGTTTAGAGATTTAGAGATAGTAACCGAAAACACCAAAATTTTTACTATCACAAGGGGTGCATCCTACCCCAACTACTAACTTAATAAAAGAGTATCAGAACATAAACAAGGGGAATAGAATTACTAGGGAAATTCTTTTAGGAACAAGGGGGAACCATAGGGATTAATCCATAAGGAGACATTATTAAAAGGATTCTCCACATTCCATAAGAAGCAGAAAGGGAGAAACCTAGAGAAAAAAAAGCCTACATGGATCAGGAAGATCATAATGAGATGAGACACAACATAGAAAAAGAAGAAACTCAAAACAAGGGAACTTTTGGATTCCCCATCTTAGAACCTACATGGGATGTATCATTCCTCCTTCCCCATTACGTACTTTTTATGGGAAAGATAATGAGAATCCGGATACCTTTCTGTTCGAATTTGACATCTTGTGTAGAATGTATGACTATCTACAAGAGGGCCAAAAGTTAAAACTTTTTCCAGCCACATTAAAAGGCTCTGCTCTTTTATGGTTCAAAGGGTTAAGAGAATCTAGTATCAAGACTTGGGGAGACACGGACACTGCATTTCTTCAAAAATATCAAGGTTATTATAGCTTAGAAGGTCACCTTTGAGAGATCTTGCTATGTCCTGCATAAACCAAGATATAGTGACCCCCAAAAAGATACATTATTCCCTAAATAAATTTTGGAAGAATTGTTGAGAACTCTTAACCTTATTTATGACATGAGCAATACAGGGAAAAGTAGGAGGTATTTTCAGGAGTCTTGTATTAGAAATCTGAAAAACCTTGATAAAGTTACAAGGATAGAATTGGAAATCCTACTAGAAGACTTTAAAACTAACATTTTAGAAGCCACGGACTCTCAACTAGATGCATCATAAGCTAAGAAGAAAGAGCATGCAATAACAAGTGTGTTCTGCCCCAGATGTAGAACCAAGCATCCATGACAAGAATTTTTGTTGGATAAAATTTCATTCTGTCACCCTTAGAATCCAACCAACAACTCTTCACCATTACCTGGTTTGCAAGGCATAAGTGAAAACCTTGGAGAAACATCTAGGAGGTCTTGGAAGCCTAGAGATCAGCTAACTTACCAGGATCCGTTATTACAAACCCTACCTTACTACCACCCTTATCAAACTCCTCAGCTATGGGATGCTTCAAATTGGAAGAAATGGCCATCTCGGAATACTCAACAGCAACAATGGGCACATGGATGGAGAGGACAAACCTATGCTCCATTTCCCCCTCCCATGCCTAAGTACCCTCATCCACCTAATATCCAACAACTTTTACTTGGATTTCCACCCCCTCCATTACTCCCTACCTCAGATCAACCTCCCCATATCCGAGACATGAAGTCTCCAAAACCCCCAATATTTCATGCAAAATTGATACCAATCCTTAACAATAAGCCAACCCAAGCTCTCAACAACATTGGGTTACAACTCCTCCCATATTATGTTATGATCACCACACCACACTTGTCCATGGTATTCAATCACGATCTGGAAGAGTTGTGCAAGATCAACCCAAATCATCAGTTGTTATTCAAGAACCACAAGAGGAAATGAAACTAGTTGAAAAGGGACCTTCTCCTTCTCCTTGTTCTTGAGATTCAAAAAGGGGTTGTCTTTATTTGTACATATGTAGATATGTCTTTCCTTTGGTTTTTAATAAACAAGAGTCATTTTCTGACAGTTGATTATATGATCAATAAAACAAACATTACCTCCAATCAGCTCAAAACTTACAGTAATAAAGAAGAAAAGACTCAGAAAAGACTCTTCTCCTCCCTTTAACGTTTCTATGTACATATAGTTTTGAATAAAATTCAATAAATAATTTGCAATCTGGCCACAGGGATCACATCTTTAGCCTAACAAAGACATCAGTTGAAAAAGGAAATGCTCTGAAACTCATTTAACAATTCTAATGAAAAGTGAGAATAATATCATCTCACCTTTAAAACCACTTTTATGATTCCCTTTCTTAAATTTCATAACTTGCATGGTAATTGATTCAAATATACAAATTCACGATTTTATATCAATAGTTTCTTAAGACCTACTATAATCAATATATTTTCCAGGAATTTTCCCTCACCTATGGACGATTAGATCACCTTGGATCCATTATTGAAACTTGTCTCTGAAGCACTCTTTAAAAAGTAAGCATGTGGGTAAGTAATATTTCTACTTGTGGGGAACACTACTGATTTTTTTGGAGAAGATGGATTAAGATGTCAAAGAAAACTTTAGGATATTCTCTTTTGATATGATCAGTAATATAAGCTATTCTTACTTATATTCTTGAACTATGTGTCTAGTAATGTTCCATATACTGTTGTACCAACAATCTTCCATATGCTAACATCATTATACAAAGCAAAGCTGATGGGGTACTGAACAGGCTTGCTGGCAGCGGGTCCATGCTAAGTAAAATCTTAAACTAGGAATTTTGGTAAATGCAAGTAAACCCACCGGGGTACTGAATAGGCTCGCTGGCAATGAGACTATGCTTGCATGGTACAAAGATAAACCCGTTGGGGTACTGAACAGGCCTGCTGGCAGCAGGGCAATATCAGGAAGAAAGAGGTACAGTTAATACATTGTTATATACATGGTTCATTACACAAACACAGCTACTGGCTAATTATTTGTAATGTCAATTGAGAATGGCTGTAAGATGGACTTGGACCCTGTCATCTAATTCAAATAATATCTAGGAAATTATTATCCTAGAAGTGGGACCTATAATCATAGATATCTAACAAACCCAAAGGTGAACTTTATCTATATTCTTAAGATGACAAGAGATCTTTCAGAATGAGTCCTTGATGATTGATTTTCCTGTGGCGTTTTCTTGCATCAATTACATCATAAATATTCACCTGGTCTTAATAAGCACTGTCATTTATTTCTAGTAAATTTGCATATATGAATCAATATTTGTGATGCACATGCAACAATTAATTAATACAAGTATGCAAAATAGCAAAAATGACAGAACTCAGAATCACTTTTATATTGATCACAGGCCACTTCGAGGGGGCAACCTCCTATGAGCAAGCTCAATACAAATAACTTCACGGTGCCTTCATAGGTCTCAACACACACTTATATACTAAGTTTAGGCGCCAATACTGTGGGTCAAAACCATGGGCCGCTACAAACTATGGATCAACAATACTACAAGCGACTTACAAAGCATATGCGCCAACAACAATAACACAAACTATTGATCAAAAAATACTGCGGGATGACTTACAAAGCATATGCGTCCAATAGCAACATACTAACAAAGTAAAGACATGGGTTCCTAACATCCCCTCCCCCATAAAAAAAGCTTTGTCCTCAAAGCTTTAGATGTGGAAATTGTTGTTGAATCTGAAGGAGTGGTTCCCATGTAGCATCCTCTAGTTGCATGCCGTGCCACTAAATTAAGACCTTTGTGATAGAGCTAATATGGCTTCACTAGTTGTATGATTACATTTAGCAATTTCATTTTCCTATGGTAAGTAAAGTAGGGTAAAAGAAATAAGTTATTGAAAACCAAATGGTAGGGAGAATCAAACTTAGCATGTGAGCATTGTTTTTTATGCATATTATTGTTGACATTGTTGGCTTATGCCTTGTCATTCACAAAGCCAATTTTGAGCTCTAAGTATGTCATAAACATTTGGGGTTTTGGGATTTGAATTGCGCCATCCAAACACATGGTTTCTCTTGCTTTTTTTCTTCTTCTCAAGTAGGTACAAACCAAAGATTCTGAGGTACAAACCAAACACTTTATTTATGTTCCTGTTAGAGCAGTAATCCATACTTAGTACCATAGTCCATAACCATAGTCAAATTTTATTGCTCATGTGCTTCATTACACCATAGTTTGGACTAGGTGACTTTAGTTGGTCAAATACCCACATTTGAGAGTGTTCACACCCACTTCCAAGCAAACCAATTCACCCAACCTCCTGTTTTTTCCACAAGTGCACCCTCATTAAATGTTGGAGGGCTCTCTCTCCTTGATTTGGGGAATTACTGTTGACTAGGAGCGCTAGGGTGGATTTTTCCCAATTTTGGCTAGATTTGGAGCATTTATTGCTCCCTTGGTCCTCCCAAACACCTCTATTTGCTCACCCATGCCTACCTTGGCCTCATTTATGACCCAACATGCTTCATCCACCTTCACACCTGAATTTGTGACTATTTGGGATGATTAGGGCTTAGTTGGACCCACCTAGGGGGGATTGAGGCCAATTTGGCAATTTTGACTTGTACACTCATCTTGAGCTATCTAATGCTCTCGAATTTCTTATGGATGTAATAAAAACCTGTTCTTAACATTTTCACATGTTAGACAGTCAGATAATGCAAAGATTAAGTTCACATTATGTGTAAAATTGTCTCCTTTTTCAAGCTTTTTCATTGGTTTTGCAAATAATTCGATTTTGTGAGGTTCTCCATAGCTCCTAGATCTTACTATGATCAAAATGATCACATGGTATCAGATCCATTGTGGATTTAGTGAGTTGCAGGTCAATATTGAGCATTGAACTGCATTCTAGAGAGGATTTCCAGATAAAAATTGAGTGTTTTTTGCAGGTGTTTCAGTAGTTTTCTCACCATTAACGTAACAGTAATGGAAGCAAACCAAATTTTGCTCACACCCTTCAATTTCTTCGATTGGAAGGCTGAAATGGTTATCAAATTGAGATCTAAGGGTCTCTATAGAGTAACCATGGGCACAGAAGTGGAGCCAAACTCTGCTCTGGAGAAAGCAAAGTACTACAATTGACTTGATGAAGCTTATGGATTGCTATGCCTGAGCATTTCGAGGGAACTCTTGTTTCATACAGACAGTTTGACAACCCCAAATGAAGTATGGGTGAAGCTAGAATCACTCTTTGGGAAAACTGATGAACTGAGAGGCCACCAGCTTGAAAATGAGCTCATTAGCTTGATCCCAATGCATTTTGAAACCATCCAGGAGTTCTTCACTAAGTTCAAGTCACTAGTGCTTCAACTGCAACAATGTGTAATTGTTAAGAAGGAGGAACAACTGATTCTGTCCATGCTTTCGAAGCTAGGCCCAAAGCTTTATGTATTTGTTAGCACATTTCACTCAGCCAAGATGACCCTTCGAAATTGGCAAATGCCATCACTAGCTACCTTCATGGAGTGTCTCACTCAGGAGCAGGACAAACTAGTTCAGATGGGCACCATAAAATCAAAGGACCAAGCACTGGCAATGGGTGTTTCAAATGCTAACAAAGGCAAGCAGAAAGCCAAGAATTCGAGGCAGCCAGAGAAGAGGAAGTTTGACAAGACCAAGTCTACAGATGGAGGTTCGAATCTGTCAAAGGAGAAGGACAAGAAGGGAAAGGAAAAGACCAAATGCACCTATTGTCATAAGGGATGGAATCTAGAGAGCCAATGCATGAAGAAAACCATTGACTCAATGGCACAGCTGCTGGAGAAGAACAACATCCCAGTCCCTGAGGGCGCAAGGAAGAAAGAGAGCACATCAAATCCTGACAATAAGGAGAAGTGTCATGCTTTGGTAGCAGATATTTTGAATCCATCATCCTTTATCATTGATTCAGGAGCTTCCAGACATATGGTTTCATCTAGAGAGCTCTTCTCTTCTATGCATTTGAATGGTGGCCCAACAGTTCGAATGGGAGATGATTCAGAAATCCAAACTAAGGGGATTGGTAGGATTGACATGGAGCATGGATATTTCAGTGATGTGCTCTATGTACCTTCATTGGCTGCAAATTTTCTATCAGTTTATCAAATGACCCATACAGGAGAAGCCAAGAGAGTAACATTTACTCCAGATTTGGTAGAAATGTCAAAAATTTCTTTAAATCAAGTTGTGGCAGTGGGGTATGCTGATCATGAAGAGAGAATGTACAAATTCTCCAATTTCATTCCAAATTCTAGTGACCATGCTCTTGTCTCTCATGCCAATGAGACCTCCAAGTTGTGGCATGAAATATTTGGCCACATGAACTACAAATATCTCCAGACATTGCACAAGGACGAGATGGTGGAAGGGCTTCCAGAAATCAAATCTTCAAATTGTGCATGCATTGGTTGTGTAGTTGGAAAGCATCCTAAGCATAGCTATGAGAAGGGAATGGAAAGGAGAGCCACTCAACCACTTGGATTGGTACATTCAGACCTCATTGGTCCTCTTCCCACTCCATCATATGGTGGATCAAGGTATGTACTCACATTCATAGATGCCTACTCTCGATTCTGCTGGGTTTACTTCCTTAAATTGAAATCAAAAGTGTTTGAGAAATTGAAGATTTGGAAGGCCTTAGTGGAGAATCATAGTGGTCATAAGATAAAGATCCTTAGGACTGATAATGGAAAGGAGTATGTGAACAATAACATTCAACATCTTTTTGAGGAATGTGGCATCCAAATGCAACATTCAATCCCCTACACACCTCAGCAAAATGGTGTGGCAGAGAGGAAAAATAGATCTCTCAAAGAGATGGCCACTTGCATGATTGAAGCTAGGGATCTAAGCCCTAAGCTATGGGATGAAGCCATCAATTGTGTTGCTCATATTCAGAACAGATCCTTTCACAAATCAGTCAAAGGAAAAACCCCCTATGAGGCATGGTTTGGCCAAAAACCAAATGTGTCAAATTTCAGAATTTTTGGGTTCAGAGCATGGGCTCGAATTCCATCAGAAAAGAGGAAGGCTTTGGAGCCACAGAGCAGAGAATGTATCATGGTTGGATATGGTGAAGACACAAAGGGATACAATCTCTTTGACACATCCACACTCAAAAATTTCATTGAGAGAAGTGTGCAATTCGAAGAAGAACCAATTCCTGATTTTGAGCTTGCACCAGGGGAAAGCTCTTCTCGTCCACACCTTAATGAAATTAGTGATGATTCAACTTTTGATATTGCTGAAGATGACATGGATGAAGATGACATTTCTTTACATGAGTCACCATCAAGTCCCAAGTGGGATGAAAAAATCATACAAGTTGCAGGTGAATTGGCAAGCAATCCCCAAGAGCCTAGGAAGACTAGATCTCAAACAATCAATGCTTCCTTTGCAAATGAAAGTGAACTTGATGATCACTGTTATATGATGATTGGATCTGATCCAACATCATATCAGGAAGCTCATCCAAGGTGGAGAACAGCAATGCAAGAAGAATTCCAATCTCTCCAAGAGAACAAAACATGAGATTTGGTGCCTCTTCCTCCCAAGAGGAAACTTGTGTAATGTAAGTGGATTTTTCAAACCAAACCTGTTGCTGATGGTTCTGATATGAAGTATAAGGCTAGGTTAGTGGCTAAGGGCTACTCACAGATCCATGGTGTGTATTATACAGAGACCTTTGCACCGGTTCCAAAGATGGACTCAATTAGACTAGCTCTAGCCATGGCAGCTAGTAAGGGTTGGGAAGTTCACCATATGGATGTTAAAAGTGCATTCTTACATGGTGAGATACAAGAAGATATCTATATGCAGCAACCTGAAGGATTCCAAGAGGATCCCACACTTTTTTGCAGGTTGAAGAAGTCACTCTATGGACTCAAGCAAGCCCCCGGGGCTTGGTATGCCAAAATGGATGCTTTTTTGCTCTCAATTGGTTTCTGTCGATGCAAGTCTGATCCAAATGTGTTTTTGCAGAAATGTGATGATAATTTGCAGGTAATTGCATTGTATGTTTATGATATTTTAATTACAGGGAGCTGCAACAAACAAATTGGCTCAATCAAAGCTTCTTTGCACAGTGAATTTGCCATGAGCGACCTAGGATTGCTAAGGCAATTTTTGGGTTTGGAAATTGAGCAATCTGAGAGAGGTATATCGTTGAGTCAACCTAAGTATGCTTCAGACCTGTTATTGAAGTTTAAAATGGCTGGATGTAAGGCATCCAAGTGCCCATTCCTTTCAGGCATAAAACTAGGTGAATTTGAAGGCTCTCCATTGGTGGATTGCACACTCTATAGGCAGCTAGTTGAAAGCTTGTTGTACCTTACACATACAAGACTTAATTTGTCTTATTGTATAAGTGCTTTAGCAAGATATATGAAACAGCCACATGAGATCCATTGGAAGGAAGCCAAAAGGATCCTTCAATATGTACAAGGAACAAAGAGCTTTGGGGTACACTATGCAGCTGGTTCTTCACTACAACTAGCTGGATTTTCTGATTCTGATTGGGCTGGAGATCCCATTGATAGAAAGTCCACTTCAGGTTTTGTTTTTATGTTTGCTAAAGGTCCCATTTTCTGGTCAAGTAAGAAACAACATACTATTTCACTTTTATCAGCAGAGGTCGAGTACAGGGCAGTAGTGAACGCAGCCACACAGTGTGTTTGGTTGCAAGGCATTCTTCGGGAGTTTGATGTTGCTATTGATTCTCCAACCAACATTTGGGTGGATAATCAAAGTGCCATCAAGATATCTACTAATCCAGGACAGAGGCAAAGAACAAAGCACATTGAAATCCATATGCACTACATTCGGGGCTTGGTGCATGACAGGGTGATTTCCTTGCAGTATTGCCCATCCACCGAGCAAACTGTAGATATTTTCACCAAGTGTTTTACTAAGAAGACCTTCACTCACTTGAGAGCTTTGATTGGAGTGAGTGATGGATGGTGATTGCTGCAATTTAATTGCAGGTTCAACCCCATGTCCATTTTAGAGGGAATTTTTTATCCCATGTGGTTTTACTTCTTGTCCTCGGTTTATATGGACAAATAAAAATTTTGTTTTTAATGAGGTAACTTAAGCCTTTGTTGCCAAGGCCTCCCACTTATTTTCATGAGTTGTACTAAGTTCTGGTTAAGGGGGGGTGTTAGAACAGTAATCCATACTTAGTACCATACTCCATAACCATAGTAAAATTTTATTGCTCATGTACTTCATTACACCATAGTTTGGACTAGGTGACTTTAGTTGGTCAAATACCCACATTTGAGAGTGTTCACACCCACTTCCAAGAAAAACAGTTCACCCAACCTCCTGTTTTGTCCACAAGTGCACCCTCATTAAATGCTAGAGCGCTCTCTCCTTTATTTGGGGAATTACTGTTGACTAGGAGCGCTAGGGTGGATTTTGCCCAATTTTGGCTAGATTTGGAGCATTTATTGCTCCCTTAGTCATCCCAAACACCTCTATTTGCTCACCCATGCCTGCCTTGGCCTCATTTATGACCCAGCATGCTTTAGCCACCTTCACACCTGAATTCGTGACTGTTTGGGATGATTAGGACTGAGTTGGACCCACCTAGGGGGGATTGAGGCCAATTTGGAAATTTTGACTTGTACACTCATCTTGAGCTATCTAATGCTCTCGAATTTCTCATGGATGTTATAAAAACCTATTCTTAACATTTTCACATGTTAGACAGTCAGATAATGCAAAGATTAAGTTCACATTGTGTGTAAAATTGTGTCCTTTTTCAAGCTTTTTCACTGGTTTTGCAAATAATTCAATTTTGTGAGGTTCTCCATAGCTCCTAGATCTTACTGTGATCAAAATACTCACAGTTCCAAAATTCCCAGTCTGATGGCAGAGTTTGAAGACTTTTTTGGGTGTAGAGGTGAGCACACCCGATAACTTTGTAGGAAATTTTAAGGCTCACCTTGGTGGCTCCATTTTTGGCATATTACAATGAAGTTTACTTTATATTTCATTTTTCAGAGCATGGGAATTTAAATTTTGGTCTACAGATTTTCAGAAACGAAGAAGTGAAGGAGCATGACATCTTCAAAAAACAATTTATGCAAAATTTCCAGCTATATTTATCATCTAAAAATTATGAAAATTTCCATGTATTAGATGATATTTTTTAGCCATCTTCACCTTTAGTTTTTGATGAATTTGCATGCAAAATATTAGCTAGAAATGAGTTTATGTTTGTTGAAATTGTACGGGGAAGCAAGTTATTCAATCTAAAGTGGATTGCAGAAATTGTCATTTAACTTGGGCCAACAAGTTGTAGAGTACAATGAGAAATTAGTTTTCAGATTTGAAAATGTATTTGGTACTTTGTCTTCATGGACATTTGATGACAAAATTTTAGTGGAATCCTCTAAGTTTTTTCTTCTTTGAGGACAAGAGGGATGTGTTTCCAGAACTTGATGATATAGCTTGTCTTGAAGAAGTTTTCATTATCCCTATTCAAGAGTTGATAGAGAGGGATTGCAATGGTGCATGCAATTTTGTAGGAGTTTGATGTTCTTCGATATCTTCATGACGTTCTTCCAAAATTCAACTTTGAACTCATGGAGATTCTGGCCATATTTTAGGTGGCCTTGTTTTTTCTTATGATCAAATAGAAAGGAAGACCTTGTGTACTTGACAAAGAGCTGATATGGTTTCACTAGTTGTATGATTACATTTAGCAATTTCATTTTCCTATGGTAAGTAAAGTATGGTAGAATAAATAAGTTATTGAAAACCAAGTGGTAGGGAGAATCAAACTTAGCATGCGAGCATTGTTTTTTATGTATATTTTTGTTGATATTGTTGGATTATTCCTTGTTGGTGTATATAACTGAGCTAGAGGTTTCCAATGTAGACCAGGTACTTCGCGGTTCAAGGAACCAACAAAACCCCTATTCATCGGCCCTTTCGGGAACAGGCTGCGAGCAGCTTGAGGTATCACCCGAGGCAAAGCTGAGGGGTTGGTTGCAGAATCACGTTTCCACAACCTAGTGATGCGAGTGTAAAAGGAACTGATGGGCAATGCGGTAAAGGACTCTTGCTGCGGACAGACAACTGCGTGAAGTCTCTACTTCACGTCGGATACTTCGGCAAGACAAGGCGCTTGCGCAACCAACGCATCTAAAGACTGCGGGGTATGGGATACTTCCAGCATCGCGATGATAAGCTATCAACAACTTACCTCGCAGCACTCATAATGGGACAGCGCGTCAACTAGACAGCGCATCTACTTCAGGACTTGATCAACTCTAACCAATCTTACTTAACGATCTTTATCCATTCAAGAACACTTAGGTTATTATCTTTATGGTGTATGTAAATGAATGAAATACGCAATACTGCACGCTCCAACGCTACGCTCAAATCCAGTGTTTAACTATGTGATTATCCAACATATTCATGCATTCAAAGACTTAGAAGTGTTGAATACTTAACATTCATCCACACATGTATTACTTAACATATTATTCCCATCATTCCTGCGGCGAATACATATAAAAGCAATGACATAACAGATAACTGCGGTATTAAACATCCATACTAAGCAAATGAACAGTCGCAAAACACACAATCAATCACACTACATAGTATTTAACGTGGTTCACCCCCTGGATGGAGGCTACATCCACAAGAACTATTGTTAAATTAGTCTTTTGGGAAGGGTACAACATTTCTTAGCCTGTGCACTCAGCTGCAGACTCTCCTCTCTCTCAGATAGGTCTCTGTGGACACAGCTACAGAGCATTTACAATAGTTCTAAGCTTTTAAAAGATGCAACAATATTCAAGCTTAACCAAAATGAAGAGTCAAGCCTTTCCCATACCAAAATGCCTTATTTATAGATCATGCCCATAGTTCATGTCTTTACAATATGCAGGGAAAAACCCTTAGGTTTACAAACTGTCACAATTTCCCCAAAACCAGACTGCTGGCTCCTAGTAGCGAATATTCCATCGTGGTGGTCTTCCATGCATGCTTCACGTCGCTATCGGCCTTCCTGTTGCGTGCATGCCAACAGGTCGCTTTCACCGAGCCATTTTTCCTCTGACGGTCTCGTGCGATTGGTTCAGGTAGTGGTATCTTTTGCATGTGTGACCAGTCGCTTTCTTCCCGATTTTCTCCTACCCATCACTTGGCACTCCTAGAGAATATTTACCAAAACTAGACCGCCGACGATCTAACCAGAACATGTGCCATCTTCCATCCAACACTCTGCCTTGCTGGATCTCCGTACACTAGACACTTCGTAGCACTTCCTCCTTGCAGCACTGTACTTCGCATGTCTTCTGACGTTGGGATACGTGCAACTTCACAGCATCCCAAAAATTATACAAAATGTTTCAACTGAACTGCGCTCAGTTCCGCAGTTCCAAAACTCATTTTTGCTCAAAATTGCCCCACTTGGGCAGGGCCCAACAGGCCCCTAACACTCACATGTGGCTTGTCGCTGAGCCACTTGCAACTTCGGCTTCCCCGATCTACTCTGTCTCCTGCGGAGCTAGCTTCGTAGCAAACTCATTGTATGTAGCAATCAACTTTTGGACTGCTTGCTTCGTGTCTTGCTCAATTTGGTTGACTATTTCCAGCATCTCAGGTGTGATCTCATCACCTATCTGTCCCGCAACCTCTTTGTGGTTCTCGCAAAACTCTTTTAACTTTTGCTCGATCTCCTGTGAGATCGTGCTGGCATCTTCGAGAAAGGGCTGCGACTTGTCTCCCAATTTGGTCTCTTTTCCCCGTAAGGCCTGCACTTCCTTCTTAAGCACATTGATTTCTCGGTACTTTGCAAGCCTGTCTCTTGGCAGCAGGGCTTTCACTTCTGTATCCAACTGCTCTAGTACTGCTTGCTGTTGGGTCTAGGAAATGCCCCTTTTTGGCCATCCTTATTACATCATTTTTCCCTAATTACATCCTATTTTCATAATCTATTCCTATGCCTTTTCTCTAGATCAACCAATAATATTGATAGGTATAATTCGTTATTGCTTTATTTATTTTATGCCTAAGATTGTTAAGGTTCTAGATCCTAGTCCTTGGTTTATGCTAATCTATGTGATTTCATTTAGTCAAGGTCTAAAGTGCAGGTGTATCAGCCGAATGGCGCCAACTGTTACTCTTCAAAGCCCGATTCCTCATAACTCTAAGGGACAGCACACTCCTCCATGAGAATCTGTAATAGGCCTCCACTGAAACAGAACCCAGCTGCAACAGATAGATCGCGTTCCAGCTTGATAAATCCATTGATCCATCGATTACTGGCGTAATAGCTCCTTCATGAGTAACAGCCTTGTTTAAATATGGTTGTAATAGTCAGCTGTAACTCTGCAGCATGAAGATCATAGATCTTCACTGCTACACGATTTTGGGGGATCGTGATCCGTACTTTCAATGTATAAATATGAGGAGGCTCCTGTAGCCTAGGATTGGACAGTTACCATTTTTCATAAGTTGTAACAGAGCACTGATACTGTCAATTTCTATCATTAATATGAGAGCAGAGTTCTTCATTTCTGTGTCTTAATTTGTTGTGATTCTCGACGTCTATGTTAGAAGGCCAGGGCCTGCCTTCTCACAGTGATAGTCGGCTTAAGTAGGTAGGGTAATCTAGCTTTCTTTCTATTGTGTGGTGTGCAATCATTGCAGATGTTACTGTTAGCTGCAACAGATATTAGCTTTCCTTTTGGTAGTTCACGATTGCATCTTGAATAGCTGTAGCAGATTGGTGTGACAGGCGACTATGTAGGATAATTCAGTTAATGCATGTATGTTTGAATCAACTGTAACAACCAAGCTCAATTCCAATATCTTTCCATTGTTTATGCTTTCTAGGATTTCCAGTTATTATCAGTTAGAGTTCAAGCTTATATTTAGATTCTGGTTGATGTTGTATCTTCAATTGGTTTATTAAGGTAGGAAAATTATGATTGAATAACAACAGCTACTGGATGGATCATTTTGGTAAATATTGAATATTGTAGTTTGATAATTATAGGATTTAACTTCTTGCAAAAGAAATATGGTTTATTTCTATTCTTAATTTTATAATTGTTGGGTGCTTTCCGTAGGAAGGTAGTTTCAATTGAATTCCTAGATGTGTGAATTAGATTAGTCTGCTCTCTGGAGTGAGTTTGGATGGATAGACTGGTAGGATCATTATCTCCGTTTATTTAATCAACTACTTGACATGTTTATGCATAGATTATGCTTATTTCCATTGAAACAAAAGACCTCCCTGGGTTTGACAATTTATATTGACAATCCTGTGTGTTAGCTTTAATTAATTGACATATAGGGTGACCAATATTTTGGCGCTGTTACCGGGGATGGTAATAGATAGAAAGAGTTAGTAGTTGGTTTCATTTGATTTTATTTTGGTTTTATTATTTATAGCATGCATGAATACAAGAAAAACAAATCGGGAACCCCCTTTGAATACTAACATTGCAGGTGGAAGAGGTCAAGGTCATAACACAGGTCAGGGAAGACATACATACATTGACGAAATAGTTGCTAGAGCAAATTCTTCCACTAGACCACCACGAACATCTACAGGCAGGGGAAATTCTATTCCTCCCAACCTTGAAAATTCAGCATCAATAGTGGAGAATACAACGGGACCTTCATCTCCTGTTACAGAAAATAAAGTGCCTAAAGATAAGGGAAGTGTCGTGGGTGCACCAAATAGAGAGGAGATCTATCATATCAACGGAACCAGAGTTACTAAAGAAGTGTGGTTGGAGACTCGCCGAGTAGTAGAGGAAGAGAGAAGGTGAGAAGAAGAGAGGAGAAGAGAAGAAGAAGCCAAAGCAGAGGAAGAGTGCATAAGAGAAGCTGTTGAATTTTGGACTAGGACCATGGATGGTAGAGAACAGGAAGGGGAGAATGAACATGGGGAGAACCAGGAAGGAGAAGGAGAAAATAATCAGCCTGGTAATATCGTGGCTACACTAGAATTGCCTATCCTCCAGACACTTGGAGCAGCTCCCATGAAAAATATCTCACCATCAGTTCTCACGAATTTTCATGGTAAGTCCTCTGAGGATCCTGATGAGTTTCTCTTTGAGTTTGATATCCTCTGTCACAGCTATGATTACAACTCTAGTGCTTAGAAGCTGAAGTTATTCCCAGCCACCTTGAAAGGAAATGCTCTGCGTTGGTTCATGAGTCTGGGTCGTGAGACCATTACTACTTGGGACCAAATGAAAAACACCTTCCTTTCCATGTACCAAGAATATTGTAGAACTAGGGATAGAAAGGAGGAATTTTTTAAAATGGTTTAGAAGGATGAAGAAAGCTTGGAAGACTCTGTGGAAAGATTGTTGTACAATTTACAAAGATCTGGTCATGCTGAGATTGGAAAGGATGTGCTCAAGATCATTTTACTACGAGGAATTAGAGAAGACTGCCTTGATATGTTGAATTTGTTGGGAAAAGGGGACATCTTGAAGGAACCTTTCAAGCAGATTGTTGAATTATGCCAAAGGTACTCAAGGGGATCCTCCAGAACCAACAAACAAGATAAAGATCGAGATCAGGATGTCTTCACTAGGACTTAGAAGTCAGCTAGTGGAGGGGCCACTTGAGCAGAAATAGGCAACTTATTGGAGAATTTTAAAACATACATGATGAGCTCCATTTCCTCAGAGTTAGATGTCATGAGAGAAAAGTAGAGGCAAGTAGTAGAAGACCTTACACTTGGCGTATTCTGTCCTAAATGCAGGAAAAAACACCCATTGAAAGAATGCCTGTTGGACAAAGTAGAGATATGTATTATATGTGAACTGGAGCATGACAACAAGCAATGTCCTTCACTACCTAAGGTCAAAGCAATCCTACAGGCATCTATTCCGGATGTGGAGCCAGCTTACTTCATTGCACAGAAGAAACCATGCCAGCCTCGAAATCAAGGTATGAATCCAGACCCATCATTTTTTCTGAATAATATGAATGGAATGAACAATATGCATAATATGAATACACATTTTCCTTCACATTATTCTAACAATTAGTGTCATCCATCTCAGAATCCAATGCATAATCCTAACCCATGGACACCATGGTCACAATAGTTAAATAGCCAAGCTCCTTGGAATTACAACTGGATAAATTCTTACCAAGGAAATAGCTTTCCCCATCACCAGACTCAGTATCAACAATATCCTTCTCAACAGTATCAGCAACCACAGCTCCCATTCCAAAACAATGCTGCACCTATGAATGCACCACTTCGACCATAGCTACCTACACAACCTAACCCGAACCCAAACAATAAAGCAGACCATCAATTTGAGACTTCCAACATGCCCGCGTATTCCATCACCTAGATTCCCTGCAATGATATACAATTACGATCAAGAAGGGTCGTGGAAACTATTATAACTGAGGATGTTTCATCCCCAATGATTGGAACTGGAGTGAATCAGCACTATGAGAATATGGTTAATTTAGCAAGCCCCATCATTGAGGATGCTGATACTCCCACTGAAACAGTAGTTGAAACGTAGAGAGTAACACACAATGTATCACAGCTTGCATAGTTGATGAGAGAACCGACATACCCTGAACGATTGGCCTTGCAAAAAATAGTGGAACTGCCTCGATTCGACCTTTTGGGAGAATTGAAAAATTTGTATGTTAAAATTCCACTGTTACAGGCCCTCCACGATGTGCCCATTTATGCCAAGACTGTTAAAGATTTATGTGGTAAGAAACTAGGAAGAAGTCCCAGGGATCCTCCCACTATCCATGTACTGGGAAAGCTTTCCGAATTAATAATGGGGAAGGCCCCTATGGAAAAATACGATGACCCTGGAAATCCAACTATTACAGTTCACAAAGGGAACACACAAATCCCCAATGTCTTGGTAGATTTAGGCGCAGCCATTAACGTTATGACCATAGAGACTGTGAAGAAATTGGGACTCACTAATCTTCGATCAACACCTTCTGTTTTGAAACTTGTTGATAGATCAACGATCAAGCCTGAAGGGATCTTAGATGACCTCGTGATATCAATTGACTTGTGGGAATACCCTACGGATTTCTTGGTGTTACAGCCAAAATCCCAGTTGGGGGGACACGCACTGATCCTGGGAAGATCGTGGTTGGCCACAACAGATGCCTGTATCAGCAATCGGTCAGGATCTATGACCATTTCAGACGGAATTGAGATCAAGAGCCTCACCCTATACCCTCTAGCTCGACCAAGCACAGAAGTTGAAACTCCATTGTGGGTAGATTTGGAGGAGGAAGAAGGTTTGCAGCCATTATTAACAATAGGGAGAGCCTTAACGTTTAAAGATGAAACAGAGGATGATGCCATTAATAGTTTCATTAGTGAGACCAAGCCAGTCAATAAAAATGTTTATCAGATCTTGGATAGTACTCTAGCTGCAACAGAACAAGAAAATCTTACAGAAGAAATTCTAATCAGTGATGCCATTATAATTTCAGTACTCAATAATTCGAAGAGTGTTCCAGTAGAAATCGGGCCAGGGAAAACATTGAATATCAATCCAAATCTTGCGCCTAGCGAGATGGAACAGCTAGTCACTCTGCTGAAACAGCGAAGGGGAAATTTCACTTGGGAGTACACATACATGAAAGGTATTCCTTCCAATCTATGCGCCCATCACATTTATATTGAGAGCGACTCCAGGCATGTGTTTCAACCACAACAAAGGATGAACCCGAACCTAAGAGACATAGTGAAAGAGGAGATCCAAAAACTTTTGAAAGCAGGATTTATATACCCGATTTCAGACAGTGAGTGGGTTTCTCCACTTGTGATTGTGCCAAATAAGAATGGGAAATGGAGGGTCTGTGTGGATTACAATGAATTGAACAAAGCAACGTAGAAAGACGATTTCCCCTTACCTTTTATCGATCAGGTCCTTGATACCTTGTCTGGGAAAAAGTATTTTTCCTTTGTGGATGGCTTTAGTGGCTATAACCAAATCCATATTGCTCCAGAAGACCAAGACAAAACCACTTTCACCTGTGCTTGGGGGACTTTTGCATACCAAGTACTTCCTTTTGGGTTGTATAACGCACCAGCCACATTTCAGAGAGCAGTGATTGGAATATTTTCAGAAATGGTAAATGATTGCATGGAGATTTTTATGGATGACTTTACTCCATATGGTGATAGTTATGAAGAAGCACTGAAAAACTTAGAAAAGGTCTTGAAATGCTGTGAACAAAGCCAGCTCTATTTAAGCACTGAAAAGTGCCACAGGATGATGAGTGAGGGAATAGTGCTGGGGAACTTCATCTCTTCTGATGGTATCCAGGTAGATCCATCCAAAATCAAGGTAATTGAAAATATACCAACTCCTAGAACACAGAAGGATGTATGTAGCTTCTTGGGGCATGCTGGCTATTACGGAAGGTTCATAGAAAAATTTTCCAAACTAGCTTCTCCTTTGTTCACTCTGTTGATGAAGGATGCACAGTTTGTCTGGAATGATGCATGCCAAACAACGTTTACTAAGCTAAAGAAAAATCTATCTATAGCACCCATCTTACGAGGGCCCAACTAGGCTCTTCCTTTTCATATTTCTTCAGATGCTTCAAACACAGCCATTGGGGCAGTTTTGGGACAGCATGAAGGTAATGCTCCTTTATGCTATTTAGTACATTAGTAAAAACTTGTCTCCTGCTGAACTAAACTATACTGTCACAGAAAAGGAATTTCTTGCCATTGTTTATGCCATTAACAAATTTAGACATTATATTACTGGATATTCTACTTTTGTGCACAATGATCATTCTGCTATCAAGTATTTAATGAATAAACCAATCACGAATGCTATAGGTACTAGATGGTTGTTACTGTTACAGGAATTTGATATCACAATTATTGATAGACCAGGGAAGGAAAATGTTGTCGCAGATTTTTTATCTCGACTTACTAACAATGATGACAATTTACCAGTCAAAGATTCCTTCCTTGATGAACATTTGTTTGTAGTATCAGCTCATTCCCCATGGTATGAAGATATTGCTAAGTTTTTGGCTATAGGTAAGCTCCCAGCACATCTGTCAAAGAGAGAAAAAAGGAAGATCATACAACATAGTGCTAGGTATTGCTGGATTGATGGCCATCTTTTCTACACAGGGCTTGATTTAGAGATTAGAAGATGTGTTAGAGAAGATGAGATCTTTAGCATTCTTAAAGATTTCCATGATGAGCCCTGTGGGGGACATTTTGTTGAAAAAAGGATAGGTCATAAAGTTTTGAGAATGGGCTATTTCTGGCCCACATTGTTCATGGATGCAAAGAAGTATGTCCAGGCATGTGATAGCTGCCAAAGGATGAGCCAACCCAATAGATTAGATGAAATGCCTTTGCAGCCATAGCTTGTGGTTGAACCATTTGATAGGTGGGCTCTAGATTTTGTGGGGCCTATCAACCCTCCCTCAAAACAGAAAGTTCATATCTTGGTTTGCACATATTACATGACCAAATGGGTAGAAGCCGTACCCTTGATTAAGGCTAATGATCAAGCTGTGATTGATTTACTATATGAAGAGATTTTTACTCGGTTCAGAGTACCTAAGGAAATCATTATAGACGGTGGACCACAGTTTGTGTCTCACAAGCTGGAAGCACTATTACAGAAATTTCATATTCAGCACAGAATAACCTCGCCATATCATCCACAGGCCAATGGCCAAATGGAGAGTACAAAAAAGGTTATTGAGGCTATTCTGACAAAAACAGTGAAGAGCCATCGTAAAGATTGGGCTGAAAGGCTTAGAGAGGCACTATGGGCCTATCGTACTACATGGCATAACACCACTGGTTTTTCCCCATATGAGTTAGTGTATGGTAAGAATGTTGTTTTTCCAATTGAATTTGAAATCAACACCTTGAAAACAACTGTGGAAGCAAACCTGGATTTATCAGAAGCACAAAGGGACCGATTGAATTAGCTCAATGAGTTGGATGAGAAGCGCACATCTGCAGTACATCATACGGCTTTAATCCAACAACAGGTCTCTAAGTGGCATGATCGATTTATAAAGAAGAAAGTCTTCCAAGAGGGGAACTGGGCCCTGTTGTATGAGTCACGGTTTAAGAAGGACTTTAAATGCAAGTTGCGTACCCATTGGTTGGGCCTCTATCAGATAGATTGGGTATTTGATAATGGAACAGTTCGATTGATCACCATTGATGAAAACAAAATACCATTATTCGCAAATGGTCATCGGCTGCGATTGTATCACAAGCCAATCTCAAGGGAAGCTTCCATTTCACATGTTGCAAATGATCCAGATTATCAGTTAACGCTAGGATAGGGATTTTTCTCAACCCCTGTCAATTCTTAAGAACTGCAATCTCCACATGATTTGTACATAAATAATTCATTTTCTTTTTTTCATTTTGTATTTTATCTATTTTTCATTTTGCATTTGATCGGGTTTGTTTTGAAGAATTCTTTGCAGGAATTAATTGGAGGAACGACGGTCGTGACTGGGCTAGACGACTGCAGGAACCTTGTATTGTTCTTGACCTGATAAAGCTTTGTTTAAGAATATGGATGATTCGTTACCTTTCAGCATTTAGCTGAAAATTTTCCTGTTACTTCATTATTGCGTAGCTGCGACTCCTTACGTTGCTCATTCTTCCTATTGCAGTAGCTGCGACTTCGCTATTTCCACTTCATTTTCACTCTTTTCTAGCAGCTGCGACTCCTCTATTCCTGACCAACCCACTAAATCCAGCAGCTGCGACTCCGCTATTTCCACTTCATTTTCGCTCTTTGCCAACAGCTGTGACTCCGCTATTCCTTACCAATCCACTAAATCCAGCAGCTGCGACTCCGTTATTTCCACTTCATTTTTGCTCTTTTCCAGCAGCTGCGACTCTGCTATTCCTGACCATTCCGCTAAATCTAGTAGCTGCGACTCTGCTATTCTTGACTATTTTTCCAAATCTAGCAGCTGTGACTCCACTAATTTTTTTTCCATTTCGCTCTTTCCGTACAGCTGCGACTCCGCTAGTCTTGCTTATTTTGCTAAATCTAGCAGCTATGACTCTGCCAGTCTGCCTGCTCTCCGAATGATGATGCCAATGATGATTCAATTAGGCATCAGTTTTGTTGCTTGCTCCACAAGATCCAATCACAGTTTTCCAAGTAGGAAAATTTTGGGTGTCTTGGGTAGCTGTCAGCTCAGGTGGCGGTGGCCACATCACTTCAGCACATGTGCATTCATACTCGTGAGGATGAAGGCCGGCTATAATGATTGATTCACAGCTGAACTCATAAACGCAAGGGTACGGATCACACCTTTTACATGATTTGGCATAAAATTAAATACGGTAATAACAATTATGTACTGTCGTAGCCCTCGATTAGCGAACCCATACTAATTAACCTCCAGGGAATATGTGAGGATCATGGTTGTATTTATTTCCCATCACCTTCCCCGATTTGCACCCAATACCCCAATTCTGCCAACTTCTTCATTCCAACGGAATGTTGATACCTACGCCGACTTGCCTAAAAACCCCATTTTGAACCCCAACGATCCCTTACATGTTCGTAAAACTTCAACTTCCACGTCTAGACTAGTAAATTGTTGTATTCATTTTGAATTGTGAGGAAAGGTCAATATGGGAAACCCAGTTTGGCATGAACCAATAAATACATAAGCTGTAGATGCCAATGTAGAATTTCTTAACATTTTCATAGCAGCAGGTTGGATGGAATATTTTGAACGGTTGAACGGTTTCCACACAAGAATTGCACTACAATCCACCCTTAACCTGACTAATACTCACTCTGAGGTTATGGGATTGCATGTGGATGCTACAGAATAAATAATAGCAGAGGTGACTGGCTTACCTCAGGTTGGGAAAAAGTCATTTGGACGGAAAGCACATAATGCAAATGCTATGAGAGAATTTTTGGCAATCGGGGAGCATAATAGTACAAAACGTCATGGGTTGAAACTGGCATCTTTACCATGACCCTGGAATCAAGTAGCAGTCTTCGTGAAGCACTATATCTCTTGTGAAGGTAGGTACCAAACCGTGTTCTTCTCTGAACTTCCATTATTGTCTCATTTACACCATGGCAACTTGGTAAATATACCATTTTATCTTTTTAAAGCCCTACAAACCATGGCTGGATATGCAAAAACTGTCCAACACCGAGTTTCCTCCCTTACCAATCATGGCCTAATTAAATTAGTAGTCTTAAGAGCCATTGCAAATTGTAATTTAACCTAGGAACAATTCCTTGCTAGAGATGGGCCAATCAGAGAACCTGTATTAGAAATGGAGGGTGTTCGCGAAGGTAATGAGGACCGGTGTTCCTCAAATCCAGTTGTGGGGGATATTGGAGCATTAGGGAACCAGACTAGTGATGAAGAGGAAGTAAATAAGGGAGAAGCAACATCAGTAGAAAACCCTGTTGTTGAGGAAATTGTGATGGAAACCATGACGTAGAAGGAAGAAAAATTAGAAGCTATAAATGCAGAAGCAGATACTCAGATGAAAGAAGCTAAAACTAGAGCAGCTATTGAAGCTACGACAGTAGAGGCTGCAACTACAGAAGCAGGAATAGCAGGAGAAGGGATTGTGGAAATTTTGGAGGTTGTGTCCTCTCCTGAGATAAGGGGGACCATTATTGAAGAAGAGAAGACCGAGGAAAAGACCCCTCTGTCAAAGAAACGAAGAGGAATATTAGGGAACAAGGGTCAGACATCCACTGCAACAAAGAAAAGAAAAAATAGAGCTGTCACAGCACCAGTAGCAGTAAGCAGTGAGGAACACCCAGTGGGAATGGTGAGTAAAAGAAGGACTCAATCGACTATAGCAGCAAAAGCAGTTGTGACAGCAGCAACAACAGAAGTAGTTGTAACAGCAATAGCAGCAGATGCAGCTGCAATAGCAACAGAGGTAGCAGAGACAGCAGAAGAAGTAGAGACAGTGGATGCAATTGGCGGTAATATTGAAGCACCCTCAGCAGAGATAGCAGAAGAAGTAGAGACAGTGGATGCAATTGGGGGTAATATTGAAGCACCCTCAGCAGAGACAACAGGAGAAATTAGAGCAGATAACGAGTCACCTATGGCAGAAAAAGAACCTATAACAGGGGTAGATATAGACATTCCTATTTTGGACCCCAAGTCATCTGCTTTTATGTAGGCACCTTCCATAGAAGAACCTCAAATTGAAAATATCCTATATGAAAATGAATTTATAAAAGAGGAGGTGCAAACATTGCGAAATGAGTTGAAAATATGGAAGGGAGTAGTCGGGAAACAAGCAGAGAAGAATTTGAATACATTGTTAGATGCTGCAAACATATTAGAAAATTCATCTTTTGCATTAGAAAATGAGGAGCAAGGAGAGACTATTTGCCCAGAGTGTGGAGACATATTTTTTGCTGCAGGACACATAGTTATTGTGTTGGGAGTTGTATCACAAAGGCATGCACAGATAGAGCAGGAGGAAGAAAGAATGCCATAAATAGAATTGATGGGGGGAAATGAGCCAAGAATTGAAGAGATTCCTGATTCGAATCTAGGAGATGAAATAGTGTAGTCCTAGCCATCAGGGGATACTGAACCTCTTCAGGACCAGTCTCATCAGTCAGAGGGATTTGACATAACCCAGAAACAATCTCAGTAGTTCGAGAAAATCTAAGGGCAGGCGGTTGTTACACAAGAACCAACACCCTTGGAAATATATAGTGAGGTTGCAACTCAGACAACAATATTTGACATCAAGGATCAAGAAGAGAACACTGTTACACAATGTTGATGTATATGTAACTTCAGAATGTATTTCATATATATTTATTGTACCTTATTAGAGATGTGTTATTCCTCTATAAGGAAGTGTCGTCATGTGGATTGACAAGCGTCGCAAGTGTGTGTACTTGCTGATGGGTTATTAGACCACCATGTGTGGGGTCGACCCTGAAATATATATTATATTATGGATGTATCTATATAGACAAGTCGGCCCCATAGTGTAACTAGGCAAACAGGTTAAGTATAAATAGAGATCAGGAGATCTCTATTTGTATCATTCAGAAAGTCATACTTCTCTCACTCAGAAAGTGGCACACTAGTGAGGAGGAGGATCATCTGCTACCAGGAGATTATCTCAGTGTATTTTGGTTGTACTTTGGTTGAGCCATTGCTCTCTCTATCTCTGAGGAAGTTGTGGGGTTTTTCACCTTAGGGTTTTCCCCACGGAAACTCTGTGTCTCTTGTCTCTCGTGCTTTTGATTCTTGTGATGCTTGTCATGCTTATTGTGATTGTTATGCATTGATCTACTGTATATGTTATTCTCTCAGTGAAGATCCTAGAGTATTGTGAATTAATGCTCAAAATTTAACATGGTATCAAAGCTAACCTGAGAAGAAGACATTTTGCAGTGACGAAAACTTGAGTTTCTTATTTATTGGGTTTCTCCCCATAGTTTTTGGAAAAGTAGTATAGTAGATTGACTCTACTGATCAAGGAGAATCTATCTGTCCAATCAGAATTCCATTCTAAGCATTTTTCAGATTTGGCCCTAACAATTAGGGTTTCCACAAAAATAGGTATTTTTGAAATCTGGAGCTATAGCTGGAAGCTCCTTGCAAAAATTGAAGTTTAGAGCTTTGGATCAAGATTTTTGGCTGGGTAGATCTACGGGAAATGCAAACCCTAATTCAGGGCTCTCCCTAGTGAACCCAGGAGGACAAAAAGGCAAATCTAAAGGGTAAAACTTTGCTGATCTCAAATTCTGAATGCACCAATCTGATCAGCTCATCAAGGCACATCTTTCTATCCTTTCAGAAAGTTGAAACTCACATTTTGAATTTTTAGGGTTTTTTGACAAACCCTAATATGGGACGAGATCCAGTTTTCAGCATTTCAAGTGGTAAGACCTAAATCTTTTCTATTTCCATTTGAAGTACTCTTTAAGATGTCTCACCACACCAAGCTTGAGGATAAGCTTGAAGGGGCTGATAACTTCCGAGCTTGGAAGTAGAGGATTGGGTTAATCTTGGAAGAGAATGAGTTGGACTCATATATAAAAGAAGACATCCCTATCCCAGAGGATGAAGAGGCCAAGGTATTGCATAAGAAGAACTTGGTCAAGGCAAAGAGAATCATTGTTGATTCTATTAAAGACCATCTCATACCCCGTGTGTCTTCTCTAAAGACACCCAAGGAGATGTTTGACTCTTTGACCAAGCTATTTGAAGGGAAGAACATAAATTGGAAGATGACCCTGCGGAACCAATTGAAAGGAGTAAAGTTTCAAAATGGAGAAACCATGCAATCTTATTTTTCTAGGGTCTCCCAGATTTAGGAACAACTGGAAGCAGTAGATGAAATGGTGGAGAATGGTGAAGTTGTCATGACCACTCTGAATGGCCTACCTAGGTCATGGGACTCCTTTATTCAAGGAATCTGTGCAAGAAAGAAGTTGGTATCCTTCATCAGACTACAGGAAGAATGCTCACAAGAAGAAGCAAGGCTCGTGGCATGAGAAGAAAAGATGGGGAATGAAGATCAAGCTCTTGCAGCTCACACCAAAAGAAGCAAGCCCAAGAAGGAGCACTCTCGCTACAAGAGATCCTATCAAAAGAATAAGAAGGATCTAAGATGCTTCACATGCAATGAGAAGGGTCACTTTGCTTCAAATTGTCCCAAGAACAAAAGAGATAATAACAACTCCAACAAGAAGAAGAAGGGAAACAAAAGAAAGTTCCATGCTCATGCTGCCGAGGATGATGAACCTCCAAAGAATAAGGCTAGGGCAGAAAGTGATGATAGTGATGATGACTCATCAAGTGAAGAAGAGTATGTTCTAATCTCTGCTCTCACAGGTACTATCTCCCATGGTTGTAATGATTGGTTGATTGACAGTGGGGCTTCCAAACACATGACTGGGTTTAAGGAATCTTTTGTGAATCTATCTGAACATGAATCACCCCATAAGGTGAAACATGGGGATGATTATCAATACCCAATCAAAGGAAGTGGTCAAGTTTCCTACAACCTAGATTCTGGAAAATCTTTGAAGATGAAAGAAGTCCTTTATGTACCTGGGCTCAAGAAGAACTTACTCTCCATATCTACATTGGATGCAAAAGGTATGAGGGTTGCATTTGTGGATGGCCAAGTCCTAATGTGGCCAAAGGGTAAAAGAATCGATGATGCAGTAGTGATTGGAGAGCAAGAGGGAGGTTTGTATAAATTGAAGTGTCAACCTGAACATGCCTTGATACATGAATCCATGGAGCCAAGTGAACTTTGGCATAGAAGACTTGCTCATATGCATTATAGGGCACTTCCAATTGCAAGCAAGGCTGTATAGGGTCTTCCTGAAATCAAGACGAAACATGAAGGTGTTTGCAAAGGATGTGCAAAAGGTAAGAACATTAAGAAGGCTTTCCCAAGCAGTGAAAGCAAGGCAAAACATATCCTAGAAATCATCCACTCAGATGTATGTGGTCGTATGTCATCCAGTTCTCTGAGTGGGTATGTTTACTATATCTCATTTATTGATGACTTCTCCAGGAAGACTTGGGTATACTTCTTGAAGAATAAAGATGAGGTGCTTGATAAGTTCAAGGAAGTCAAAACCTTGATGGAGAATCAAACTGACAAGAAGATCAAAACATTCAGATCCAACAATGGCGGATAATTCACCTCAGGTGACTTCAAGAAGCTTTGTAGTGATTCAGGGATTAAGAGGGAGTTGACTGCTCCTTATAATCCTCAACAGAATGGAGTTGCAGAAAGGAAGAACAGAACTATCATGGAAATAGCAAGGGCAATGCTGCATGACCAGGATCTACCTATGCATCTATGGGCAGAAGCAGCTAGAACAGCTGTATATGTGCAGAACAGAACACCCCACAAGATATTGGACAACAAGACACCATAAGAGGTCTTTTCTAGTAAGAAATCTAAAGTCAGCCATCTCAGAATATTTGGTTGTCGAGTATACACTCATGTCCCAAAGGAAAAGAGGACTAAACTAGATCCTTAAGGAAAGAAGGGTATCTTTGTGGGTTACAATGAAAGTTCAAAGGCTTAGAGAATATACTTTCCAGAGTTCAAGAAGATTGATTTCAGCAGGGATGTAACATTTGATGAAAACTCAGCATTCATCAAATCAAGGAAGGCACCTATCGAAGTTTATGAAGAACCTAAGGAAACTAGATTTCAAGACACTACCATGACTGAAGCAGTTCCAGAAGTTGTTCGTGAGTTTGAAGATCCGCAAGAACCTGTAGATCCACCCCATGAGGATAACTCTCACAAGAGGAAACCTGCATGGGCTAGAGAGCTCATTCAAGATGCAGAAAGATTTGGCATTCTAGAAGAAGAACACAGAGAAAAGAAGAGAACCAGATCACATACTAGCTATGTTGCTTTACTCTGTGACATTATGAACAAAGAACCTTCCAGTTATGAAGAAGCAGCGGAAAAGAAAGAATGGAAGGATGCCATGGTTGAGGAATACCAATCAATAATGAAGAATGATGTTTGGGATGTTGTCCCAAGACCTAAAGAGAAGTCTGTTGTGACTTCCAAATGGATCTACAAAATCAAGCATGCTGCAGATGGCAGTGTAGAGAAATACAAAGCAATATTCGTAGCTCGTGGCTTCTCTCAGAAAGAGGGAATAGATTATGAAGAAACTTTTGCACCTGTAGCCAGGTATACTTCCATCAGAATAGTACTTTCCCTAGCTGCGGCAATGAAATGGAAAATACACCAGATGGATGTCAAGACTGCTTTCTTGAATGGTGTAGTTGAAGAGGAAGTATATGTGGAGCAGCCACTTGGTTTTGAAATACATGACACGGAGTCATATGTGTGCAGATTGAAGAAAGCCTTGTATGGCTTGAAACAAGCTCCCAGAACCTGGTATGGTATGATGGATAGTTTCTGATCTAGTTTGGGCTTTAACAAGAGTAAAGCGGATTCCAACCTTTACTACAAGGTTGAGGAAGGGAATCCTGTGATTCTACTCCTGTATGTGGATGACTTATTTGTAACAGGAGATAACAGATTGATTGCAGATACTAAGAGGAAGCTTGATGCCGAGTTCGATATGAAAGATTTGGGAATGATGCATTATTTCCTAGGTATGGAGGTGTGGCAAAGTGCAGGTGGGATCTTTATTGGTTAAGGAAAGTACACAGTAGATATCCTGAAGAGATTTTGGATGATGGATTGCAAGGCCATGGCCACACCTATGGCATTGAATCTGAAGCTTCTATGTGATGCTTCATCTGAGCCGGTTGATGTCTCTATGTATCGTCAGATGATTGGGTCCTTGATGTACTTGACAAACATGAGACCATATATTTGCTTTGTTGTGAACACATTGAGCCAGTTCCTAATGGATCTGAGGAATGTTCACTTGGTTGCTGTAAAGCATGTTATGAGGTACCTGAAGGGTACAGTGGATTATGGGCTCAAGTATGAAGCGAATCAAAAGTTTAACCTTTAGGGTTATGTTGATTCAGATTGGGCTGGAAGTGTTGCAGATAGGAAGAGCACATCTAGATGCTTCTTCAGTATGGGATCAGGTGTGATCTCTTGGTTTAGCAGGAAGCAGTCCTGCGTAGCATTGAGTACAGCTGACGCAGAGTATGTTGTAGCCTGTTCAGCTAGTTGTGAGGCAGTATGGCTATGGAAGATACTGTCTGAGTTATTTGATCTCCCATTGGATGCTACTGGTATCTTTTGTGATAACCAGAGTTGTGTAAAGCTGTCCGAGAACCCATTGTTTCATGACAGGTCGAAACACATAGAGCTCAAATATCACTATATCAGGGATATGGTGCAAAGAGGAGCTGTGAAGCTCCTATACATTGCGACGGACGAGCAGATTGCAGATGTGCTGACGAAGCCACTAGCCAGGGTGAAGTTCGAGTACTTCAGGGAGAGGCTTGGCGTTCTTCAAATTGATGACACTTCGAGGAAGAAGTGATGGACACATTTGTTGAAGCCATTCCAAGCATGTTGGAAGGAGGATCCTTCACATGGTTGTGGATGTAAGTGTTGGATGATGAGCATCAGGATGATGTTCTGGTTTCTGCTTTGTATGATCAGTTGGATCATTTTTATATGTATGTATGCATCATGTTGGATTCTAGATAGGATCAGTTGGATCATTTATATGTATGTATGCATCATGTTGGATGCTGGATATGATCAGTTGGATCATTTATATGTATGTACGCATCATGTTGGATGTTGGATATGATCAGTTGCATCATTTATATGTATGTATGCATCATGTTGGATGTTGGATATGATCATTTGAATCATTTATATGTATGTACACATCATGTTGGATGCTAGATATGATCAGTAGGATCATTTGTATGTATTTTGTATATGCATCATGTTGGATGCTTGGACCATGTATCTGTATATGTATCAGGTGGATACATTGTATGATCTGAGGGATCATGTATGGTGATATGTATGATGTATTTGTATTTATATCAGGTGGATACACTGTATGATCAGGTGGATAATTTATGATGATATGTATTAGGTAGATACTTGGTATGCATTAGGTAGATGCATTGTATGATCAGGATGATCATGGATGACGAGCTTCAGGATGTTGCAGTGATGATGATCAGGATGATCATGTGTACATCAGGATGATGTATGGTGAGTATCAGGTTGATACTCTATGGCTGTGGATCAGGTTGTGCAAATGAGCATATAATTTGGCCCTGGGAGATTTGCAGATAGTCTTTCGAGGTTTTGCCTATGGCATATAATTTGGCCCTGGGATATCTGGAAAATGCTCTTTCGAGGTTTTGTTCTGGGAGGACATATAATTTGGCCCCGGGAGATCTACAGATAGTCTTTCGAGGTTTTTCCTATGGCATATAATCTGGCCCTGGGATATCTGGTAGATGCTCTTTTGAGGTTTTGTCCTATGGCATATAATATGTCCCTGGGAGATCCGATAGGTTGGGCTGTGTGCCCGTAATAAGTCCTGGGATGCTCTTGCGAGGTTTTTCCATGACCACATATAATTTTTCCCTGGGAGATCCTATAGGTAGAGCTGTGTGCTCGTAACAGCCTGGGATGCTCTTGCGAGGTTTTGTGGTGACCACATATAATCTGTCCTTGGGAGATCCTATAGGTAGAGTTGTGTGCTCGTAACAGCATGGGATGCTCTTCCGAGGTTTTGTTGTGAGGTCACATATAATATGGCCCTCGGAGATCCTATAGGTAGAGCCGTGTGCTCATAACAGCCTGGGATGCTCTTTCGAGGTTTTGTGACGCATGTAATAAGTCCTGACGATTCCACAGTATGGCCAGTGATGACGAAGACCTGCAGGTGGTGGGCCTACATCCAGTATGAAAAAGGACTAGCTCTGTAGAACTTCCTATGACGAGTAGATTCAGAGATTGGTTGAGATAGCAGCAGCAGTGACAATGATGATGATGATGATCCCGAGAAGAAGACTTGTCTAGCAGATCTGTGTCGAGAAATACCTTCATAGTTAAGAGGGAGTGTTGATGTATATGTAACTTCAGAATGTATTTCATCTATGTATTTTATATATATTTATTGTACCCTTATTAGAGATGTGTTATTCCTCTATAAGGAAGTGTCATCATGTGGATTGACAAGTGTTGCAAGTGTGTGTACTTGCCTATGGGTTATTAGACCACCATGTGTGGGGTCATCCCTAAAATATATATATTATATTGTGGATGTACCTAGCTAGACAAGTCGGCCCCATAGTGTAACTAGGCAAACAGGTTAGTATAAATAGAGATCAGGAGATCTCTATTTAGATCATTCGGAAAGTCATAATTTTCTCACTCAGAAAGTGGCGCACTAGTGAGGAGGAGGATCATCTGCTACTAGGAGACTATCTTAGTGTATTTTGGTTGTACTTTGGTTGAGCCATTGCTCTCTCTATCTCTGAGGAAGTTGTGGGGTTTTTCACCTTAGGGTTTTCCCCACAGAAACTCTGTGTCTCTTGTCTCTCATGCTTTTGGTTCTTGTGATGCTTTTCATGATTATTGTGATTGTTATGCATTGATATACTGTATATGTTATTCTCTCAGTGAAGATCCTAGAGTATTGTGAATTAATGCTCAAAATTTAACACACAAGAACCAGTGTTTTCAAAATCTTTTGCTGAAGTTGCAACACAAACTGAGATGGCCGAGATTGAAATGGAAAGAAAGGATGTTGTCACACAAGAACCAACAGTCCTCAGAATATTTGTTGAGACTGTAACACAAACTGAGATGGATGAGGTTGAAATGGAAGGAAAGGATGCTGTTACACAAGAACCAACATCCTCAAAATTAATGGTTGAGACTGCATTACAAGCATAGACCACTGCAACACCAATGGGGGATGAAATTGTTACACTACCAAAGAAAAACAAGGATGTCATTTATCTGGACTCTGATGATGAGAAGGATGTCGAGGGAAGAAGATTTCAACGGCTAGAAAAAAAGATTCTCTGGCTAAATCTCGAGTTGGATAAATGGCATAAATATATTGATCAATACAAGACAGGTATGATTTCTCTCCAGGAACATAAAAATGTCATTAGGGAGTTGAGAGAAAAGTGGGCTGAGGAGTTATTCTTCCAAAAACTCCGGTGGGAGAAAACTCAAGAAAAACTGGAAGGGTTGAATAAACTTAAGTCCCTGCAACAAGAAAAAGACAAAATGTATACTCTTTCCCTAGAATTATTGAGTTGCAGGGCTCCATCCCCCTCTTACCCTATCTTTCTCCATGAGCATACAACTTTATTTCAATTAAGGGATCTGAAAGAAGGGAGATCATTTGATTTGGAAACAACTACTCAGTTTTTGGAAACTTTTCTGAAAAGTGATTTTGAGGATCAACATTTGTTATGTGAATTGTATTTACATGACAGGGCTTATTATATTAACTCTCCATCTAATCCATTGCCTTGACTAGGGGATGTTCAGTTGAGGGCATTTGACTCTTTTGTCATTAACCATGTAAGATGGCGAGATGATTTCCAAACCATCCTCAAGAATGAGGAGAATTCTACTCTCTGGATTAGGGTTGAACCTCAGGATCCAAAAGCACTCATAGAAAATCATGCTGGATCTCTCAAGGTTCATTCAATTGCCCAATACTTTGAAATTATGCGAGATAAAATCTTCACCACATGTGTCTCGATGATTCTTAATATGCAGTGGAGTGCTCTGGAAGGTAGTGAATACAGATGGTTGTATTCTTCTTCATCCTTGAAGGAAATGGATCCATACTTCTTTGAGAATTTCAGGCATGCTTTGACAAGGATTCCTAGATATGTGCAGTGCATGGAAAAATGTGGGTCTTGGTGGATTGGATTAAGATTCAGATTCCCTCTCATATGGTTTCCTGTGAGTCCTTACAGAAACAGCTATGCTTTGACTGTAGAAGAAGAAAAGTTGTGTTGGGAGAAATGGACAGCCTGCTATGGGTTTGTGCCTCGAGGGGAGACACCAGAACTTGCCTACAATCTTACAAATCTTCACAGATTCAACTCAGACTTAGATTTGGACTAGGGGAGGTAGTTGCATGAGGACATGCAATCAGATAGTTGGGGGGAGATGTTGCGTCCAGGAAATGCCCCTTTTTGGCCATCCTTATTACATCATTTTTCCCTGATTACATCCTATTTTCATAAGCTATACCTATTCCTTTTCTCCAGATCAACCAATGATATTGATAGGTATAATTCATTATTGCTTTATTTATTTTATGCCTAAGATTGTTAAGGTTCTAGATCCTAGTCCTTGGTTTATGCTAATCTATGTGATTTCATTTAGTCAAGGTCTAAAGCGCAGGTGTATCAATCGAATGGCACCAGCTGTTACTCTTCAAATCCTAATTCATCATAACTCCAAGGGACAGCACACTCCTCCACGAGAATCTATAATAGGACTCCACTGAAACAAAACCCAGCTGCAACAGACAGATTGCATTCCAACTTGCTAAATCCATTGATCCATTGATTACTGGAGTAACAGCTCCTTCATGAGTAACATCCTTGTTTAAATACAGTTGTAATAGTCATCTGTAACTCCGCATCATGAAGATCATAGATCTTCACTGCTGCACAATTTTGGGGGATCGTGATCTGTACTTTCAATGTATAAATATGAGAAGGCTCCTATAGCCTAGGGTTGGACAATTACCATTTTGAATAAGTTGTAACAGAGCACTAATACTATCAATTTCCGTCATTAATATGAGAGCAGAGTTCTTCATTTTTGTGTCTTAATTTGTTGTGATTCTCGGCGTCTCTATTAGAAGGCCAGGGCCTGCCTTCTCATAGAGATAGCCGACTTAAGTAGGTAGGGTAATATAGCTTTCTTTTTGTTGTGTGGTGTGGAATCATTGTAGATGTTACTGTTAGCTGCAACAGAGATTAGCTTTCCTTTTGGTAGTTCACGATTGCATCTTGAATAGTTGTAGCATATTGGTGTGACAGTCGGCTATGTAGGATAATTCAGTTAATGCATGTGTGTTTGAATCAGCTGTAATAGCCAAGCTCAATTCCAATATCTTTCTGTTGTTTATGCTTTCTAGGATTTGCAGTGATTATTAGTTAAAGTTCAAGCTTATATTTAGATTTTGGTTGTTGTTGTATCTTCAATTGGTTTATTAAGGTAGGCAGATTATGATTGAGTAACAGTATCTACTGGATGGATCATTTTGGTAAATATTGAATATTGTAGTTTGATAATTATAGGATTTAACTTCTTGCAAAAGCAATCTGGTTTATTTCTATTCTTAATTTTATAACTATTGCGTGATTTACGTAGGAAGGTAATTTCAATTGAAATCCTAGATGTGTGAATTAGATTAGTCTGCTTTCTAGATTGAGTTTGGCTGGATAGACTTGTAGGATCATTATCTCCATTTAGTTAATCAACTGCTTGACATGTTTATGCACAGATTATGCTTATTACCATTGAAACAAAAGACAGCCCTGGGTTTGACAATTTATATTGACCATCCTGTGTGTTAGCTTTAATTAATTGACATATAGGGTGACCAACACTTGCTTACCTTTGATAACCTTTTTCACTTGCATCAATCATGGGTCTTCCTCAAGGGCTGTAAATGCCCTCGACGCGTCATCTAACAGGCTCTAGCACTTAGCTACTTTAGCAGCAATAGTCTCTGTTGCGGCCTTGACTGCTTCCGCCCTTAGCTATTGCTCATTTGGTGGGGTTTGTGGGTTTATCTGCTCCTTCAAAGCAAAAATGTCAGC
This sequence comes from Larix kaempferi, assembly GCA_027924585.1. Classification (NCBI taxonomy): domain Eukaryota; kingdom Viridiplantae; phylum Streptophyta; class Pinopsida; order Pinales; family Pinaceae; genus Larix; species Larix kaempferi. Next base: position 8,599,586 of record BSBM01001398.1, read on the forward strand.
CTCATTTTCAATCTCCATATCATGTAACTCTGTCTTAAGATTAGTAACCAACTCGCCAATGTTAAGAACTGTATCCGCAAGGTCTACCTGGACTTCCAATTCATCTAAGCCGTCTGTGACTGTAGTGATTGTAGATTCCAACCTATGGCGACAATCGAACTCATCATGCAGTTCCATAGCTCTCCACAAGATAGCTTCCTCCAACTGCTGATTAGTTGCTTGCAGCTCAGCCTGCCCCTTCAGCGCGTCAGTGGTTCGCTCATGCATTTCTTCTACACACTGTAGATGTAAATAGTGTAGACCCGACAGTGGTATTTTTGCTAAGTCAAGCTCCACATGCTCAACATCTTTTGTGTCCAACATTAGTTGCTCTGGCATTGGAAAACTGACTGTTATCAGATCTAGATGGACGATACGGGACTTCGCAGGGACGGTCATGGTTAACTGTGGTGTTCTCTGCTGTGAAGTTCCTCCCAAATTTCCTTTGGACTCTAAGTCCCGCGGCAAGGGGAATATTTTATCGACTTCTTCGATTTTCTCTGTAATCCCCTGCAGCATGGTCAGGTTCTTCTGCAGACCATCCTGAATGACTTTATCCTTTTTCTCCTTCTCAGTGAGCAGATATTCCATTGACTTAGTGACCTTCGTCATGATTGTTTCATAATCCTCCTCGTGGAGGACAGCATCTGACTGGCTCTTATAAACCTTTTGCGTCTTTCTCTCTCCCTTTTTCTGTCCTGGGCTCTCAGGCTCCTTTCTTTTTCTTGCCTCGTCTTCAACGATAGGACATGGAATGGGTTCATACTCAGCAAAGTCTCTTCCAACATATACAATTTCCACTCGAAACTCAATAGGACATTCCTTCATCATGGTGTCAATATCGTCTTCGTACATATGGTAGTTTCTGGTGAACCATTCCACCTTCTTCTTCTACACTTTAGCTGAAGTATGAATACTGCGCATGTCAGCATAAAAATTAATAATGCGGATGTACTTACTAGTTCCCTACTTTGTTATCCATGGTGTGACTACGATTGCATTGCAGAGATGGATATAATATTGGTAGAACACCTCTGCTGTCGCGTGTTTCCTTTCTGAGTTCAGATTTGACCAAAGGTTTGCATAACAAGATCCTTTGCAATCATTTTTATCAGTGATTACACCAATGTAATCCTTTGGCTCCTTCCATCTGGAAAAAGTGATCAACAATATGAGCCAAGTGTAATGGAAGTTTCCTCCATTGATCTACGTGTCATTGAGTTCTTCCATGAACTCATTCAATAAATACTGAGACTGGTTAAATTGTTCTCCTTCCACCGCCGCGGCGCCAAGCAGTACTGCGCCTGCACTGACCTCTAGAGTTCTGCTTTTTCTTAAGATCTTTCCTGCCAGCAGCTGTGTGACAAACTTTGTTTCTTTATCATCGATGTCATCCATCTGATATCCCCTCTTCCCTTTGACGACGACCTGAGTTTTCTTCATCTTTGCCACAACTTCTTTATCCTTGCTCTTCCCTTGGAAGAACTAGTTTGGGTCCTTACCCCTTTTACTCAGTCCAGTGATACAGTGGATGATGTCAATAGTGAGGTCGACGTTATGGTCGAGCCATAAATAACCCTAGTGCATGCGTGCCATCATTGTTCGCACCACCACATTCAACTCTGGTGTCCTATCAAAATGTGGAAGTCTGAGCATATTGAGCAGCCTAGACTGGACTACTTCAGATAGCCAACTTTAGGCGACCAAGTTGAGCTCTCCCTTTGGATCTTTCTTCCAGCACATGTACTGGTGAGGTTGGAACTGTGGGAACTTCGGTGCAATGGGCTTGTCCTTCTGCATTGTAAGCAAATCATAATCCTCCCACCTACATTATGGGATTCTACCTAGCAAGTTTTTATCAACCTCGACATGTTTTGAGATTGGTGACAACGGGATGTCGTATCTGGCATTCTTCATCAACTTGAATACCAATGCGTCTAGTGCATGCAGTGAAATATAGTCCGGGGTCAATGTTAAAGGTATCTCCTTCTCTACTACTGGTGGCTTCTGCACTTTCAAAGCCATCTTGGGTATCTTTGTTCTTGGTGCTACTAGAGTTTTACCTCTATCTTGGATCGTTGGATTGTGTCTTGGTGATCATCTGGATGCCTAACCTGGTTCTAAGATGCCCTTTTTAGATGGGGTTCTCATCAATCCTTTAGTCCCTCCGTGGTGAAATACCTTCACAACCTCTTGGATAGTGAACTCTTCTTCTATGGAAGTCCACTCAGACATTCACTGGCTAAATTTCACAAGGTTTCAGATAGCTTGCTGGAAATACTCACATAGTAGGGTTTGCTAGGAAATTCTAAATGTTCAGTAACGCCCACGAGTCTGAAGGTGGCATTACTTATAGGCGCAGCTAACCCTCCTTCGCGCCCCTCAATGGCTAGATAAGAATTAATTATGGTATCCGTTGGCCAAATCCAGTGGATCCTTTGGTCCTTTCCTCCATCACCTCGTTTAGAACGAATATTTGTGCATTAAATGCCCAAGCAGTTGTTGGTAACAGCTATATTCTCCGACCGACATTATAATGGCTATTTTTTTTAGTGTTGTGTCGAACTGCATGATAGGTCCTGATTTCTCCTATGCAGTCTCTTCGCGGTGCCTGGTTTCTTGCTTCTGAACTGAATGCGTTCCGTGTTCACTTGCTTTTCGCAATTGCCTTTTGGACTTCGCAACTGTGCATTTCCTCTTTTCCTTTGCTTTTCTTCTTTTTTTTTATAGCAACACATTCTAACAGTGCTATGCGGTATGTACATATTCCTCATTATACATCACATACAGATTCCTTCAACTTTCTAGTTCCCAATTTCAACTGTACTTGGCACTTAGAAATTTCTTCTTTCTGATCATCACAGGTTTTGCGAAGTAGGACTATCGCGTTAAAGCTTTAGTATGCTTCCATTTATCAAATTTGGCAAGGTATCTCCGGCTAAGGTAGAGAACTAGACTACGCCACCATTAGTAACATGCATTATAGTAGACGGGCCAAGCCAATTCATTTTAAACTTTCCAGGAAATTTCATGAATTTGCTATCATACAGGAGGACTAGATCACCTACCTGGAAAGACTTGTTCTTTATGTGGAGATCATGCCATGCTTTTTCGCGCTCTTTTTGTACTTATTGGTGGAAGCTTGCAATGAAGCGATCTTCCTCCATCCCAACCGAGTGTAGGAGCCTTTATTCTAGCACTGCATGGTCTACCATGTCTGTAAATGCAGCTATTCTCAAACATGGAACAATATACTCCATTGGCATTATTGCGTCTTGCCCATAAGCCAATCTGAAAGGTGTATGTCCTGTCAATTTCTTGCAGGTAACCCTGTATTCCCATAATACAGATGGAATGCGTAAGTCCCAATCATCCCAATTGACGTTGCATATCTTGGTTAGCGCATTCTCTAGCACTTTGTTGAATGCTTGAACAGTTCCATTTTCCTATGGATGATAAGGCGTGCTGCACTGATGATGAATGTGGAACTCTTCGATCAAAGCTTCAATGATTCTATTCAAAAAATGAGTGCCTTGATCACTCATCAAAATTTTTGGGCATCCGAACCTTGTAAGGATATTTTCAAAAATGAACTCCATGGTTGTAGCTACGCTACAGTCTTTCAATGGCTTCGCTTCTTCCCATCTGGTGAGGTATGCAGTTGTGGTAATAATGTACCTCGCACCAGTTCTTTTCCCTGGTGGGTTAATAAGACCCACAAAATCAATGGCCCATTTCTTAAAGGCCTGCAATGTCAACTGTGGATTTAATGGCATTTCATCTCTGCATGATGGCTTTCCTCTCCTTTGACAAACATCGCAACTCTGGCAATGTTCCTTTGAGTCTTTATGAATTATAAGCCACCATAGCCCTGCGTGCAATATCTTCTGTGCAGTAGCTCTCCCTGTGTAGTGACCTCTTGTGACTCCTGAATGTACATCAACCAATATGAATGGTTTCTCATGCTCTAATACACATCTGCGCAGTACTTCATCTTGTCCCAGCTTGTATAGCTGACCTGCATTTATAGTGAAGTCTGTTGCACACACTACCAGCTGCTTCTTTTGCTACATAGTGAACTCCTTAGGTGCCATCCCTGTAGTTATAAAATCAATGATATCCTGATAATAGTCATCGGAAACTTGTATAGCAAACAACTGCGCATCAGGAAGACTATCTTCCAGATTCGTAGGCTCTTCTCCTGACTCAATTCTTCATAGATGATCAAGTCCTAAATTTAACCTGCCTGTCTTAACCACTATTTTGAAGTGGTACTCTTGAAAGAGTAGTAACCATCTGCATATTCGCCCCCCTAACACTGGCTTATTGACTAGGTATTTCAAAGCAGAATGGTCAGTGAACATAGAGAAGTGTGCACCAAGAAAGTAGTGCTTGAACTTCTGTAGCACGTAGACCATAGCGAGTCGTTCTCGCTCAGTAGTGGTATAGTTCTTCTCAGTGGATGATAACTTTCTACTAGAAAATGCAATAGGATGATCAATACCTCCCTCACCTAGCTGAGCAAGAACAATGCCGAATGCTATACATGAAGCATCAACATGGACATGAAATGGCTTCTCCCAGTCTATAAAAACTAGGATCGACGCAGTGACCATCTTTTCTTTCAGTGTTAAAGCCTTGTTCACATTCTGTGTTCCAGATGAATGACGTATCTTTCTTTAGCAGCTTCTCCATTGCTGCGGTTATCTGTGCATAACCCTTGATGAACTTCCTGTAATAACCGGTATGCCCCAATGTAGTGCACAGCTGCTTGACTGAATTTGGTGTGGGAAAGTTTACAATGACTGTGATCTTCTAAAGATCAACCATCAAGCCCTGTTTGCACACAATGTGTCCCAACAAAATTCCATAGGGAACACAGAAAACACACTTCTTCAAATTTAATGAAATTTGATGCTGTCTGCATTTTTCCAGCATCATCCTGAGGTTCGCGACATGGTTCTTCAGTAAACCGAAAATAGTCCAATGATCAAAATAAACCTCTAAAAACTTATGTATGAAGTCTTTAAATGCTGCGACTACCACTCTAGAAAATATGGCAAGTGCGTTCTTTAGACCAAAAGGCATTACTATGTACTGGAATGACCCCCATCTGTAGCAAAATTAGTCTTGTGCCTATCTGTGCAATCAATCCTGATCTAATGGTATCTAGAGAATCCATTAGTAAAAGAATACACCTCATTTCCTTCAACGTTGTCGAGCACTTCATCTGTGAAACGAGTAGGAAATGGGTCGTGCATCGAAGTGTCATTCAACTTTCTGAGATCCACACAGATCCTAGTCTCACCCTTTGTTTTCTTATCCTGGATCACCATCGAGCGTATTCACTCAGATTCTTCAACTGGATCAATGATCCCTGCATCGAGCATCTTATCGAGTTCTTCCTTAACTCATTTTTTGTAGCTCGGGTTCAGTCTATACGGTCTTTGATTCACAGGTTTCACACCAAGCTTAAGGTGGATTTTCATCACTCCTAAGTCTCCGAGAATACCTTTCATCTCTGTGAATTTGGTCGGGAATAATTCTTGATATTCCTGTAATATGCCCGCGACCTCCTCGACTGTGTCTTCATCACAATAGTCTCCGATAGCTGCGAACTTTGGCTCTTCACTAGTGCCAATGTTCACTTTCCTTGTTTTCACAGGTCCACTCATAGCTGGAATTTCTAGTGGAGGTCCTTCTACCTTGCGTGCTCCCTTTGATTCAGGTATCTGTATGTTGCACGGTTCCTCCTCATCACTATCTGCTTTATCCTTGCATTCTTCAGCGATGTGATAACAATCAAGTGCATGCTCTAGCTACTCCTTCCATTCTAGTTGTAGGCACACTGGCACGTTGTGTGCTCCAAAGAATTCTTCTAGTGTCATGTTTCCCTGAGTACAGTCTGATCTGAATATTTTTCCTTAAGAACCTGCAATGCATCATTGACACTCGGATGTTCGTCTTTAAAATTGAAATCTATCTGGAAACTCGCGGTTAGGGAAGACCAATCCGTTGTGCCCCTGCACAACTCCGTGTCTAGTTACCACTTCTTTGGAATCAGTTCTTCCAGCGTATGCACAAACATATGCACCCATTCTGTCTGTGGCCTTTCCACCGAAGCTTGTGAACAAGCTTCAATATGATCCCTTGGATCCGTCTGTCCATTATATTTCTCAAAAGGTAGTGTAACCTTCTCAGCAAACCTGATTTGCATCTTAATTCTACACTGATCCCATGTTGTCAGTGTCTAGTTATGCACAGCCCACCATCTGGGGGCTATCTCGTGCAGTGCCATGTCTAATGCTGATGCACGGTATTCATCCGCAACTGCTACAGTATATTCTTTGATAAAGCAATAAACATTAGATAAACCATCATAGGTAGGGATTGGAGTTACCTTTTTTCCAATCCAACGGAGTGACTTCGTGATCTGTACGCATCTCCTGGTAGATACTTCATGCAATCTACTTTGCCAGTTTTCCAGTCCTGCATCAGAGTCTGAGATGCAAGAAATCTCACAGCGCCAGCTGAACGTTCCATCCGCAGTTGGATTAGTATAATCAGCACCATTCATTTTCATCTTGTAAATACGGTCCAAGTCTTGGGCTCTAGATTCCTCCTGAACTGGTTCAACATATCGTTCATCCTGCAAGGGGTCCAATGGTGCGATGAACCTTATATCAGCCTTCAAATATCATTTTCATGGTCTTTAAATCAATAATGGCAGAGTTAGTCATTGCCCAATCGATACCCAACAGTGCTGGATAAGGATGGTTGTCATCCACGATTTCAATTACTTAAAAATATGCATAGCTACGCACTCTATCAATGTCAACAACGGTGTTGGGTAGCCTCCCCAAAGGTATAACTATCCCTTGATTAGCCATTCTTTATTGTAGAGGTGACCACTGTAACTTTGGTTTTCCCATATGATGTCATGTCTTCTTGGTCAAGACATTTACTTCATATCCAAGATCAAGAATGATGTCATCCATCTCATAGTCCCCAATCTGTGCAGTGAGCCTCATTTCCCTTCCTGTTCTTTTAGGACTCCTAATATTATGGACTGCGCCATTGGAATCCCCCTTCTCACTATGTGGCTCATACTACCTGAGTAGTTTTTCAAATTCCATGAAAGCATCTGCGCTCTTCAATAACTTCATGCAGCTCTGTAGGAACTGCACAATAGAGGTACATGTATCTGTTGCAGCACTCGTCTGATCATATGCATTGGCATATCCTCTCTTCACGGTACATCACTATGAAACTAGGTTCTCAGTGAGGTAGGTGGTGGTGTTTCGAACATGTCTCGCGCTTCTTCGAATGCTCCCTTATTTTTCTATAAGTCCAAGCCAGGTGTTTTCCCAAGAGATTTTCTAATCCATACTGGTTGACCAAGAGTCTGTTGAGTATCACGCGTTCCCGAAGTCGATGCTTCTGTGCCTCCATCTCTCCCTGTATCAGTTCCACTGCGCATTACCATGTTTATACTTGGATCCGTAGTTGTTCTCTCTGCTGCGATCAACTGAATGTTGGGGTTCGACGGTTTTGTCCTTCTTTGTTTTTGCATTTCTAGTTCTAGTACAGGAAAGTCTTCAATAACATGCTCAAATGATTTACAATAACTACACATAGTGCATGGGTTGATACAATCTATAGATACATGACCTAGCTGGCCATAGTTATAACAAATTACCTGGCCTTGGCCTCTTCCGCGGTATCCACCACCACGGCCTCTATATCCAACCTGATCGTACTGAGCATTCTCTTGTTTTGGATGATGTTCTTCTTGCACGCGGTACATTCTAGCACCTCGCATCATTTCCATATCTCACTTTCTTTCATTCATGAGCTCATATGCGCGACAGTTGGATTCATCATGTCCAACTGATTTACAGAAATTACAATACAAGTTTTTTGGTGTTCTTATGTATTTATGTATTAGATAACAGTCCTCAGGGCGATGGCCTTTGCTTCTACAGATTTCACACCACAGTGCCTGGTTTTGATTCATCGGGTTTGACGTACTACGGTTGAGATATTCTTGAAATAAGGGGCAATGTTCTCTGGCGTGGCCTTCTCCCTTACATCCTGTACACCAGACCTCATGCCTCTGTTCATACCTTTGTTCCTTTCCATTCTCCATACCTTGCAATTCTAATGTTAAGGTGGTCAACTGGTTTTGGATCTGAGCCATTCCACAGCTAGTCTCGCCGATCGACAAAGCCTCTAGCTTCATCGCGATCTCTAAGGCCTCTGCCTGTGATGCAACCTTCTGCTGCATCAATGGTTGTCTGATGTGTGTAAACAACACAACGATGAACCATTCCTAATGCTATTGCAGAGCTATAAAAAAGCTCACTTGGTCCAACAAGGTCTTAAATTTTTGGTCAGATTCCCAAACCGTTTCAGTAGGTTTCTACTTAATTTCTTTTAACTCTGTTATGCACTGTGACTCGGATTTTGGTTTCTTAAAATATGCTACAAGTGCATCCTTGATTTATGTTAGGGTTCTCGGCTGTTCCTGAGAATATTTCATAAACCAATTCAAGGAACAGTCTCTGAAAGTAGTGATTAGCTGCGCTCTTTTCACAGCATCATCTTGAACTTGCTTTACACTCCACACGGCTTCACATAGAAACCAATGTTGATCAAGGTCTTCTAGACCCATTCCTTTGAATATGGGTAGTTTTATATTGTTATCTGTCATTCTCCTTCCTGGTTGTGTAGCACCCTGAGTAGTGCTAAGATTCTACGCGGTGTTCTATGCGGAAAAAGTAAATGTGGTACTCAGAATAGTGCTAGGAATACTACTCTGTGGAATATTCAGAGACTGGGTATTCTGAACTGGGATAGTCTGAATTGAATGGTTTGAGCACCTACTCCTGCGGTGCTACTAGTATTGATGTTCTGTGGAATGGGATGTGCGACGCTCACAGTGGACGCGTTCTGAGATAGAGGCGGCGTGTGGTATTTGTAACCGGTGGGTTCTGAGGTGTAATAGGGTGGATGGTGGCTGATGATGACACGGTCTTATTGGTAAGATCACATTGGAGTTCAGTATTCAAGCGGAGTCCAGATCCTTTGGGATTCTTCTCTTTATTAAACTTATATCTCTTTCCACTTCTTAGATTATGGGTTTCTTCATCGGAGTCACTATATATACTTTCTACCATGATAGATGCAAAAATATTACTGCATTCTTACAATGCCTTTCTCAGCTAAAAGCATTTTAATATTTAGACTAAGATTGTTCAGGTACTTACCTCTGAATCCTTCAAAAAAGTATGCTTCAGCTTGGTTGTAGTATTTTAGCGTGTCTATAGCAAACTCTATTACAAATCCTTCAAGTATGATATCAACCAAGAATTCGACTGCTCGCGGACAGTGGGCTTTCTATTGCTTTGAGCTGCACCGTGAGCTCTGGTGTCCACTCTGTAGGTACTCCCCCTTGAAAACAGGTTTTCTTCTCTACGAGTCACGATATCCACTCGTGCAGGTCATTTCCAAACGAAGCCCAGAATATCTCATGAATATCTTTCCACAAATATCTGTTCAACCACTCTACGTCAGAGAGACACGGGTGTCTGTTCTCTTTCTTTTCAAAATCTCTTTCAATCTTATCACACCAGTCCTAGATCTCTTTCTTTTCGGGATGCCAATTATTTGAACCCAATAGGAACTGATATTCTTTATCACACATTACTTTCGAAGTACACTATCGCATCACTGAGTCTTAGTGCGACAACAGAACCATTTATTGGCGTATATAACTGAGCTAGAGGGTTTCCAATGTAGACCCAGGTACTTCGTCATTCAAGGAACCAACAAAACCCCTATTCACCACCCCTTTCGGCAATAGGCGAGCAACCTGAGGTCTCACTCAAGGCGAAGCTGTGGGGGGTGGTTGCAGAATCACATTTCCACAACCTGGTGATGCGAGTGTAAAAGTAACTGATGGGAAACATGGTAAAGGACTCTTGTTGCAGACAAACAATTGCGCAAATTCTCTACTTTTGCATTGGATACTTCGGCAAGCCGAGGTGCTTGCGCAACCAATGCATGTTAAGATCCTGGTGGGCGGCCTTCACTAACATCTCAAGGTTTTGGTTGTAACGGTTCGTATAATCTGGTATCAAAGCCTCCACCCAGGTTCAAGTCACAGAGCGGGTGTGGCAACACCGGCATTGCAGTGTTCGCCCGGGGCTCGTACGGCGCAAAGGGGACACCATCGTATGGGCACACATCCAGCCCAGATTCTGGACTGCGGAGCATGGTGGGATTTTAAGATCCCTCCCTCTCTAAACTCATAATCTCTCTCTAAACCCATAACCCCCATTCTCTCTCTTCCTATCGATGTCTCTATGTCTAACCATCTCTCACTCTTACTCTCTTTGTATCTCTCCCTACACCCTTAACCCCCAATCTCTCTCTCTCTCCACACCAAATCCTAACCCCAATCCCTAATATATCCCTCCCTCTCTCTCTAAATACCCAACTCTCCCTCTCTCTCTCTAAACACCTAACCCCTAACCCCCCACTCCCTCTTTATTTATTTCTCTATCTATCTCTCTCTCTAAACCCCTAAAACCTACTCTCTCTCTCTCTCTCTCCCCCCAAACCCTAGTCATCACCCAACTACCATTCCCCCCACTCTATGTCTCTCTTCCCCCCACCACTAACTATCCATATAGCCTCGGTGATCTCTCTCTATCTTTAAAAACCTATTAACCCCCCAATCTCTCTCTCTCTCTCTCTCTCTCTCTCTCTCTCTCTAACTCTAAAATCCATTAAACCCCAATCTCTCTCTCTCTCTCTCTCTCTCTCAACCACTAACTCCCAAGATACCTCTCTCTCTCTCTCTAAACCCCTAACATCCAATCTACCTAACCTCCTCCTCTCTCTCTCTCTCTCTCTCTCTCTTTTATCTCTCTCTCTCTCTCTCTCTTTTATCTCTCTCTCTCTCTCTCTCTCTCTCTTTTATCTCTCTCTCTCTCTCTCTCTCTCTCTTTTATCTCTCTCTCTCTCTCTCTCTCTCTCTCTCCTCTCTCTCCCTCTCTCTCTGTAAACCCATTGGCTCCCATCTGTCTCTTTCTCTCTCTCTCTAAACCCATCAACCCAAATCTCTCTCTTTCTCTAAAACCCTAACCCCTAATCTCTCTATCTCTCCATCTCTATCTAAACCCCTAACCCCCATCTCTCTCTAAACCCCTATATCTCTCTCTATCTAAAAAACTAAACCCTGATCTCTCTCTCTCTAAGTCCCTAATCTCAAATATCCCTCTCTCTAAACCCATAGACCCTAACCCATATTAAACACTGAATCTCTCTCATTCTCTAAACACCTAATTGTCAATCTCCCCCTCTCTCTAAACCACTAACCCCCCGGCCTCTCTTTCTCACTCTTACTCTCTCTAAGCCCTCGACCCTCTCTCTCTCTCTCTCCAAATCCCATACACCCAATTCTCACCTAGCTAACCATCCCCCCTCTCTAGCATCCCCCCTCTCTAGGTATCTCTCCTCCCCAACAATAGCTATCCATACTCCCCCCATGATCTCTCTTTATCTGTAAACCATATTAACTGATAATCTCTCTCTCTCTCTCTCTCTCAAACTACTTAACCCCAATTTATCTCTATCTCCCTAAGCACAAAAATTACTCTCTCTCTCTCTCCAAACCACTACTCATCACCCACCTACCCCTCCCCCCACTCCATGTATCTCTCCCCTCCACCACTAACCATCCATACAACCCCATGATCTCTCTCTAGCTCTAAAAATCTAGTAGCCCCAACCTATTTCTCTATCTCTCTCTAAACTCCTAACCTATCATCTCCCTCTCCCTCTCTCTCTCTCTCTGTGTAAAACCCCTAACACCCAATCGATCTCTATGCCAAACATCATCTCTCTCTCTCTCTCTCTCTCTCTCTCTCTCTCTCTGTAAACTCCTTAGCTCGAACCTCTCTCTTTCTCTCTCTCTCTACACCCCTGAAACCCTAATCTCTCACTATCTCTCTCTCTATCTCTCTAAACCCTTAACCCCTAACCCCTAATCTATATATCCCTATAAACCACTAAAATCCAATCTATATCTCTCCATCTCTCTCTAAACCCCCTAACCTCCAATCTCTCTCTTAGTAAACCCCTCTATCTCTCACTATCAAAACCACTAAACCCAATTTCTCTCTCTCTAAACCCCTAATCTCAAATCTCTCTCTCTCTCACTGTCTCTCTAAACCCATAGACCCTATCCATAACCCGCGATCTCTCTCTCTCTAACACCTAATACCCAATATCTCTCTCTCTCTAAACCACTAATCCCCAACCTCTCTCTCTCTCTCTCACTCTCACTCTCTATAAGCTCGTAACCCTCTCTCTCTCTCACTCTCACTCTCTCTAAGCCCCTAACCCTCTCCCCCTCCCTTCAAATCCTAAACACCCACTTCTCACCTAGCTACATGGCCCCTCCATCTCTCTGTCTCTCTCTCCTCCCCAAAACTAATTCTCCATACTCCCCCAGTGATCTCTCACTATCTCTAAACACCTATTAACCCACAATCTCTCTCTCTCTCTCTCTCTCATAACCCTTAAGGACAATTTGTCTGTCTCTCTCTCTAAATATAGAACCTCCAATCTCTCTCTCTCTCTCTCTCTCTCTCTAAACCCCCAACACCCAATCGATCTTTCTCTCTAACCTCCAATCTCCCTCTCTAAACACCTAACCCCCCATTATCTCTCTTTTTATCTCTCTCATTATCTAGAACCTTAACCTATAATCTCTATCTCTTCTAAATCTATAACACCCAATCTCTCTCTTTCTAAATCCCTAAGCCTCAATTTATCTCTCACTCTAAACCCCTAACCCCCAATCTCTCTCTCTCTTTCTCTATAAACCCCTAAACCCCAATCTCTCTCTCGCTCCAAACACCTAACCTCCAAATCTCTCTCTCTCTCTCTCTCGCTAAACCTCTTCTCCCCAATATATCACTCTCTAAACCCCTTCTCCCCAATATCTCCCTCTCTCTCTAAACCCCTAACCCCAATCTCTCTTCTTTCTATCTCTCTTTATCTAAACCCCAGACCTCCAACCTCTCTCTCTGTAAACCCCTAACCCTCTCTCTTTCTAAACCACTAATCTTTCTCTCTCTAAACCATTGATCTATCTATCTCTCTCTCTCAACCACTAACCCCAAATATCCCACTCTATCTCTCTCTCTAAACCCCTAATCACCAACCTCTCTCTCTCTCTGAATCCCTAACCTCCAGTCTCTCTCTAAACCCCCACCCCCAAATCTCTCTCTATGTCTAAATTCCTACCCTCAAATATCTCTCTCTCTCTAAACCCATAACCCCTATTCTCTCTCTATAAACCTTAACCTTCAATATATATCTCTCACTCTCATCCTAAGCTTCAATATCTCTCTAAGTTATTAACTCTCTCTCTCTCTCTCCATACCCCTAACCCCCAATATATATATATATATATCTCTAAACCCTTAACCTCAAATCTCTCTCTCTCTCTCTCTCAACCCCTAAACTCGAATCTCTCTCTATCACTAAACACCTAACCTTCAATCACTCTCTTCCTCTCTCACTCTCACTCATTTTGTATCTATCCCTAAACCCTTAACCACCAATCTCTCTCTCTCCCACCATAAAATCCTATACACTAACCCCTAATATCTCCCCCCCTCTCTCTCTCAATAACTAGCTCCCCCCCTCTCTCTAAACCCCTAACCCCCAATCCCTCTCTCGATCTAAATTCCTAACCCCCAAATCTCTCTCTCTCGTTAAACCCCCAACCCCCAATATCTCATTCTCTAAACCCCTAACCCCCAATCTCTCCCTCTCTCTCTAAACCCCTAACCCCAATCTATCTTCTTTCTATCTCTCTCTATCTAAACCCCTAACCTCCAATCTCTCTCTCTCTCTAAACCACTAGCCCCCAATCTCCCACTCTCTCTCTCTAAACCCCTAGCCACCAACCTCTCTCTCTCTATGAATCCCTAACCTCCAATCTCTCTCTAAACCCCTAACCTCCAATCTCTCTCTCTCTAAACCCATAACCCCCATTCTCTCTCTATGAAACTCTAATATCCAATATATATCCCTCTCTCACTCTCACCCTAACCTTGAATATCTCTCTAAATGATTAACCCTCTCTCTCTTGAAACCCCTAACCCCCAATATATCTCTATCTAAACCCTTAACCCCCTATATCTCTCTCTCTCTCCACACAAAAGCCTAAACCCAAATCCCTAATATCTCCCTCCCTCGCTCTCTATATACCTAGCTCCCCCTATCTTTCTCTAAACACCAAACCCCTAACCCCCGTTCCCTCTTGATTTATTCCTCTCTCTCTCTCTCTCTCTCTCTAAACCCCTAAAACCCAATCTCTCTCTCTCCCCAACCTCCTACTCATCACCCACCTACCTCTCCCTCCACTCTATGTCTCTCTCCCCCCCCACCACTAACTATCCATACAACCCCCGTGATCTCTCTCTCTCTCTCTAAAAACCTATTAACCCCTTATCTCTCTCTCTCTCTTAACCCCTAACCCCAATCTATCTCTCTCTCTCTCTAAAACACTAACACCCAATCTACCTAACCTCCTCACTCTCTCTCTCTCCCCCTCTCTCTCTCTCTAAAAACCCCTTAGCTCCAATCTCTTTCTTTCTATCTCTCTAAACCCTTCAACCCAAATCTCTCTATCTCTAAAAACATAACCGCTAATCTCTCCATATCTCTCTCTAAAAACCAATCTCTATCTCTACATCTCTCTATAAATCCCTAACATCCAATCTCTCTCTAAACCCCTCTATCTCTCTCTCTCTAAACCCCTAATCTCAAATATCTCTCTCTCTCTCTCTCTCTAAACCCATAGACCTTAGCCCATAAACCTCAATCTCTCTCATTCTCTAAACACCTAATCCCCAATATCTCTCTCTCTCCCTCTCTCTCTAAACCACTAACCCCCAACCTCTCTCTCTCACTCTCACTCTCTCTAACCTCCTCACACTCTCTCTCTCTATCTCTCTCTCTCTCCAAATCCCAAACACCCACTTCTCACCTAGCTACCAATCTCCCCTCTCTTTTTCTCTCTCCTCCCCAACACTAGTTGTCCATACTCTACCCATGATCTCTCTTTAATATCTCTATAACCCTATTAACCCATAAAATCTCTATCTCTCTCAAAACCCTTAACATCAATTGCTCTCTCTCTCTCAAATCACATAACCTCCAATCTATCTCTTTGTCTATGTCTCTCTCTCCAAACCCCTACTCATTACCCACCTACCCCTCCCCCCCACACTATGTATCTCTTTCCCCCCACCACTAACCATCCATACAACCCCCATGATCTCTCTCTAGATATAAAAACGCAGTAACCCCCAATCTCTCTCTCTCTCTCTCTCTCTCTCTCTCTCTAAACACCTAACACCCAATTGATCTCTCTTCCAAACATCATCTCTCTCTCTCTGTAAACCCCTTAGCTCCAACTTCTCTCTTTATCTCTCTCTCTAAACCCCTAAACACCAATATCTCACTATCTCTCTCTCTCTCTAAAACCCTAACCCCTCATCTCTCTATCCCTATAAACCACTAAAATCCAATCTCTATATCTCCATCTCTCTCTAAACTCCTAACCTCCAATCTCTCTCTCAGTAAACCCCTATGTTGGGTAATATATATGCTATCTAATTCAATGCTTAATTGTCAAATCGAGAAGGTAGCTTGTGAGATGCAAATACTATATGTGTAGAACTAAAGTCTAGATTATTCTAGGATATCCTAACCTATGAACGAGAATTGAAATTGCAATGTAAAGCAGATACTAATCTAGAAAGCAGTGCTTGGCCTGAAAGCAACTAATTAACGAAAGAAAAACTACTTCAAGCAAACTATTAATCTATTGTATTTGTGCATAATGAAAGATCTATCTAAGAATTCAATTGTAGCTGACTACTAAGGATCTAGGCTCTAAGCTATTCAACTTGTAAACTAATTACTTCGAACATAAAACTATGCTATTTCTATGCAAGCAAACTAACTTCTTTGATATATGTAATTTAATCTAACTAATTAACTTCGAATTCACAAAAGAGAAGCAAAACACTATTCTAAAGACCAAGCATAAATAAATGCATTGCAAAATAGTAAACTAATCAAAGCAAACTAAACATGGAGTTCAAGCAGACCTAAATAAACCTAAGCATATTCAAATGGTTGGAAATGAACTTGGTTTGTAAACAAAACAGAAATAGAATATTTGTTAATCTACCTCAAAAGGAAATCAAACTATTAACTAAATCATTCTAGGCAATTACGAGAAAGCGATATAATTAAACTATTCTTCAAAAAGAAAGTCTACACTGGATTAAAGATGGGATCAACAAGTTTTAGAACAGTAACAAACTATGAAAACAGAGTTAAGATGTTGACTACAAATTAAAGTTGTGTTGGAGAAAACTTTGTATGGCTTCGGGTGGACCACAACAAATAGCTGACTACCAGAAATTAACTCAATTCTCAATACTATGCTATATAAATGACAATGCTAAGATAATGAAGAACATAACCAACCTCGATCCAAACGTTTGATGTAGATCCCCGTTGGAGCTTTCAATCCGTGCACTTGAACCTGCAAATTAGTCTTGACAGCCAATATACAACAAGTGCATATAATATATAAACGACATTAACATCATCAATAGCGAAGGTCCATGATATTATAAGTAAATGCAACCCAATTTAATATAAATAACATTGACACCATTAATGGACGAGAATATGAGTATTTCTATTAATAAATAACAAGAAGTACAATGTGATATGACCTCTTGTCGGCAACCAATGTGAACCAAGATCTGGGTCAATCCACTTGTTCCTCCACCACTTCAATCCTCCATGGAATGGAAAACTCAAACTATGATAGGAGTTTGAAAGGTGAACATAAGGGGTTCACAACTACAAGGATCAATGAGTTTAGACTAGTGAATTTTACCATTTTACATGCAACTCGCAGGTATTCCCACTGTAGTGATGCAGCTAGCGTACAGGAAAAAAATAGAGAAAATAGTGTGTTTGAAGGATATAAAGTGGATCTGAGTCAGTAAAATGGATCCTACAGGCCAAAGAGTGTTGATGCTCACTAGGTGGAATATTACATTGTAATAGATGCCCCCTAATGTGTGAGATCAGTGACTGATGCTACGATGGGGTCTTATACACAAGTCTTCGACGGTGCAAGTCCCATCAAGTGAATAAAGGAATTGAGGTCAAACCTGATGTGACATCATCTGATTACTGATCAATGATGTATACTGTTAACAAACGCAAGATAACCCACCAATAATGAAAATGGGCAGCAAGGCACAAAGCACAATAATCAAAGTGTGAATAGATGTGTTGAAGTTGAACACTAATATGAATCCATCGATCAGGGGACATTGATGTATTCCCAAAACTGTCGATGGCAAGAGAACCTGCCACTAATGACTGCAAGCCTCAAGGTACTCAACCGAACTCTAAGCCTCAAGTTCCAGAATGAATGGGTTGAAGTCGACGGAACGAGACTCGATGGAAGGAGGGCATTAAGGCATCCCCCATCAACCAACATGAGGTACCGGCTACACTAAAAGATTTGAAAGAACTCAGGTGAAATGGACTAACTCAATAAGGATGGCCGACATGCAATAGTCAAGATATCTAAGGAGTGGCCGACTCTGGTTTCAGGACTTCCTTTGAACAAGAGCATGAGAAGATGGATAGACTCAGGCAGCATAGACTCAATATAAATTGTGTGATGCAGGAGGCACCGCAAAAGGCTCCATAATGACTGGAAGCTTAACCAATCGATGGAGTAAACTAAGAAACAAGTACAGCTCCTAAGGTCCAAGTATAGTCCCGACTCATAATGTATGGAGTGAAATGATATGGAGTGAAATGAATGCTCTGTTCAAAGGCGACACAACAACTTCCAACAAAAAGTAGTAACCATAATCTCGTCCGTCTTTTTGGATTATTTGATTTTTTTTGTCTTTTTCATATTTGGAAAAGCTCGAAAAAGAATAAAATTGCTTATAGTACAACAAGTGAGGGAACGAGTGTCAAATAGCAGGCAGACTAGTCCCAAGCAGTGGAACATACCTATGATTAATGCAAGGAAGCATGTGTAGGATGTGGACACTCGGGGGGGTGTTCCCTCAGGGTCAAAAGGTCATCAAATCATGAAGGGAAATTGTAAGCTCTACAGGGCTCAACAGGAAAAGTGCTCAGGCACCAGGCTAACAACTAAGTAAGCAGGAGCCGACACAAGGATCAAGCAGCAATTAGGATGATGCAATGCAATCACAACTTGATATAAATGGGGGAGTCCTTATGGGAGTTGGCCAGCATAAGACAAAGTAGAGTATGAGTCTTTATCGCAAAGTCATGGCGTAACTACAAAGGACTCTCGATCCTAAGGAGAAACAACGGCATGGGAACCATAATGCAAAAAGGAGTTCTAACTAGGGTACCCATGTTCGGAAATGCCCTACCACCATATAATGACACTTCTATAACAGTGTGAAGGTTCCGTGCCAGTTAAAAAGCGG
Organism: Larix kaempferi; assembly: GCA_027924585.1. Classification (NCBI taxonomy): domain Eukaryota; kingdom Viridiplantae; phylum Streptophyta; class Pinopsida; order Pinales; family Pinaceae; genus Larix; species Larix kaempferi. Next base: position 8,618,227 of record BSBM01001398.1, read on the forward strand.
GGTCCCACCTAGGGTTTATGAAAGTGGTCAAAAGCTCAAATGCATAATGCATGTGAAAATGACATCTAACCTATATGCCAGATGTGAAATATACTTGCCGTAGGTGTGAAACGATCGGAAACAACTTTTGCCAAAGAAATATGGTCAAAAAATGCTACTCCATGACATTGTATTTGTCCAAAACAACATTAAATGGCGAAAACTATACACAAGTGGGTTTTGAAAATTATAAATAGTAACAAAAATTTACAATTTACAACTCATTTTTACTATTCACCCATTTGGATTTTTGTGGTTATTTTTCACCTTGAAGTTCAACTGCTGATTCTGGGAGCTACGGGCGTCCGATCATCGAACTGCCAGGAACAGGTTGGTAGTCTCATCCATACCTTCCATTTCAATGCTTTTATTTCAATTTTCATTGGTTGCATTTTTTGTTTGGCCAAGCCCTAAATGGTATCGGCGCTACCCGCAGGCTATAACTATGCGGGTCACGGGTAGCGCAAGGTACTCACAGTCAATGCACGCATTGACCGCGGGTACCTGCCTCTGTAAGAAAACTTGCCCGCGGGTACGGCCGTGAAGCTAGTTTTTAAATTAAATTGACTAAACTCATTGGTTTTTCTCCCTCTAGGATGGTTCTAGAGTGGAGAGAGAGGGAACATGACCAAGTGGATGAGGTTGTCAGCAATGATGTGCGTGCACAGCAAGCGCTACAAGCATGTGGGCTATACAAATTTTAGAGCATAGGGGGTTTAAGGGCCCAAAACCTATTGCTCCACTGCTTGATAGAATACTGGGACATCAATGTACAGAACTTCAACCTAGATGGGCAAATACTCTCATTGGAAGTGGAAGATATCTACTTCATTACTGGTTTGTCCTGTTGAGGTGAGGTGGCAAGCCTTCGGTCTCGTTCTGTGGGTGGTGGGATCACCATCCCCGACTATATAGAGCAGTATTGTATTCCAAATACTCGGGCAGTGGGGATTCAGGTGCCCATCAGAGCCATAGTCAACCTGAGCATGAAAGTTATAGTGGCTACCTTAGTGCGGATTACTAGTTCAAAAGCTCTGCACCAGGCATCCAAGCCAGTGATGTTCTATGCGTCGCAGTGTATGCAGCCCATGATATTTGACTGGTGTACCATGCTACTGGGGTCCATGAACACCCAGCTGACAAAGTGCAAGCAAGGGGATGCAAAAAACTTTGGATATGGCAGTATCTTGTGTAGTTTATTCTTTGAGCGAGTTCTGGGGCTCAGTCTGAGGGTTGAGGTCCCTCCTCATAGTCACTACGACCCAGCCATGACCCGATGGGCAGAGGTCTTGACGTAACAAGGTGGTGGCCGTCAAGCATCACCATACACAGAGGAGTTCTTTCACTGGTGGGACTAATAGGTCATAGCCATAGATGACTACCCTTATGCAGGGATAGACTTCCGCCAGGATCGTGACATGTCACTTCCACTAGATGCAGCGTTTGGAGACATTGGTGAGTACTCTTTTTAGGTTTTTTGGTGTATTAATTTTTTATGGATTTTTTATTATGAATGTAAATGCAAAAATATTTTTGGGGGTAGTATCACATATTAATATTTCACTGTTTGCTCGCAGACAAGGGCCCAGTGAGACCCGAGGGCTTCCTGAGACATCATCACTAGGGCAGGGGTGATGAGGTAGTGGGTGCTGCAGCAAAGCATACACTACAGACTCTGTGGGGCAACCTATCATAGATGACCACCAGGGTACCACAGATAGAGGTGGCACGGCTACCAAAGGATAGGCAGGGTACAACTACTACAACATATCGCAAATGCAGTACAATATTACTATGAGACACATTCTGTCGGGGCGGCAGCTAGGCCTCCTCATAGGGAGTAGACATCTTAGGGTCCCCTTTTTGTATCAATATGTATATTTTTTAGGGCTACGGGTTCCAGTTTTGTATTATGACACTACCATTTTTGGACATATTATTTATAAAAAACTTTGGTTCTTTGGTTCTACTATATGTGTGTATGTACCAATGTATGAATGTATCATTTATTTGTGTGCTTCGAAACATTAATGTATGTAATTGAAACAAAATGTTGTTTCAAGAGTCTTAGCCTTAAGAATTTCCGTAGTAACGTAGGATCCCTCACATGGTACTGACCATTCAACTGAGACACAACTAGTTGTGAATCCGGGTGGACTTCTAAATACTAGATTCCATGTGAAATAACATCCCGAAGTAGCTCAATCATAGCACTATACTCAGCCACATTGTTAGATGTAGGACCGAGACAAGCACCTGCTAAAGACACAACTAGGTGGTCAGGTGAATAAATAACCCAGGTATCAAAAACAAGCTGCTGTGTATGACGACTAGCACCATCCGTGAATCCTAAGAACATAGGAAACTCCACTGACATCTGTCAATCAAACGGAACCTAATCGGCAGACTCGAAAACCAAAAGAAAGCTAAACTATGTACAGAAGTAACTATATAGTAGTATACAAAAGTATTAACCTGAACTAGAGGTTCAAGCGTAATACCGCTTGAGGTAGAGCCCATTTCTAGTCTCCTTCAAGACATTCTCCTCATAGTCCTCTAATTCATAGGCTCCTTTTTCCAAGACACGCCTCACGATGTAAGGACCATGCCACATGGGGTTAAAATTGCCTGCCCCCAGGGGTTCTTTAGCTTGGTCATATAAGAGGACCAAGTCACCTTTAGCATATTGCCGGGGATGGATAGACCTATCATACTGAACCTTAACACGACATTTATTGGAATCTATAGCCATGGTGGCTATAGATTCCCGACATTGCTCATCAAGTTGCTCAAGGTGGATCAAACGTTGCTCAATACCTGTCGTATCAGGGAGGAGCTCTATGGCTAGTTTAAGCGAAGGGATTTTGAATTCAATCGATAAAATCGACTCCACACCGTGTACTAGCTGAAACGGTGAGAACCCGGTGGTAGTCTTGACTGCGGTTCGATATGCCCACAAAGCAGGATATAACATAATGTGCTAGTTGTTCTTGCTTTGCTGGATGGTACATTGGAGAATGGTCTCTAAAGACTTATTGACTGCTTCAACTTGACCATTCGCTTGGGGATAGTAAGAAGATGAGTGTTCTTCATGAAACCCAAGCTTGAGAGACAAATACTCCATCATTTTGTTCTGAATGTGACTTCCATGGTCAGTGACAATCTCTTTCAGAATACTGAACCGAGTAATAATCTGATTGAACACGAAATGGGCTGCTGTAGCACCATCGGCTTTTACGGTAGGCATGGCCTCATCCCATTTGGAAAAATAGTCCACGACCACTATAATATGGTGATGCCCCCTAGTCGAAGCTGGTTTGCAATCCATGAAATCCACCCCCCACTTGGTGAAGGGACCGACGGTGACGACCGGATGGAGGGGCGCTGGATGCGAGTGTATATTCCGAGAAAACACCTGGCAAGGGTGACATCTCTTCACAACGTTTATACAATCCTTAAAGATTGAAGGCCAAAAGTAACCAACTCGCATAATACGCTGGTCTGTAGCAAGCCCAAATAAGTGACTGCCACACGCCCCAGCATGGCAATCACTAAGCACACGCTCCGCTGTTAACGGACAATCCACTCGACCGGAGGCGAGCCGGATCTCCCTAGATCAATGCGAGTCTAGAACAAATAGAACAGAATATAAACACGTTTCCTAGATCTACTTAAGGATTAAGTACTAGATGTCTTACCTCTTTGATTTCGCTATCCTTTCTCCCGAGTGTTGTTCCACGTCCCGAGGTCGTTAGATCCAAGCTGCAAGACCTGTTAAGACACAGAAAAGAGGAATGAGTAAAGAGCATCTATACAATAAGAGATCTATGTAAATAATTAAACACGTAAACAAAACAACATCATCACACATCAAGAACGATATTGGTGGAAAGCATTTGTAACACTGCAAATAGAGGAGTACATGATAGAGATATAGAACTACAACCAATGACTTAATGTAGCAGCCCTTCTCCACACAAGCCAATTTCCAATCCCTTCGAAGGAAGCATGAATTCTCCAAGAGGTGAGTGAAGGTGTCCTAAGACATATTTTACCAGTATGTAGATACCATAGTCTTCCTCTAAGGTAGATCTCACCAGCATATGGATATCTTAGTCTTCCTCCCTTTGGTATGGGAGTGAGCCTCGTTTATATAGGACTAAGTGGATGAGGTTATGGATAGGATAGATTGAAAGATGGTAGGAGAGAGATAGGGGATCCTCCCAATGAGTTAGGGGTTGAGTACTAGCTCTCCAAGAGATGAGGGATAAGCCCCCAAATGGGAAAGCTTCGAGAAAGATCTCGAAATGGCTATTTTTGCCCATTAACAGACCTCGTCGCACCCTGCTATGGAGCAACCTGAGACGTCGCATGTTGCTAGTGTGCAACCTGCGACGACCTCTCAAAAGGGTGTACAAACTGAGTACAAATCCTTCAAATGAGTACTTGGTCTAGATTACTTCAAGGATGTATACACTAAATCATAATGATGGATAGATTTTAGGTGTAACAGAATGCCCCCCAAATCATGAAGTTGTTAAGGATGTACAGGTGAAGTGCTTTGATAGAAATAATGGCAAAAGACTTGGCGAATGAAGGATGCTGCTGCAGTACAACTGACTTTGAACTGACAATCTCATATGTAGTACAACATGGCTGTCGACCAATACATTGCAGATCCATGGGAGTAATGACCGACTGAACATAATCATGGCTACTAGACACAAGCGTAGATCCATGATGAGATGATAACATAGCCATGACCAATACAAAAGTGGATCCCTGTAATATGACTCAATACAAACTCCATCACAACCTGGGTAAAAACATGACTCCCCAGGGTCTTCAAGCCGAACCCGCAATGATACGAATCTATCCATGTGATTACAAATGTCTTGACGTCGAACATGGTAGAAACCACTTGATTACCGGTCATTGATGTAAACCATTAACAAGTGCGAGGGAGATCATCATTGATGTCAATGATTCCCAAGGTATCACAGTACATATCATCGAGCGTGAATAAATGAATTAGCGTCAAACGCAAGATGAAATCTCTCAACCAAGAGTCAATGATGTAAAATCATGATGAAAGCGAGGTGACCTATCATTGAGGCATGCAGGACCAAGGTACTTGACTGGTTTCTAGATTCAATCCTTGGATGATGAGTTGAAGTCGACAAGGATGAATCCGTCGAAGGAGGGCCATAATGAATCCCCCATCAGTCGACACAAAACATGACAAAAGATGTGTAGAGTGGATTGGATGGTACAATAACATGTGAGATTGACTCAAAGTAACAACAGCATGACGACATGTGTATTGACTAAAGATAATGAGTGATGAATGTGTTCTTGAACATGGGTATGGCATGACTTGGCAGTATTGACATGAGAATGATGCAAACTTCTAATGCAACTGATAGTGGAAGCTTTCTCCGAATGACTTAGAGGAGTAACAGGACTCAGAAAGTAAGAGGGGACTCATAGACAAACAGATGACCCAAGGATCAGTATGCAAATGCAGATGCATGCCATGTTCAAGAACGACTATATACTGCCACTAAGGTATGTCACACAAACACTTTCCTTTTTCCCCATCATGAATGATGAGTTCCTCACTTGTTTTTTAACGAGCTTGATGAGGGTAACCAGATGCTCGGTGTAGCTCATCTCATAGATGAGTCCAATCATGAATGTTTTCCGAACCTAGGATAGGAGGGGTTCGTCCCATGACGGGCCTTTCAATGTGAAAATTCTAATGAGTCCAGAGAAGGAAAACTCGACATCATTTCATGTTTAGAGAGTCTGAAAAGAATGAAAGGAAACTCCAATGGTCCTTTTTTGTAAAATTAGCCTCATCACCCAAAAAAGGGTGAAACAACATGGGAGAGGACTCTTCCAGTCATGATTGGATGGAGTATACCTTTTTCTTAATTAGTGCCTCCTAGTCCGAAAAAGGGGTAAACTATCACCAGAAAGACGATCATTCAAATGGTTTTACAAGTGTGAAAGCATCAAGTTCGCTTGGCAATGTTTTCCTATTTAGGGAGTCTGAAAAGAGCTTAAAAGGACTCCATGAACAACTTTGTCATGGTTGATGACCGAGTACGACAAAGGAAAAAGTAAACTCGGCACAGTTCCTTTTCCGTAAATAGTCTAGCGAGGCCGGATAAAGTGATAAACCTATACTCGTTAGGCACACCTTTTTAACTTAAATTTTTAACGAGCATGAGAATGGTATCAAAAGCACTCGGAATCTTTTTCATGTTTGAACCAGAGCACGAAAAAGTCAAAACTAAGCTCGAACCACTTTTCATGTTTCAACCAGAGCACGAAAAAGTAAAAACTAAGCTCAAACCTCTTTTCATGTTTCAACCAGAGCACGAAAAATGTGAAAAGTAAGCTCAACACCATCTTACTGTTTTTAACGAGCTCGAAGATGGGTTGGAAGAATGCTCATGATGTTTGCTTCATTTCTTAACAAGCTTGTAACATAAACTGAACTATGCTCGGGATAATTTTCATGGTTTAATGAGCTGAAAACCTAAAAAAGGAAAGTATGCTCAAAAATGTTCCCAGTGGTGAACTTTTCTCCAACATGGCATCCAAAGGTTGGTGTGTGCCCCCAGCATGATTGCTGGAAGTAAGTGACTTAACTCCAACGTGGTGTGGAGAGGCGATCGAGTTGACTTCAACGTAACTTCCAGAGTTTGAAGACATGCCCCCAAGCTTCATTTCATCTGCCTAAGGCATAATCGGGTGAAAAGAAGGTTCAGTTACTAAGTCTACGAGGAGACTCGACTCAAAGGGAAAGGATATGTTTCATTTTTTAATGAGCTTGACACAAGATTAGAACTCTGCTCGCGAGAACCTATTTCATTTTTTAACGAGCTTGACATAGAACGGGAACTATGCTCACGGGAACCTATTTCATTTTTTAACAAGCTTGACATAGAACGGGAACTATGCTCATGGTTAAGGCCCATTGACGGGTTCCTTCCCAACATGATGCCCAGAGGTTGGTAAATGCCCCCAGCATGATTGCTAGCAGATTAACATGGTAGTGTTCCTTCAACATGATTGTTGACGATACGACATGTGACATGCCCCCCAAGATTCATTTCGTCTGAAAAATGATGCTTGCTAACCCAACTACCAACCTGGCTACTAATATGAAAATGTTCACCAAGGGGGGGAAAATGAGAATCAAATGAAATGAAGGTTCAAATTCTAACTCTAGCGAGAGACTCGAACTGATGGGAGGGGGATCTATTTCATTTTTACACAAGCTTGAAATATACAATAACTATGCTTGAGGGGGTCCATCTTATTTTTTAACGAGCTTAAAATGGAATAAAACTATGCTCAATTGGATTGGTTTCCTTTTTGTGCAAGCTTGAAACCAAAGGTAAACTATGCTAGGGTGGTTGGCTTCATTTTTTAACGAGCTTGAAACATAACATAAACTGTGCTCGTACCCCCTATCCTCAAGGGGAAGAAACCACTAAAACATGTGGAACATTCAGGGAAGTCTGATGACTAGGAGTCATATGATGAGTGGGTGTCACAAAGGAAAGTTGATCAATGGTCACAATATTCCCATGATGAGAAAAATACATCACTCGAAAGAGTGTGGACACTACAGCTTTCATAGCATAGACATAATCACGTCCAAGGAGTAGATTGAAATCTAAAGGACCTTGGACAACCATGACATCAAAATAAACCATTTTACCTCTCAATGTGATGGGTAACTGCGGGAGAATCCCTAAAGGTCCGGTAGGCCTTCTATTAAAATCCAAAATCTGGTCAGTGACTGGCACAAGCTGAGGTGAACCTATGGCTTTCCAAGCAGTTGAGGATAAAATACTAACAGAAGCTCCCTCATCAATTATTGTACGAAATATTTCTTTATCGGAAACTCATATAGATATTTGAAAAGGGATACTCGAAGGAAGACGAGATTTTGTTAGACCATTCCAATCAAAGGAAATGACCTCAATACTTGGAGGGGGTTCTGTAGGAATGGACAGGGTCTCCCCTTGCCTAGGACATTCTGAACTAACTAGGAAAACATCAGCGGTTTCCAATTCACTCTCACTTGGAAGATAAGAATGAGACGAAGATTGTGTCATGGTGACTACTTCAGTCTGGAATTTCTCAAATGAAAGAGTGGGATCGAGTGGAGATGAGATCGACTCAATCACTTCACTCTCCGAAGGAAGAGTGGGATCAATTACAGATGAAACTGAATTGACCACTTGGTCAACCAGAGGGAGGTTGAGGGACAACTTACTATCGCTTGTTCGAAGCACCTGTTGAGAACTAGTAATATCTTCCAACCATCGCGAAGCTTCATCCATGCTTGGACAAAGGTAAGTACGATGCATTCCCTTACATATCCAACAAGGGTCTACAGCTCTACCCTTCTGACCCTTCACCAATGGGTCACTGGTCGAGGGAGTATCATCAACATGATGAGCAGAGGTTGATGATACAAGTGGTTTGGGGTTTTTAGACCACACTTCTGACACAAGGGAAAGACCAGGACAATTCTTGAGAAGGTGATCACCCTTGCAAAGTTTGCAAGGGAACTTTGGCTTACGAGGTGTTCTCATAGAATGAGTGCCATCAGAGGCAGATGGTTGATGCTTGGTCTCTTTCTTATCCTTCTTCTTTTTAATCTTCCTTTTCTTCTTCTTCTTTTCCACCTGATTACTAACACTAGAGTTTTCAATAGGAGAAGAGGAAGAGATGGAATCTGATTCAACTTTCGACGGAGAAGGAGATGTTGATGTATATGTAACTTCAGAATGTATTTCATCTATGTACTTCATATATATTTATTGTACCCTTATAAGAGATGTGTTATTCCTCTATAAGGAAGTGTCATCATGTGTATTGACAAGTGTTGCAAGTGTGTGTACTTACCGATGGGTTATTAGACCACCATGTGTGGGGTCAGCCCTGAAATATATATTATATTGTGGATGTACCTACCTAGACAAGTTGGCCCCATAGTGTAACTGGGAAAACAGGTTAAGTATAAATAGAGATCGGGAGATCTCTATTTGATCACTCGAAAACTCATACTTCTCTGACTCGAAAAGTGGCGCACTAGTGAGCAGGAGGATCATATACTACTAGGAGACTATCTCAGTTTATTTTGGTTGTACTTTGGTTGAGCCATCGCTCTCTCTATCTCTAAGGAAGTTGTGGGGTTTTTCACCTTAGGGTTTTCCACACGGAAACTCTGTGTCTCTTGTCTCTCATGATTTTGATTCTTATGATGCTTGTCACGCTTATTATGATTGTTATGCATTGATATACTGTACATGCTATTCTCTCAGTAATGATCCTAGAGTATTGTGAATTAATGCTCAAAATTTAACATGGTATCAGAGCTAACCTGAGAAGAAGACATTGTGCAGTGACGGAAACTTAGGTTTCTTGTTTATTGGGTTTCTCTCCACAGATTTTGGAAAAGCAATATAGTAGATTGACTCTACTCCTTAAGGAGAATCTATCTGTCCAATTAGAATTCAATTCTGAGCATTTTCAGATTTGCCCCTAAAAATTAGGGTTTCCACAAAAATAGGAATTTCTGGAATCTGAAGACATAGCTGGAAGCTCCTTACAAAAATCAAAGTTTAGAGATTTGGATCGAGATTTTTGGCCGAGTAGATCTCTTGGAAACTCAAACCAATTCAGGGCTCTCACTAGTGAACCCAGGAAGACAAAAAGGAAATTTTGAAGTGTGTAGCTTTGCAGATATCAATTTTTAAATACACCAGGTTAATCAGCTCATCAATGCGCATCTTTCTATCCTTTCAGAAAGTTGAAATTCACATTTTGAATTTTTAGGGTTTTTCCGACAAACCCTAATCCAGGACCAGATCCAGTTTTCAGCAATTCAAGTGGTAAGACCTAAATCTTTTCTATTTCCATTTGAAGTACTCTTTAAGATGTCTCACGACACCAAGCTTGAGGATAAGCTTGAAGGGGCTGATAACTTCCGAGCCTGGAAGTATAAGATTGGGTTAATCCTGGAAGAGAATGAGTTGAACTCATATGTAAAAGAAGACATCCCTAGAGGATGAAGAGTCTAAGATTTTGCATAAGAATAACTTGGTCAAGGAAAAGAGAATCATTGTTGATTCTATGAAAGACCATCTCATCCCCCATGTGTCATCTCTGAAGACACCCAAAGAGATGTTTGATTCACTATCCAAGTTATTTGAAGGGAAGAACATAAATCGAAGATGACTCTGCGGAACCAATTGAAAGGGGTAAAACTTCAGAATGGAGAATCCATTCAATCTTATTTTTCTAGGGTCTCCTAGATCAAGGAACAGCTAGAAGCAGTGGATGAAATGGTGGAGAATGGTGAAGTTTTCATGACCACTTTGAATGGCCTACCTAGGTCATGGGACTCCTTTATTCAAGGAATCTGTGCAAGAAAGAAGTTGGTATCCTTCAGCAAACTACGGGAAGAATGCTCACAAGAAGAAGCAAGGCTTGTGGCACGAGAAGAAAATATGGGCAATGAAGATCAAGCTCTCACAGCTCACACCAAGAAAGGGAAGTCCAAGAGAGAGCCATCTCACTCCAAGAAATCTTCACATCACTATAAAGAAAGATGAATATGCTTCACCTGTAATGAAAAAGGACATATTGCCATAAATTGTCCCAAGAAAAAGAAGGACAACAACTTCAACAAGAAGAAGAAGGGCAGCAAAAGAAGGTTTCATGCTCATGTTGTCGAGGATGATGAACCTCCCAAGAAGAAGGCTAGAGCAGAAAGTGATGATGATAACTCATCAAGTGAAGAGGAGTATGTTCTAATCTATGCTCTCACAGGTACTATCTCCCATGGTTGTAATGATTGGTTAATTGATAGTGGGGATTCAAAACACATGACTGGGTTTAAAGAATCCTTTGCTAACCTATCCGAACATGAGTCACCCCATAAGGTGAAACTTGGGGATGACTACCAATACCCTATCAAAGGAAGTGGTGAGGCCTCCTACAATCTAGACTCTGGGAAGTCTTTGAAGATTAAAGATGTTTTGTATGTACCTGGGCTCAAGAAGAATCTACTCTCCATATCTGCATTAGATGCAAAAGGTATGAGGGTTGCATTTGTGGATGACCAAGTCCTAATGTGGCCAAAAGGTAAAACTATTGATGATGCAGTAGTGATTGGAGAGCAAGAGGGAGGATTGTATAAATTGAAGGGACAACCTGAACATGCCATGGTACATGACTCCATGGAGCCAAGTGAACTTTGTCATAGAAGATTTGCACATATGCACTACAGGGCATTACCAATTGCAAGTAAGGCTGTAGAAGGTCTTCCTGAAATCAAGACCAAACATGAAGGTGTTTGCAAAGGATGTGCAAAAGGAAAGAACATTAAGAAGGCATTTTCAAGCAGTGAAAGCAAGGCAAAAGATATCTTGGAAATCATCCACTCAGATGTATGTGGTCCTATGTCATCCAGTTCTCTCATTTGGTATGTTTACTATGTCTCTTTCATAGATGACTTCTCCAGGAAGACTTGGGTCTACTTGTTGAAGAACAAAGATGAGGTGTTTGATAAGTTCAAGGAATTCAAAACCTTGATGGAGAATCAAACTGACAAGAAGATCAAAACATTCAGATCCGATAATGGTGAAGAATTCACCTCAGGTGACTTCAAGAAGCTTTGCAGTGATTCAAGGATTAAGAGGGAGTTGACTGCTCCTTACAATCCACAACAGAATGGAGTTGCAGAAAGGAAGAATAGAACAATCATGGAAGCAGCAAGAGAAATGTTGCATGACCAGGATCTACCTATGCATCTATGGGCAGAAGCAACTAGAACAGTTGTATATGTGCAGAATAGAACACCCCACAAGATATTGGACAACAAGACACCAGAAGAAATCTTTTCTGGTAAGAAACCTGAAGTCATCCATCTCAAAATATTTGGTTATTTAGTATACACTCATGTCCCAAAGGAAAAGAGGACCAAACTAGATCCTTCAGGAAAGAAGGGTATCTTTGTGGGTTACAGTGAAAGCTCGAAGGCTTACAGAATATACTTTCCAGGGTTCAAGAAGATTGATGTCAGCAAGGATATAACATTTGATTAAAACTCAGCATTCATGAAATCAAGGAAGGCACCTATTGAAGTTTACGAAGAACCTAAGGAAACTAGATGTCAAGACACTACCATGACTGAAGCAATTTCAGAAGTTGTTCATGAGTTTGAAGATCCGAAAGAACCTGTAGATCCACCCCGTCAGGATAACTCCCACAAGAGGAAACCTGCATGGGCTAGAGAGCTCATTCAAGATGCAGAAATATTTGGCATTCCAGAAGAAGAACACAAAGCAAAGAAGAGAACCAGATCACATACCAGCTATGTTGCTTTACTCTGTGACATCATGAATAAAGAACGTTCCAGTTATGAAGAAGCAACAGAAAAGAAAGAATAGAAGGATGCCATGGTCGAAGAATACCAATCAATAATGAAAAATGATGTTTGGGAGGTTGTCCCAAGACCTAAAGGGAAGTCTGTTGTGACTTCCAAATGGATCTACAAGATCAAGCATGCTGCAGATGGCAGCATAGAGAAATACAAGGCAAGATTTGTAGCTCGTGGCTTCTCTCAGAAAGAGGGAATAGATTATGAAGAAACTTTTGCTCCTGTAGCCAGGTACACTTCCATCGGAATAGTACTTGCCCTGGATGCAGCGATGAAATGGAAGATACACTAAATGGATGTTAAGACTGCTTTCTTGAATGGTGTAGTTGAAGAGGAATTTTATGTGGAGAAGCCACTCGGGTTTGAAATACATGACAAGGAGTCATATGTATCTAGATTAAAGAAAGCCTTGTATGGCTTGAAGCAAGCTCCCAGAACTTGGTATGGTAGGATGGACAGTTTCCTATCTAGTTTGGGCTTTACCAAGAGTAAATTGGATTCCAACCTTTACTACAAGGTTGAGGAAGGGAATCCTGTGATTCTACTCCTGTATGTGGATGACTTATTTGTAACAGGAGATGACAGATTGATTATAGATACTAAGAGGAAGCTTGTTGCCGAGTTCAATATGAAAGACTTAGAAATGATGCACTATTTCCTAGGTATGGAGGTGTGGTAGAGTGCAGATGGGATCTTCCTTGGTCAAGGGAAGTACACAGTAGATATCCTGAAGAGATTTGGGATGATGGATTGCAAGGCCATGGCCACACCTATGGCATCGAACCTGAAGCTTCTATGTGATGCTTCATCTGAGCCAGTTGATATCTCTATGTATCGTCAGATGATTGGGTCCTTGATGTACCTGACAAACACGAGACCAGATATTTGCTTTATTGTGAACACACTGAGTCAGTTCCTGACAGATCCGAAGAGTGTTCACCTGATTGCTGTAAAGCATATTCTGAGGTACCTGAAGGGTACAATTGATTATGGGGTCAAGTATGAAGCGAATCAAAAGTTTAACCTGCAAGGTTATGTTGATTCAGATCGGGCAGGCAGTGCTGCAGATAGGAATAGCACATCTGGGTGCTGCTTCAGTATGGGATCAGGTGTGATCTCTTGGTTTAGCAGGAAGCAGTCCTACATAGCACTGAGTACAGCCGAGGCAAAGTATGTTGCAGCCTGTTCGGCTAGTTGTGAGGCAGTATGGCTTTGGAAGCTACTGTCTGAGTTATTTCATCTACTGCTGGAGGCTACTGGTATATTTTATGACAACCAGAGCTGTGTGAAGCTGTCTAAGAACCCGATGTTCCACGACAGGTCGAAACACATAGAGATCAAATATCACTATATCAGGGATATGGTGCAGAGAGTAGCAGTGAAGCTGATGTATGTTGCGACAGATGAGTAGATTGCAGATGTATTGACGAAGCCACTAGCCAGAGTGAAGTTCGAGTACTTCAGAGAGAGTCTTGGTGTTCTTCATATAGATGACACTTCGAGGAAGAAGTGATGGAGACATTTTCTGTAGCCATTCCTAGCATGGTGTAGGGAGGATCCTTCACATGGTTGTGGATGTAAGTGCTAGATGATGAGCATCAGGATGATGTTCTAGTTTCTGCTCTGTATGATTAGTTGGATCATTTGTGTATATATGCATCATGTTGGATGATGGATATGATCAGTTGGATCATTTATATGTATTTTGTATATGCATCATGTTGGATGATGGATATGATCAGTTGGATCATTTATATGTATTTTGTATATGCATCATGTTGGATGCTTGGACCATGTATCTCTATTTGTATCAGGTGGATACATTGTATGATCAGGTAGATCATGTATGTTGATATATATTAGGTATGATCAGGTAGACCATGTATGTTGATGGATACATTGTATGGATCATGTATCTATGTATCAGGTGGATACATTGTCTATGGTGATATGTATCAGGTAGATACTTGGTATGCATCAGGTGGATGCATTGTATGATCAAGATGATCGTGGATGACGAGCTTCTCCAGATGACATGCATCAGGACGATGCAGTGATGATGATCAAGATGATGTATGGTGAGTATCAGGATGATACTTTGTGGTTGTGGATCAGGTTGTGCAGATGACCATGTCTAGGAGATCCTATAGGTCAGAGTTGTGTACCCATAACAACCTGGGATGCTCTTTCGAGACATTGCTCTGGGAGGACATGTAATTTGTGCCCTGGGAGATCTTCAGGTCGGAGTTGTGTACCCGTAACATCCTAATATGCTCTTGCGAGGTTTTCTCCTATGGCATGTAATTTGCTCCTGGGAGATCTGGATAGGATGAAAAAGGCCTCAGATGCTTCAGCCAGTTTTTGCCATGACCACATGTAATTTTCTCCTGGGAGATCTGGACAGGATGAAAAAGGCCTCAGATGCTTTAGCCAGGTTTTGTGGTTGACCACATGTAATGTGCTCCTAGGATATCCGACAGGTAGAGCTGTGTGCTCGTAATAGCCTAGGATGCTTCAGCCAGGTTTTGTGGTGAGATCACATGTAATGTGCTCCTGGGAGATCCGACAGTTAGCTGTGTGCTTGTAAAAGCCTGGGATGCTTCAGCTAGGTTTTGTGATGGGTCACATGTAATGTGCTCCTGGGAGATCCGACAGGTAGAGCTGTGTGCTCGTAACAGCCTGGGATGCTACCGCCAGGTTTTGTGATGCACCTAATCAGTCCTGAGGATTCCACAGTATGGCCAGTGATGAAGACCTGCACGTGGTGGGCCTACATCCAGTATGGAAAAGGACTGGCTCTGTAGAAATTCCTATGACTAGTAGATTCAGAGATTGGTTGAGATAGCAGCAACAGTGACGATGATGATGACGATGATCCCTAGAAGAAGACTTGTACTAGAAGATCTGTGTCGAGAAATACCTTCCTAGTTAAGAGGGAGTGTTGATGTATATGTAACTTCAAAATGTATTTCATCTATGTACTTCATATATATTTATTGTACTTTTATAAGAGATGTGTTATTCCTCTATAAGGAAGTGTCGCAAGTGTGTGTACTTGCCGATGGGTTATTAGACCAGCATGTGTGGGGTCAGCCCTGAAATATATATTATATTGTGGATGTACCTAGCTAGACAAGTCGGCCCCATAGTGTAACTGGGCAAACAAGTTAAGTATAAATAGAGATCGGGAGATCTCTATTTGATCACTCAGAAACTCATACTTCTCTCACTCAGAAAGTGGTGCACTAGTGAGGAGGAGGATCATCTACTACTAGGAGACTCTCTCAGTGTATCTTGGTTGTACTTTGGTTGAGCCATTGCTCTCTCTATCTCTTAGGAAGTTGTGGGGTTTTTCACCTTAGGGTTTTCCCCATGGAAACTCTGTGTCTCTTGTCTCTCATGCTTTTGATTCTTATGATGCTTGTTATGCTTATTATGATTGTTATGCATTGATATACTGTACATGTTATTCTCTCAGTAAAGATCCTAGAGTATTGTGAATTAATGCTCAAAATTTAACAAGAGAAGGGTCACCATGATATTGATGCTCATGTGGTGAAGGACCTAGGTCCGACATGATTGGTGCACTTGGCGTAACTGGATTGGAGAATAACCATACCGGTAATCCTATCGTCAATCCAGGAAGACTCAACATAGCCATGAAGGGAGGACCAACAGTTCCACAAGGGGGAATAACAAATGGCATACCTTGGAAAGGTACCTCTTGGTTGGTAGTCCCGGAAGAGTCTTCCATATCTAAACTTCCTAAGATTCTCTAAATTACCACACAAGTCAAGCACTACTCAAGTCTAAAAGCAACAAGCAAACTGTGTGAATAGGAGTGGATTCAAAGTCTGGAACCTCACAGGATTATCAGGTCATCGCAAACCGCTATATACTGCAGGGTCCAACAATATGACGCGATAAGGAGGATTGGGACCATACCCTTGCCTGCATACCCAATTACCTAGACAGTACGTGCATGCTAATCTCCCCGAGTGCTGTTCTCGGTGTATTACTTTTCCAAGACGTCCAAATGGTTAACTCGATTGGTTTCAGGAATCCTAATGGTGTCTCCCAATATACGCAAGGTACGTGGGAGCTCAAATCCGTAGTGGTGCTGTCTAATGCACAGCCGTTGGCACGAGACCTTCCAATATATGTGTCGAGTACATGATACACCCTTCGATATACGCCAAGTATGGATTATGGTACTTGGTGGGTACATGAAGGAGCTTGATATACTGATGTACGTGGAAGACTACAATACCCTTGGACTACAGTGCTGGAAAATAATGACAGCTTCCACACTTAAATACGTCGGAACACGTCTCTAACTTACACACAGATACTAAATGATTTTAACCTAAGCTAGCGTTAATTTTATCTTGTATGGTTAGGTGGATGCATGAGGTGAGTACATAAATGTAAACATAATGCAATCCTCAACTACATGATAATGCACATTTTCCTTTCCTTTTCAATGAAAACTACTTAAGGTAAGGAGAGATTTTTCTTTCTTTCAAACCAAAAGTACTTAAGTAGTAGCGAAAAGAAGAATTCCTTCCTAGAGTGCAATAACTCTAACTTTTTGCAATAATCAGCTAAAGAGTGCAAAGAAAATGAAAGATGCAACTAATCTTAACAATGTGTAAGACAAAATGATGGAGCACTTTTCAATTTTCAAATGCATGTACCTAAAATGAAATTTGATAACTCAATGCTTTTCATATCTATATACAGAAAGTGAGAAGATATCTACAACACTCTAAGCTTTCAGAAATTCCCAAAGAAAGATGGCAAGCACCCAAACAACTCAAAGGTACTCAAGAAAGGCTCAAAATATACCAAATGCAATACTTATAACTCATTTCCTATCTTTTTACACTTGAAAAAGACACATCTAAGCCACGAAAGAAGGATTCCACTAACGTTTCCAATCAAATGCAAGACAAAGGAAAGCATTTAACAATCTTATCTAACTCAAATGCATGCAAATCTGAAATGAATATTTCTTCTTCTTATGAGTGTGAGACCAAGAATTTCAAATGATCAAATTAAAGCAAGAAGAATACTTATGTTTTCCAAATTCATGAGTATAGAAAAAGAGTGAGAAAATCAAGCTTTTCTTTGAACTAAAGTGGAGACAAAGAATCAATCTTTCCAATAACCATTAGATAAATTAGCATGTAAAGGAAACAAGATGCATAACCCAAGAAAGAGAGGCTCAAAAAGACATGGATATCCCACACTCGTCAAGTCTTTAAACCAAGTCAATCACATCAAACCAAAACTAATCTCAAAACCTTAAGATGGGTCAGAACGACTGATGAATGCACGATTCATGGCCCCCCCATGAATGTTTTTTCAAAAATAGAACCCATTTCGCTTAAAAACAAAAGAAAAACACTAGTTTTGACTCAAAGGGCCAAACATGAATCCAAATCTCAAAAGACCCAAAAACCAATACAAACAAGCCAAAAACAAAACACACAAATCAAAGATGGGATCTCTGGCTGGATCTTGCAGCAAAGAGGGAGTTCATACAGCAAACCAAAGTCCAAACTGTCAGATGAGGGAAGGGATGCCAGTATGCCAACTTTTGACAAATCGGTGCACTCTACCTTCACACACAGTGCGACGTCGCAGTTTTCCTTCATGAGAGGTGCGACGATGTCGCAGTATGCTAATGTAAAGGATGCGATGGGTGACTAACGGGTGAAGAATAGAGGCTCAGAATGACAGAGTGTCGCTCTGTTTCCACTACCCAGGTGCGACAGGTGAGGTCTAGATTAAAAAATGAACCAGATCTCTCAATAATGAACCAAAAACAGGCTTGAAAATGAGTTCTATAAACTTAGAGGAAGCAAATCAGAGTCTTCAACATGAAGATTTGATAGTGAAATCAATCCTAAGAAGGAAAATGGCAAAATAAATGACAACAAGGCTTGTGACAAGTAATCAACTGAAAATGACTCAGATTAACGATCACTAAACAAGAATACTCCCCAGTATGGTCGCCAGATTTGTTACCGGACAATCCACTC
The DNA here is from genome assembly GCA_027924585.1 of Larix kaempferi. NCBI lineage: Eukaryota > Viridiplantae > Streptophyta > Pinopsida > Pinales > Pinaceae > Larix > Larix kaempferi. Next base: position 8,636,788 of record BSBM01001398.1, read on the forward strand.
AACTAGAGGCAAGCCAGATCTCCCTAGCTCAATGCGAGTCTAGAACAAATAGAACAGACTACAAACACGTTTCCTAGATCTACTTAAGGATCAAGTACTAGATGTCTTACCTCTTTGATTTCGCTATCCTTTCTCCTGAGTGTTGCTCCATGTCCCGAGGTCATCAGATCCAAGCTGCAAGACCTGTTAAGACACAGAAAAGAGGAATGAGTAAAGAGCATCTATACAATAAGAGATCTATGTAAACAGTTAAGCAAGTAAACAACACAACATCATCACACATCAAGAATGATATTGGTGGAAAGCATTTGTATTACTACAAATAGAGGAGTACATGATAGAGATATAGAACTACAACCAATGACTTAACGTAGCAGCCTTTCTCCACAAAAGCCAATTGCCAAGCCCTTCCAAGGAAGCATGAATTCTCCAAGAGGTGAGTGAAGGTGTCCTAAGAGAGATTTCACCAGCATGTAGATACCATAGTCTTCCTCTAAGGTATATTTCACCAGCGTATGGATACCTTAGTCTTCCTCCCTTTGGTATGGGAGTGAGCCTCGCTTATATAGGACTAAGTGGATGAGGTTATGGATAGGATAGATTGAGAGATGGTAAGAGGGAGATAGGGGATCCTCCCAATGAGTTAGGGGTCGAGTACTAGCTCTCCAAGAGATCATGGATAAGCCCCCAAATGGGAAAGCTTTGAGAAAGATCTTGAAATGGCTATTTTTTCCCATTAACAGACCTCGTCGCACCCTGCTATGGAGCAACCTGCGATGACCTCTCAAAAGGGTGTACAAACTAAGTACAAATCCTTCAAATGAGTACTTGGTCTAGATGAATTCAGGGATGTATACACTAAATCATAATGATGGGTATATTTTAGGTGTAACATCCACTTCTTCATGAGTCAAGCAATGACGGAGAATAGAATCCTTTCCTCGGCGATACAAAGTGTCACCGACGATAGTATAATCTTTAGCGTGATGTTTCACACGCTGTCGCTCGTCCCGTGAATAATGCGAAGGAAACTTCAAAGTTTGGAGATATACAATGACATCCCCCTACCAAGGGTCCTCTGACGAGATAAAAAATAAATGTTCATCCACAAAGGAATCTTCATGGATGACATCCTCATCAAGTCTCGGAAGGTCTAACATAATCTTAGCAAACACCAACGATTTCACCAACTTTGCCGAAGCAAAATCGAGATCAAACTCCTGAAGGATTACTATCCATTTATTGTACTTCCCCCCTATAATGCATCGTGATAGCACGAACTGAAACTGATTGATATGTGCTACAACTGTGGTTGTTCTAAGCAAAATATAGTGTTGTAAATGTTGGACTGCATGGACAGTTGCAAGTGCCAGCTTTTCCATGTGAGTATATCTCAGTTCTGCGTCTACTAGATTTCAACTAAGGTAATAGATAACATGCTCGACAAGCACATCATCAACCTGAACTAAGACCATGCCAATCGTCTCTTGAAACGCAGCCACATAAAGTATAAAATATCGTACGAAGTTAGGTGGACTAAGCACAGGGGCTGATACCAAATTTTTCTTAAGGGCATCAAAAGAATGCTGGGCTCTCTCATCCCAAATAAACGGTGTGTCTTTCTTCAACAAACGTGCGAAACCTTTGGTAAGATTAGCATAATTGACTACAAAACGGCGTATAAAAGTAGCTCTCCCTTGGAGGCTCTAAAGTTGAAATAAGTTACGAGGAGGAGGCAATCGAAGTATTGCCTCAACTTTAAGACGATTGACTCTAATACCCTCTTTCGAAACTATGAATCCTAGAAGGCAACCTAACCTCACCGCAAAGATGCATTTATTAGGATTCAACCAAATCTTGTAGCATATACATCGTTTGAGAATCCAACAAAGGTGATTTGGGTGGTCCATTCTCTTACGAGAATGGCCGACAAGATCATCCAAGAAAACTTCCATTATACTTTTAAGGTCATGAAAGGAATAGGTCATGGAACGCTGAAATGTAGCTCCGACGTTTTTAAGGCTGAAGGACATTTTTCGATATGCAAACATACCCCAAGGACAAATGAAAGCAGTCTTATGTTGGTCCTCGGGTTTGATTTGAATCTGGTTATACCCCGAAAAGCCATCCATGAACGAAAAAATCTCACTTCCCACACAAGCATCCAATATCTGATCAATGAATGGTGTGGGGAAGTTGTCTTTCGAACATGCACAATTCAGGTCTCTAAAATCAGTGCATACGCTGATCGTTCCCTGCTTCTTATCCACAGGAACGGGGTTTGACACCCATTCGGTGGAACGGGGTAGATAAAACCAGCTTTGAGCAGTTTCTCCACCCTTGCCTTAATAGCAGCTGCCTTCCTAGGGTTAACATCTCGAAGACGTTGCCGAACCGGTTTAGCATGAGGATACGTTCTAATCTTGTGCTCGACAATACTAGGGTCTATTCCTGGCATCTCCTCGTATGACTAGGTGAAAGCTTCCCGAAGTTCAGTAAACAATTTGGTGTAGATGCTAACCTCCTCAGAAGAGAAATCATCACTGATGTAAACATTCTCAATCCTTCCGGGAGTGCGAGAGATGTTGATCGGTTGAGTCGGGGAAATATTAGCCATGTTACCCTCCACATAAATCTCATGTGAGCCCAAAAGAGCCATAGGGTGACCAACCATCTCTGCAAGAGTCGTCCTGAACTCTTCTTGCTCGACGAGATCGAGGTTGGGAAGGAAATAATAGCGATGATGCATATCCTCCCAAGGTCTCTCACTACCACACATGGCCTCGATAATAGCTTCATCCGAAGGTAAAGTACTATCAAGGAAATCATTCGAACAAGACGAGTCGACTGCCCAAACTGGCAGTGCAACGAGATCTTCCTCAACTGTTTAAGAAGAGGGGAGATCTGGCTTTGCAGTGGCTTGTTGAATATTCTGATAAGCAAGCTCAATAGCAGATAGTGGCATATACATCTCGACATGCGCAATGTATCTAGACGTAGAACTCATGGATGGGAAATTCCATGGATCATCAAAATATGAAGTCCAGAATGGTACATTATGCAAAGGAGGAGACAAATTGTCGGAAATGGTTCCATTAAAATTCGCAGGTACCGGGAAATCATAAAATCCCATCAATGAAGGGTACATACCGACACTCATGTTCCCAGTTGTCGGCTGAGAATCTGAAACCTGTGGGATTATTGATCCCGTGGATGCTTCAGGAGGAGGATTAACGAAATCCAGCTGATTGATGGTCACAATCCTACCTTTGTGTGGAAAGCAAATGATCCTAAATACAGTCGACGCAACAACTTTCATAGCATACATCCAATTCCGACCCAGTAAAAGGTTGTAGTCGATGGGCGCATCAACCACTTTGACTTCAATAGGCACAAGCTTACCTCCCAAGTGGAAAACAAGGGAAGGGATAATCCCATGCGGATTAAATGACTGACCGTCAAATGAAGTGAGCATGGTCCTATACGTGAGTAGAGGAGGAGAGCCAAGAGCTTTCCAACAAGCTAACGACATCACTGACGCGGAATCACCTTCGTCAACCACCATTCTTTTGACGAAATTCTTAAGGCACTCCACATGGATTTGGAAATCCACGTGGTAAGGTAAGCGAGGTTGAACATCAGTAGTGTCGAACTTAGTAACGTTGGGATTCCCCCCATCCGGAACTCCTAACGCACTCAAAAGGGCATGCCTGTAAAAATTCAAGAGCCGACATGCCACACGGAGTTTGGCCCAAATCTTCTACAATGGAGTAGTTCTGGGCGACTCGAGCATTGGGATTATGCGTAGAGTGCTTAAGAACACCTTTCGGTATCCGCATCATAATAGAGGGCTTCTCGATATGCAAGGAATTATCAAGAGGAGGGGTAGGCTCACTCCCAATATTAGGTTCCGGTGCACCATAATCGCGTTGACGAGTAGCAACACTAACTTTCGATTGAACCATATTCACGCATCCATAACCACTAGTATTGGAAGAATATGTTGCAGTCTCAGTAGGTCCATAACCAGTGGTGGGAGCATGCGAAGCCATGTTTTGATGATGAGGAAGGGGATCCTTCAACACAGCTGGGCTCTGTGCAAGATGCTTCGATGCTTCTTCAATTCGAGGACACAAGTGAGTAAGATGACCTTCCCCACAAATCTTACAAGGAAATTTCACCTTACGCCTAGGTTTATGGTCTTCACCAGCATTTTCGCCTTCCCAAGGAGGGTTGGAATTCTCCTTACGAGGGGTATTGTGATTGCTATTATTATTCCCATTGTTTCCACCCTTACGGTTATTTCTCCCCTTCTTCTTACCACCAGGATGCTAATTACCCGGTGGGTTTGTCGTTTGCACAGTGTGTACATCGGATGATGGGGTGGAAGTGGACAAGGTGTGAACCTGTCCGGGAATAGACTAGTTTAGCCAAAAATTTTGCATTTGATTAGCCACCAACTCTACAGAACGAGTTCTTTTGGATCCCACAAAGTCATCGGCATGCGGTCCAGGAATTGTCTTGGGCTCATGTTGTGTTCATGGTGCATCAAGAATAATGTCATATAGAATGCCAGATTGAGAGTATAGTAAATCTAACTGCTAGACTTTTAAGATGGCTTGCTCCTCAGTCATAATTCCAAACATCGAAACATCCTTGGAAATATATGGAAGTAGAGACTTGAGGAACCATTCCAACAGAAACTCTACAGGAATGTTGGATTTCACTAACCTCTTCCGTCGACGCCACTCTTGGACATGGTCAGAAATATGCGTGGCTTTATTCTAATAGAAGGTAGATAAAATTTCAGTACCAATATCTTAACGAACCGGCAACTGGAAATGATCCAAGAAAACCAAATCGATCTCATTGAATCCCCTATAAGTGTTCCCAGGAAACTCAACATACCACTTCGCAGCTGCCCCCGTGAGGGTGCATTGAAATAGTCGTAATCTAACGGAATCATGATTCAATGAGTTGGAAGAGCACCAAAGGTGAAACGTTGTGACATGATCACTCGGATCCTCACCACCTTTCCCCTCGAACTTAGGAATGTCTGAAGGAAGCTTGGTAGGAACCAGAGTCCAACTAGGGTCATGACACACCGGATCATTCTTGAGCTTCGAACGATCCGAAAGATTCAAACGTGCAAGGAACAGGAGCTACGGCTGGAAAGCTTGATTATAAGCTCCCATAAAAGGTTGATTGTAAGAACCTGAAGGATAAGAAGGACCAAATGCTTGACCATGAGCATTAAACTGCTGATTATACGGACCTGTCTGACCGTAAGCGTGACCATGGCCATAAGGTTGATAACCTCCTCTGACCTGACCCGTGTGAGAGTAAGAAGGTATATATGTGTTCTGAGCACCATATTGAGGTGGGTTGTACTGGTGGCCAACACTGACTGTACTGTAGTAAGGGTTTCCACCATAAGTATGGGGCATGTACGTACTATTCGTAGTGGGAACCACGTTGTAATGACCATGATGGTAAGGTATGTTCCCACCCCCAACATTAGGATTAGTGTGAGCAGTCATGTGGTGACCATAAGTATGAGATGTATTCCCAGCCCCAATATTGGTGTTACTAGTAGCAGGAATGGTGGCGTTGTGACCATGAGGGTAAGGTATATTCCCACCTCCTACATTAGCACTACTAGTAGCGACAACGGACATAAAAGTATGCGCTATACGTCCACCCCCGTGGTTGGGAGGAGCATTAACATTTGCAAAACTAGTCGTAGGTTGATGAGTAGCGGCATGTGTGTTAGGTGGTGGATGGCGAGTAGGGTTGTGAACAGTGTTCCTATTAGGTTGGGTAGTCATAGGAGGCGGTCGTCTTCCAACATTAGCATTGTTAGGAGGAACATGACCAGTCCCCATACTATGTGTGTGAGTGAACAACGTGGTGTCCCGAGTGAGGGTATTGCCCCCAGTGGGTGCAGTGTGGCTAACAACATGACTAGTACCAACATGACTACCAAAAGCAGTGGAAGGATCAACTGTGTTGTAACCAGGCATACCATACCTGTGTCATCATGTAACTCTAGAATCCTGTATAAATAATTATGTGGATATGAGGAATCGAACGGGTCATCCTCGGGTGGATCCGGACCAAACAAATTACATTGAGTCTCAGATGGATCCAGACCAAACAAACTAGGTTGGATCTCAGGTGGATCACCCCCCACGCCTCACAAGGAGTAGGGGTGTCTAAAGTGTGTTCGAATCCACCTGATGGAGTCGTAGGGATTTCTCCCGTGTTAGAGTACGCAGCAGTCATGATGTCTAGGACATATGTCTCGTAAGAATCTGAAGACTCTGAGGGATCCCATCGGCATCCCCTAGCAACACGGCGTGAAAGCTCGGTCGGTTTTAAACCAGCCAACCGACAGGATCGGCGAAGAGTAGGACTCCACACCACGATATCTCCGGAGAGAATATAAAATCACAATGTCTCCTAATGACCAACTATCGATCAAAAACAGTAAATCAAAAGCACACACCTAGAGAAACTATAGCCAAGAGCAGACAAACAGAGTGGCTAAATGAGATCCCGACACTAGAGCCTGTATGTCTCGCCTAGGAGAGGCTTAAGACTTACAAACTATAACCAGAGGCAACAAAATCAGTTATAACGTCCCCCAGACTTCACTGCGTGCACAGTGTCAAGTCCCTATACAACGAAAACTGTGTTTTCCAACACCTATTTGACTCAGGACACAAACAGTATAACCACTGCAAGTACCCTATGCGATACCTAGGTAAGGAAACTATGGTCACTGCAGTATAACCAATGCTCAAGAGGATAGTCGCAGGTGGGATCCGTCGTATGGGCAAGGTAGCTAAGCCCAAAATCAAGAGGGTCAAATCCCCCAAGAGTCCCCAAATATGAAAAAACCCTAGAAATATCTTCCACATTCAGCCGGTATTGGAGGGATATCTCCACAACCAACCTCCTGTGACCTCATGCTTAACTCTGGTTTGAGTAGAGCTTCCTGAGAACACCGATGTATACCATGGATTTCACAACTCCCTGGTCAGACACATAATGTTTCGTCTAGTAGTCTTGGATTGTTTACTCACAATGATCTATTCCAAGACCCTAAACCTATGCTAGTTGGTGTACCCTATAAATAAAATCGTTCTAACCAATTTTAGATTAAGCATTAATTTTAATGGTTGTGGTTACTCAAAGGATATGGTCATGAAACTAGTGATGTATATGACTCAATAGTATGCAAAATCATCAAACTCTAGACTCATCTATCCAATAAAAACAATGCCACTAACATGCAAAATCAATCCAACAGTTTCGAAATAAAAATGCAACTCTTTTATATTTTCAATGCACAAGCAGAACCTAAATGAAAGCAGCCAGCACTCAATGCAAAATGCAGTACATAAAAGTAAATTTTTTTTGTATTTTCACTTATAAGCAAAAGGAAAATGAAAAACTATCTTTTTATATTTTTCAATTTAATGAAATGAAAAATGCAAGCAAAATCTCACTATTCAGTTACAGACATGCAAGGGAGATCACTCAGACAACCTAGCTGATCCTAAATAGCAAGACTCAGCCAATGGAATCAGCTTAAAAATTAAAAATGGGTAAAAACCAATGAGGCTCAAAACCAAGAGAAAAGAGGGGTTCTGGTCACAAACAAGGCTTGGAACAGTCAGGAACAAGGCCAAAGAAGACTCAGGAACACTTAGAATCAACCCAGCAACAACCAAAGGCCATAAACAAGTCACCCCCATAGTTGTACACTACTTTTGAAGGAATACCGACGGGTACCCGCGGGCTATAGTGTAGACACAGGCGGGTAGACGCGGGCAGAGCTAAGCTCACCTGCAGGTAGGGAAAAGCAAATGAGCAACCAAAGATTCCAATGGCTCAGAAAAAGGGTGTTTTCTATAGAGTATCCTAATGACTAATCAATCACATAGATACTCGACACACAACAACTCTAAATAAGTACTAATGCTTAAAAATCCCCAAAAATGGATGTTTTTCCCAGTGGAGTCGCCATTTCTGTGTTGAAGAAAACTTCCTATGGCTTGGGGTGGACCACAATAGACAACTGACTACTAGAAATTAACTCAATTCTCAATGCTATGCTATATAAATGACAATGCTAAGATAATGAAGAACATAACCAACCTTGTTCCAAATGTTTGATGTAGATCCCCATTGGAGCTTTCAATCCATGCACTTGAACCTGCAAATTAGTCTTGACAGCCAACATACAACAAGCGCATATAATATATAATCGACATTAACATCATCAATAGTGAAGGTCCATGATATTATAAGTAAATGCAACCCAATGTAATATAAAAGACATTCACACCATTAATGGACGAGAATATGAGTATTTCTATTAATAAATAACAAGAAGTACAATGTGGTACAACCTCTTGTCGGCAACTAATCTGAACCAAGATATGGGCCAATCCACTTGTGCCTCCACCACTTCAATCCTCCATGGAATGGAAAACTCAAACTATGATAGGAGTTTGGAAGGTGAACATAAGGGGTTCACAACTACATGGATCAATGAGTGTAGACTCAAGATAGGGAAAAAATCCACTAGAGTTCTTTTGCTCTCCTTTTTCCCCCCGTCCATAAGCCATATGTGCTCAATATATAGTCCTCCCAAAGGTAAGTGAAAGTACACATCGAGGCGTTTCGGGGCAAATGGAGGGACAAAGGTAACCCTATGACTGCTTTTTGGGAGTAAAAAGTAATTAACTAGTGATTTTTACCATTTTACATGCTAACCGCAAGCTATAGTGATGCAACTTGCAGGTATGCCCAAGTCTATAGTGATGCAACTAGCATACAGAGAAAAAAATAGGGAAAATAGTGTGTCTAAAGGATATAAAGCAGATCTGAGTCAGTAAAATGGATCCTGCAGGCCAAAGAGTGTTGATGCTCACCAGGTCGAATATTACGTTGTAACAAAAGTACAAGCTGGAAAATGAAAGCTAAAGGTAGGCTAAAGAGATGAAAAGAACTAAAAATGGACATGAAGCTTAAACAAAACTTTATGTAATTCAAAGCAAGGTTCTAACTACATATGCAGGTACTTGCCAGCTACAGGAAGTAATACAATTCGAAAACCTGAGAAATTAAAATCTAATTAAGCATGGAAACACAACAGAAAATATTAAAGTCCAAATGACAGTCTGGATGACAGTCTGAATGACAAAAATGATACAAATTATGAAAATAAACAGGCTAAATGATCTTTTAACACCAGCTAGGTTTATGCATACTACTCTTGTTGATGTATATGTAACTTCGAAATGTATTTCACCCATGTATTTCATATATGTATTTTGTACTCCTATAGAGATGGTATTATTCCTCTATACGGAAGTGTTTGTATTCCTATAGAGATGTTATTATTCCTCTATACGGAAGTGTCGTCATTTATATTGTAAGTGTCGTAACTTATACTTGATGGGTTATTAGACCACCTTGTTGGGGTCGGCGTTGTATAAGTCATGTGGGTCGAAGGGTTATTAGACCACCCTATTAGGGGTCGACCATGTGGGTCAAAGGGTTATTAGACCACCAAGTGTGGGGTCGGCTCGGATTAAGTTAACCTTGGGTTAAGCTAGACATGTAGGCCCCATTAGTTTATTGGGTAGGACAAAACAAGTATAAATAGAGATCGAGAGATCTCTATTTGATCATTCATTTACACACTTCTCTCATTCAAAAAGTGGCGCACTTGTGAGGAGGAGGCTCTGCTGCTAGGAGAAGACTATCTCTTGTATTATGGTTGTATCATTGCTCTATATATCTATGAGGAAGTTATTCGGGTTTTTCACCTTTATGGTTTTTCCCAAGTAAAATCAGTGTCTCTTGTGTGCTTGCATTATTGTGTCCAAGATTGATATGCTGTAGATTTGCTGTACATGTTGTTCTCTCAGTTAAGATCCTAGATCAGATTGAAGTAAATTCTGAAAATTTAACATGGTATCAGAGCTAGCCTGAAAGAAGGCATGATATGGCATGTATGACACTTGTTGCACTTACGATGCTAGGGCTTGATATAGCAAAAACCAGTCATCGTAGAACTTTCGCTATAAATCCATTTTGGAGAAGTTTTCAGATTGGAAACTTTTACAGATCGAACTATAGATCCCCATGTACCTTTTTTCCAAAGGACAACCTCTAATTCGTTGTACTTTGTGATTTATGATCTGTACAATATAGGGTTTCTGCCTCTTCCAGATCTGAGTCAAAAACAGGTGACCTTGGAAAAAAGGTCATAACGTGGGATAGGAAGCTCCAAATGAAATTTCGTAAAAAAGTGACAGGTAGTACACAGACTATAATATCTCATAAAAAAAATTCAGAGGCCGAAGTTGAACCAGTGACAGGTGGCACGCCGTACAAGTTCGCTCTTCTATTTTATTCCATAAACAAGTCACATTGTGACACTTGGCATAACTCTCTCTCAAAGAATCCAATTGAGGTCAGACCTATCGGGATGGAAATATGACAGGTCGGGATATCTCAAAAAAAAATTCAGACCCTGTGGATCGAAAAGTTCAGAGTTACACCAGAAACAATCAGGTACATATTTATGTCAAAACAGAATTATTTTTGAGCACCTTCATTCATGGCTTCCGAATTTAGGGTTTCGTATAAAGTTTGAATTTTTGTAATCGGAGACCCGGCTGAATGCTACTCATCAAAATCGAAATTTAGAGACCAAGATCAGAATTTTTGGTTGGGCAGAAGGCTGGGCTTGATCAGACCCTAGTTCGGGACTTTGATCAGAAAAGTGGAAAATTAGGGCTTCTGCAAAAATGGGAATTTTTTAAATCTGTGACCACGGCTGGAAGCTCCTCATAAAAATAGAAGCTTAAAGCTTTGGATCAAACCTTTTTATTGGGCAGAAGAGTGGGCTTCATCAAACCCCAGTTCGGGGTCACGTCTAGTGAATCCGGAAGTTTCAAAGGCAAAATTGAGGAGTGAAACTTTGCAGTTTTCAAATTTTGAACATACCAACTTGATCAGCTCATCAAGGCGCATATTTCTATCCTTTTGGAAGTTTGAAATTCAAAGTTTGAATTTTTGGGGTTTCTCTGACAAACCCTAATCTAGCTCCAGATCCAGTTCTTGCAAATCAAGTGGATTGGGTTAATTTGAGAAGAAAATGGATTGGTCACCTGCATAAGTGAAGAAGTTCCTGTTTCAGAGGGAGATGAGGCTAAGGCCTTACATAAGAAGATTACAAGCAATATTGACAGGTATGACTTATCCAGGTATGTTTCGAGATTTGTTCATGATTAAGTTTATGGTATATTTGTCTTCATATTATTACGGTTAGTACAATCTTTATTAAATCTAGACTTGTCGTATCACCTTAATAAAATTATGAATGCACGATAGAAGATATTCATTGATTAGGGTGTTGACACTTATGATTGTACTAATGCATTATGGTGTTGTATGAGGTTTATGTTGTCTGCTAACACAAAAGATACACCAAGAAAGTCAAATCATGTTCTACTTCAAGAACATATGATCATGGTGACATGAAGACAAAGATTCATCCATTGTCATGGATCACATAGAAGATCTACTTTCGAGGTATGTATAACTTGGTTCTACAATGGTTAACTTATGAGACATGCGGGTATGTTAGACATAACTAGATAGCATGCTAATCTAGGTATGTTTTTCCTATATCAAGATAGAATCCTACCTTGTGTTAGGATCTTATACTGTTGTGTTGTTGATAATGATTATTCATGAAGTCAGGTTCGAATAGTCATTGTTGTATGCATATTATGTTTCTTACCATAATTGATGATATGACTAACCATAAGAATCATGAAGGTATAGGTTTGAGTAATCACGGGTTTATGCATTGATGATTTAACCAATCAGAAGAACCATATGATCAAATAAGAATATGCATGAGTAAAAAAAGACTTCCCTGAAACCTTGAATACTAATGTTTATTATCTGTGAATGATCATGACTATACATGTTTAAGATTATTGTGTATTGATAGCATTAAGATTATACTAATGAATGTGTGATTATGTAAGAGACCTCAAGGATAACACAATGATGATACTAATAAGCATGCATAGTGGTTAAGGATGGATATAAGTTCAAGGATAGGTAATCCAGGAAGCAAAGATCAAGAGGAAGCACACTCCAGTTGTTCATGCAAGAAAGCAAAGGAGCACACTTCAGTAGTTTCTGCAAGGATGCAGATATTTAGAGGGAGTTGACCACTTCTCACATTCCACATCAAAATGGAGTTGCAAAGATTCAGAGGGAGTCCACCCAGCAACCAAACAAAGATAAGTATTTGAATTTTCATTTCTTACATAATGTTATTCAATGATGTATATGCTTATGTTCCTAGAATTAGGTTGTGTATTATGCATATTAGAATAGTTGCATTGATGAACAGTATACTACTAATATACATGGGTAAGTGGCCTATGGCACTATACAACATTCCATTGCTACTTATATAGAATGAAACCTCTTTGCTGACATGTTAGGAGTTGTGCACACTCTTAACAATGTTCTGGTAGAGATTGGAAGTCATCTAGAAAGTTACGGGATATGGATAAATGTTGTATTGAATCATTGGCTAAAATAATTGCGTGACTGTATGACATATTTCTTTATGTGTAAGAATTTGTTCTGAAAACTATGAGATGTTTTCTAATCATGCAATTTAACTTGTTGTGTTGGAAAGATAATATACCATCACCTACAAAAGAAGGACTACAACATTTGTTCAAGCAACAAAGTTATCTATTGAAAATATTGAAGATATTGAAGTTCCCAAGATCTGGGAAGAATGCCATGATTGAGGAGTACCAGTCAATCATGAAGATGCTTGGGATGCAGTCCCAAGACCTGAAGGGGAGTCTGTAGTGACTCCCAAGAGGATATACAAGATCAAGCATGCTGTAGGTGGTAGCATAGAGACTTTTGCTCTTGTAGCCAGATACACTTCCATTAGATCCGTACTTTCTCTGGCTGCAGTGATGAAGTGGAAGATACACCAAATGGATTTCAAGACAGCCTTCTTGAATGGTGTAGTTGAAGAAGAAGTGTATGAGGAGAAGCCACTTGGTTCAGAGACACATGACAGGGAGTCATATATGTGCAAAACTTGGTATGGTAGACAACTTTCTATCCAGTTTGGGCTTTACCAAGAGTAAAGCGGATTCCAACCTTTACTACAAGGTTGAGGAAGGCAATCCAATGATACTACTTTTGTATGTGGATGACCTGTTTGTTACAGGTGAGGATAGATTGATTGCCGACATGCAGCGGAAGCTTGCTGCCGAGTTAGAGATGAAGAACTTGAGTATGATGCACTACTTTCTTGGTATGGAGGTGTGGCAGAGTGCAGATGGAATCTTCCTTGGACAAGGGAAGTATGCAGTAGAGATCCTGAATAGGTTTGGGATGATGGAGTGCGAGGCTATGGCATCGAACCTGAAGCTTCTATGTGATGCTTCATCTGAACCGGTTGATGTCACTATGTATCGTCAGATGATTGGGTCCTTGATGTACCTAACGAACACGAGACCAGATATTTTCTTTGCGGTGAACACATTGAGCCAGTTCCTGACAGATCCGAGAGATTTTTACCTGGTTGATGTAAAGCATATTCTAAGGCACCTGATGGTACAGTTTATTATGGGCTCAAGTATGATACGAATCAAAAGTTTAACCTACAGGGTTATGTTGATTCAGATTGGGCAGGCAGTGCTATAGATAGGAAGAGCACTTCTGGGTGTTGCTTCAGTATGGGATCAGGTGTGATCTCTTGGTTTAGTAGGAAGCAGTCCTGCATAGCACTGAGTACAACCGAAGCAGAGTATGTTGCGACGGATGAGCAGGTTTCAGATGTATTGACCAGGCCGTTGGCTAGAGTGCAGTTTGAGTACTTCAAAGAGAGGCTTGGTGCACTTCAGATCGAGGTTCACTCCAAAGGGAAGTGACGAGTATGGAAGATGCAGATGCACATGAGCTTTTATGACATGGTTGATGTGTTCTCCCATGGTCGTGATGTAATTGCTGAGCCATTCTCACATGGTGGTAGATGTGTTCTCCCATGGTGTAGATGTAAGGGCTGAAGCCATTTTTCACATGGTGGTAGATGTGTTCTCCCATGGTGAAAAAGTAAGGGCTAGAGCCTTCCCTGAATGGTGGTATATGTGTTCTCCCATGTCGGTGTTGTAAGTACTGGATGATGTGCATCTGGGATATGCTTCGTGGACGATGAGATGATCTGAAGAAGACTATGCTATGATGATTAGGAGGATCATGGATGATGAGCATCAGGACGATGCTCCAGTTATTGCTCTATATGTATATGTACGCATCATGTTGGATGCTGGATATGATCAGTTGGATCATTTATATGTATATGTATATGTACGCACCATGTTTGATGTTGGATATGATCAGTTGGATCATTTGTATGTATTTTGTATATGCATCATGTTGGATGCTTGGACCATGTATCTATATATGTATCAGGTGGATACATTGTATGATCAGGTAGATCATGTATGTTGATATGTATCATGTATTTGTATTTGTATCAGGTGGATACACTGTATGATGATATGTATCACGTAGATACTTGGTATGCATAAGGTGGATGCATTGTATGATCAGGATGATCATGATGACAAGCTTTAGGGTGTTGCTCTAGATGACATGTACCAGGATGGTACAGTGATGATGATCAGGATGATCATATGTATCAGGTGGATACATTACATAATCAATTGGATTATGTGTGATGAGTTCCGAAGACACAGATGCACAGTGCCTTTCCGACATGGTGGTAGATGTGTTCTCCCATGTGCGTTGATGTAAGTGCAGTGCCTTTCCGACATGGTGGTAGATGTGTCCTCCCATGTGCATTGATGTAAGTGCAGTGCCTTTCCGACATGGTGGTAGATGTGTTCTCCCATGTGCGTTGATGTAAGTGCAGAGCCTTTCCGACATGGTGGTAGATGTGTTCTCCCATGTGCGTTGATGTAAGTGCAGAGCCTTTCCGACATGGTGGTAGATGTGTTCTCCCATGTGCGTTGATGTAAGTGCAGATCCTTTCCAACATGGTGGTAGATGTGTTCTCCCATGTGCGTTGATGTAAGTGCAGAGCCTTTCCGACATGGTGGTAGATGTGTTTTCCCATGTGCGTTGATGTAAGTGAAGAGCCTTTCCGACATGGTGGCAAATGTGTTCTCCCATGGTCGTTGATGTAAATGCTGTGAGCCTTTCACGGATGGTGGTAGGTTGGTCCTCCCATGCCGGTGAGTGTAAGTGCTGTGTGTGTGCATCTGGGTTGTGCTTCGTGATGCTCTGTGGCTGTGGATAGGTTGTGCAGTAGCATGTAAAAGGTCCTAGGAGATCCGATAGGTTGATCTGTATGCTCGTAATCAGTCCTGGGATGCTCTTTTGAGGTTTTGTTGACTCACGTAATAAGTCTTGAGGATTCCACAGTATGGCCAGTGATGATGAAGACCTACAGGTGGTCGGCCTACATCCAGTATGAAAAAGGACTGGATATGTAGAACTTCCTATGATGAGTAGATTCAGAGATTGATTGAGATAGCAGCAGCAGTGACGATGACGATGATTCGAGGATGATGATTCACTGATGATGATCCAGAGAAGAAGACTTGTGCTAGCAGATCTGTGTTGATAAATACCTTCCTAGTTAAGAGGGCGTGTTGATGTATATGTAACTTCGGAACGTATTTCACCCATGTAATTCATATATGTATTTTGTACTCCTATAAAGATGGTATTATTCCTCTATACAGAATTGTTTGTATTCCTATAGAGATATTATTCCTCTATACGGAAGTGTCGTCATTTATATTGTAACTGTCATAACTTATACTTGATGGGTTATTAGACCACCTTGTTGGGGTCGGCCCTGTATAAGTCATGTGGTTCAAAGGGTTATTAGACCACCAAGTGTGGGGTCGGCCCGAATTAAGTTAACCATGGGTTAAGCTAGACATGTAGGCCCCATTAGTTTATTGGGCAGGACAGAACAAGTATAAATAAAGATCAGGAGATCTCTATTTGATTATTCATTTACACACTTCTCTCATTCGAAAAGTGGCGCACTTGTGAGGAGGAGGCTCTGCTGCTAGAAGAAGACTATCTCTTGTATTCTGGTTGTATCATTGCTCTATCTATCTCTGAGGAATTTATTGGGGTTTTTCACCTTTATGGTTTTCCCCAAGTAAAGTCTGTGTCTCTTGTGTGCTTGCATTATTGTGTCCATGATTAATATGCTGTAGATTTGTTGTACATGTTGTTCTCTCAGTTAAGATCCTAAATCAGATTGAAGTAAATTCTGAAAATTTAACAACTCTATGGTTTAACATGAAACAATTAAACTATTTAAACTAAATAAAACCAATGAATGATTACATTAATTTGCATTCAAATAAAGAAACTATTTTCTATTACGTGATAAAACAAAGTTGGACTGTAAACAAATCTAACCATAGCTACAGTAAAATAACAAAACTAAATTTGATTATAAACTAAGCTTGCAATACTAAAATAATTCGAATTCTATCTAATTGAAAATGAGAAACTAAAAGACCACTTGAAAGGAGGTACGCATTACCGGTCATTTAAATTCTGAAGATGCAATATTACATAAAAACAAAAGAAAATTGCATTTAAATTGAAAACCAATTCCTATTTCAAATTAACCAAATGAAATAGACAATGCAATTCTTTCTACTTGATGAAAGCTACACTAGTGAAGATTAGTTCTTGGATCCAAGGTGCATGAAATAGAAATGAATCTACAGGTATGAGCAATAAACCAAATTCAAACCCTATCATATACTACAAGCACTAATGCTACTGTGCAAAATAAACTAAAACACTACTGCACAAAATTAATTGAAATGCTATCTACGAAATATAATAAATACCATCTACGAAATATACTTAAACAGAGATCTCTTTCTATCTATTGACAGTGAGCTCAAATGACATAAAATACATGAAGCAAAAAGTAAAAACGTGTACATTTATATAGCAACACAAGGAATTAACATTATGATGTTTGATTCGACACACAAAACATTCATACAAGAATGAAAACAGAGAAGGAAAACATTTATACAAAAAAAAAATAGAGGAGCACAATACTTAGCTTAAACGAAGGAAGTAAAATAAAATACAAAAAATCGACTGCTGCAGAGGTTGCAGATCTACGAGCTAACCAATCACCAGAGCATAAAAACGAGTTTAACCCAAGAACGGAGCAAAACTTCCATTATAAAAATGCAGAGCAGAAATTACATCATCCCGCAACCCTATGGGGCTCTATTTATACATAAAAAACCATTAGGGAGTGGATAGAACCAAATCCCCATGTTCATGAGCTATTAAAACTAATTTCTAATTTTAGAAAATGGCCAACCACGTTTTCTAGAATAGTTGGTTTCAGAGAACCATGAACTTCTCCCAAATGGATTTGAATTTTGGTAAAATTACCCATGGTGACCTAACTCGGCCTATTCTGCAACGAACCCATGTGCCGGAATTTTCAATTTCGCCTCTAATTACCCGCAAATCCAGCCCGAAATTTTTTCTTCTATTAAAACACGTTTTTGACAGAAAACGAATGAAGGTCCGAATGGACGTTCGAATGAGCGTCCGGATGACCTGTAACAGAATTTAGTTAATAAATCCAGGTTCTTAGCGGAATGTTTGCTGGGTTATTGCATGAACTAACTGTTGGTTTCTGGGTTTAGTCCGTGGTTGATTATTATTGATTGTATGCTGGGTTCCATTGGCTTTTCATCTCGTGGCATGCGCTCCCTCCTTCATGGTGCTTTTATTCCCATATTCGCATCCCTATACATAACAAACGTTCCATTAAATTAACTCATAATAAAATAGAAACGTAAGTGTTCATATTGTATTAATCCACAACATATATAAAAAAGGAAACGTATGTGTGGTGTGGCTCAAAGTTAATATTATTTAACAATATTTAAATAATATGCCATTGCACATTACACAATATTTAAATAATATGCCATGCCATTTTTAAAGTTAATATTATTTAACAATATTTAAATAATATGCCATGCCATTTTTTAATGAATATGTCATTACACATTTGTTTAATGTTTAAAATGCCTTTACACTTTTTAAGGTTTTGTTTTGAATTGATACTAATGAATGTCGTTGGTTTGGTTTTATGTAGCTTGGTAAATGGACCTTCCATTTACATATGAGTTTGAAAATATATCCATTATTTAATTAACTTTTCCATTTTCCATATTTCATGTTTTATTGATTTGTCATTATTTTAATTTACTTGAATAACCAGCTTTTTCATTTTCCATAATTAATATCAAGTGTATTTATATATATTTTGAATTAAAAAGGTAAAATGATAATATTTAAATGTATTCTGTTTTTAATTACTTTCAATCTAAGACATTGCAAATCAATGAGACAAAATCTTAATACCAACCCATGATTCCAGTTATGCATATGCAGGTGTTATGGAATTTAGCAAGAATCGGAAGATACGGGTTCAACAAGAGCTGAAAGACAAAGGAAAGCCAAACTCAAGGAACCAACAAGAAACATGCAATCAAACCCAGTGTAGAACTCGGAGACCGAAAGAAAGGCTGAATGAAAGGTCAGATGAAGTACCGAAATGAGGGTTGTATGGACCATAATACATCAAAAAGAAGTAGATCAGGCTTTCTTTATATTTAAGAGTTTTCATTTATAAAATAAAGTAAAGATACCTTATTGAACAGAGATGTACTAAATTATGGTAAATAGTCCAGAAAATTAATGTAAATAACATCATTATAAAAGACAATTATGGAGCCCAACACTCCCCTAAACCAAAGCTATGGCACATCCGTGTGCCATAAATGAATTGGAAGTGGTCTTTCATTTATTCAAAAACTATATTTGATCATCAAATAGTTTATAGGCAATCTTTCAGCAAAACTAAGCCAACTTTATTATGGCATAAAAAAAAAAAAAAACTTAGAAAAAAATTATTAATGTTATGTTATGAGAAGACCAAAACAAATTCATATTATTTAAGATTTCTCCAACTAGTAAGAATTCATAATTATAAAGACCATATAAATTGAGACTCTCTCCCCTAGACCAAAGGTATGACACGTCCTCCTGCCATGAATGAATTGAGACTGGGTTGTGTTATCATGTCAATACTTTGGATCAACAACACTCAACAAGTAATATCATACTAAGTCAGATTCTTCAATACATGCAATTTTATCAGTTTATGCTCACAAAGACCACATATAGCTTATGATAGGGGATTTTCCTCATGTATCCCAAAATAGAAAACATGACGGTATAGATAGTCTGTAAATCCTATAGGAGACTAAGCATCCCTGCTGCTTCTCAAAGTTTTATTGTTATTCAAGTAATTATGGACAACATTTGCATTTGAGTCCATTAGGCTCCTATGTTTATGGGTCCCACTTCTAGGATAGTGGCATCCTAGATATAGTATGAATTAGGCAATAGGGTCTTAAGTGCAACTTATAAGCATTCTCAAATGACAGATAGATGAAGTTCATTTACCATAACTTAACCATATATACTCCTTTCTAGCTAAACTCACAAACAGTTCCATTTATTGAGGCATAGAAGAACCATATACTTTGCATAAATTATCCTCTCTAGGTAGATTCTCCTGTGTCAGCCAGGCCTGTTCAGTACCCCGTCGAGTTTACTTAGTCATACCATAGGTCGATACCCGCTACCAGCAAGCCTGTTTAGTACTTCGGGGGGTCAGCCTCTTAAACCCATTTTTCATCAGAGGCTCTTGTCCCAGTGTTTCCACTCCTTACAGCTTTTTGGCAATTAAATTTTCCTATGAAGGAGTGAATGGGTTAGTAGTTCTGAAAATCGTGCTATAGGATGGGATGGTATATGGGTTGGAGGATAATTGATTTAAAACCTTTTTTTTTTAGAACCAAATAAATATATTTCTCCCAATATATTGGATACTACAAGTGAGCTAACCAAAAATCAAAGACATAGATAGCTGAGTTTATTAATATGAAGTGGATGGATCCATAAGATAATGAATGAAAGGTGTCTCTAGTCCCAAAGCTCGTCTCTTTCATATAGAGTTATGGTAGTGTTCCCCACAAACTAGGAATTTCATTCACCCTTATGTTACTTTGTAGTAGATATGCTTAAATAACAAGCCCTGATAATGAATCTTGGATGTACAAGTGACCTCTAGGTTTTAGATAGACCTTAATTTATAACAAATCCCCATGATGTTTAAAGTTGGTCTTGAGTAACTAGTAAAATAAGAAATATGCATGTATGAAAATGAATAATGATGTAAGATTGTTTTGGTTTAGTCATTAATATGATCTTATTCTTAGTTCTGTTTTTTTAAAGGAAAACAGAAAGTGAAGTTGTATGAATATCTAAAGGTAACTAACCACATACAACTTTTTATTTATATACATACTATCATATGCTATCCAAAAGAAAGAAAAACTCTTTATTCAAGTGTAAGAATTTTTCCAATGTAACCATGTGCGAAGTAAAATGAAAAACATACCTATATCCACATATGAAAAAGTTAAAGCAATGATTACCTAGATGTGGAAAATCAACCGTCTTACTTGCTTTTGCAACAGAAGGTATCGAAGGAAGTAATGGTATTGTGATTGGGTTACCTCTTGAAACCAGATTTCGATGTAGTCGTGGTACCCACCTTCCTTCCTCAGGCCATGCAGTTCCTCTTCTTCTGAATGTTCAATTGCTTGAGTACATGAAAGATCTGTTGATATATATGTGGAGCACTCTTCAATTTCAGGTCTCTCTCCATCGAATGTAATCTCCAAGTTTTTGTTTTCCTTGGTAGATTGGAAAGGAGGTTCGGTTTGTAGCTCATGGGACTGTGGTTCTTCTATTATTTCTGGAGAGGTAGATAATTTTTTTGTTTCCATAAAGATGTGTTCTCCTTAGAAGAAGAAATTGAGATCCCAACTGCTGCTAGGATTTGAGAGAGTTTTCTCATACTAATGGTCACTTCTGAATCCATTTTGTCGGTTGATAGAACCTACTTCACACATGGATTAGTCCCTGGGATTCTTACAGCACCCCCCCAAAAAAAAAAATATGTGTTTTTTTTAAATACTTTCTACTATGAAAACAAATTTGCAAACTAAACACACCACACTTTTATGAAATAAAGCACCTACATGAAATTGCATTGTGGAAAACACACTCAAATGTACAAAAAGGAAATTACACTTGTGCGGAAAGGAAGAACAATTCTTTGGGGCACCCCACTATAGTGGATGTGCGGTTTCTTACCTCTTGTCTTACCATTCTCCCCTCCACCTTGTTGTGTAATGTAAAAGCAACCTATCTACCTAGAATCCAACCCCTTTAGCAACTCCCCGACAACGGCGCCAAAATGTTGGGTAATATATATGCTATCTAATTCAACACTTAATTGTCAACTCGGGAAGGTAGCTTGTGAGATGCAAACACTATATGTTCAAAACTAAAGTCTATATTATTCTAGGATATCCTAACCTATGACTTAGAATTGAAATTGCAATGTAAAGCAGATACTAATCTAGAAAGCAGCGCTTGGCCTGAAAGCAACTAATAACGAAAGAAAAACTACTTCAAGCAAACTATTAATCTATTCTATTTGTGCAGAATGAAAGATCTATCTAAGAATTCAATTGCAGCTGACTACTAAGGATCTAGGCTCTAAGCTATGTAACTTGTAAACTAATTACTTCGAACATAAAACTATGTTATTTCTATGCAAGCAAACTAACTTCTTTGATATATGTAATTTCATCTAACTAATTAACTTTGAATTCACAAAAGCAAAGCAAAACACTATTCTAAAGACCAAGCGTAAATAAATGCTTTGCAAAACAGTAAACTAATCAAAGCAAACTAAACTTGGAGTTCAAGCAGACCTAAGTAAACCTAAGCATATTCAAATGGCTGGAAATGAACTTGGTTTGTAAACAAAATAGAAACAGAATATTTGTTAATCTACCTCAAAAGGAAATCAAACTATGAACTAAATCATTCTAGGCAATTACAAGAAAGTGATATAATTAAACTATTCTTCAAAAAGCAAGTCTACACTGGATTAAAGATGGAATCAACAAGTTTTAGAACAGTAACAAACTATGAAAACAGAGTTAAGATGTTGACTGCAAATTAAAGTACAAGCTAGAAAATGAAAGCTAAATATAGGCTAAAGAGATGAAAAGAACTAAAAATGAACATGAAGATTAAACAAAACTTTATGTAATTCAAAACAAGGTTCTAACTACATATGCATGTATTGGACAGCTACAGGAAGTAATACAATTTGAAAAACTGAGAAATTAAACTCTAATTAAGAATGGAAACACAACAGAAAATATTAAAGTCCAGATGACAGTCTGAATGACAAAAATTATACAAATTATGAAAATAAACAGGCTAAATGATCTTTTATCACCAACTGGGTTTATGCATACTACTCTATGGTTTAACAGGAAACAATTAATCTATTTAAACTAAAGAAAATCAATGAATGATTACATTAATTTGCATTCAAATAAAGAAACTATTTTCTATTACGTGATAAAACAAAGTTGGACTGTAAACGAATCTTACTATAGCTATAGTAAAATAACAAAACTAAATTTGATTATAAACTAAGCTTGCAATACTGAAATAATTTGAATTCTATCTAATTGCAAATGAGAAACTAAAAGACAAGTTGCAAGGAGGTACGCATGACCGGTCATTTAAATTTTGAAGATGCATTATTACATGAAAACAAAAGAAAATTGCATTTAACTTGAAAATTAATTCCTAGTGCAAATTAACAAAATGAAATAGACAATGCAATTATTTCTACTTGATGAAAGCTACAGCAGTGAAGATTAGTTCTTAGATCCAAGGTGCATGAAATAAAAATGAATATATAGGTATGAGCAATAAACCAAATTCAAACCCTATCCTATACTACAAGCACTAACGCTACTGTGCAAAACAAACTAAAACACTACTGCACAAAATGAACTATCTACGAAATATAATAAATACCATCTACGAAATATACTTAAACAAAGATCTCTTTCTATCTATTGACAGTGAGCTCAAATGACATAAAATGCATGAAGTAAAAAGAAAAAACGTGTACATTTATATAGCAACACAAGGAATTAACATTATGATGTTTGATTCGACACACAAAACGTTCATACATAACTGAAAAGAGAGAAGGAAAACATTTATACAAAAACAAAAATAGAGGAGCATAATACTTAGCTTAAATGATGGAAGTAAAATAAAATACACAAAACCGACTGCTACTGAGGGCCCCTCTCAGGAGCAGAGGTTGCAGATCTACAAGCTAACCAATCACCAGAGCATAAAAACGAGTTTAACCCAGGAACACAGTAGAACTTCCATTATAAAAATGCAGAGCAAAAATTACATCATTTCTCATCCCTATGGGGCTCTATTTATACATAAAAAAGCATTGGGGAGTGGATAGAACAGAATCCCCAAGTTCATGAGCTGTTAAAACTAATTTCTAATTTTAGAAAATGGCCAACCACGCTTTTTGGAAAAGTTGGTTTCAGTGAACCATGAACTCCTCCCAAATGGCTTTGAAATTTGGAAAAATTACATAGGGTGACCTAACTTGGCCTATTCTGCACAAAACCCATGTGCCGGAATTTTCAATTTCATCTTTGTTTTCTCGAAAATCCAGCCCGAAATTGTGTCGTCTGTTAAAAAACGTTTTTGACAGAAAACGAATGATGGTCTGAATGGGTGTCCGAATGAGCATCCGGATGACCTATAACGGAATTTCGTTAATAAATCTGGTTTCTGAGCAGAATTTTTGCTGGGTTGTTGCATGATTAACTGCTAGTTGCTAGGCTTAGTCCATGGCTGATTTTTATTGTTTGTATGTTGGGTTCCATTGGCTTTTCATCTCGTGGTGTGCGCACCCTCCTTCATGGTGCGTTGATTTCCATATTCGCATGCCTGTACATAATAGACGTTCCATTAAATTAACTCATAACAAAAAATAAATGTAAGTGTTGATATTGTATTAATCCACAACATATATAAAAAAAGGAAACATATGTGTGGAGTGGCTCAAAGTTAATATTATTTAACAATATTTAAATAATATGCCGTGCCATTTTCAAAGTTAATATTATTTAACAATATTTAAATAATATGCCATTACACATTTGTTTAATGTTTAAAATGCCTTTATGCTTTTTAAGGTTTTTCTTTTCAATTGATACTAATGAATGTCATTGGTTTGGTTTTATGTAGCTTGCTCAATGGACCTTCCATTTACATATGAGTTTGAAAATATATCCATTATTTAATTAACTTTTCCATTTTCCATATTTCATGTTTTATTAATTTGTCATTATTTTAATTTACTTGAATAACCAACTTTTTCATTTTCCATAATTAATATCAAGTGTATTTATAGATATTTTGAATTAAAAAGGTAAAATGATAATATTTAAATGTATTCTCTTTTTAATTAATTTCAATCTAAGACATTGCAAATTAATGAGACAAAATCTTAATACCAACCCACGATTCCAGTTATGCATATGCAGGTGTTATGGAATTTAGCAAGAATCAGAAGATACGGGTTCAACAAGAGCCAGAAGACAAAGGAAAGCCAAACTCAAGGAACCAAAAAGAAACATGAAATCAAACCCAGTGTAGAACTCAGAGACCGAAAGAAATGTTGAATGAAAGGTCAGATGAAGTACCGAAATGAGGGTTGTATGGACCATAATACATCAAAAATAAGTAGATCATGCTTTCTTTATATTTAAGAGTTTTCATTAATAAAATAAAGTAAATATAGCCTTATTGAACAAAGATGTACTAAATTATGGTAAATAGTCCAGGAAATTAATGTAAATAACATCATTATAAAAGACAATTCCAGAGCCCAACACTCCCCTAGACCAAAGGTATGGCACGTCCGCATGCCATAAATGAATTGGAAGTGGTATTTAATTTATTCAAAAACTCTATTTTATCATCAAATGGTTTATAGGCAATCTTTCAGCAAAACTAATCCAACTTTATTACGGTATAAAAAAAACAGAACTTAGAAATTTTTTATTAATGTTATGTTATGAGAAGACCAAAACAACTTCATATTATTTAAGATTTCGCCAACTAGTAATAATTCATATTTATGAAGACCATATAAATTGAGACTCTCTCCCCCAGACCAAAGGTATGGCACGTCCTCGTGCCATGAATGAATTGAAACTGGGTTGTGTTCTCATGTCAACACTTTGGATCAACAACACTCAACAGGTAATATCATACTAAGTCAGATTCTTCAAAACATGCAAATTCATCAATTTATGCTCACAAAGACCACATATATCTTATGATAGGGGATTTTCCTCATGTCTCCCAAAATAGAAAACATGAGGGTATAGATAGTCTGTAAAGCCTATAGGAGACTAGTCATCCCTGCTACTTCTCAAAGTTTTATTGTTATTCAAGTAATTATGGACAACGTTTTCATTTGAGTTCATTAGGCTCCTAATTTTATGGGTCCCACTTCTAGGATAGTGACATCCTAGGTATAGTATGAATTAGGCAACAGGGTCTTAAGTGCAACTTACAAACATTCTCAAATGGCAGATAGATGAAGTTCATTTACCATAACTTAACCATATATACTCCTTTCTAGCTAAACTCACAAATAGTTCCATATATTGAGGCATAGAAGAACCATATACTTTGCATAAATTATCTTCTCTAGGTAGATTCCCCTCCTTCAGCCAGGCCTGTTCAGTACCCCATCGGGTTTACCTAGTCATACCACAGGCCGGTACCCGCTACCAGGAAGCATGTTTAGTACTCCGGCGGATCAACCTCTCAAATTCATTTTGCATCAGAGGCTCTTGTCCCAATGTTTCCACTCCTTATAGATTTTCGGCAATTAAATTTTCCTATGAAGGAGTGAATGGGGGATAAGCTCTAAAAACTGTGCTGCAGGATGGGATGGTATATGGGTTGAAAGATAATATATTTAAAACTTTTTTTTTAACCAAATAAATATATTTCTCCCAATATATTGGATACTGCAAGTGAGCTAACCAAATCAAAGACAGAGATGGATGAGTTTATTAATAGGAAGTGGATGGAACCATAAGATAATGAATAAAAGGTGTCTCTAGTCCCAAAGCTCGTCCGTTTCATACAGAGTTATAGTAGTGTTTTCCACAAACTAGGAATTTCATTGACCCTTATGCTACTATGTAGTAGAGATGCTTAAATAACAAGCCCTGATAATGAAGCTTGGATGTATGAGTGACCTCTAGGTTTTAGATAGACCTTAATTTATAACAAATCCCCATGATGTTTAAAGTTGGTCTTGAGTAACTACTAAAATAAGAAATATGCATGTATGAAAATGAATAATGATGTAAGAATGTTTTGGTTTAGTCATTGATATGATCTTATTCTTAGTTCTTTTATTTTAAAGGAAAACAGAAAGTGAAGTTGTATGAATATATAAAGGTAACTAACCACATACAACTTTTTATTTATATACATATTATCCTATGCTATCTAAAAGAAAGAAAAACTCTTTATTCAAGTGTAAGAATTTTTCCAATGTAACCATGTGCGAAGCAAAATGAAAAACTTACCTATATCCACATATGAAAAAGTTAAAACAGTGATTACTTGGATGTGAAGAATCAACCGACTTACTTGCTTTTGCAACAGAAGGTATCGAAGGAAGGAATGGTATTGTGGTTGGGTTACCTCTTGAAACCAGATTTCGATGTAGTCGTGGTACCCACCTTCCTTCATTAGGCCATGCAAGTCCTCTTCTTCTAAATGTTCAATTGCTTGAGTACATGAAGGATATGTTGATATATATGTGGATCACTCTTCAATTTCAGGTCTCTCTCCATTGAATGTAGTCTCCAAGTTTCTGGTTTCCTTGGTAGATTGGCAAGGAGGGACGGTTTGTAGCTCATGGGACTATGGTTATTCTATTATTTCCAGAGAGGTAGATAATTTGTTTATTTCCGTAAAGATGTGTTCTCCTTGAGAAGAACAAATTGAGATCCTAGCTGCTGCTAGGATTTGAGATATTTTCTTCATACTGATGGTCACCTCTGAATCCATTTTGTCGGTTGATAGATCCTACTTCACACATGGATTAGTCCCTGGGGTTCTTACATAACCCAAAAAAAAAAAATATATGTGTTTTTTTTTTAAATACTTTCTACTACGAAAACAAATTTGCAAACTAAACACACCACACTTTTATGAAATAAAGCACCTACATGAAATTAAATTGCGGAAAACACACTCAAACATAAAAAAAAAAAAAATCACACTTGTGTGTAAAGGAACAACAAGGCTTTGGGGCACCCCACTATAGTGGATGCGCAGGTTCTTACCTTTCGTCTTACCGTTCTCCCCTACCCCTTGTTGTGTAATGTAAAAGCAACCTATCTACCTAGACTCCAACCCATTTAGAATCTTCCCGGGAACGACGCCAAAATGTTGGGTAATATATATGCTATCTAATTCAACACTTAATTGTCAACCCGGGAAGGTAGCTTGTGAGATGCAAACACTATATGTGCAGATCTAAAGTCTATATTATTCTAAGATATCCTAACCTATGAACGAGAATAGAAATTGCAATATAAATCAGATACTAATCTAGAAAGCAACGCTTGGCCTGAAAGAAACTAATTAACGAAAGCAAAACTACTTCAAGAAAACTATTAATCTATTCTATTTGTGCAGAATGAAATATCTCTATAAGAATTCAATTGCAGCTGACTACTAAGGATCTAGGCTCTAAGCTATGTAACTTGTAAACTAATTACTTCGAACATAAAACTATGTTATTTCTATGCAAGCAAACTAACTTCTTTGATATATGTAATTTAATCTAACTAATTAACTTCGAATTCACAAAAGCAAAGCAAAACACTATTCTAAAGACCAAGCGTAAATAAATGCATTGCAAAACAGTAAACTAATCAAAGAAAACTAAACTTAGAGTTCAAGCAAACCTAAGTAAACCTAAGAATATTCAAATGGCTGGAAATGAACTTGGTTTGTAAACAAAACAGAAACAGAATATTTGTTAATCTACCTCAAAAGGAAATCAAACTATGAACTAAATCATTCTAGGCAATTACGAGAAAGCGATATAATTAAACTATTCTTCAAAACGCAAGTCTACACTGGATTAAAGATGGAATCAACAAGTTTTAGAACAGTAACCAACTATGAAAACAGGGTTAAGATGTTGAGTGCAAATTAAAGTACAAGCTGGAAAATGAAAGCTAAAGGTAGGCTAAAGAGATGAAAAGAACTAAATATGAACATGAAGCTTAAACAAAACTTTGTGTAAATCAAAACAAGGTTCTAACCACATATGTAGGTACTGGCCAGCTATAGGAAGTAATACAGTTCGAAAACCTGAGAAATTTAAACTCTAATTAAGCATGGAAACACAACAGAAAATATTAAAGTCCAGATGACAGTCCGAATGACAAAAATGATACAAATTATAAAAATAAACAGGCTAAATGATCTTTTAACACCATTTGGGTTTATGCATACTACTCTATGGTTTAACATGAAATAATTAAACTATTTAAACTAAAGAAAACCAAGGAATGGTTACATTAATTTGCATTCAAATAAAGAAACTATTTTCTATTACGTGATAAAAAAAAGTTGGAGTATAAACAAATCTAACCATAGCTACAGTAAAATAACAGAACTAAATTTGATTATAAACTAACCTTGCAATACTGAAATAATTCGAATCCTATCTAATTGCAACTGAGAAACTAAAAGACAAGTTGAAAGGAGGTATGCATGACCGGTCATTTAAATTCTAAAGATGCAATATTACATGAAAACAAAAGAAAATTGCATTTAACTTGAAAACTAATTCCTATTGCAAATTAACCAAATGCAATAGACAATGCAATTATTTCTACTTGACGAAAGCTACAGCAGTGAATATTAGTTCTTGGATCCAAGTTGCATGAAATAGAAATGAATCTACATGTATGAGCAATAAACCAAATTCAAACCCTATCCTATACTACAAGCACTAACGCTACTGTGCAAAACAAACTAAAACACTACTGCACAAAATGAATTGAAATGTTATCTCCGAAATATAATAAATACCATCTATGAAATATACTTAAACATAGATCTCTTTCCATCTATTGACAGTGAGGTCAAATGACATAAAATGCATGAAGCAAAAAGCAAAAACGTGTACATTTATATAGAAACACAATGAATTAACATTATGATGTTTGATTTGACACACAAAACGTTCATACACGAATGAAAACAGAGAAGGAAAACATTTATACAAAAACAAAAATAGAGGAGCACAATACTTAGCTTAAACGATGGAAGTAAAATAAAATACACAAAATCGACTACTGTTGAGGGCCGCTCTCAGGAGCAAAAGTTGCAGATCTAAGAGCTAACCAATCACAAGAGCATAAAAATTAGTTTAACCCAGGAATGGAGCAGAACTTCCATTATAAATACACAGAGCAGAAATTACATCATTTCTTAGCCCTATGGGGCTCTATTTATACATAAAAAAACCATTGGGGAGTGGATAGAACTGAATCCACAAGTTCATGAGCTGTTAAAACTAATTTCTAATTTTAGAAAATGGCCAACCACGTTTTCTAGAAAAGTTGGTTTCAGAGAACCACAAACTGCTCCCAAATGGCTTTGAATTTTGGCAAAATTCCGTATGATGACCTAACGGGGCCTATTCTGCACAAAACCCATGTGCCAGAATATTCAATTTCGCCTCTATTTTCCCAAAAATCCAGCCCAAAATTTTGTCTTCTGTTAAAACACATTTTTGACAGAAAACGAATGAAGGTCCGAATGGGCATCCAAATGAGCGTCTGGATGACCTGTAACGAAATTTAGTTAATAAATACAGTTTCTGAGCGGAATTTTTGTTGGGTTGTTGCATGAATTAACTGTTGGTTCCTAGGTTTAGTACATGGCTGATTTTTACTAGTTGTATGTTGGGTTCCATTGGATTTTCATCTCGTGGCATGCGCTCCCTCCTTCACGGTGCGTTGATTTCCATATTCGCATTCCTATACATAATAGACGTTCCATTAAATTAACTCATAACAAAAAAGAAACGTAAGTGTTCATATTGTATTAATCCACGGCATATATAAAAAAGGAAACACATGTGTGGAGTGGCTCAAAGTTAATATTATTTAACAATATTTAAATAATATGCCATTACACATTACACAATATTTAAATAATATGCCGTGCCATTTTTAAAGTTAATATTATTTAACAATATTTAAATAATATGCCGTGCCATTTTTAAAGTTAATATTATTTAACAATATTTAAATAATATGACATGCAATTTTTTAAAGAATATGCCATTACACATTTGTTTAATGTTTAAAATGCCTTTACACTTTTTAAGGTTTTTGTTTTGAATTGATACTAATGAATGTCGTTGGTTTGGTTTTATGTAGCTTGGTCAATGGACCTTCCATTTACAAATGAGTTTGAAAATATATCCATTATTTAATTAACTTTTCCATTTTCCATATTTCATGTTTTATTAATTTGTCATTATTTTAATTTACTTGAATAACCAACTTTTTCATTTTCCATAATTAATATCAAGTGTATTTATAGATATTTTGAATTAAAAAGGTAAAATGATAATATTTAAATGTATTCTCTTTTTAATTACTTTCAATCTAAGACATTGCAAAGTAATGAGACAAAATCTTAATACCAACCCATGATTCCAGTTATGCATACCTAGGTGTTATGGAATTTAGCAAGAATCAGAAGATATAGGTTCAACAAGAGCCGGAAGACAAAGGAAAGTTAAACTCAAGGAACCAACAAGAAACATGTAATCAAACCCAGTGTAGAACTCAGAGACTGAAAGAAAGGTTGAATGAAACGTCAGATGAATTATCGAAATGAGGGTTGTATGGACCATAATACATCAAAAAGAAGTAGATCAGGCTTTCTTTATATTTAAGAGTTTTCATTAATAAAATAAAGTAAAGATAGCCTTATTGAACAGAGATGTACTAAATTATGGTAAATAGTCCGGGAAATTAATGTAAATAACATCATTATTAAAAACAATTCTGGAGTCCAACACTACCCTAGACAGAAGGTATGGCACGTCCGCGTGCCATAAATAAATTGGAGGTGGTCTTTCATTTATTCAAAAACTCTATTCGATCATCAAATAGTTTATAGGCAATCTTTCAATGAATTGAGACTGGGTTGTGTTCTCATGTCAACACTTTGGATCAACAACACTCAACAAGTAATATCATACTAAGTCAAATTCTTCGATACATGCAAATTCATTAGTTTATGCTCACAAAGACCACATATAGCTTATGATAGGGGATTTTCCTCATGTCTCCCAAAATAGAAAACATGAGGGTATAGAGAGTCTGTAAAGCCTATAGGAGACTAGTCATCCCTGCTACTTCTCAAAGTTTTATTGTTATTCAAGTAATTATGGACAACGTTTTCATTTGAGTTCATTAGGCTCCTAAGTTTATGGGTCCCACTTCTAGGATAGTGACATCCTAGGTATAGTATGAATTAGGCAACAGGGTCTTAAGTGCAACTTACAAACATTCTCAAATGGCAGATAGATGAAGTTCATTTACCATAACTTAACCATATATACTCCTTTCTAGCAAACTCACAAACAGTTCCATATATTGAGGCATAGAAGAACCATATACTTTGCATAAATTATCTTCTCTAGGTAGATTCCCCTCTTTCATCCAGGCATGTTCGGTACCCTGTCAAGTTTACCTAGTCATACCACAGGCCGGTACCCGCTGCCAGCAAGCCTATTCAGTACTCTGGCGGGTCAACCTCTTACACTCGATTTGCATCAGAGGCTCTTGTCCCAGTGTTTCGACTCCTTACAGATTTTAGGCAATTAAATTTTCTTATGAAGGAGTGAATTGGGTAGAAGCTCTGAAAACTGTGCTACAGGATGGGATGGTATATGGGTTCGAGGATAATTTACTAAAAACTTTTTGTTTTTTAACCAAATAAATATTCTCCCAATATATTGGATACTGCAAGTGAGCTAACCAAATCAAAGACATAGATGGCTAATTTTATTAATATGAAGTGGATAGAGCCATAATATAATGAATGAAAGGTGTCTCTAGTCCCAAATCTCGTCTCTTTCATATAGAATTATAGTAGTGTTCCCCTCAAACTAGGAACTTCATTCACCCTTATGCTACTGCGTAGTAGAGATGCTTAAATAACAAGCCCTGATAATGAAGCTTGGATGTACGAGTGACCTCTAGGTTTTAGATAGTCCTTAATTTATAACAAATCCCCATGATGATTAAAGTTGGTCTTCAGTAACTAGTCAAATCAGAAATATGAATGTATGAAAATGAATAATGATGTAAGATTGTTTTGGTTTAGTCATTAATATGATCTTATTCTTAGTTCTTTTATTTTGAAGGAAAACATAAAGTGAGGTTGTATGAATATCTAAAGGTAACTAACCACATACAACTTTTTATTTAAATACATACTATCCTATGCTATCGAAAAGAAAGAAATACTCTTTATTCAAGTGTAAGAATTTTTCCAATGTAACCATGTGCGAAGCAAAATGAAAAACATACATATATCCACATATGAAAAAGTTAAAGCAGTGATTACCTGGATGTGGAGAATCAACTAACTGACTTGCTTTTGCAACAGAAGGTATCAAAGAAAGGAATGGTATTATGGTTGGGTTACCTCTTGAAACCAGATTTCAAGGTAGTCGTGGTACCCACCTTCCTTCCTTAGGCCATGCAGGTCCTCTTCTTCTTAATGTTCAATTGCTTGAGTACATGAAGGATCTGTTGATATATACGTGGAACACTCTTCAATTTCAGGTCTCACTCCATCGAATGTAGTCTCCAAGTTTCCGGTTTCATTGGTAGATTGGCAAGGAGGGTCAGTTTGTAGCTCATGGGAGTGTGGTTCTTCTATTATTTGCGGAGAGGTAGATAAATTTTTTATTTCCGTAAAGATGTGTTCTCCTTGAAAAGAAGAAATTGAGATCCTAGCTGCTGCTAGGATTTGAGATATTTTTCTCATACTGATGGTCACGTTTGAATCCATTTTGTCGATTGATAGATCCTACTTCACACATGGATTAGTCCTTGGGGTTCTTACAACACCCAAAAAAAATGATGTGTTTTTTTTTTTAAATACTTTCTACTACAAAAAATAAATTGCAAACTAAACACACCACACTTTTATGAAATAAAGCACCTACATGAAATTATATTGCAGAAATCACACTCAACGTACAAAAAGGAAATCACACTTGTGCGGAAAGGAACAACAAGGATTTGGGGCACCCCACTATAGTGGATGCGCAAGTTCTTACCTCTTGTCTTACCGTTCTCCCCTACCCCTTGTTGCGTAATGTAAAAGAAACCTATCTACCTAAACTTCAACCCCTTTAGCACCTCCCCGGCAACGTCACAAAAATGTTGTGTAATATATATGCTCTCTAATTCAACACTTAATTGTCAACCCGGGAAGGTAGCTTGTGAGATGCAAACACTATATGTGCAGAACTAAAGTCTATATTATTCTAGGATATCCTAACCTATGACTTATAATTGAAATTGCAATGTAAAGCGGATACTAATCTAAAAAGCAGCGCTTGGCCTGAAAGCAACTAATTAACAAAAGAAAAACTACTTCAAGCAAACTATTAATCTATTCTATTTGTGCAGAATGAAAGATCTATCTAAGAATTCAACTGCAGCTGACTACTAAGAATCTAGGCTCTAAGCTATGTAACTTCTAAACTAATTACTTCGAACATAAAACTATGGTATTTCTACGTAGGCAAACTAACTTCTTTGATATATGTAATTTAATCTAACTAATTAACTTTGAATTCACAAAAGAAAAGCAAAACACTATTCTAAATACCAAGCGTAAATAAATGCGTTGCAAAATAGTAAACTAATCAAAGAAAACTAAACTTGGAGTTCAAGCATACCTAAGTAAACCTAAGCATATTTAAATGGCTGGAAATGAACTTGGTTTGTAAACAAAACAGAAATAGAATATTTGTTAATCTACCTCAAAAGGAAATCAAACTATGAACTAAATCATTCTAGGCAATTAAGAGAAAGCGATATAATTAAACTATTCTTCAAAAAGCAAGTCTAGACTGGATTAAAGATGGAATCAACAAGTTTTACAACAGTAACAAACTATGAAAACAGAGTTAAGATGTTGACTGCAAGTTAAAGTACAAGCTGGAAAATGAAAGCTAAAGGTAGGCTAAAGAGATGAAAAGAACTAAAAATGATCATGAAGCTTAAACAAAACTTTATGTAATTCAAAACAAGGTTCTAACTACATATGCAGGTACTAGCCTGCTACAGGAAGTAATACAATTCAAAAACCTGAGAAATTAAACTCTAATTAAGCATGGAAACACAACATAAAATATTAAGTCTAGATGATAGTCCGGATGACAGTCCGAATGACAAAAATGGTACAAATTATGAAAATAAACAGTCTAAACGATCTTTTAACACCAGCTAGGTTTATGCATACTACTCTATGGTTTAACAGGAAACAATTAAACTATTTAAACTAAAGAAAACCAAGGAATGGTTACATTAATTTGCATTCAAATAAAGAAACTATTTTCTATTACGTCATAAAACAAAGTTGGACTAAATTTGATTATAAACTAAGCTTGCAATACTGAAATAATTCGAATTCTATCTAATTACAAATGAGAAACTAATGAAAGGAGGTACGAATGACCGGTCATTTAAATTCTGAAGATGCAATATTACATGAAAACAAAAGAAAATTGCATTTAACTTGAAAACTAATTCCTATTTCAAATTAACCAAATGAAATAGACAATGCAATTCTTTCTACTTGATGAAAGCTACAGCAATGAAGATTAGTTCTTGGATCCAAGGTGAATGAAATAGAAATGAATCTACAGGTATGAGCAATAAACCAAATTCAAACCCTATCCTATACTACAAGCACTAACGCTACTGTGCAAAACAAACTAAAACACTACTGCACAAAATGAATTGAAATGCTATCTACGAAATATAATAAATACCATCTACGAAATATACTTAAACAAAGATCTCTTTCTATCTATTGACAGTGAGCTCAAATGGCATAAAATGCATGAAGCAAAAAGCAAAAACATGTATATTTAGATAGCAACACAAGGAATTAACATTATGATGTTTGATTCGACACACAAAACGTTCATACACGAATGAAAACAGAGAAGGAAAACATTTATACAAAATATATATATCCATTATTTAATAATAAATAAACTAATTAAATAATATGCCATTATATATCCATTATCTACGAAAATATAATTATATATTTTGTATAAATAATATATCCATTATATAATTATATATCCATTATATATCCATTATCTACGAAAATATATCCATTATTTAATTAACTTTTCCATTTTCCATATTTCATGTTTTATTAATTTGTCATTATTTTAATTTACTTGAATAACCAACTTTTTCATTTTCCATAATTAATATCAAGTGTATTTATAAATATTTTGAATTAAAAAGGTAAAATGATAATATTTAAATGTATTCTTTTTTTAATTACTTTCGATATAAGACATTGCAAATTAATGAGACAAAATCTTAATACCAACCCATGATTCCAGTTATGCATAAAGGTGTTATGGAATTTAGCGAGAATCAGAAAATACGGGTTCAACAAGAGTCGAAAGACAAAGGAAAGCCAAACTCAAGGAACCAACAAGAAACATGCAATCAAACCCAGTGTAGAAATAGGAGACCGAAAGAAAGGCTGAATGAAAGGTTAGATGAAATACCGAAATGAGGGTTGTATGGACCATAATACATAAAAAATAAGTAGATTAGGATTTCTTTATATTTAAGAGTTTTCATTAATAAAATAAAGTAAAGATGGCCTTATTGAACAGAGATGTACTAAATTATGGTAAATAGTCCAGGAAATTAATGTAAATAACATCATTATAAAAGACAATTCTGGAGCCCAACACCCTCCATCTCTCTCTATCAAAAGCACTAACTCCCAATCTCTCTCTCTCTCTCTAAAACCGTAATCTCAAATCTTTCTCTATCACTCTCTCTCTAAGCCCATAGACCCTAGTCCATAACCTGCGATCTCTCGCTCTCTAAACACCTAATCCCAAATCTCTCTCTCTCTAAACAACTAACCCCCAACATCTCTCTCTCACTCTCACCTAACCCTCTCTCTCTCTCCAAATCCCAAACACCCACTTCTCACCTAGCTACCTATCCCCCCTCTCTTTGTCTCTCTCCTCCCCAAAACTAATTGTCCATACTCCCCCAATGATCTCTCTGTATCTCTAAAAACCTGTTAACCCACAATCTCTCTCTCTCTCTCTCTCTCAAAACCCTTAAGGCCAGTTTCTCTCTCTCTCTCTCTAAATATAGAAACTCCAATCTCTCACTGTCTCTCTCTCTCTCTTTGAATCCTGAATCCCCAATCTCTCTCTCTCTAAACCCCCAACACCCAATCAATCTTTTTCTCTAACCTCCAATCTCTCTCCCTCTCTAAAATCCTAACATTGAATCTCTCTCTCTCTCTCTCTCTCTCTGAACACCTAACCTATAATCTCTCTTTGTCTCTCTATCCATCAATCTATCTACGCCTCTAATGCCCAATCTCTCTCTCTTTATATGTCTCTTTGTCTCTCTATCTCTCCGTCTCTAAACATGTAACCCCCAATCTCTCTCTCTAAACCCATAACCCCATATATCTCTCTTTCTATCAATATCTTTATGTCTAAGCCTCGAACCTCCAACCTCTCTCCCTCTCCCTCTCCGTCTCTCTCTCAACCCCTAACCCCCATTTTCTCTCTCTCTCTCTCAAAACCTCTATCCCCCAATATATTTATTTCTAAACACCTAACCTCTGATCTCTCTCTCTCTCTAATCACCTAACCCCCAACCTCTCTCTCTCTCTCTCTATACCACTAACCTCCAATATCTCTCTCTCTAAACACATAACCCAGAATCGCTCTCTCTCTCTATCTATCTATCTATCTATCTATCTCTCTCCAATCCCCTTGTCCCCAAATCCCTCTCTATATACCATTAATCACCAAAATCTCTCTCTCTCTCTCTAAACCACTAACCACCAATCTCTCTATCTTTCTCTCAACCCCTAATGCCCAATCACTCCGTCTCTATAAACCTATAACCCACAATCTCTCTTTTTGTCTCTCTCTCTCTCAACACTCCTAACATCCAATATCTACACCTCTCTCTAAACCCTTAACCTCTTCTTTCTATCTCTCTCTATCTAAACCCCTAACTTCCAATCTCTCTCTCTCTCTAAACCCTTGATCTCTCTCTCTAAACCTGTGATCTCTCTCTCTCTATCGAAACCCATGATCTCTCTCTCTCTCTCTCTAAACCACTAACCCCCAATCTACTACTCTCTCTCTCTATAAACCCCTAATCCCCAATCTCTATCGCTCTCTCTCTCTAAATCCCTAACTCCCATTCTCTCTCTATAGACCCCTAACCCCCAATCTCTCTCTCTCTAAGCCCCTAACCTCCAATCTCTTTCTCTCTCTCTCTACACACCATAACCCCCAATATCTCTTTGTAAACCACTAAACTCCAGTTTATATATCCCTCTCACTCTTTCCATAACCTTCAATCTCTCTCTAAATTATTAACCCCCTCTCTCTAAACCCATAACCCCAATCTCTCTCTCTCTCTCTCTCTCTATCTCTCTCTCTCTCTCTCTCTCTTTAATCCCCTGAACCCTGAGCTCTCTCTTTCACACTAAACCCCTAACCCCCAATCTCTCTCTCTCTCTCTCTCTCTATCTCTCTCTCTCTCCTCAAAATCCTAAACCCTAACGCCTAAAATATCTCTCTCTCTCTAACTACCTAACCCCCCTCTCTCTCTAAACACCTAACCGCTAACCCCCACTCCCTCTTGATTTATATCTATATATATCTCTCCCCCACTCCCCCTCTAAACCTTTAAAGCCCAATATCTCTCTCTCTCTCTCTCTCCCCGAAACCCCTAGTCATCACCCACCTACCTCTCCCCCCACTCTATGTCTCACTCCCCCCACCACTAACCATCCATACAACACCTGTAATCTCTCGCTATATCTAAAAACCTATTAACCACCAATCTCTCTCTCTCTCACACTCTCTCTCTCTAAACCCCTAACCCCTAGTCCCTCTCTTCTTAAACCCCTAACCACCAATTTATCTCTCTCTAAACCCCTAACCTCTAATCTCTCTCTATCTAAACCCTATCACCGAATCAATATCCCCCCCTAACCTCCTCTATCTCTCTCTTTAAACCCCTTAGCTCCAATCTCTCTCTTTAAACCCCTTAGCTCCAATCTCTCTCTTTCTGCGTCTCTCTAAACCCCAATCTCTCCCTCTCTAAACCCCTAACCGCTAACCCCTAATCTCTTTACCTCTCCAAACCACTAAAAACCAATATATATCTATCCATATCTCTCTAAACCCCTAACCTCCAATCTCTCTCTCTCTAAAACCCTCTATCTCTCTCTATCTAAACCAAAAATCCCCAATCTCTATCTTTCTCTCTCTAAACCCTTAATCTCAAATCTCTCTCTCCCTCTCTCTCTTTATAAACCCATAGAGCCTAGCCCATAACCCTCAATCTCTCTCTCTCTCTAAACACCTAATCACCAATCTCTCTCTCTCTTTAAACCACTAAAACCCAGAATCTCTCTCTCAATATCACTCTCTCTAATAGCCTAACCTTCTCTCTCTCACTCTCCAAATCCTAAACACCCACTTCTCACGTAGCATCCCATCCCCCTTCTCTTTATCTCTCTCTGCCCCAACACTAACTGTCCATACTCCCATTATAATATCTCTCTCTATCTCTCTTTGAAAAACCTTAACCCCAATCTCTCTCTCTCTTTCTCTCTCCCACTCTCTCTCTCCAACAGCCTAAAATCTAACCACTAATATATCCCTATCTCTCTCTAAATAACTAACCGCCCCCCCTCTCTCTAAACACCTCACCCTTAACCCCCACTCCCTCCTGATTTATTTCTCCCTCTCTCTCCTTCTTTCTCTCTCTCCCTCTCTAAACCCCTAAAATCCATAATCTCTCTCTCACTCTCCAAATCCTAAACACCCACTTCTCGCGTAGCAGCCCATCCCCCTTCTCTTTATCTCTCTCCCCCCCAACACTAACTGTCCATACTGCCGCTATAATATCTCTCTCTATCTCTCTTTGAAAAACCTTAACCCCAATCTCTCTCTCTCTCTTTCTCTCTCTGACTCTCTCTCTCCAACAGCCTAAACTCTAACCACTAATATATCCCTGTCTCTCTCTAAATAACTAACCGCCCCCCTCTCTCTAAACACCTCACCCTTAACCCCCACTCCCTCCCAATTTATTTCTCCCTCTCTAAACCCCTAAAACCCAATATCTCTCTCTCTCTCTGCAAAAGCCTAAATTGTAACCCCTAATATCTCCCTGTCTCTCTCTAAACACCTAATCCCCCCCCCTCTCTCTCTCACTCTCTAAGCACCTAACCCTTAACCCTCACTCCCTCCCAATTTATTTCTCTCTCTCTCTGTCCTTCTTTCTCCCCCTCCCTCTCCCTCTCTAAACCCCTAAAACCCAATCTCTCTCTCTCTCTCTCTCTCTCTCTCTCTCTCTCTACAAACCCGTACTCATCACCCACCTACCGCTCCCCCCACTCTATGTCTCTTTATCCCCCACCACTAACCATCCAGACAATGGTAGAAAGAGCTAGTACTACTCCTCCTCCTCGCCACTCAAATTACAAAAATGGGAGAAATCGTTGATTAATTATTCTCCCCCAAAGAGATTACTAAAGTATGAGAAATTGCTATTACTCCTTCTCTTCCTCCAAAAATTACTAAAGTGAGAAATTTCTACTACTACTCCTTCTCACTCAAATTACATAAGTTCAAGAAAGGGAACATGCTACTTCTCCTTCTCACTCAAATGACATGCGTGTGATAAATGAAGCATGCTACTTCTCTTTCTATTTCAAATTTAAAAAGAATGAGAAAAAGTTATTACTCGTTCTCATTCTCCTCATCACTAAGACGCTCCTCCTGTCTTAACTCTAATTAAAAAAGTGTGAGAAAGGGCCAATGCTCCTTCTCCTCCCAAAAATTCCAAAAATATGAGAAAGTTTAAGTGCTACTTCCCTTCCTCTGAGAAATTTTCATGAGAAGTGTAAGAAAGAGCCAATGCTCCTTCTCCTTCTCCTCATCACTAAGACGTTCCTCATCACTAGCTCTATCCCTAAAAACCAATTAACCTCCAATCTCTCTCTCTCTCTCTAAATCCCTAAACCGTAGTCTCTCTCTTCTTAAACCCCTAACCACCAATATCTCTCTCTCTAAACCCCTAACCTCTGATCTCTCTCTCTCTCTCTCTCTCTCTCTCTCTCTCAACCCATAACCACCAATATCCCTCTCTCTCTCTCTAAACCCCTAACACCCAATAGATCTCTCAGCCTTCCCTCATCCTCTGTCTCTCTCTATAAACCACTTAGCACCAATTTATGTCTTTCTCTCTCTCTAAACCCCTAAACACCAATCTCTCACACACTCTCTCTCAAAAACCCTAACCCCTAACAACTCTATCTATCAAAACCACTAAAAACCAATCTCTATCTGTCCATCTCTCTAGAACCCTAACCTCTAATAACTCTGTCTCTCTAAACCCCTAATCTCAAATATCTCTCTTTCTCTTTATCTCTCTCTCTCTCTAACCCATTGAACCTAGCCCATAACCCTCAATCTCTCTCTCTCTCTAAACACCTAATCCCCAATATCTATCTCTCTCTCTCTAAACCAATAACCCCCAAACTCTCTCTCTCACTCTCACTCTCTCGAAGCCCCTAACCCTCTCTCTCTGTGTCCAAATCCAAAACACCCACTTCTCACCTAGCTACCCATCCCCCCTCTCTTTGTCTCTCTCCTCCCAAACACTAACTATCCATACCCCTCCCATGATCTCTCTCAATCTTTAAACCCCTATTAACTAACAATCTATCTCTCTCTTTTTCTCTCAAAACCCTTAACCCCAATTTCTCACTCTTTCTCTAAACACAGAACCTCAAGTCTCTCTCTCTCTCTCTAAACCCCCAACACCCAATCTATCTTTCTCACTAAACTACAATATACCTCCCTCTTTAAACTCCTAATCTATCTCTCTCTCTCTAAACCCATAACCCCCAATCTCTCTCTTCCTATCAATGTCTCTATGTCTAACCCTCGAACCGAAAATC
This sequence comes from Larix kaempferi, assembly GCA_027924585.1. NCBI lineage: Eukaryota > Viridiplantae > Streptophyta > Pinopsida > Pinales > Pinaceae > Larix > Larix kaempferi. The sequence continues at coordinate 8,678,344 of BSBM01001398.1, forward strand.
TCTCTCTCTCTCTCTCTCTCTCTCTCTATCAACCCCTAACTGCCATTGTCTTTCTCTCTCTATCCCTCTCTCTAAACCACTAACCCCTAATCTTCGTCTCTCTCTCTCTCTCTAAATCCCTATGCCAAAGTCTGATTCTTTCTAAACCCATAACCCTCGATCTCTCTCTCTCTAAACACCTAATCCCCATTCTCTCTCTTTCTATCTCTCTCAATATCTAGAACCCTAACCTATAATCTATATCTATCTAAATCCATAACCCCCAATCTCTCTCTTTCTAAACCCCTAAGCCCCAATCTATCTATCTCTCTAAACCCCTGACCCCCAATCTCTCTCTCTCTCTCTCTCTCTCTCTCTCTCTCTCTCTAAACCCCTAAAACCCATTCTCTTTCTCGCTCTAAATCCCTAACCCCCAAATCTCTCTCTCTCTCTCTAAACCCCCAATATCTCACTCTTTAAATCCCTAACCCCCAATGTCTACCTCTCTCTATAAAAAGCTAACCCAATCTCTATTTTTTGTTGATGTATATGTAACTTCGGAATGTATTTCACCCATGTATTTCATATATGTATTTTGTATTCCTATAGAGATGTTATTATTCCTCTATACGGAACTGTCGTCATTTATATTGTAAGTGTCTTAACTTATACTTGATGGGTTATTAGACCACCTTGTTGGGGTTGGCCCTGTATAAGTCATGTGGGTCAAAGGGTTATTAGACCACCCTATTGGGGGTCGGCCATGTCGTTAAAAGGGTTATTAGACCACCCTAGTGGGGGTCGGCCCAGTCAACATTATCTTAAGTGGTTAAGTTGAGGCCGACCTAGTTGAGTAAAGGTCAAGTCAAGTTAGTGTATAAATAAAGAGTGTGTCTCTCTCATTTTACACATTCTATTCTCTCTCACACTCTCAGGAGAGTGGCGCACTTGTGGAGGAGGAGAAGTTGCTGCTAGGATATGTCTATCTCTTATGCTTGGGTTGTATCATTGCTCTATCTATCTCTGAGGAAGTTATTGGGGTTTTTCACCTTTATGGTTTTCCCCAAGTAAACTCTGTGTCTCTTGTGTGCTTGCATTATTGTGTCCATGATTGATATGCTGTAGATATTCTGTACATGTTGTTCTCTCAGTTAATATCTTAGATCAGATAGAAGTAAATTCTGAAAATTTAACATGGTATCAGAGCTAGCCTGAAAGAAGGCATGGTATGGCATGTATGACACTTGTTGCAATTGCGAAGCTAGGGCTTGATATAGCAAACACCAGGCATCATAGCACTTTCACTATAAATACATTTTGGCGAGGTTTCAGGGTCTAAAACTTTTACAGGTCGAAGATAATATCCCCATGTACCTTTTGTCCAAATGACAACTTCTACTTCGTTGTACTTTGTGATTTATGATCTGTACAATATAGGGTTTCTGCCTCTTCCAGATCTTAGTCATAAACAGGTGACCTTGGAAAAAAGGTCATAACTTGGTCTAGGAAGCTCCAAATGAAATTTCATAAAATATGACAGGTAGTACATAGATTGTACTATCTCAGGAAAATTTTGTAGAGGCCGAAGTTGAACCTGTGACATGTGGCACACCGTACAAGTTCGCTCTCCTGTTTTATCCCATAAACAGGTCACGTTACGAGACTTGGAATAAGTCTCTCTTAGAGAATCCAATTGAGGTCAAACCTGTCGTGATGGAAATATGATAGGTTGGGTTATCTCAGGAAAAATTTTTAGACCTTGTGGATCGAAAAGTTCGGAGTTATACCAGAAACAATTAGGTACATATTTCTGTCATAACAGAATTATTTTTGAGCACCTTCATTCATGGCTTCCGGAATTTAGGGTTTCAGATAAAGTTGGAATTTTTTTAATCGCAAACCACGGCTAAATTCTACTCATCAAAATCGAAATTTAGAGACCAATATTAGAATTTTTGGTTGGGCAGAAGGTCGGGCTTGATCAGACCCTAGTTCGGGACTTTGATCAGAAAAGTGGAAAATTAGGGCTTCTGCAAAAATGGAAATTTTTTAAATCTGTGACCACGGCTGGAAGCTCCTCATAAAAATAGAATCTTAGAGCTTTGGATCAAACCTTTTAATTGGGCATAAGAGTGGGCTTCATCAAACCCCAGTTCGGGGTCACATCCAGTGAATCCGGAAGTTTCAAAGGCAAAATTGATGAGTGAAACTTTGCAGTTTTCAAATTCTGAATATAACAGCTTGATTAGCTCATCAAGGCACATATTTCTATCCTTTTGGAAGTTTGAAATTCAAGGTTTGAAATTTTGGGGTTTCTCTGACAAACCCTATTACAGCTCCAAATCCAGTTCCTGCAAATCAAGTGGATTGGATTAATCTTAGAAGAGGATGGATTGGTCACCTTCATAAGTGAAGAAGTTCCTGTTTCAGAGGGAGATGAGGCTAAGGCCTTCTATAAGAAGATTACAAGCAATCTTGACAGGTATGGCTTACAGGTATGTTTCCAATTCTATTCATGGTTAAGTTTATGATATGTTTGTCTTCATATCATTACAGTACAATCTTGATTAATTACTAGACTTGTCGTATTACCTTAATAGATGATATTCATTGATTAAGGTTTTGACACTTATGATTGTACTAATGCATTGTGATGTTGTATGAGGTTTATGTTGTTCGCTAACATAAAAGGTACACCAAGAAAGACAAATCATGTTCTACTTCAAGAGCATATGATCATGGTGACATGAAGACAAAGATTCATCCATTGTCATGGATCAGACAAAAGATCTACTTACGAGGTATGTATAACTTGGTTCTACAATGGCTAACTTATGAGACATGCAGGTTACTAGCACAAGTCATTGAAGAGAACCAGAAGACATTATGCGGGTATGTTAGACATAACCAGCTAGCATGCTAATCCATGTATGCTTTTCCTATATCAAGCTAGAATCCTACCTTGTGTTAGGATCTTATATTGTTGTGTTGTTGATAATGATTATTCATGAAGTCATACGTTTGAATAGTCATGGTTGTAGACATATTATGTTTCTTACCATAATTTATGATATCACTAACCAGAAGAATCATGAAGTTATAGGTTTGAGTAATCACGGGTTTATGCATTGATGATTTAACTAATCACAAAAGTCCTATGATCAAATAAGAATATGCATGAGTAAAAGAAGACTTCCCTGAAACCTTGAATACTAATATTTATTGTCTATGAATGATCATGACTATACATGTTTAAGATTATTATGTTTTGATAGTATTAAGATTATACTAATAAATGTGTGATTATGTATGAGACCTCAAGGATAACACAATGATGATACTAATAAGCATGCACAGGGACCAAGGATGAATATAATTTCAAGAACAGGTAATCCAGGAAGCAAAGATCAAGAGGGAGCACACTCCAGCAGCTCCTGCAAGGATGTAGATATTCAGAGGTAGTTGACCATCTTTCTTCATTCCACAACAGAAAGGTGTAGAAGAAGCTACTTCAGCAGCTCCTGCAAGAAATAAAAGACTCAGAGGGAGTCCACCAAACAAACAAACAAAGATAAGTATTTTAATTACCACTTCTTACATATTTGTTTGTTTAAATAAAATTGTTCAATAATACATATGCTTATGTTCCTAGACTTAGGTTATGTATTTTGCATATTTGCATTAATGAACAAGATACTACTAATATGCATATGATGGGTAAGTGGCCTATGGCACTGTACAACATTCCATTGCTACTTATCTAGAATGAAACCTCTTTGCTGACATGTTGGGAGTTGTGCACACTCTTAACAATGTTCTGGTAGAGACTTGAAGGCATCTAGAAAGTTATGGAACATGGATAAATGTTGTATTGATGCATTGACTAAGATAATTTCATGACTGTATGACATATTTCTTTATGTGTAAGAATTTGTCTGAAAATTATGAGATGTTTCTAATCATGCAATTTAACTTGTTTTGTAGGAAAGACCATATACCTTCACCTATAAAAGAAGGACTACAACATTTGTTCAAGCAACAAAATTATCTATTGAAGATATTGAAGTTCCTAGGATACGGGAAGAATGCCATGATCCATCGATCATGAAGAACGATGTTTGGGATGCGGTCCCAAGAGCCGAAGGGAACTCTGTTGTGAATTCCAAATGGAACTATCAGATCAAGCATGCTGTAGATGACATCATAGAGAAATATAAAAGTGATGAAATAGAAGATACACCAGATGGATTTCAAGACAGCTTTCTTGAATGGTGTAGTCATATATGTGTGCAGAACTTGGTAGGATAGACAACTTTCTATCCAGTTTGGGATTTACCAAGAGTAAAGAGGATTCCAACCTTTACTACAAGGTTGAGGAAGGGAATCCTGTGATTTAGCTCCTGTATGTTGCAACGGATGAGTAGATTGCAGATGTGCTGACAAAACCACTAGCCAGAGTAAAGTTCGAGTACTTCAGAGAGAGGCTTGGTGTTCTTCAGATTGATGACACTTCGAGGAACAAGTGATGGACACATTTGCAGAAGCCATTCCAATCATGTTGGAAGGAGGATCCTTCACATGGCTGTGGATGTAACCGCTGGATGATGAGCATCATGACGATGCTCCAGTTACTGCTTTGTATATGCATCATGTTGGATGCTGGATATGATCAGTTGGATCATTTATATGTATGTACGCATCGTGTTGATGTTGGATATGATCAGTTGGATCATTTATATGTATATGTATGTATGCATCATGTTGGATGCTGGATATGATCAGTTGGATCATTTGTATGTATTTTTTTGATACGCATCATGTTGGATGCTTGGACCATGTATCTGTATATGTATCAGGTGGATACATTGTATGATCAGGTAGATCATGTATGTTGATATCTATCAGGTATGATCAGGTGGATCATGTATTTGTATTTGTATCAGGTGGGTACACTGTATGATCAGGTGGATCATGTATGATGATATGTATCAGGTAGATACTTGGTATGCATCAGGTGGATGCATTGTATGATCAGGATGATCATGATGACGAGCTTCAGGGTGTTTCTCCAGATGATATGTATCAGGATGGTACAATGATGATGATCAGTGTGATCATGAGCATCAGGATGATGCTTTGTGCGATGATGATCCGTTGGATCATGAGTATCAGGTTGATACTTGGAGGTCAGAGATGATATGTGGAAGGTTGTACAAATAGCATGTAATCAGTCCTGGGAGATCTTATCGGTCGTGCTACAGCACATAAATGTTCCTGGGATACTCTTTCCGGTATTTCTATGTAGTATGTAATCAATCCTCAAATATCCGATATGTTGAGCTGTGTGCTTGTAATTAGTTCTGGGATGAGGTATTACTATGGAGACATGTAATCAGTGCTAGAGATCCGAGAGGTTGAGTTGTGTGCTCGTAATAATTCCTGGGATGCTCTTTAGAGATCTTGTCGGTCGTGCTGCGACACATAAATGTTCCTGGGATGCTCTTTAAAGGTTTTGTCTATCCACATGTAATCAGTCCTAGAGATCCAAGAGGTTGAGCTGTGTGCTCGTAATAAGTCCTGGGATGCTCTTTAGAGATCTTGTCGGTCGTGCTGCAGCACATAGATGTTCCTGGGATGCTCTTTAAAGGTATTGTGTAGGAGATGCATGTAATTAGTCCCGGGAGATCTTGCCAGTCATGCTTAGGTACATAAATGTGCCTGGGATGCTCTTTCCGGTATTGCATCCGCACATAAAATTAGTCCTGAGAGACCACCTCTATAAGACCGTTCACACAGATGATGAAGACCTGCAGGTGGTGGGCCTACATCCAGTATGAAAAAGGACTGGCTCTGTAGAACTTCCTATGATGAGTAGATTCAGAGCTTGATTGAGATAGCAGCAGCAGTGACGATGACGATGATTCGAGGATGATGATTCGTTGATGATGATCTAGAGAAGAAGACTTGTACTAGAAGACCTATGTCGAGAAATACCTTTCTAGTTAAGAGGGAGTGTTGATGTATATGTAACTTCGGAATGTATTTCACCCATGTATTTCATATATGTATTTTGTATTCCTATAGAGATGTTATTATTCCTCTATACGGAAGTGTCGTCATTTATATTGTAAGTGTTGTAACTTATAATTGATGGGTTATTAGACCACCTTGTTGGGGTCGGCCCTGTATAAGTCATGTGGATCAAAGGGTTATTAGACCACCCTATTGGGGGTCGGCCATGTGGGTGAAAGGGTTATTAGACCACCCTAGTGGGGTTCAACCCAGTCAACACTATTTTAAGTGGTTAAGTTGAGGCCGGCCAAGTTGAGTAAAGGTCAAGTCAAGTTAGTGTGTAAATATAGAGTGTGTCTCTCTCATTTTACACATTTTATTCTCTCTCTCACTCTCGGGAGAGTGGCGCACTTGTGGAGGAGGAGAAGCTACTGCTAGGAGATGTATATCTCTTATGCTTGGGTTGTATCATTGCTCTATATATCTCTGAGGAAGTTATTGGGGTTTTTCACCTTTATGGTTTTCCCCAAGTAAACTCTGTGTCTCTTGTGTGCTTGCATTATTTTGTCCATGATTGATATGGTGTAGATATGTTGTACATGTTGTTCTCTCAGTTAAGATCCTAGATTAGATTGAATTAAATTCTAAAAAACTAACATTCTTTATATATATTCTATCTAAACCCCTAACCTCCAGTCACTCTCTCTTTTTGTAAGCCCCTAACCCTCTCTTTCTCTAAACCCCTGATCTCTCTCTCTCAACCCTTGATCTCTCTCTCTAAACCACAAACCCCCAATATCACACTCTCTCTCTAAACCCCTAACCATCACCCACTCTCTCTCTCTTTGAATCCCTAACCTCCATTCTCTCTCTAAACGACCAAAAACCAATCTCTATATGTCCATCTCTCTCTATCTAAACAACTAAACCCCATTCTCTCTCTCTCTCTCTCTCTCTCTCTAAACCCCTAATCTCAAATCTCTCTCTCTCTCTCTCTCTCTAAACACCTAATCCATAGTATATATATATATAAACCACTAACCCCCAACCTCTCTCTCTCACGCTCACTCTCTCTAAGGCCCCCTCCCCTCTCTCTCTTTCTCTCTCCAAATACCAAACACCCACTTCTCATCTAGATACCAATCCCCCCTCTCTTTGTCCCTCCCCTCCCCAACACTAACCGTCCATACTCCCGCCATGATATCTCTTTATCTCTAAGCCCCTATTAACCCATCATCTCTCTCTCTCTCTTAAAATCCTTAACCCTGATTTCTCTCTCTCTCTAAGAACAGAACCTCCAATCTCTCTCTCTCTCTCTCTCTCTCTCTCTCTCTCTCTCCAAACCCCTACTCATCACCTATCTACCCATCCCCCTACTAGGGTATTTTTTAAGGATTCTAATATTATACTATCTCTTATGCTAGGAGATGTCTATCTCTTATGCTTGGGTTGTATCATTGCTCTATCTATCTCTGAGGAAGTTATTGGGATTTTTCACCTTTATGGTTTTCCCCAAGTAAACTTTGTGTCTCTTGTGTGCTTGCATTATTGTGTCCATGATTGATATGCTGTAGATATGTTGTACATGATGTTCTCTCAGTTAAGATCCTAGATTAGATTGAAGTAAATTCTAAAAAACTAACATTCTTTATATATCCTCTATCTAAACCCCTAACCTCCAATCACTCTCTCTTTTTGTAAACCCCTAACCCTCTCTCTCTCTCTAAACACCTGATCTCTCTCTCTCAACCCTTGATCTCTCTCTCTAAACCACAAACCCCCAATATTGCACTCTCTCTCTAAACCCCTAACCACCAACCACTCTCTCTCTCTCTGAATCCCTAACCTCCATTCTCTCTCTAAACAACCAAAAACCAATCTCTATATGTCCATCTCTCTCTATCTAAACAACTAAACCTCTCTCTCTCTCTCTCTCTCTCTCTCTCTCTCTCAACCCCTAATCTCAAATATCTCTCTCTCTCTCTCTAAACACCTAATCCACAATATATATATATATATATAAACCACTAACCCCCAACCTCTCTCTCTCACGCTCACTCTCTCTAAGGCCCCCTCCCCTCTCTCTCTTTCTCTCTCCAAATACCAAACACCCACTTCTCATCTAGATACCAATCTCCCCTCTCTTTGTCCCTCCCCTCCCCAACACTAACCGTCCATACTCCCACCATGATATCTCTTTATCTCTAAACCCCTATTAACCCATCATCTCTCTCTCTCTCTCAAAATCCTTAACCCCGATTTCTCTCTCTCTCTAAGAAAAGAACCTCCAATCTCTCTCTCTCTCTCTCTCTCTCTCTCTCTCTCTCCAAACCCCTACTCATCACCTATCTACCCATCCCCCTACCAGGGTATTTTTTAAGGATTCTAATATTATACTTAAGTATAGTATCATAGGCGATTATCTGGGATTGAAAAAATCATGTATATAGATAGGCAGACGAATATTAAATATGAAACATACAATTTACTACTGAAACGTGAAAATGTTGGCGAATATTACGATGAAAAACATATTTTATGTAAATATAGGCGATAATAGAAACTAAAAATGACCAAATAGTGAATTTATTTTTTGAAAAAAAACCCAAAAAAATAGCCAATTGGCGAACTTTTGCCCTTAAAAATTACTATGCCCCCTACTCTATGTATCTCTCCTCCCACCACTAACCATCCATACAACCCCCATGATCTCTCTCTAGCTCTAAAAACCTAGTAACCCCCAAACCTCTCTCTCTCTCTCTAAATCCCTAACCTATGATATCACTCTCTCTCTCTCTCTAAATCCCTAACCTATGATATCACTCTCTCTCTCTATCTAAACCTCTAACACCCAATCGATCTCTCTTCCAAACATCATCTGCGTGTGTGTGTGTGTGTAAAACCCTTAGCTCTAACCTCTCATTTTTTCTCTCTCTAAACCCCTAAACCCAATCTCTCTCAATCTCTCTCTCTCTCTAAAACCCTAAACCATAACCCCTAATCTCTCTATCTCTATAAACCACTAAAAAACAATCCCTATATCTCCATCTCTCTCTAAACCCCTAACCTCCAATCTCTCTCTCAATAAAACCCTAATCTCAAATCTCTCGCTCTCTCTCTAAACACATAGACCCTAGCCCATAACCTGCAATCTATCTCTCTCTAAACACCTAATCCCCAATCTCTCTCTCTCTATATAAAAAGTAACCCCCAACCTCTCTCTCTCACTCTCACTCTCACTCTCTCTATGACCCTAACCCTCTATGTCTCTCTCCAAATCTCAAACACCCACTTCTCACCTAGCTACCCATCCCCCCTCTGTTTGTCTCTCTTGTCCCCAAAACTAATTGTCCATACTCCCCCAATGATATCTCTCTATCTTTAAACACATATTAACCCACAATTTCTCTCCTCTCTCTCGATCGCTCTCTCTCTCTCTCTCTCTCTCTAAATCCCAAACACCCAATTGATCTTTCTCTCTAACCTCCAATCTCTCTCCCTCTCTAACCCCTAACATTGAATCTCTATCTCTCTCTCTCTCTGAACACCTAACCTGCAATCTCTCTCTCTCTCTCTCTCTCTATCCATCTATCTATCTAAACCTCTAACTCCCAATATCTCTCTATCTATCTGTCTCTAAACGTATAACTCCCAACCTCTCTCTCTAAACCCATAACCCCGTATCTCTCTCTTTCTATCGATGTATTTATGTTTAAGCCTCAAACCACCAATCTGTCTCCCTCTCCATCTCCCTCTCTCTCTCTCAACCCATAAACCCCATTCTCTCTCTCTCTCTCTCTCTCTCTCCCTCTCTCTCTCTCTCTCTCTCTCTCTAATCCCGTAACCCCCAACCTCTCTCTCTCTGTTACAACGTAATTTTCCACCTTGTGAGCATCAGCACTCTTTGGCCTTCAGGATCCATTTCACTAACTCAGATGCACTTTATGTCCTTCAGAACCCACTATTTCCCTATTTTTCTTCATGTACGCTAGCTGTTACATTTTAGCCAGCGTACCCACGAGCTGTCCCACTATAGCCTGTGGGTGACAAGTAAAATGGTAAAAGTCACTAGTAAATTACTTTTTACTCCCGAAAATCAGTCTTAGGGTGACCTTTGGCCCTCCATTTGCCCCAAATCGTCTCGATGTGTCCTTTCACTTACCTATGAAAGGCTATATATTGAGCACTTATGGCATATGGAAGGGAGGAGAAAGAGAGAGCAAGATAACTCTAGTGGATTTTTGCCTTGACTTGAGTCTACACTCATTGATCCTTCTTGTTGTGAACTCCTTATGTTCACCTACCAAACTCCTATCCTAGTTTGAGTTTGCCATTACATGGAGGATTGAAGTGGTGGAGGCACAAGTGGAGAGACCCAGTTCTTGGTTCAGATTGGTTGCCGGCAAGAGGTCGTATCACATTGTACTTCTTGTTATTCATTAATAGAAATACTCGTATTCTCATCCATTAATGTTGTAAATGTTGTTTATATTACATTGGGTTTCATTTACTTATGATATCATGGACCATTGCTATTGATGATGTTAATGTCTTTCATATATTCTATGCGCTTGTTGTATATTGGCTGTCAAGACTAATTTGCAGTTTCAAGTGCACGAATTGAAATCTTCAACGGGGATCTACATCGGACGTCCGAATCAAGGTTGGTTATATTCTCCATTATCTTAGCATTGTAATTTATATAGCATAGTATTGAGAATTGAGTTATTTTTTGGTAGTCAACTGTTTGTTGTGGTCTACCCCAAGCCATAAGAAGTTTTCTCCGTAACAGAAATGGCGACTCCGCTGGGGAGAACATCCATTTTTGGGGATTTTTAGGCATTTGTCCTTATTTAGAGTTGTTGTGTGTCGAGTCTCTGTGTCATTGATTGGCCGTTAGGATACACTATAGAAAATAGGATTTTTCGGAGTCATTGAACTCTTTTTCTGCTCATTTTCCTTTCCCTATACACGGGTCAAGTTACTCTTTCCCGCATCTACCCGCCTCTGTCTGCATTTTAGCCCGCGGGTACCCGCAGTTTTTTCTTCGACAGTAACATACAACTCTGGGGGTGATTGGTTTATGGCCTTTGGTTGTTTCTGGGTTGGTTGTGAGTGTTCCTGAGACTTCTTTGGCTTTGTTCCTGACTGTTCCATGCCTTGTTTGTGACTAGAACTCCTCTGTTCTCTTGGTTTTGAGCCTTGTTGGTTTTTACCCATTTTTTAATTTTCTAGCTCATTACATTGGCTAAGTCTTACTGTTTGGGATCTGTTGATTTGTCTTAGTGATCTCCTCTGCATTTCTGTAACTAAATAGTTGGATTTCGCTTGCATTTTTCATTTCATTATATTGAAAAATACAAAAACATAGTTTTGCATTTTCCTTTCGCTTATAAGTGAAAATACAAAAAAACATTTACTTTTATGTACTGCATTTTGCATCTGATTCAGTGAAATGGATCCTAAAGGTCAAAGAGTGCTGATGCTCACAAGGTGGAAAATTACGTTGTAACACTCTCTCTCAAAACCTCTATTCCCAAATGTCTTTATTCCTAAACCCCTAACCCCCAATTTCTCTCTCTCTCTCTAAACACCTAATTGCCATTCTCTCTCTTTCTATCTCTCCCAATATCTAGAATGATTAATATCTATCTCTTTGAATCCATAACCCCCAATATCACTCTTTCTAAACTCCTAACCCCCAATCTATCTGTCTCTATAAACCTCTAACCCCCAACCTCTATCTTTCTCTAAACCCCTAACCCCCAATCTCTCTCTCTCTCTAAATTCCTAACTCCCAAATATCTTTGTCTATCACTAAACCCCCAACCCACGGTATCTCTATCTTTAAACCTCTAACCCCCAATCTCTCTCTCTCTCTCTGAACCTCAAACCTCTGGTCTCTCTCTCTCTCTAAACCCCTTAACCCCCAACCTCTCTCTCTCTCTCTCTCTAAACCCTCTAACCTCCAATCTATCTATCTCTAAACACCTAACCCTCTCTCTCTCTCTCTTTAATACCCTTGTCCCAAAATCTCTCTCTATATAGCATTAATCACCAATCTCTCTCTCTCTCTCTCTCTCTCTCTCTAAACCACTAACCACCAATCTCTCTATGTTTCTCTCAATGCCTAATGCCCAATCACTATGTATCTATAAACCTCTAACCCCAAGTCTCTCTCTTTCTATCTCTCTCTCCAAACCACTAACATCCAATATATACACCTCTCCCTAAACCCCTAACCCCAATATCTCTTCTTTCTATCTCTCTCTATCTAAACCCCTAACCTCCAATCTCTCTCTCTCTCCCCCTCAACCCTTGATCCCTCTCTCTCTAAACCCCTGATCTCTCGCTCTCTCTCTAAACCACCAAACCCCAATCTACTAATCTCTCTCTCTCTCTAAACCCCTAATCCCCAATCTCTATCTCTCTCTCTCTCTGAATCCCTAACCTCCAATCTCTCTCTAGACCCCTAACCCCCAATCTCTCTCTAAACCCCTAACCTCCAACATATTTCTCTCTCTCTCTAAACACCATATCCCCCAATCTCTCTTTGTAAAATGATAATCTCAAGTTTATATATCCCTCTCACTCTCACCCTAACCTTCAATCTCTCTCTAAATGATTAACCCTCTCTCTCTCTCTCTCTCTCTCTCTCTCTCTCTCTCTCTCTAAACCCTTAACCCCCACTCTCTCTCTCTCTCTCTCTAAACCCTTAACCCCCACTCTCTCTCTCTCTCTCTAAACCCTTAACCCCCACTCTCTCTCTCTCTCTCTCACTCTCTCTCTCTCCCCAAAATCCTAAACCCTAATCCTTAGTATCTCCCTCTCTCTCTCTAAATATATAACCCCCCTCTCTCTATACAAACCTAACCCCTAACCCCCACTCCCCTCTAAACCCCTACTCATCACCCACCTACCCCTCCCCCCACTCTATGTGTCACTCCTGCACACCACTAACCATCCATACAACACCCGTAATCTCTCTCTATCTCTAAAAACCTATTAACCACCAATATATCTCTCTCTCTCTAAACCCATAACCCCTAGTCTCTCTCTTCTTAAACCCTAACCACCAATTTATTTATCTCTAAACCCCTAACCTATGATCTCTCTCTCTCTCTCTGTGTCTCTCTTTCTTAACCCCTAACCCCCAATCTCCCTCCCTCTCTCTCTCTCTCTAAACTCCTATCATTGAATCAATCTCCTTACCTAACCTCCTCTCTCTCCCTCTCCCTCTCTCTCTCTCCCTCTCTCTATAAACCCCTTAGCTCCAATATCTCTCATTCTTTGTCTCTCTAAACCCCTAAACCCCAATCTTTCTCTCTCTCTAAACCCCTAATCTCTCTATCTCTCCAAACCACTAAAAATCAATCTATATATATCTATCTCTCCCTAAACCCTTAACCTCCAATCTCTCTCTCTCTCTAAACCAATCTATCTCTCTCTATGTAAACCAAAAATCCCTAATCTCTATCTCTCTCTCTCTAAACCCTTAATCTCAAATCTCTCTCTATCTCTCTCTCTAAAACCCTAACTGGTAACCCCTAATCTCTCTGTCTCTCCAAACCACTAAAAACCAATCTATATGTCTCCATCTCTCTCTAAAATCCTAACCTCCAATCTCTCTCTCTCTCTCTCTCTCTCTCTCTCTCTCTCTCTCTCTCTCTATAAACCCATAGATCCTATCCCATAACCCTCAATCTCTCTCTCTAAACACCTAATCACCAATCTCTCTCTCTCTCTCTCTCTCTCTCTCTCTCTCTCTCTCTCTCTCTCTCTCTAAACCACTAACCCCCAAACTCTCTCTCTCAATCTCACTCTCTCTAAGCCCCTAACCCCCCCCCTCTCTCTCTCTCTCTCTCTAAACCACTAACCCCCAAACTCTCTCTCTCAATCTCACTCTCTCTAAGCCCCTAACCCTCTCTCTCTCTCTCTCCAAATCCCAAACACCCACATCTCACCTAGCTGCCCATCCCCCCTCTCTTTGTCTCTCTCCTCCACAACACTAACTATCCATACTCCCACTATAATCTATCTCTATCTCTAAACCCCTATTAACCCACAATCTCTCTCTATCTCTCTCTCTCTCTCTCTCCAACAACCTAAACTATAACCCCTAATATCTCCCTATCTCTCTCTAAATAACTAACCCCCCTCTCTCTCTAAACACCTAACCTTTAACCCTCACTCCCTCCGTATTTATTTCTCTCTCTCCCTCTCCCTCTCTAAACTCCTAAAACAAAATCTCTCTCTCTCTCTCCACAAAATCCTAAGCTCTAACCCCTAATATCTCCCCGTATCTCTCTAAATACCTAACCCCCCCCCTCTTTCCCTCTAAACCCCTAGCCCTTAACCCCCACTCCCTCCCAATTTATGTATCTCTCTCTCTCTCTTTGTCCTTCTCTCTCCCTCTCCCTCTCCCTCTCTAAACCCCTAAAACTCTCTCTATCTCTCTCCCCAAACCCCTACTCATCACCCACCTACCCCTCCCCCCCAATCTATGTCTCTCTCTCCCCCTCCATTAACCATCCATACAACCCCTGTGATCTCTCTCTATCCCTAAAAACCAATTAACCCCCAATCTCTCTCTCTCTCTCTTTAAATCCCTAACCCCTAGTCCCTCTCTTCCTAAATCCCTAACCACCAATATCTCTCTCTCTCTCTAAACCCCTAACCTCTGATCTCCCTCTCTCTCTCTCTCTCTCTTAACCCATAACCACCAATCTCCCTCCCTCTCTCTCTAAACCCCTAACACCCAATCAATCTCTGAGCCTAGTATCTCTCTCTCTCTCTCTCTCTCTCTCTCTCTGTGTGTGTAAACGACTTAGAAACAATCTGTCTTTCTCTCTCTCTAAACCCTTCAACTCCAATCTCTCACACACACTCTCTCAAAAACCCTAACCCCTAACCACTGTATCTCTCTAAAACACTAAAAACCAATCTCTATCTCTCCATATCTCTAAGTCCCTGACCTCCAATCTCTCTCTCTCTCTAAACCCCTAATCTCAAATCTCTCTCTCTCTTTCTCTCTCTCTAAACCCATTGACCCTATCCCATAACCATCAATCTCTCTCTCTCTCTCTAAACACCTAATCACCAATCTCTATATCTCTCTCTCTAAACCAATAACTCCCAACCTCTCTCTCACTCTCTCTCTCTCTAATCCCATAACCCTCTCTCTCTCTCTCTCCAAATCCCAAACACCCACTTCACACCTAGCTACCCATCCCCCTTCTCTTTGTCTCTCTCCTCCCCAACACTAACTATCCATACTCCCCCCATGATCTCTCTCTTAGTAAGTGTGAGAAATATCCAATCCTTCTTCTCATACTTACTAAAATACATTAGTGTGAGAAAGGTTACATGCTCTTTATCCTCCTCCTTTGAATGGAAACAATGGAAGAAAGAGCTAGTGCTCCTTCTCCTCCTCCTCAATCAAATTTAAAAAAATGGGAGAAATGGCTAGTGATGATTCTTCCCACCCCAGTGATTACTAAATTATGAGAAAAGGCTAGTGCTCCTTCTTTTTCACCTGAATATTACTAAAGTATTAAAATTTTCTAGGGCTCCTTTTCCTTCTCACTTAAATTACATAAGTGTGCGAAATGGGACATGCTCCTTTTCTTTCACACTCAAAGTGCATACATGTGATAAAGGACACATTCTCCATCTCCTTCTCATCCCAAAAATTCCTAGAGTATGAGAAAGGTCAAGTACTCCTCTTCCTTAGAGAAATGTTCATGAAAAGTGTAAGAAAGAGCCAATGCTCCTTCTCCTCCTCCCAAAAATTCATAAAATATGAGAAAGGTCGGTTGTTCGTTCTCTTCTGTCAAGAAATTAGTAATGTGTGATAAGGATCCAATGCTCCTTCTCATACTTAGTCAAATTACATTAGTGTGAGAAAGGTCCCATGCTCTTTCTTCTCCTCCTTTGAATGGAAACAATTGGAGAATCAGACAATGCTCCCTCTCCTCCTCACTCAAATTAAAAAAATGGTAGAAATTGCTACTGATGCTTCTTCCCCCTAAATGATTACTAAAGTATGAGAAATGGATAGTGCTCCTTCTCTTCCTATCTTATATTACTAAAGTGTGATAAAGTTGTAGTGCTCCTTCTCCTCACTAAAATTACATAAGTGTGAGAAATGGCACATGCTCTTTCTCCTTCTCCTCCTGAAAATTTCTAGAGTATGAGAAAGGTAAAGTACTCCTTCTCTTTCTTCGATAAATTTTCATGTGTAAGAAAGAGCCAATGCTTCTTCTCCTTACCATCCAAAAAATTCCTAAAGTATGAGAAAGAATAGTTGCTCCTTCTCTTCCTCTCAGAAATTAATAAAGTGTGAGAAATATCCAATGTTTTTTCTCTTACTCACTCGAATTACATTAGTGTCAGAATGATCCCATGCTCTTTATCCTCCTCCTTTGAATGGAAACAATGGTATAAAGAGCTAGTGCTAATTCTCCTCCTCACCACTCAAATTACAAAAATGGGAGAAATCACTATTAATGATTCTCCCCCAAAGAGATTACTAAAGTATGAGAAAGTGCTATTACTCCTTCTCTTCCTCCAAAAATTACTATAGTGAGAAATTTCTACTGCTACTCCTACTCACTCAAATTACATAAGTGCGAGAAAGGGAACATGCTCCTTCTCCTTCTCATTCAAATGACATGCGTGTGATAAATGAAACATGCTACTTCTCCTTCTATTTCAAATTTAAAAAGAATGAGAAAAAGTTATTAGTCCTTCTCGTTCTCCTCATCACTAAGACACTCCTCCTGTCTTAACTCTAATTAAAAAAGTGTGAGAAAGGGCCAATGCTCCTTCTTCTCCTCCCAAAAATTCCTAAAATATGAGAAAGGTTAAGTGCTACTTCTCTTCCTCTGAGAAATTTTCATGAGAAGTGTAAGAAAGGGCCAATGCTCCTTCTCCTTCTCCTTCTCCTTCCAAAACTTCCTCAAATGTGAGAAAGTTCAAGTGCTCCTTCTATTCCTTCAAGTTATTAGTAAAGAGTGAGAAATATCCAATACTCCTCATACTCACTCAAATTAAATTAATGTGACAAAGGTCCCATGTTCTCTATCCTCCTTATAATGGAAACAATGGGAGAAAGAGCTAGTGATACTTCTTCCCCTGCCTGTGATTATTAAAGTATGAGAATGGGATAGTGCTCCTTCTCTTTCTCCTTAATATTACTAAAGCATGGTAAATTTATAGTGCTTCTTCTCTTCCTCTAGAATATTACTAAAGTGTGAGAAAGTACTAGTGTTATTTCTCATTCTCACTCAAATTACATAAGTGTGAGAAAGGGAACATGATCCTTCTCCTTCTCACTCAAATTGCATACATCCGAGAAAGGGAACACACTCATTCTCCTTTTCATTCCAAAAATTCCTCGAGTATGTGTTGGGCACAACCCAAGTGCAGGAAGTTTTGATGACAAAGGTATAGTTAGGTGAGGCCTAACATTGACCAGTTTTGGGAGAAGCAACTCCGCAATTCCTGGGAGGAGGGTATGGAGCAAAGAAAACTTGAAAGGAAAGGACCTATCCCCTCAGTAAAGACAAAGTACTAAGGACGACTATAGGTAGTTGGAACAGTTATGGATGAAGCGACGAACTGTCAGCTACAAGAGCGAAGAGTAAAGAAGTGGAATGGTGCAAAGGACGCGCCACCGGAGAGTCAGAGCCATGCAGTCAGAATTGTGACTGTCAGAAGAAGCTTTAGAGTCAGAAGAAGCAGCACAAAAGGATAGTAGAGATCTAGAAAAGTTAAGGAAAAGCATGGTCAATAGGAGAACCATTCCATTTTGGGTTTAAGGGTACTACTATGGAGGTTGGCCCATAGTTATTGTAATATGTGACCTTCAGGAACATCTATAAAAAGGGAAATTTTGTATAATGAAGGGTTAGATATTGTTAGGTGATTGTTGGATATTAGAGAGTTAGATCTATACTGAGAGATATATAAGGGAGGAAAAGACTATGCATTTGTGTGCGCAGAGGTCTATTGTAGAGAAGAGTCTACAGCTGAGTGCGCAGACTAGAACTGTTACCCCTTCCAAGTAATATATTAATAGTTCCCATGGACATAGCTCCCACGTGGGGGGTGAACCACGTAAATCCCTCTATTATGTGTCTGAATGTATGATATGATTTATGTTCATGTTATGATTATACTTATGTATTTGCTTTCATATGTGTGTGACTTAGAATGTTATGTTAAGTAAGCGGAACACTTATGTATGAATGTTGCGAAGTAATGTTAGGTATGATGAATGCATAGTTATAAGAGTAATGATAAAAATGATTCAGTGAAGTCTATAGGTTGTTGATAACTATGAAGTGCACGGTTACATATTGGTATCAATATGTTAAATAAATGTTAAGAAAGGAATGCATTACAAATTCGCATAATACATCCACGCATCACCAAGGTTACAGAAACCTGATTCTGTAACCACACATCTTCACTTCGGGTGAGACTTCAGCCTATTCGCAGGTTGATGCCGAAAGGGCCAGTGAAGGGGATTTTGTTGGGTGTACAACACAACTTCATCAAACGCATGGGGGCTTCACTAGAAGGCAATATAATATCACGTCCATTCATATTGCGGTATTAAATAAACATGAAAACCTAAAAATTATATTGCTTATATATTAAGGGGAAAAGGGTTTTTTTATTGAATGTAATAATCCAAAAATACTTTGGGGTCTTTTTTATATGGGCGGGCCGACAAATATCTACCAAATGGATATGGAGGGATCACGACCGGATGAGAAATCAGGTTGAGGAAAGGCTCGGGCTTACTAGTATGCAGGGAAATCACGTCTTGAGGCATGCTTGAGGCTATGGATTTCATGGTGAAGAGGGTTTCCAGTCAATCATAGTCTAGAGACACTAGTCATTGATAGCCAACTGTTACCAATAGAACACACCCAGTTGTTACCAATAGCCTTGGGAGGCTCTAATCCTCTAGGGCTTGTTATGATCTTTCGATAGGCCTTGGGGGATTGAATACCCAACCACTCGTGCCTATTACAGACCTTGGGAGGTTTAGTCAACCTCCTAGAGCTTGTTACAGGCCCTGGGGGCTTGGAAACCTAGCCCACAACAGGCTTAGTCAGTGATTGGGAAACTACAACATGCAATCTAAATGTTGTACTATGTGCATTGGCTCTAGTGACATACAAGAAGTGATACCTTATCTCTTCATTAGACCATTAGATGTTGCAAATCATAATGATATGTCGTTGAGTAATTGCATTGTCGGTGAAGTAATGTGCATCCACAATATACATCGAAAGAAGCAAGGTGCATTGTAGAATGCATGTGGGGTCATAAGAGGGGTATCATATCAATATACTAGGTAGAAATATAAAGGGGTATAAAAAATGTTAATGAAAAAATAGATACATACAATATCTAGTGAAAATAGGGGTTTTTTTAAATTGGGAAGGCATATTGGGAGGGGGTAAAAAAAATGATTTTGGAAGGTATTTTCCAATATTTAGTGAAATTAGGGGTATTGTTTCATATGCCATGAACGAACGTGCTATGACAGTGGTTTATTGAGTGAAGCCCCCGTGATCGAACTTGGGTCAGCCTAAGAGAAGTGAGCCAACAAATGGTTTTGTTGTCGTTCTAGAACTGGTGATGTGTTACAAGGATGTGAAAAAAAAGAAAATAAGTGAACCAAAAAATGGTTCTAGTTGTGTTGGTGATGTGTGATGTTGATATGTCATCTTAGAAAAGAAGAAGCACAACAAATGGTTTCGTTTCATTGAGACATGTTATGCTGGTAATGGATCAGATTGATGTGGATTCCAGAGAAGACAGAAATGCAGAACTGGGTAATCTAGACAGAACTTGAGTTTGCATAGAAGGACAACATACATGCACTTCTTACCACAGAACAATGGTTGCAGAGGTATATATTCACTGACCTGCATGAAATTTTCTTCACAACCTTTTCTACTGAACTACATGAGTGGATATCGAGGATAGAAGAATGGAAAAACCATTTTCAGGGTGGAGAACCTAAAGTTTGGAATCCAGAGTTGATTCAGAGGCTTAAAGGGATTGACAACTAGATTTCAAGAGCAGTAGAATTTTGGTTGGATAGCTTACTGTAAGGCTATATTACAGAGTTTGTTGTGGACACTTTGAAGTCCTACAGCGCAGTAGAAGGATATTTCTTCCAAGGATTTAGAGGTAAGTACCTGAAAATCCTGAGTTTATACATTAAAATGATACTAGTTGAAAAATGAGTCTTAAGAATGCAATCAGATTCCTAGGGTTTGAATATGTAATGTTCAGTAACACAGATAGTGACACAAACGAAGATATTGGTATTTTGTGTAGTGGAAAAATATATAAAGTTAGCACTAGAAAGAGGTCTCATGAAGCTGAACCTTGCACATTCCTAGAGACTGAGTTACGAAGTCATATAAATTCCTATCAAGCTAAGTCTGATAGTGAAATAGAACCTAGACGCATCGGCTATCATCCTATTACTCTGCAGAAACCTATAGTTAAAGAAAGAAATATTACTAGTTCATAGAACACTAATAGTAGTAATACTGCAGGAGAAAGTACTCAAAATCAACCAAGTAGTGGTATACCTTCATCGTTTCAGAACACTACACCTCCTAGAAGAAGAATGGAAGATGACATTAAGCTACCCATTTTTAAAGGAACTGGTCTAGAAGATCTAGAGAAACATTGGTTTCTATGTGAAGCTGTCTGGAACATTAAGCAAGTACAAAAAGATGCTATAAAACAAGCTCAGCTAGTTACCACATTTGGAGACATACCTTTAACATGGTTCATGAAATATTATGTTGGACAGAACAGAACACTGGTTGATATCATAATTGCATTGATCAAAAAATTTAAGAAACCTAAGTCAAAATCTTAGTGCAGCACAGAGCTAAAAGAAATCAAACAGAATCCTAATGAGACTATGTGGGATTTTGACCAGAAATTCAAAGCCTTGTTAGATCAAGTTAGATTTGAAATAGCACCGCAACAACATAAAGAATGGTTCGTAGCTGCGTTGTTTCCCCACATTAGATTACCATTGATGCAACATAAGGTAACCTCACAAAAAGAAGCATTAGAAATTGCGATGAAGTTAGAAGCTTCACCGATAGGAGAGACTAGAATGGGAATGGTACATATATAGACACAGCTAGCAAACCTGACACTACAGTTACAAGATATGAAGAAATGAAAGGAGATAAGAGAAGATGTTTGGTGCACTAAATGAAAAGGAGAAGGACATTCCAAAGAAAACTTCCCTGTATTCAGATATTACATCATTGGTGGAGCACCAAATCCATTAAATAAACCTCAAGGACCATGGTGTGAGATTTGTCGATGTAGAGGACATCACCTAGAGGACTGTTACCTACTTCAGAAGTATGTACAAACACATAAGAACCTGTACTGCACATTTTGTAAGTCAGTTGGCCATGATGATACCAACTGTAGAGCATATGACCTCATGATAGAAAGAAAACATGATGTCTACAAATTCCAAGTAAAAAAAAAAGAACAATAATGAAAATGCATAGTATGATCAAGGCACATATAGAGGACATGGTTTATTCAGAGGAAGAGGACGTAACACTGGACAAGGGAGAGGAAGAGGTTAGATAGTTTGCTATAACTGCGCACAACCTGGACATTTAGGAAGAGATTGTCATAACCCTTGCACTACTTGTAAGTACTGTAAGTCATTTGACCATGTCATTGAAACATGTCCCATTTTGCAAGGAAAAATGCAAGAGAAAAGACCATAAGGACAGAACCAGAATATACAAATGATCACAGCTGAGAAAAGAAATGAAGATCGCAACATCCATGTTGTGACATGAAGTGGAGCTGTGATAGGAAATGATAGGACAAACGAAGCTTCGAATTCTAAAGATCACATAAATAGACCAAAGCCTACTGATGGGCCTTGGGTAAGAAAAGCACTTGGAAAAATTCCTGCATTAGACCCTAATCAAGAAAAAAAGGTATTCATGGAAGCAAGAAAAGGATTTCAGAACTCAAATCCGTCGACCACAAGGATCCAGTTGCGAAGTGATCAAACACCAATATTAGATATGTCTACCTCGTATGATGGATCGCGAAATTATCCAAAATAGAGAAGTCCTATTACACAATTTTTACAGAGCTGCATAAAGTTGCTGAAGCATGAAAACGCCTTAGGATAATTACAGAACTTATTGGGACATTACGAACATCATAATACAGTAAATGATGCACATAGAGCAATTCATCATATCAATAACCATAGAAGGATAGTAAGAGAAATGAGGCTAAATGCGCAAATTGGAGATTTTGAAATGGACCAGGTCATTCTTGACCTAAGCTCAGAGGTGAATGTGCTAAAAAAACAAACATGGGAACAAATGGGGAAGCCAAAGTTATCTTGTTCTCCTATACAATTGAGATTAGATAACCAGCAGAAGGTTATACCGTTTGGGATATTATCAAGTGTTCTTGTTGACATTGATGGAGTGCGAAGTAAATTAGACTTTGAGGTTATTGAAATCATAGATGACAGTAATCCTTATCCTCCATTATTCGGGATTGACTGGTAAATTGATAACCTCGCAATTATCAATCTCAAGAAAAAACAAATTATATTTGAAGGACCGGATATCAAGTTTATCGCACCCCTAGATTCCTCACAAGGACCTAGGTATGTTGAACCAATACGAGAAGAATGCATAGCTAAAGAAATTGATAATATCTGCAAGATAACAGTGAATCAATCATATTAAATTAACGATACAGATGATGGAACATTGAGCTAGTTATGCGACAGTTCTTGCGTACCAGAATCAGACGTAGGACTAGAGAACTGGCAGAGCTGAATGCATGAAGTGTCCGCAAGATGATGTTCGAGGATAACGAAATCACTACGTTGGATTGGAACAGAGGTAAGTCCAATTCCTACTTATGATTGTTTGGGTAATATCCATGCATTTCTTCATGAATATTTAGCATCAGTCTCAAATGAACATAAGCTAGCATCTTTGGATATAGCATTGCAAGCCACACGTGTTAGGTGGTGGGCTGCGCACAAATAGAACCTGAACACATGGGAAGAATGTATGAACTTGATGGAAATCAAATTTGCAGAAAAAACTGAGATTGTACACACAAAATATAATGGAAAGGTTGATCCTAGAGATCATATAGAGTTTTGCTTGAAAACATGTATCCATATACCAAAGACAGAATGGGTTCATATGTTTGTGCACACGTTAGACCAAATACCAAAGAACTGGTATACAGAAGCATAGCTTCACAGAGACACAACAGATTGGCACATGATGATAAAGGACTTTCAATCCACTTTCATCTTTGAGGATGATTATCTGAGTGTCAATGAGGCTTTACAGATCATCAAAAATAAAATATTAATGATGTCCCTTTTCCTGTGAATAAGAAACAAGATTGGGAAATACAGATGGAAAATTCCCTTGAATGTTATAACTTTGCACTAGACGAAAACGAAGATGAATACCCTTGCAATGTGGATATACCTGATTCTGAAGGAAAACGCGATGTACAAGGACTCGATTTAGAAATTCCAGATCTAAGTAACCCTGTAGAGACCAGAAAGATCAATATTGGTACCAATGATGAACCAAAGTTTGATTCTATTGGGGATTACTGGGATGAAGAAATAGTAGTACAGATTGCAAACCTAATGCACAAATATCAAGATTTATTCCCTACCAACTTTTTTGAAATGAAAATCATTTTAGGTGAGTTGGGAGTTATGAAAATACCTCTCAATCCTGATGTGAATCCTATTAATAAAATACCTTATAGATTGCATCCCCGATATAAATAAAGAGTGAAAGCAGAAATTGATAAAATGCTTGAAGCAGGAATCATCGAACCAGTAGAAGAATAAAAATGGATAAGTCCAATGGTAATTCAAGAGAAGAAAGATAAGGGTGAAATCAGAATTTGTGTCGACCTCAGGAAATTGAATGATGCATCTCTACATGACCCATTTCCTACTCCATTCACAGACGAAGTGCTAGATAAGTTAGGTAGACAGGAGGCATACTCTTTCACTGATGGATTTTCTGGATATCATCATATCATAATTGCTACAGAAGCAAGACACAATACTACATTTTCTACTGAATGGAGATCATTTCAGTACACGGTTATGCCTTTTGGATTAAATAACGCACCTGCTATTTTTTAAAGAGTGGTTGTAGCTTCATTTAAGGATTATATTCATAAATTCTTATAATTTTACTTTGATGACTGGACAGTATTTGGCCTTTTGAAGAACCATCATGCGAACTTAAGAATGATTTTAGCGAAGTGTGGACAGTATCATATTTCCTTGAACTTGAAGAAGTGTGCCTTATGTGTTACTTATGGTATTTTATTGGGACACATAGTATGCAAGCAACGATTGATGGTTGATCCAACAAAGATATAAATCATAGTAAATATTCCAGCGCCTAACTCAGTTAAGCATATACGCACTACATTGGGGCACACATGATACTATAGAAAATTCATTAAAGGATATGTGTGGATCACTGTGCCTATGGAGAAACTATTGAAGAAAGAAGCGAAGTACAAATGGACTAAAGATTTCCAAAAAGGATTGGACACTTTGAAAGAGAAAATGGTTACAGCACCTATTCTCGTCTTTCGTGACTAGAATAAGCCATTTCTTGTACATGTAGATGCTTCATCTATAGTACTTGGCATTGTATTAGCACAACCAGGTGAGGGAGTCATCAATCATCCCATTTCATTTTCAAGCATAAAGCTATCTTCAGCAGAAAAGAATTATACCACAACAGAAAGGGAAGGCTTAGCTATGGTGTACGCATTGCATAATTTTAGACACTATTTGCTAGGTTCGCATTTATGTATGTTCACTTACCATTCAGGTTTGAATTACTTGCTCAATAAACTAGTGTTAGGGGGAATAATATGCATATCGTTGTTACTATTTCAGAAATATGATTTTGAAATCATTATGAAGCCAAGAAGATTAAACACAGGACCTAACCATATTTCAAGAATCAAGTCAGGCGAAGAACCTAGTAATTTGGAGGATAGTCTACCAAATGTGCAATTTTTTTCTATCCATATAGCAGATAACTATAGGATTAACCCCTACATAATTTAATACGCAACAGAAGAAACAATTAGTGGTAAGAGAATTTGACTTTACTCTAATTGCAGGACAATTATACAAACTCTAACCAGATGAAGTACTACGAATATGAATGCTAGAACATGAAAGACCTATCATACTTGACGAAACACATTCAGCTATATCTGGAGGACACTACGCAGGAAGAGATACATCGCATAAAATTATGAGAGTGGGACTATGGTGGCCTACGATACAAAATGAATCAAAAGATCATTTCCGAAGTTGCGATGTATGCCAAAGAATAGGGAAGCCATATCGTAGAGATGAGATGCCATTGATGCCACAATTGACATTGCAATCCTTTGATAAATGGTCTATTGACTTTGTGGGACCTATTAACTCACGAGGGAAGAGAACTAGCTCAAGGTATATCATTACCGCTATAGATTATCTAACCAGATGGGAAGAGGCAAAACCAGTAAAGGACTGTAGCGCAATTATCGCCGTGAATTTGATCTTGAGAACATTTTGACAAGGTTTGGATGTCCAAATATTCTAATGAGCGATCAGGGAACCCATTTCCTGAATAGAACTATTGAATCCGTAACAGAAGAATTTCATATCTACCATCAGAAGAGCACACTATATAATCCACAAGCTAATGGCATTGTAGTAGACTTTAGTAAAGTATTGGAGAATGCATTGACCAAGGTATGTAATACAAACAAGGATGATTGGGAACTTAGAATACCAACAATATTATGGGCATATATAACAACTTGTAAGAAGTCAATAGGTCATACTTCTTTCAGATTAGCATATGGAAAGGAAGCTATCATGCCCATGGAATACATAGTACCAAGCTTGAGAATTGCAACATTCATAGATATGGCTGATGATTAGATAATGGATGAAATACTATTGCAGTTAGTTGGATTGGAGGAAAATCGCTTCATTGCAGGTTTTCACCAACAAGTGCAGAAAGACAGAGAAAAGGTTTGGCATGATAGACACATCAAGAATAAATTCTTCCAGGTAGGAGACCTTGTCCTCCTCTATGATAGTAAATTTATGAAGTTTACTGGAAAAATGAAAATTCATTGGTTAGAGCCATACATTGTCAAAAATGTTACTAATGGTGGTGCACTTCAGTTAGACACATTAATTGGAGAAAACTTGCAAGGACTTGTTAATGGGAGTAGACTAAATCCTTACAGTGATGGCCCTACTCCTCTAGGTATCACTTAAGCAATGCAAGAATATTTTAAGTGTCAAGTGCAATTGAAATTGGACACTAAAACAGAGGGCAGAGTTTGCACACAATTTTGATGAAATGTGCAATTTCACAATATGGGAAGATGTGCCATGGAGAACACATAGCAAGAAAAACTGTGAAGTAAAAGAAGGGAGTCAGGCTGCAAAGTTCAAACTAGAAGAAGGAAAATTCGAAGTGAACTTCACCATTCTCCTAACCATCAACAAAGTTAAAGAAAACTAGTTGTTACAGTTTTTGGTCAGAAAGTAGTTGTTATACAGTACTTTTGGGAACCAGATGTTTCCCCTTTTAAGGCATATTCGTCCATTGAAGACACATTAAATGAAGGGAAAGGACTAAGATCTAAGAAATATTTGGCCAATGGACATGGAATTTAAGGCTAAGTTAGTCATTTTTGGGCACGCCTTCATGTCTATGTTCCTATAAATAGTAAAGACCACATAGTTATTGTTAGTTTACCACGAATTTTAATTTTTACTGCCTGTAATTTCTGAGTTTTTACCAGTCAAGAGCAAGAGTAATCTGGCAATGTATGTCTAATAAATCAACCTTAGAAAAAATATTAAGAGAATTTCGACACTCTGGTTTGGAAGGATTCATGAAAATGCCAGTAAAGAAAGCAGTCCCAGAAAAAGGTGGAACATCTAGAAGTTCACCGCGAAATGTACTAGAGTCGAAGCTGAAGGATAAGCAAAAGGATACCGAGCAAGAGAATCTGAAGGCTGTGGATATTCCAAATCCATTTCCTCCAAAACAACCGTGCGACAGACCGATTCCTCTTATACCAAAAACATCCCTCCAAGAAGAGATAATGCGCCAGTGGTGTTTCTCACAAAGAATCCGCAGTATGATATTTTGTTGCCACCCATGTCGAGTCATGTGCACGAAAAGGAGAACTTGCTTGGAAATACTCCAAGTACTCTCAATTTCAACTCAACCAGTACATGTGTAGGAGACACGATGAAACCAACAAGCAGACAACAATTCAAGCACAAGACTGGATTGCGTCATTGCAGCAATGAGGGTTGTTGAACTTGTTGTGAATTTCGCACTTTGACAGGATCAGAGAGCTCACTGTGGTTGTGCGCACACTAATTTAATGTATGCATTAGGGATACTTGTGGTTAGACCGCAAGATCAACATTAACATAGATCTCATCTACATAATCACGCACTTGAGCAAGAGAGGTGTTGATCCCGTAGTTGAGTTCGTAGGAAAGAATAAGGACAAAGAGCATTCCAAGAGAATGAAGAGCGAATTTGGTTTGATCAAGGGAAGCCTTGGATATATAATAGCTAGAATCAAGGATCAAGATATGCAGTTCATTGTCCAACTGCTCGCAGGAAGAGTCCTAAAGAAATGCAGACCAGACGAGGTGTCGGCCGCTGCGATCTCCTTAGCTACAGAGGCCAAGGATGGAATCCAGTATAATTGGGCAAGTTATCTTCCGAACGAGTTTCTATATGATGTTAAAGATACACAATATGGTGGACATCAGTTCCATTATAGTTGGTTGTTATTGTTGATCACATTCCTAGGTTGGAAAGAGCCTAAGTATCAATAGAATGTCTCGGTATTCGTTGGAGACTGTCGAGGACCCAGGTTTATGAACGTGTGGGTAAACTCTAAGTCGGATAGACAAAGGCTAAATAACATACAGCTGTTTACATATTGTGAGCAATTATGCGAAGTGATCCAGTGCACTCTGTGTATCACCAAATAAATAACAACTTTGTATATATGAAAGATGACATTCAAATCCAGACTTCATTTCATTTACATTTAGCCGAGAGCACAACTAAAGAATCCAGAATGGTTTGAAGGGCTACATCAATTGTATGCTTAGAAAATTGACCTTATCATCTAATATTGGCTGCCTGAGTGGAAGATCAATGTGCATGAAATTCTCATCACTACATCAAAGGAAAGCACAACTGAAAATACGCAGAAACAAGAAGATGACTCAAAAAGTACTCAAGATCAGGGCCAAGATCCAGAAGAAAAATAACAAAAAACTGTTGATTTTCCAGCAGGAGAGAAAAGGAAGAATCCCTACGCAGCTGTGCCGGAAGGAGGAGCACAAAGAAAGAAACAGAAGGCAATTAAGACTCCGCTCAGTGCGCAGTTGCACGATGATGATTATGACTACATCGCAGCTCGAATCAATGAGCATATTGAAGAGACACTCACATTGAAGAAAAACAAGCAAGAAGAAATAAAAGTGGGTATGATAGAGAGCCTCACAGAACTGAAGATTCTAGTAGAAATATTTGAACAAGTCCAGCAAGAATTAGTAAGGGAATCAGATTCTAAATACAGGACAGGCGATTCAATCCAAAGGAAAAGAAAAGTATATGCTTTAACAATGAGACCTAGGCTAGTCCGCATACAACTCATGAATGTAATATTCCCAATTGATGAGCTTATTGAAGGTGCGAAGAATCTCACACATATGGAACTAAACATGGGAATGTTTCCCATCGAAGGACTGCATAATCTACATTTGTAGGTTGTGGAAGAGATAAGAGATAGAGACATGGTCTCTTATAACCAACATCTTTAGTTGGAGGATAGATGCAATGAGCTGAATAATGAATGTGCACGAAAGAAAAATGAGATAGAATATGCGCAAGAGAAGCAGAAAAAGATGAAGAAAGTCATCAATGAAGTCTGCGTGAAGATCCCAGACTTCCTAGAAGAGCCTGAAGTAGAAGCAACCATCTTAAAAATTGGTACTGCTGTGGACAATATCAAGGAAAAGATGGAGGATATGGAGATTGGCTACAAGGAGAAGATTGCTGACTTAGAGTCTCGGCAGCAACCTCGCACTCCTCCAGATGTGAAAGAAGCAAGAGACGAAGAGTTGATGGAATCAATATAAAACATCTCTGCAGAAGTGGCGAGATGTCAAGACCTACTGGAATAAGTCACTAAGGTATGGGCTATACTACAGGAGGATCTTGAATTATAGAAAATTCAGGATGAATTTTAACAAAGGCATAACGACCTCAATTCTCTGAACACGGCCATGAAGGATTTTCCACCAAGGCAAAGGATCCAAAACATTGAAGAGACGAAAGAGCTTCAGAAGGAGCTAAAGGCGCAAGTATGAAGGAAGCTAAAAATTCGTCGAAGTTACAGCCGATGTAAGAAGAGGCACTAGCACTTTCTGAAGAAAATGAGGAGAAACTACAAGAACTCCACACGACAGAGAGTATAGTAAAGGAGAAAATGTAAGAAACTGTATCAGAGATGATGATAGAAATGATTAAGGAATTTGAGAAAGAGACTAAGGAAGCAGTTGCGAAGTCAAGCACAACTTTTCAATAATTCGCTGCGAATTCGAACATCCCAAGTGATGCTCAGTCGAAGAAGTCCAGTGAAAGTGTCTCGGGGACCAGCCACAAGTAAGTGTTAGGGGCCTGTTGGGAGCATCCCAAGTGCAGCAAGTTTTGATGACAAAGGTACAATTAGGCGAGGCCTAACATTAACCAGTGTTGGGAGAAGCAACTCCGCAATTCCTAGGAGGAGGGTATGGAGAGAAGTGAAGTTGACAGGAAAGGACCTGTCCCCTTAGTAAAGACGAAGTACTAAGGATGGCTAGAGGTAGTTGGAGTAGTTATGGATGAAACAACGACTATCAGCAATAGGAGTGAATAGTAAAGAAGCGAAATGGTGCAAAGGACGTGCCACTGTAGAGTCAGAGCCGCGCGGTCAGAACTGTGATTGTCAGAAGAAGCGTCAGAGTCAAAAGAAGTGGCACAAAAGGACATTAGAGCTCTAGTGAAGTTAAGGAAAAGCGTGGTTAACAGGAGAACCATGCCATTTTGGGTTTAAGGGTACTATGGGGGTTGGCCCATAGTTATTGTAATATGTGACCTTTGGGCACATCTATAAAAAGGGAAATTTTGTATAAGGAAGGGCTCGATCTTGTTAGGTGATTGTTGGATATTAGAGAGTTAGATCTATACTGAGAGAGATATAAGGGAGTAAACGACGCTGCACATGTGTGCGTAGAGGTCTATTGTAGAGAAGAGTCTTCAGCTGAGTGCAGAGACTTGAACTGTTACCCCTTCCATGTAATATATTAATAGTTCCCATGGACGTAGCTCCCACCTGGGGGGTGAACCACGTAAATCCATTTGTTATGTGTGTGAATCTATGATATGCTTTGTGTTCATGTTATGATTATACTTATGTATTTTCTTTCATATGCGTGTGACTGAAAATGTTATGTTAAGTAAGTGGAACACATATGTATGAATGTTGTAAAGTAATGTTAGGTATGATGAATGCATAGTTATAAGAGTAATGAGAACATCATTTCAACGAAGTCTGTAGGTTTTTTATAACTGCGAAGTGCGCAATTACATATTGGTATTGATATGTTAAATAGATTTTAAGCAAGGAATGCATTACAGATTTGCATAACACATCCGCGCATCACCAAGGTTACAGAAACCTGATTCTGTAACCACCCATTTGCGCTTCGGGTGAGACTTCAGCCTGTTCATAGAATGATGCCGAAAGGGATAGTGAAGGGGATTTTGTTGGGTCTACAACAGAACTTCACTGAACCCGGGTCAACCTAAGAGAAGTGATCCAACAGTATGAGAAAGGTCAAGTGCTCATTTTGTTCCTTCAATAAATTTTCATGAGAAGTGTAAGAAAATGCCAATGCTCCTTCTCCTTCTCCTCCCAAAATTACCTAAATTATGAGAAAGGTCAAGTGCTCCTTCTCTTCCTTCAATAAATTTTCATGAAAAGTGAAAGAAAGTGCTAATGATCCTCCTTCTCATCCCAAATATTCTTGAAGTTTGATAAAGGTCAATTGCTCCTTCTCTTCCTACTAGAAATTAGTAAAGTGTGAGAAAGATCCAATGCTCCTTCTCATACTCACTCAAATTACATTAGTGTAAGAAATGTCCCATGATATTTCTCCTCTTCCCTTGAATGGAAACAATGAGAGAAAGAGCCAGTTCTCTTTCTCCTCCTCAACACTCAAATTATAAAAATGGGAGAAATTCCTAGTGATGCTTCTACCCCCCCCACGATTACTAAAGTATGAGAAAAGGCTAGTGCTCCTTCTCTTCCTCTCGAATATTACTTAAGTGTGAGAAATTTCTCCATATCCTTCTCACTCAAATTACATGTGTGTGAGAAAGGGAACATGCTTCTACTTCTCTTTCAAATGCAAAAGAGAATGATAAAACATCATTGCTCCTTCTCCTTCTCCTCATCACTAAGACACTCCTCTTGTCTTCACTCTAATTACAAAAGTGTGAGAATGGACCTTTATTGCATTAATGTAATTTGAGTGAGTAATAGAAGGAGCATTAGCTATATCTCACACTTTCCTATTTTTTGGGAGAAAGAGAATGATCACTAGACTTTCCTCATACTTTAGTAATTTTTGGGAGAAAAAGGAGGATTGGCCCTTTCTCACGCATTTTTTATTTGAGTGATGGGAGAAGGAAAAATATCATTGACCATTTTTCATGATTTTGTCATTAGAAAAGGAGCATAGGGCCTTTCTCACTCCTATGTAATTAGAGTGAGGAGGAGAAGATTCATTGGAACTTTATTAAACTTTTGTACTTAGAATGATGACGAAAACCTGAAGGAGCATGTTAATGCCTAAACATCACACCCATGTGACATTTTGACGATTCTTGCAAATAAGGTCTCATCAACATAAATAATGCAATTCACCAAAGGAATCCTAAATAAATAAAAAATACATCATGAGTCCAAAATTTCCCAAGACCTTTCAAAATAAGAGGTCGTGCGGTTGAACCATCGTTAACCCATGCTATAGCGCATGTTATCAGTTTAGTTCCTATGTGATACTCGCATGGCTTTTCCTTCTATATATGTGTTATTGTTAGAATGTCGAGACACCCTACTTCCTTCTTGTGGTGCATTGAAGGATTCATCACCTCCAATAATAATAAATTTGGCTCCTCACACACTTGGTGGCATTAAATATCCCCATTGGTGTACCTTGGAACTAGTTCATGGAGTGTATGAGTTCACATTTGGATATAGTTGTTTCTTGGCCACCTCCTGTCCTATAAAAGGAATCCATTGACATGCATTTGGTAGAGAGAAAAAAGAGAAATTTTATACTACTGGATTCATGTTGGAGCTTCCTCATATCCCAGCTCTACCTACCTTTGTAATCATTCCCAAGCTACCTTTCCACCTTCCTTCAAGGGGTAAGATTTTATCTCCATTGTTCTACTACCCACTTAGCATATAGTTTGGAAAATAAGGACTTCCCTAAGGGAGATTGTTAACTTCCCTTGAATCTCGCACCTCCTAGGTGTTTTACAACTTGACCATTTGGAAATACAAAGTGGTTTTGCATACATTTGATTGTTGTTGGAGTTTCCATTATCCCCCAATTTCCTTCTTACTGTATTATGTTCAATTTTCTTTACTTTATGTGAATTTCACTAAAAATATCTTGCAGTATCATTTGGAGGAAAACCACACCCACACAGGGGATCCAAGGACTGAGGCCTTGCTCCAACATACAAGGTCTATCCCCTTACCAAGTGGAGGAATGCACACTTGTGCAATTTTTTCCACAACATTTCTAATGGCGACTCCATTTATTTTTGTTTAATTATTTTAAACTAGGTTGTTTTATGCTGAGTGATTAATTATGGGTCTTTATCATTTATAGGAGTTAAGGTTTACCACCTCCTACTACATAATTTGGCTCCCCATTGGCCACAATTAATTTTTACACAATAGCATGCATACCTACCTCTTGTACACACTACTAGCATCGAAACGCCTTCGATGATTGCACTACTAACATAGGTAGTCAGTTCACAACTCGTACGACTCTCATTGGTTTGAAGAACACACCTTATCTGTGTTATACATGTTACCACCTCAATTGCACTCAGTTGGACTTTCAAGTGAGTGTGTCAAGGATGAACATGTTACATGTTCTTTTTTAGCTATATTGAGGTCCATCAGGCTATAATTGGGCCCTTTTTAAAACTTTTTACGTGTCCATACCCCCATGGGGAACTGTACTAAGTTGGTCTAAGCATTATATTTTTTGTAAAATGCATGGATTACCTTAGGTTTATCTATAAAGGGGATACTCTAGAGTGTTTTTTCCTTACGAATTATGTGTTGCACTTCAACAATGTATAATTCTTGATTTTTTTCACGCACACCTACAAAGCTGGAGTATTTATCTTGGTGTTCAAACCTTGGGAGGTTATTAATCCTAAGTTTCTATGTATTTTTTCATGATAGCCATTAGTAATGAGTTGTATGGATATGTAATAGGTCCCCTAGGAGTTTGAGCCAATTCTGAGAAAAATGTTGTTTCCACAACTTAGGCCATTTTTAATGGTTTAATTGGAAAATATCTAATTGTGATAAAAGTGTGGTTTAGAGGAAGAATTCAACATAGGGATCCTTGTTTTCATGCTCAGAGCATCCTCTTTACCCTGGCTCCCAGTCTTCCTATGTTTCAGGTTATTAAATTATCATGTGGAGCATTTTTTCTTATCAGACCTACAAACTGGCATTTTAATGATAATGTTACGACAAATTGCACCAATATAAACAAATAATATAATTGAAAAATAAATTAACATGTTCCAAAATGAGTTGGCATCTTATTCCATATGGAGGTTGATTATATTCCTAAGATAAAGCGTCACTTTGGAGTTGATTTAGAAGTCAAATATTTGAATATCAAACTAGAGATGTGCCCTCTCTCCTTTATGGGTGGATATTTCCACATGGCGTTAAGGCATTGTTTGTGATAATTTAAAGGAGGGAGGCTCCTACCTCATGGAGAGGTGGCACACTCCCATAAGTTTGGATTCCAATCAATACCATGTGTTAACACCCAAAAAGTGTTCACTACCTCATCTACCCCATTACATGGCTCATTTGTCCATTTTCCTACCATATTTCCCTTGAAAACCCTGAAAATCCCATTAAAAAGCCTCCAAAAGGCCTAAAATGCCTCCAAAAGGCCACAAAACCATCAAAAAAGCCTCAAAAAGGCTAAAAAACCCCTTTTTCCTCCAAAAATATCCAAAATTCCTCTAAAATAGCAAAACCCCTCTAAAAAGGGAATAAAAAATATAAAATAATGAGGAAAATGAGGAAAAAACCCTATACAGCTGCCCTAAACCATATGGTTCCCAAAACCATGGGCCAGCACTCCACCACCAAAAAACTATAAATAGGTGATGGAGATCCCTCATTTCATATCCACAATCAAGTATACCCTTACTCTGCCAAAATCTCTCTTGAAACCCTAGCTCACCATTGAGCCACTTTCACCTTGAGAGCCCCTTTTGGCCCATTTCCACCATTGGAGAAAGAGAAGGAGCACATTGGAGTTGGAGCAACCCTCTTGGACATTGCAAGAGCTTCACCAACCTTCACATTGGAGGTAATATTAATACAAAAACCATTATTTACATCTTGTTGTTTATGTTTCATGCACACGTTTTAGAGTAGTTTTACATTTCTGTTTTAGCATAATAATTTCCATTTACTGAACTGCTACTAAGGAGTCCATTCTCCTTAGTAGGTGCTCATTTGCACAAGCTAGGGGTAAAACCCTAGCTACAGTTTTGGCGACTCCACTGAGTTTGAATTTCTGGTTACAATTTTTAAATCTTTTTTCTGTTCGGCTGTCCCTTTCGGCCGCCGTATACTGCATTTTTTCCCCCCACAGTCGCGCGCCGACCGCGTCTTTCAGGCACTTACCTGCGACCCGACCGTGGCTCTCAGACTGTTTCCGGCAACCTGCCGTCCGTTTTCAGTCTGTTACCTGCGATCCGGCCGCGGCTATTAGTCTGGTTGGGATGGTCTGACTGCGGCTATTACCCTCTTTCCTGCGTCCCGCCTGCGGCTTTCGGCCAGTTTCCCGCAACCCGCCGGTGCCTTTCGGCGTCTTTCCTGTGTCCCACCTACGGCTTTCGGCCAGTTTTCCGCAACCCGCCGATGCCTTTCGGTGTCTTTCCCTCGTCCTGACTGCGACTTTTAGCCCCTTTGTTGCGTCCCGACTGCGTCTGTCTGCCAAAAACCTGCGTCCTGTCCACGTTTGTTTCCCTCAAACCCGCGGTCTGACTAGTCAATTTCGCCACAGACCCGCGATCTGATTTTTGCATTTTTTCCATTTTTTGAGCCCAGAACTTTGCTGCACTATTTTCTGCACCAGCACAGCCCTCTGTCCTACCTGCAGCCACCCTTCCTTACAACATTTTTCTACAGTTTTTTCTGTTTTACAGAACCATTTTTTCATTTTTAGCATTTTAAATTTGGAAAAAGAAAATTGTGCATTTTAAAAGTTCATTTCTATATTGTTATTGCTAGATAGAAAGTTGCCCTCCCTAGTGGCACTTTCTACTTGGGTTCATCATCATCTCACGAGCACACACTCTGTCACATAATTCAAGTGAGCCTTAAAAACTATCTAACTCAACCAATATTCTAACCCCACTTGGGGAACACAAAAAAATCTTTGTAGTTAGGTAGGATCGGGGGGATAGGCTTCCAATAACACCCCTCGGTTACTTACACTTGAGACATAGCTGTTGTCCAATTAGGGAACCAAAATCCCCTAGTACTTTTTGGCACAGTCACAACCAGTTTACCAGAGGGCCTCTCCCCTAGGAGGGTTGAAGTCGCAAGACTGGTTCCGGAGGCCTGAGTGGAATACCGCACTCCATTCAGTAATCGAAGGGCTACCTTTCACAGTTCTCGGGATATCCTTGTATTGGGGTATTGCGGTAAAAGGACCAAACGGCAGATTCACCTTTCTGGACGTGTCATGAACGGGGTATCTTAGTTTCCATTCTTCTAGGATTGACTACGCGGTGTCCCTCCCGGTAGGGGGATATCTTAGCCACTTGGATTTCCTATTCATATTGTCTGACTTGGATTTCATCACCTTGCAGAGGATATGTCTAGTTGAGTCAGAATACTTTTTAGTTAGGTGTTTGCATGCTCCCTTACCTCCTTTTGGTCTAGTGAGTCCACCATTTTTTATTTTTAGGAAACCTGCTGCTTGTTGGTATTCTGACCATCTTTGGTGATACTCCACTTATTGTAGCACAGCTATTACAGTAGGTGTTTTGAGTTGGTTGTTGGCCTGAGTGCCTTGTTTTTGAGCTCTCCTTCTGCACACTCGGTTGCATTAGGGTTTTCGAGATGTTTTTTACTCACCTCAACCCACAGAGTTTCGACACCATCTGTCACCATTGAGTCCCCGAGACATTCTCGACGCCTCAGGGGCGAGCCCCCACAGAATGGTTCACTTGACACCACACGTCATCGCCACAGATCATCCTCACTTGATACCACTTATCATAGATCTAGAGCCTTGTCACTTGACTCCACTCGTCAACGGCATAGGACTCCGTCACCAGATATTGACGCCCCTTACTTTACCTCCGATTCTGAAGAAGAGTCTGAGAACCCCATTTACACTGCCCCTACTAGCCCCATGGCTGGCGCAACTTCCACTCCTTTTGTTGTAGGGACCATTGGTGGCACATCCACCACTACACCAGTTACCACACCTGCTCTGGGAATGCCCTCGATGGGGGCCACATCCACCATCCCGGTCACCATTCCCATTCCCATAGCTGGAATACATACCACCACTCCACCAGTGACTCACACTACCCATGGTGGTGCAGGCCCATCCTATACTACCTTAGTATACAAGAAGCTAAATTTTAATCCTATGTTTATTTTATTAGAAGTGAAAAAACTGAAAATAAAACAAATAGTAAATGTGAGATCGTGAGAGCACTTGTGATCTGCCATTGAAACGGAACCAACAAGGTTAATTTTAGTCCTATTTTTATTTTATTAGAAGTGAAAAAACTGAAAATAAAGCAAATAGTAAATGTGAGATCTCGAGAGCACTTGCGATCTGCCGTTGAAATGTAACTAGCAAGGTTAATTTTAGTTTGCTCTTTTATTAAGAGCAGAAAAATAAGAAATCTAAACTAACAAAGAAAAACAAAAAACATGTGAGACAACACGGCTCCCCCCTGGGGTGATGGGGTGTGGGCGCTCGTTATACCACTTGCTCTCATTTTAAAACCTTTTACAATGCTCTTCAGAAGTACTTGTAGTCCCTTGAATATTAAGGAGTAACACATTTACAATAAATTCAAAGAGAATGAACTAGATGAAGAGGGGGGTTCCCAAAATGCTCCAGATGGCCTCAAAAACCTCTAGATCTCAGATTTCGGTCACTTTAAAGTTAAAAAACTGAGGTAGTGAACAAAGACCCGAAATCCGAAGTATGCTCTTGACTACTGCATCATAGACTGAACAGTTGGCCAATCGGAAAAGGACGTAGAGTGACTAGTATAATAGGGAAATCCTACAAAAACTCATTATTGAGAACTCGGGAGGTCTTGTGAGGCTAACCATAGAGTCAACATGATGTCATAAGAAGGTTCATCCTTGCCTAGTTGGCCACTTGGTATAGCTGTCACAATGCCTAGTTAAAAGGAGCGAGTTGGCGTTGGGCCAAAAAAAGACTAAACCCACTCCTTTAATACACATTAATAATTTTACAATTGGAAACAAGATTTTGCAATACTTTCACGACACAACACAACTTTGTCACATGTACAATCTCGGCAGTGGTCATTATGCGTTATCATGGTTAAGTTAATCTACGAAATGTCGTGAATGGTTTCAATATTATGTGTTGTTGTAACTTAAATTCAATTGCATTATTTCTTTGTTCCATTATTTTCCATTTCATAACTCCTAGAACAGATTTTACTCGTTTTCATAGTTTAAAATCCATAGTTTCTTTTATAGGGACCACCCCCCTTGGCTTCGCTAAGAGTATCCTAAACGAAGGAGTCGAGTAATCAGGTGCCAAAACTTGACTCTCACTTTCCCCTAAGGACACACCGATTGGCTTGAAGGTTTCCTGCCACATTTCCCCCAGGTGTGTATTAGGAGGAAACATTTTCGCATCGTTGTCGGGGATAAACCTTTCTATTCCCAGGTCACGACTTTTTGTTTTCTCCTTTTTGTTTTTGTTTTGTTTGATGAATGTTTAGAGTACACCTTTATTCTTTAACTCCACTAACCTTTTTTCTTTTTATAAAATTTCAAAGAAAAACAAAAAAAAAATTGTGATTTTTTAATGCATACTTTCATTCTCACATGGTGACTCCATTGAAGGGATAAAACCCTTGTATCTCATAAATTTGTTGAGATTGGTTGTGTGTAGATGAGCCCATGCGACACAGTAAAAGTCTTTGAAATATCACCTAGTTAAGTGCAAACTGTACCCCGTGGTTAATTCAGAGAGGTGCTACTAAAATCTGACATGGATGATGAAGAACATGATGTTCAAGTTTCCAGTGTATTTCCTCCCATCGACTTCTCATGCATCCTAAGTTTTCCTAACTCCGAGCCATATCTCCCAGTTGATGGATATATGTTAAAAGGTTAACCAAGGAAGTTATTCTCTGGAGGGCATGAAAACTTTTGCATGCTCAGATGCATGCAAAAGCGAGTTTTGCATGCACCCATTTTTAGGTTTTTGGTAAACCTAATCTAGCAGTGAGTTGATATAAGGAGATGAAAAGTGTTTTTCAAAGTTACCGAGCCAACTAATCTGAGATAGATCCAGTTGAGAGGTGGGATACTTTCCTAAGGGAGGACGGTGCATTATTTGAGGAGAGAGAAGCTCGTATAGCTTACAATTTATCGATTGAACAGTCGATACTTTCAGAGCATCCTTATATCAGGGATTGAGAAAGGTATGTGAAGATCAGAGCTCAAATCTATTGAGATCTGATTCCGTATGAGCGTTTGTTAAATTGAGGGAGGGAGAACTTATCGATGCAAAGGAGGATGCATTTAGCTATTGGTATTCTTCTATATCAGAGTAGATCAGAGAAGAGCAGTGGGAGAGGAGGTACAGTTAGAGATACTTGCAGACAGACTTAGATCCAGATTGACATCTATGACACATTTCCTTGGTGCATGCATCAACTGATGCATGCAGATCTAGGGTATTGACCTGTCAGGATTGAGTTCTAAATATGAGGTAACGCTGTTGTATTTACTGATTTCATATATTGTTCTGGGCTCGAGAAAGAAGAAATCCCCACACGATAGCTAGTTTTCCCCGGTTGGGGTTTCTAAGCTATATGCAGTGTCATATGTGTGATTGATTATGTTTATGTGGTAAAGAGATCTATAGATGTTGAGTTTTATTTATTTATAGAAATATTGATTTACAGAGAATCAAATCGCTTGAGATATCAAGGCTATCCAGAGGGATTAGTGATTTCTAGATTAAAATTTACATGGTATCAGAGCCCTAGTAAGGGTCAGGGAGAGAAATCATACTCAAATCTACAAGCTGTGTACTAGATCTGTGTGGTGATCTCTGTTGGGCTTCAGATCTATTGTTGCAGGAGTTATATATGTGCCTTCATATCACCATGACCACAAGTTTGAGGGATGATAAAGTTGCTTTCACCTCTTGATCCTCTATGGATATAGATGATCATTCTACTAACAAGATTGAAAGAGAGATGGCTCTCAACAGTTGTCAATCC
This sequence comes from Larix kaempferi, assembly GCA_027924585.1. NCBI lineage: Eukaryota > Viridiplantae > Streptophyta > Pinopsida > Pinales > Pinaceae > Larix > Larix kaempferi. The sequence continues at coordinate 8,718,387 of BSBM01001398.1, forward strand.
TTAATCGCTTCCACTTCTAGTGTATGGTACATAGATAGTGGAGCCTCTAGCCACATGACCGGTTTTTGTGGCTACTTTACAGATCTGGCCGAGGATGGGCTAGATCTTGAGATTGCACTAGGAGACAATTCTACTGTCAAAATAGTAGGATGAGGAATAATGTCCTTTCAGAAATAATCAGGAGAATCTATGAGAGTTTGTGGTGTTCTATATGTCTCAGGTCTAAAGAAGAACTTGATATCTGTGTTTACTATTGAATATCGGGGATTATGGGTGATTTTTAGAGATATAAATGTTCTAGTTCATCCCAAGGGATCCAGCGATACCTCAGCTGTGAAAATTGGATTCCGCAACAGAAAATTGTGCATGCACAACTTTCAGCTTCATCATGCCATGATTCATATTATCCGTGATGATGATTGTGACACATGTGTGAGCTTTGGCACAGGAGAATGGCTCATCTACACCATCCTTCCCTGAATATTCTGAGGGATATTGTGATAGGAGTTCCTAAGTTTAGCACGGAGCACAATGATGTGTGCAAGGGGTGTGCTATCGAGGAAGTACACCGAGACTATTTTCCCAAGAGTGATAGCAGATATACGTGAGCACTTGATTTGATTCATTCTGACCTCGGTGGTCCGATGTCCACTACATCCTTGAAAGGATACAAGTACTATGTATCCTTCATTGATGACTACTCTAGGAAGACCTGGATCTATTTTTTAAAGAGTAAAGAATCAAAAGAAGTTTTGCAAAAATTTCAAGAGTTCAAGGCTCTTGTGGAAAAATAGACAGAAAGGAAGATCAAGATATTCATATCTGATAATGGAGGTGAGTATACCTCCAAAGAGTTCAATTTTTTTGCATCTAGGAGGGCATCAAGAGGCAGTTGATTGTGCCTTATACACCTCAACAGAATGGGGTTGCTGAGAGGAAAAGTAGGGCCATTGCTGGTGTTGCTAGATCTATGTTGCACAACCAAGGTTTTCGATTTTTTCTTTGGGCTGAGGAATGTAACACCGCAACGTATATACATAATAGGACTCCTCATAAAGTTTTGGGGGAAAAAACTCTAGAGGAGGCTTTATATGGAAAGAAACCCGAAGTTGGGCATTTCAGGATTTTTAGATGCCTTACCTACTTGCATGTTGCTTCAGAGAAAAGGACCAAGTTGGAAACTACAGACGAGAGGGGAATTCTCATTGGATATGATGAGACTTCAAAATCCTATCGCATTTACATTCCGACTCTCAAGAAGACTGTTGTGAGACGAGATGTGAAATTTGAGGAGGATCGGCCTTTCTGAAATTCATGAGAGTTAGAAAATGGAAAACAATATATTTCTACATCTCTGTATGACATAAGTCATAGTGCTAGTCCACATCCAATAGGTTCCCAAGTATCTAAAGTGACGAATTTTTAGATTAAGGGTTCCATAGGCACAGGAGCGGGAACTTGCACAAGATCTTAGGTTAGTGATCAACCAGTATTAGGGTCCCATATTACAGGTTCTTGGGCTACATGATCAACGATTGCTGGTACCTCTACTGGAGGTATTCATTCCCATACAAGTGATTGGGACAAGGATGAGAGTTCTCCTCTCAGGATGTCACTTCAGGGAATAGGAATCCCAAGTGGCTTCAATATAACTTGAAGGAAGCAAAGGTAGTGGGAACTCCTAAAAAGAATGTTAGAGAGAGGAAGGCACCTTAGACATTCTACATTTACTTAGCTTTCGTAAGTAGTATCAGTGAGTCAGAGCCATCCTCATATGAGCAAACAACAGGTGAGCGGGACTGGAGATATTCCGTGTTGGAAGAGTATGCTTCCATCATGAAGAATGAAGCCTGGGAATTTGTCCCCGGACTAGAGGGAAAATCAATGGTTACCTCCAGATGGATCTATAAGATTAATATGTTGCAGATGGAAGAATTGAGAAATACAAATCCATATTTGTGGCTAGAGGGTTCTCATAGATAGATGGAGTTCACTATGATGATACTTTTGCTCCGATGGCCATATATTATTCAATTAGGACTGTGATCTCTGTAGTAGCAGAGCTGGGATGGAAGATTCACCAGATGGATGTCAAGACAGCTTTTCTCAATGGACTCATCGAGGAGTAGGTGTACATTGAGCAACCAGAGGGCTTCGAGATACTTGAGATAGATTCTCATGTATGCAAACTAAACAAATTTATATACGGCTTGAATCAAGCACGTAGATCTTGGTATTCTAGGATAGATACCTACTTGCAACAGCTAGGTTTTCAGAAGAGCGAAGCTTATCCCAATCTCTACTTCATCACAGTGAATGGGGATCCTCTTATTCTTTTGTTATATGTAGATGAACTATTCATTATTGTTGAATATTGTAACTTCTAAGAATATTATATTTGTATATTATTTATTCTGGAGATGTTCCATACCTCCGATGTGATTATACTATGAATCCGGAGATGTTTATTCCTCTGAATTGGTTGTGGTAACTAGTGTTATTAGACCCACCATGTGGGGGTCGGCCCAGTCAGTTATAATAGGGTATTTAACCTAATGGTTAAATACGAACCTACATGTACTTGTGTAAAATACATGTCAGTGTAGTGTATAAATAGAGGAGGTATGTTCCTCATTTGACACACTCACTCACTTAAGAGAGGTGCACTTGTGGAGGAGAGGTCTGCTATGGTGGAGAAGGAGATCATGTATTTGTTTTGCATCTTTGTATATTGCTGGTCATCTATATTGAGGAAGCTTTACTAGGTTTTCTACCCCATGAGGGTTTCCGAGGATAAATCTGTGTCTCTTGTGTTTATGTTATGCTTGTTGTTTCTTCAGTGATCCTGTATATGCCATTATTGTGAAATGGAATGTAATGCTTCTATTTTCTGTCTTAGCATATTGAATTTTAACATGGTATCAGAGCTAACCTGAAGGAAGGCAATGTATGGCACTTACGACACTTGCTTCTCTTGCGACAATTTGAAGGTTAGGGTTTTATATAGCAAAAACCAGTCATCGTGGAACTTTCGATATAAATCCATTTATGTGAAGTTTCAGGATCTAAAAAGTTTACAGGTCGTAGATAACATCCCCAGGTACCTTGTGTCCAAAGGGAACCCTCAGATTCGTTGTACTTTATGAGTTATGATCAGTACAAGTTAGGGTTTCTGCCTCTTCCAGATCTCAGTCAAAATCAGGTGACCTTGGAAAAAAGGTCATAACTTGGGCTACGAAGCTCCAAATGAAATTTCGTAAAAAGTGAGGTAGTACACAGACTGTAATATCTCAGAAAACATTTTCAGAGGCCGAAGGTGAACCAGTGACACGTGTCACACCGTACAAGTTCGCTCTCCTGTTTTATCCCATAAACAAGTCACGTTGCGACACTTGGCATAACTCTCTCTCAGAGAGTCCAATTGAGGTCAGACCTGTCAAGATGGAAATATAACAGGGCAAGATATCGCAGGAAAAGTTTTCAAAGGCCGAAGTTCAAACAGTGACACGTGGCACGCCGTACAAGTTCGCTCTCCTGTTTTATCCCATAAACAGGTCACGTTGCGACACTTGGCATAACTCTCTCTCAGAAAATCCAATTGAGGTCAGACCTATCAGGATGGAAAGATGACAGGTCAGGCTACTACAGAAAAAGTTTTCAGACCCTCTGGAGCAGAAATTTCAGAGTTATAACAGAAACAATCAAGTGCATATTTCTGTCAAAACAGAATTATTTTTGGAGCACCTTTATTCATGGCTTCCGGAATTTAGGGTTTCGGAGAAAGTTAGAATTTTTGGAATCGGAGTCCACGGCTGGAAGCTCCTCAGAAAAATAAGATTTTAGAGCCTTGGATCGAACCTTTTGATTGGACAGAAGGGTGGGCTTCATCAAACCCTAGTTTGGGTTCCTGTCCAGAAGATCCAGAAGTTTTGAAGGCAATTTTGAGGGGTCAAATTTTGGAGATTTCAAAATTGAAGAATGCTAGGTTGATCAGCTCAGCAAGACACATTCTTCCATCCATTCAGAAGTGTGAAATTCAAAGATTGAATTTTTAGGGTTTCTCTAGCAAACCCTAATCAAGCTCCAGATCAAGTTTCAGGGGGAGTTGAGGCTAAGGCTTTACATAAGAAGACTACAAAAAAAGTCTCGATAGGTATGACTTAAGGAGGTTCAGGTATGCCTTGAATTCTGATTCTTGATTAAAGTTCATAATGTGTTTGTCTTCATGTTATTTATTAGTACAATCTTGATTAATGTTATTAATTGTCTTATCACCCTAGTAACAATATGAATGCATGTGAATGATCGAAGACATTCATTGATTAGGGCTATATGATTGTACTTATGCATTATGGTGTTGTGTGAGTTGATGTTGTCTGCTACCAAGACACAGGTACATCACAAAAGACAAATCAAGTTCCATGACCATGACAACATGAAGACAAAGACTCACGAGGTATGTATGACTTTGTTATATCATGTTTAACCTACGAGACATGCAGGTTCTAGCTCAAGATCTCTAAATCATTGAAGAGATTGTTTAGGTATGTTGTACATAACTAGCAGGTATACTAATCCAGGTATGTTTTCCTATGTCATGTTAGAATCTTACCTTGTGTAATTATACTTGGTATGATTGGTTAGTAATCAAGGGTTTATGCATATTATGTCTCTTGTCTTGGTTGATGATTTAACTAACTAAATCAAACAAGAATATGCATGAGTAAAAGAAAACTTCCTTGAAACCCTGAATACTAATGATCATGACTGTACATATTCAAGATTATTTAGAATTAGAATGTTTTGATAATATTGAGAATATACTAATGAATGTATTTTGTGTATGAGATCATGAGGATGACACTAGTGTACACTTGAGCATGCACAGTGGTACAGAATGAATAGAAGTTCAGAGGACATACAGAAGATCAAGCGGGAGGCAACCACACAAACATAAAAGATAAGTATTTGGGTTGTTATTAGAAATAGTAAATGATATTGCTTGTATGCATATTTGTATTCCTAGAATATATCATGCTGAGTGTAAACATTCATAAAGCATTGAACATTATACTACTAATATGCATATGATTGGTAAATTGGACAAACATTCCATTGTTGCTTGTCTAGAATGAAACCTCTTTGCTGACATGATGAGAGTTGTGCACACTCTCTATAGTATGTTCTGGTAGAGATGGAAGGCATCTAGATAGCCACTGTATGCATACAGGATATGGGAAAGTGTTGTGCCAAAGTATTGGTCAAAATAGTTGCATAACTATGTAAATGATATCTGTATGCATAATAGGTTATCATATCAATCTGATTTGATGATTATGAAGTATTACTAATCATGTACTTAATTTTGATTTGTAGGAAAGATCATGATGAATGATGAACTCTGAACAAGCGATGGATGTTCAACAAAAGATTTACAAATCAAACACACTATAGAAAGCTTGTGGTTAAGAGATTCTCTTAGAAAGAGGAAGAGAATCATGATGAGATGTTTTGCTCCAAGGGACTAGATAAGACCATTCTCTTAATAATGTAATCAGGTTCTGTATGGGTTCCCAGGATCGGTAGTCAATTGATGAGCTTAATGATCATCATGGGTGATGTGGATCTCAACCTTTGCTACAAGGTTGAATATGGGTTCTAAACACATATGAAATGGATGTAAGAAGGAACTCACCACAGAGTTCGAATGATTTTGAGGCTCATTTTAGTAGACCCATCTGACGAGAGATGGCACAGATAGATATGCAGAAGATCACTCAATGCTGAGTGTGAATAATGGACAATTGACAGCTTCATGACAAAGATTGGGCTTTACCAGAAGTAAATATGTTCCTAACCTTTACCTTAAGGTTGTGGATGATGAACCTATCATACCATTATTGTATGAAGATGATCTCTTTCTGACAAGGAATGAGAAACAAATCATGAAAATGGCTGCAGAAATGAAAATGAAAGATCTCGGATTAATGCACTACTTCGTAGGTCTAGAAGTATGGTGATATCCAAAATGAATCTTTTAAATCAAGGTAAGTATGCTGTGAAGTTTCTAAAAAGATTTGATATGTTGGAGTATAAAGCCATGGCCACTCCCATGGACTCCAACTTTAAGTTGTTAGTTAATGACTCATCGTATTTAGTGGACCTAACCCTATATAGACAAATCATTGGTTCATTGATGTATTTAACAAATACTAGGCCAGATATATGCTTTGCTGTAAATACCCTAAGTCAGTATCTAGTAGAACCTAGAAAGGTGCACTTAATAGCTACAAAGCATGTAGTGAGGTACCTAAAAGGTACATTAGATTTTTGGTCTATATTATCTTGGAGGTCATGAACTCCGTTTACATGGTTACTCAGATTCTGATTGGGCAGGAAGTTTATCAGACAGAAAGAGTACATCAGGTGGATGTTATAGTCTTGAATCTGACATGATCTCATGGTTCAGCAAGAAACAATCTAGTGTGGCTCTCAGTACTGCTGAAGCATAATTTATGGCTGTCTGCTCTGCCAGCTGTGAAGCAGTATGGCTTCAGAAGCTTTTATAAGGAGTGTTTGACTTAGAAATGGATCCCACTGTGATTATGTGTGACAATCAAAGCTGCATTAAGATGACTGAAAATCCTGTGTTCCACGATAAGTCAAAACACATAGAGATCCGATACTTCTATATACAAGATATGGTGCAAAGAGGAGTTATCAAGCTCGAATATATAAGCACTGAGGATCAGATTGTTGATATCTTGACTAAACCTCTGTCTCGAGTGAAGTTTGAATACTTTCGAGACAAGCTTTGTATAGTTCAAAAGAACTCTCCTCGAAAGGGGGAGTAGCATAGTATCTGATAACAAGTCTGTCTCATCAATGATGAGGTTACCTATTTACTGCACTTAGTTACTTTGAATTATTTTTTAGGACCCTTATATTTTTACTTTTGATGATAGATGTATTAGTAAGAATACATGCTTTTGATGATAGATGTATACATGATTTTGATGATAGATGTATTAGTGAGTATACATGCTTTTGATGATAGATGTATTAGTGAGAATACATGTTTTTGATGATAGATGTATACATGCCTTTAATGATATATGTATTTGATGCTATTGATGAGGATACATGTTTTGATATACATGTTTTTGATGATGAGGATACATGATGCCTTGATGTACTTGTATCGATGAAGATACTTGTACCCATGATTGACATACGAGGGGATTGGATCATCCCTGGACTTCAGTCCTAAAGAGAGCCATAGACGTATGTCTTCGAGAATGAAGTCCTTAGTGGACTTGAGGGGATTGGATCATCCCTAGACTTCAGTCCTCAAGAGATCCGTAGACGTATGTCTTCGAGAATGAAGTCCTTGGTGGACTTGAGGGGATTGGATCATCCCTGGACTTCAGTCCTAAAGAGAGCCGTAGACGTATGTCTTCGAGAATGAAGTCCTTGGTGGACTTGAGGGGATTGGATCATCCCTGGACTTCAGTCCTAAAGAGATCCGTAGACGTATGTCTTCGAGAATGAAGTCCTTGGTGGACTTGAGGGGATTGGATCATCCCTGGACTTCAATCCTAAAGAGAGCTGTAGACATGATGTCTCCGAGAACAAAATCCTGAATGAACAGGTAAGGGGATTGGATCGTCCTTGGACTTTAGTCCTTTGAATTGAGCCGTAGACATGATGTCTCCGAGAACTAAATCCTGAATGAACAGGTAAGGGGATTGGATCGTCCTTGGACTATGGTCCTTTGAATTGAGTCGTAGACATGAGGTCTCCGAGAATTGAATGATAGGACTGGATCATCCCTGGACTTCGGTTCAAAAGGTACATGATAGGACTGGATCGTTCCTGGACTTCGGTTCAAAAGGTACATGATAGGACTGGATCGTCCCTGGACTTCGGTTCAAAAGGTACATGATAGGACTGGATCATCCCTGGACCTCGGTTCAAAATGTACGTGACAAATCCTAGAATTGTTCTGGGTTACATCCAGCATGAAACAGGGATGGCTCTGTAGATATGTTACATCCAGCATGAAATAGGGCTAGCTCTGTATATGTGATACATCCAGCATGAAACAGGGCTGGCTCTGTAGATGTGATACATCCAGCATGAAACAGGGTTGGCTCTGTAGGTGTGATACATCCAGCATGAAACAGGGTTGGCTCTGTAGATGTGATACATCCAGCATGAAACAGGGCTGGCTCTGTAGATGTGATACATCCAGCATGAAACAGGGTTGGCTCTGTAGATGTGATACATCCAGCATGAAATAGGGCTGGCTCTGTAGATGTGATACATCCAGCATGAAACAGAGCTGGCTCTGTAGATGTGATACATTCAGCATGAAACAGGGATGGCTCTGTAGATGTGATACATCCAGCATGAAACAGGGTTGGCTCTGTAGACGTAACACATCCAGTATGAAAGAGGACTGGCTCTGTGGCGGTAAATCCTAGATCTGATCTAGGTCACATCCAGTATGAAAAAGGACTGGCACTGTGGTTGGGATTAGATCGTCCCTAGACATGAGACTTGTCTTAAAGAGATAAGGATTGATCACCCTGGAACTTGATCTGGATTGTATCATCCATGGACCTATGTCCTAAGGAGAGCAGGATTGATCATCCTGTAATATGATCGTGTGATGATGATGCTGATGATCGATGCTGATGATCGTGTGATGACGATGCTGATCATATGATGGCGATGCTGATGATCGTGTGATGACGATGCTGATGATCGTGTGATGACGATGTTGATGATCATGTGATGATGATGCTGATGACGATGCTGTTGATCGTATGATGACGATGCTGATATTTGTATGATGACGATGCTGATGATCGTGTGATGACGATGCTGACGATCGTGAGGATTCAGATATTGATGTTGCTGTAGCTGTTTGAGTACTGCAGAAGATAAAGACTCAGTACTGAAGATGTTGATGTTCCAGTATTGAAGATGTTCCAGTAACTGGTTGAGTTACTGATGATGTTGAGAAAGCTTCCAATGATTTATAGATGTATCATGTATGATGTATGACTCGTTGCTCCTGCGGTTGTTGATATAATATCCTTCTCGTTAAGGGGGAGTGTTGAATATTGTAACTTCTAAGAATATTATATTTGTATATTATTTATTCCGGAGATGTTCCATACCTCCGATGTGATTATACTATGAATCCGGAGATGTTTATTCCTCCGAATTGGTTGTGGTAACTAGGGTTATTAGACCCACCATGTGGGGGTCGGCCCAGTCAATTATAATATGGTATTTAACCTAATGGTTAAATACGAGCCTACATGTACTTGTGTAAAATACATGTCAGTGTAGTGTATAAATAGAGGAGGTATGTTCCTCATTTGACACACTCACTCACTTAAGAGAGGTGTACTTGTGGAGGAGAGGTCTGCTATGGTGGAGAAGGAGATCATGTCTTTGGTCTGCATATTTGTATATTGCTGGTCATCTATATTGAGGAAGCTTTACTGGGTTTTCCACCCCATGAGGGTTTCCCAGGATAAATCTGTGTCTCTTGTGTTTATGCTATGCTTGTTGTTTCTTCAGTGATCCTGTATATGCCATTATTGTGAAATGGAATGTAATGTTGCTATTTTCTATCTTAGCATATTAAATTTTAACAATTACAGGGGCAAAAAAACTCATCAGTGATTGCAAGAAGGACCTTGCTTCTGAGTTTGAAATGAAGGACATAGGATTGGTGCACTACTTCTTAGGCATGGAGGTCTGGAAGAAGGATGGGCATATCTTCCTTAGTAAGGGCAATTATGAAATGGACATACTAAAGATATTTTAGATGCAAGATTGAAAGCACATGACTACTCCTATGACAACCAACTAGAAGAAGTAAGTGGCTTATGAGAGTAAGTTGGTTGATCCCACTAGGTACCGACAGATCATCGGTTCCTTGATGTACTTGGTCAACACCAAGCCAGATTTGAGTTTTGTTTTCAACACCTTAAGTCAGTATATGGTAGATCCTAGAGATGTACACTGGGTATGAGCAAAGTATGTTTTGACATACGTCAATGGAACAACAGAGTATGTACTTAATTATGTAAGGAAAGGGGGAGTACAACTAGTTGGCTTTACATATTTATATTGGGAAGGTAGTGCAGGTGACAGTAAAAGCACCTTCGGGTGTTTTTTTAGCTTGGGTTCGACAGTCATGTCATGGTTCAGCGGGAAACAAAAGTACGTAACATTGAGTTCTATTGGGGAAAAATATATGGCCGCTAGTTTAGCCAGTTGCGAGGCCATTTGGATTCATAAAATGTTGGTAATTCTATTTGATCAGAAGTTGGAGACTATGGTGATCCACAGTGATAATCAAAGTTGCATCAAACTCTCTGAGAGTCCATTTTTTCATGATAGGTCCAAACAAATAGAGATCAGGTATCACTTCATTCGAGATAATGTTCAGAGAGGAGAAGTTGAGCTCTAGTACATATCCATGGATGAGTAGGTTGCATACATTTTCACAAAGTCCTTGATGAGAAATAATTTTGAGTACTTCTGGGGGAATACGGGAGTGGTTCAGAATCCTTTCTTGGTTAAGAGGGAGTGTTAAAAGGTTAACCAAGGAATTTATTCTCAGGAGGGCATGAAAATTTTCGCATGCTCAAATGCATGCAAAAGTGAGTTTTGCATGTACCCTTTTTTAGGTTTTTGGTAAACCTAATCCAGCAGTGAGTTGATATAAGGAGACAGAAGGTGTCTATCAGAGTTATCAAGCCAAATGATCTAAGATAGATCTAGTTGAGATGTGGGAGAATTTCCTAAGGGAGGAGGGAACATTATTTGAGGAGAGAGAATATCGTACATCTTACGGTTGATCGATTGAGAAGCTGATACTTTCAGAGCATCCTTTTCTTAGTGATTGATAAAGGTTTGTCATGATTAGAGCTTAGATATATTGAGATCCGATTCCGTACGATAGTTTGTTATCTTAATGGAGGGTGCACTTATCCATGTAGAGGAGGATGTGTTCAACTATCAGGATTATTCTGTAGAAGATCAGATCAGAGCAGAGAAGTGGGAGAGGAGGTACAATTAGAGCTACTTGCAGACATGCTCAGATCAAGATTGAGTGCTACGACACATTTCCTTAGTGCATGCATCAGCTGATGCATGCAGATATAGGGTATTGACCCGTTAGGATTGAGTGCTACATATGAGGTAACATTGTTGTATTTATTGATTTCATATATTGCTCTGGGATCGAGATAGAATAAATCCCCACAGGATTTTTGGTTTTCCCCGATTGGGGTTTCCATGGTATATGCAGTGTCATATGTGTGATTGATTATGTTTATGTGGTATAGATATCTATTTCTTTTGAGTTTTATTTCTTTAGATCATTATTGATTTACAGAGACTCAAACCACTTGATATATCAGGGCTATCCAGAGGGAGCCGTGATGTCTAGATTAAAATTTACAATATGTTGATGCTCTGGTCTTTCATGGAGATGGTGATTCAACCGTATTGCACATCATATATTTTCTTTCATTGTTGGGTAATATCAATATCTGTCATGAGTATAATAAGATTCTTATGTTTTATAAATCCCTAAAAGAAGATGCATGGAGGTGGTATTATGGTCTCCCCGAAGGATGCATTACCTCCCTAGAAAATTTATTTGCTATGTTTTTCCAAAGATGGTATGATGGTGAGGGTGATATGGTAAGTGTCATGGAAAGGGCTATCACATACCTAAATAACTTGGCAAGGCTAGATGAGCCCATGATTTCCACTACTAAGCAGCCCATCCCAAGTGATGCTCTTGAAGAAGTTCATGAAGGCCCCTTGAGTGAGGATATTGTTGAAGATCCTCCTCATAAATAAGTTCATGGAGAACCCTTGACTGAAAATTCTGTTATAAACCTTGAACTACCTCATATCATTATGGTTGATGAAACTCAATATGTGAAGATGCCTCTAAGTTATTCCAGTCAAGGGAAAATTAGACAGCTTATCAAAGAAAATCATGTTTTCCTCCCTTGAGCACAACATGACTCTAAAGAGGAGGTCCAAGAGGAATCAACAATGGAAGATATTATGGAAGACCCTCCTCATCTCACCTCAATAGAAAATGCTACAGAGTGGGAATTTTTTCAAGACTACTTCAGTGATGATGATCACATTTGTACTCATAATCCACCTCCATAAGAAACTATTACAGAGGCCCTTATTGAAAATGAGGAAGTTTGTAATGTGTATAATGATGATGGTTTGGAAGGCTTACTTCCTTATGACCTTTTTCTGAAGAGGCAGATTATGAGCATGAAGAGGACATATATAGCTTGAAGTATTTTAATACCCCTACCTTGCCTTAATAATTATTGGCCTCAATGTAAATATTGTGTACATGCAAGGTGTGTTTTCCCTAGTGTGGAGCTCTAGGCCAAGGCCCCACTAGTGTTTGCTTAAGGTTTGTTTGCATAGGCAAGTATTTGACATTTGAACTATTCATGTGCTACTAAGCCATGAGATATTGTAATTGATGTAAATGTTTAATATTGCAATGAAATTATAAGGAAACTGGCTAAGTGAGATAGCTAATGAGAAGGGGATATGGTGTCCACTAGGGAGAGGTGAGGGGGTTATGGGAGCGGAATCCATGCTGCCACTTGTCGATGAGAAACCAATTTTTTCCCCTTTCTGACCTCGAATTTGGTTACAGAAGGTGGGGAAAGCAAGTTTGGTGCAAAGATTCGACGGGGGATAAAAATGGCCCTGAGATCCGAAAAGGGGGTTCTACTCATTCTCCCTTGAAGCATTTGATCACCTAGGAAACCGATAACCCTGTTTGGCTATGCCATATTGAACCAGAACTTCATATCCATCACTAAATGCAGAGCCCAACCGTGAAACAAAGAAGGAAAACGTGACTTCTGTGTGAGCCAAAATTGTAGAGCCAAATGCCATAGAAACCCTGCGTGAATGCATTATCTTTTGATAGAACCTTTGAAAGAAAACCCTAAGGCAAATTACAGTGCATTAGGAGATCGAGGAAGTCATCAGAATATTGGAATCGGCGGGCAGAGAGTGGAGTTGTGGGATAGAGCTTAGTCTGCAAGACTGTGAAGAGCCCAACTTGTTTAATAGAGGTAGAAGGTCAGATTTAAGGTTGGAATGCTTGATAAACCCAGTGAAGGCTGTGTTAGTTTTTCATCATTTAATTCAAATGATCTAGGATCTTAACTGAGAGAAAAACATGTACAACATATCAAACACAAGAGACAAGAGACACAAAGCATTTCACCGCGGAAAACCAAGAAGGTGAAAAACCCCGCAACTTCCTCGGAGATAGAATGAGCACCAATACAAAGATCACAAAGATCAAACCCCAAAATATAGATGTCTTCAGCAGCTACTCCTCCTCCACTTGTGCACACTCCTCTCTCTCAACTATGCGAGTTGGATGAGTGAGTGAATGAATAGAATAAGAGAGTCACACTCTCTATTTATACTTTAACTTAACTCGCCTCTAACCCTAACTGGGCCAACTTCCTAAGGAAGTCTAATAACCCTTCCACATAACTCATACAGGGCCAACCCCACCAAGGTGGTCTAATAACCCATCAAATATAAGTTGTGACACTTACAAATACAAATGATGACACTTCCAATCGGAGGAATAATACATCTCCATTGGGGATACAATAAAGTACAAATGTAATACGTACAATATACAAGTGAATATCTTCCGAAGTTACAAATACATCAACACTCCCTCTTAACTAGGAAGGTATTCTCTTGACACAGATCATCAATACATATAGGCACAAGTCTTCAATATTGGAGCTGGATCATCGTCATTGGATCACTGGAGCATCATCGTCACTACTGATGTACTCATCATCTCGATCATTGGTGCTATCTCTCAATTCTTCTCGTCATAGGAAGTTCTACAGAGCCATCCCTTTTTCATGTTGGATGTAGGCCTAGCCTCCATGTAGGTCTTCATCATCTCTGAAAGCGACCCATCCTGTGGAATCTCAGGGCTGATTATGTGCATCTGTAAAACCTCGAAAGAGCATCCCAGGACTAATTATGAGCTTACTGCTCAACCTATAATATCTCCTAGGGAGATATTATATGCAGACTTCACAAAACCTCGAAAGAGCATCCCAGGACTGATTACGAGCTTACTGCTCAACCTATAGGATCTCCCAGGACTAATTACATGTGACCAAGCAAAACCTTGAAAGAGCATCCCAGGACTGATTATGAGCTTCCTGCTCAACCTATAGGATCTCCCAGGACTGATTACATGCTATCACGAAAAACCTCAAAAGAGCATCCCAGGACTGATTACGAGCTTACTACTCAACCTATAAGATCTCCCAGGACTGATTGCATGCCTCTGCACAAGCAAAAACTCGAAAGAGCATCCTAGGACTGATTACGAGCTTCCTGCTCAACCTATAGGATCTCCCAGGGCACTATCATATGCTCATGCTAATGCACAACATGCAAACTATCCACGGCCACGGAGTATCATCCTGATACTCATGATCATATTGATCATCCTCACATGGAGCATCATGCTGATGCTCATGATAATACTGATCATCATCATATATAACATCATCTGGATGTTCATAACGGAGCATCGTCTAGATGCTCATCACACAGAACTTACATCCACAGCCATGGGAAGGATCCTCCTACCACCATGCTTGGAAGGGCTTCTGCATCTGTGTCCCGACACTTCCTCCTGGAAGTATCTTCAATCTGAAGAACACCAAGCCTCTCTCTAAAGTACTCCAACTTCACCCTGGCTAGTGTCTTTGTCAACACGTCTTCTATCTGCTCATCCGTCGCAACATACAGGAGCTTCACTGCTCCTCTCTGCACCATATCCCTGATATAGTGATACTTGATCTCGATGTGCTTCGAATTGTCATGGAACATCAGGTTCTCAGACAACTTCACACAACTCTAGTTGTCATAGAAGATACAAGTAGCATCCAACTGGAGATAAAAAAAATATAATAGTATCTTTCTTAGCCATATTGCCTCACAACTAGCCGAACAAGCTTGGACATACTCTGCTTCGCTGTACTCAGTGCTACGCAGTATTGCTTCCTTCTAAACCAAGATATCACACCTGATCCCATAATGAAGCAACACCTCGAAGTGCTCTTCCTATCAGCAGCACTTCTTGCCCAATCTGAATCAACATAACCCTCCAGGTTAAACTTTTGATTCACATCATACTTTATCCCATAATCAACCATACCCTTCAGGTACATCAAAATATGCTTTACAACAATCAAGTGAACATGTCTAGGATCCGTCAAGAACTGGCTCAAAGTGTTCACATTAAAGCTAATATCTGGTCTCGTGTTCGTAAGGTACATCAAGGACCCAATCATTTGACAATACATTGTGGCATCAATCGAATCTGATGAAGAATCACTCAATAGCTTCAGGTTCGATGCCATAAGTTTGGCCATGGCCTTGCATTCCATCATCCCGAACCGCTTCAGGATATCTACTGCATACTTCCCTTGTCCAAGGAAAATTCCATCTGCACTCTACCACACCTCCATACCTATAAAGTAATGCATCATACCCAACTCCTTCATCTCGAACTTGGTAGCAAGATTCCTCTTCGTGTCAACAATCAACCCATCCTCACCTGTCACAAACAGGTCATCTACATACAGTAGGAGTATCACAGGATTTCATTCCTCAATCTTGTAGTAAAGGTTGGAATCCACTTTACGCTTGGTAAATCTCAAACTAGTCAAGAAGCTGTCTATTCTACTGTACCATGTCCTGGGTGCATGTTTCAAACCGTACAGGTATTTCTTTAATTTTCACACATGTGACTCCCTGTCATGTATCTCAAATCCGAGTGGCTGCTCCACATACACTTCCTCTTCAACTACACCATTGAAGAAAGCTGTCTTGACATCCATCTGGTGTATCTTCCACTTCATCACTACATCCAGAGAATGTACTGTTCTGATGGAAGTGTATTTGGATACAGGTGCAAAAGTTTCTTCATAATCTATCCCTTCTTTCTGGGAGAAGCCACAAGCCACAAACTTTTCTTTGTATTTCTCTATGCTACCATCTGCAGCATGCTTGATCTTGTAGATCCATTTGGAAGTCACAACATACTTCCCTTCTGGTCTTGGGACCACATCCCAAACATCATTATTCATGATCAACTGGTATTCCTCGACCATGGCTTCCTTCCATTCTTTCTTTTTTGTTGCTTCTTCATAACTGGAAGGTTCTTTGTTCATTATGTCACATAGTAAGGCAACATAGCTGGTGTGTGACCTTGTCCTTTTCCTTTCTCTGTGTTCGTCTTCTGGAAAACGATACCTTTCTGCATCTTACATAAGCTCTATTTCCCATGTTGGTTTCCTCTTGTGAGAGTTCTTCTCACGAGGTGGATCTACAGGCTCTTGTGGATCTTGTATTTCATGATCTTCTTCTAGAATTTCTTCATTCATGGTGTTGTCTTGTATTTTGGGTACTCTTGGTTCTTCATTGTCTTCAACAGGAGGCTTTCTTGAACTTCGTCGCTGGAACAAATGTCGTTGTCCTTCTTTTGTAGGTGATTATACATGATTTTTCCTACAAGTCAAATTCAATTGCATGATTAGAACTTTCTCATAGTTTTCAGAACAAAATCTTACACATAAGGACATATGTCATACAGTCATGCAATTATCTTAGCCAATGCTTCAATACAACATTTATCCATATCCTGTAACTTTCTAGATGCCTTCCATCTCTACCAGAACATTGTTAAGAGTGTTCACTACTCCCAACATGTCAGCAAAGAAGTTTCATTCTAGATAAGTAGCAATGGGGTGTTGTTTAGTACCATAGGCCACTTACCCATTACTATATTAGTAGTATCTTGTTCATTAATGCAAATTTTCTAAAATGCATAATATACATCCTAAATTTAGGAACATAAGTATGTACATGACTGAACAACATCATTTAAGTAATCATATATACAAGAAATGACAATTCAAATACTTATCTTTGTTTGGTTGTTGGGTGGAGTCCCTCTCAATCTTTGCTTTCTTGCAAGAGCTACTGGAGTCCCTGATAGTGTGCGCCTTAACCAATGTTGAAAATGGATGAGAAGTTCTTCCATAGATTATTTGTTTTTCGGAGTCCAACTCTACAATAGCTTATTCTACTCCTTTCATGTAAGACTTCATTACAATACATATTCTTCATCACTTGAATAATCTTCACTGTCTTCCCTGGTTCTCTTCCTTCGAGGTTCATAATCCTCTGCAGTGTGAGCATGATGTCTTCTCTTGTTGTTCTTCTTCTTATGGGAGTTGCTTTTGTTCCTGGGACAATCTCTGGAATAGTGTCCCTTCTCATCACAAGTATAACATCGAATGTGAGAAAGATCTCTCATGGATCCTCCAAAGTTCTCCCTCTGATTCTGGAGGTGGTGTTTACCCTTCTTGTGATGAGGATTCTCCCTCTTGTGGTTATTCTTCCTGGTGTGTGTTGTGAGAGCCTGGTCTTCATTATTCATCTTTTCTTCTCGAGCTACAATTCGAGCTTCTTCCTGTGAGCATTCCTCCCACAACCTATTGAATGTGATGAGCTTCTTCCTAGCACAAATCCCTTGAATGAAGGAATCCCATGACCTAGGAAAGCCATTCACGGTGGTCATCACAATTTCACCATTCTCTATATCTTCTTCAACAGCTTCAAGTTGTTCTTTTATCTGAAATACCCTTGTAAAGTAGGATCGCATGGTCTCTACATTTTGTATCTTGACATTCTTCAATTGATTCCTCGAAGTCATCTTCTGATTTATGTTCTTCCCTTCAAACAGCTTGGTCATGGAATCAAACATATCCTTGGGTGTCTTTAGAGATGACACATGTGGTATGAGATGGTCTTTGATAGAATCTGCAATTATTCTCTTGCCCTTGACCAAGTTCTTCTTATGTAAGTCCTTAGCCTCATCTCCCTCTGGAATTGGAACCTCTTCACATATTTAGGTGTCCAATTCATTCTCTTCTAGGATTAACCCAATCCTATAATTCCATGCTCGGAAGTTATCATCCCCTTCAAGATTATCCTCCATCTTGGTGTGGTGAGACATCTTAATGAGAAACTCAAATGGAAATAAATGATTTAGGTCTTACCACTTGAATTGTTGAAACTGGATCTGGAGCTGGCTAGGGTTTGTTAGAGAAACCCTAAAAATACAAACTTCGAATTTCAAACTTATGTCTAGATAAGGAGATGCAATTGACTGAGGTGAGCAAGTTGGTGTGCTCAAATTTTGAAAACTCCAAAATTAGCCCCTCCAAAAATGACCTACGAATTTCGGATCTGCAACTTCTGTCAAAATCTGGTTTTCTGGTTTTTCTGGTCCAAAACCCGAACTAGGGTTTGATAGATCCTGGGGTTCTACCCAACCAAGAAATTCGATCTTGGTCTCTAAATTTTGATTTTGATGAGGAGGGAAATCCTGTGCTGAGATCACTCCAAAATTCCACTTCTGTCAAAAGCCCTAATTTCCCGCAGGAGTGACAAGCCAAAAATGAAAATGCTCATAATCCAATTCTATTTTGACAGAAATATATACCATATTGTTTCTGGTGTATCTATGAAATTTTGGATCCTCAGGGTCTAAAACTTAGGCCGGTGGTATATAGACCTGTCATGTTTCCAACCCCATAGATCTGAGCTTCAATGTATTCTCCATGAGAGAGATATACTAAGTGTCGCAACATGACCTGTTTATGGGATGAAACAGCATAGAGAACTTTTATGGAGTGCCACATGTCATTGTTTCAACTTCGGCCTCTAAAAATCGAAATTGTGAAACTACAGTTCGTGCCCTAACTACCACTTTTTATGAAATTCCATTTGGATCTTCCTAGCCCGAGATATGACCTTTGTGCCTAGGTCACGTGTTTAGGTCTGCATTGTGGAAGAGGAAGAAACCCTAACTTTTACGAATCATATCTCACAAAGTACAACAAATATGACGCTGAAATTTTTAAACATGCTACATCCATATCTGATATTCGTCCTGTAAAAAATTCAGATCCTGAACCTTCTCCAAAAATGATTTATATCGAAAGTGCCACGATGACTAGTTTTTACTATACCAAGCCCTAGCTTCTAATTTGTCACAAGTGCAACAAGTGTCGTAAATGCCATACAATGCCTTCCTTCGGGATAGGTCTGATACCATGTTATTTTTTCATCATCTAATTCAAATGATCTAGGATCTTAACTGAGAGAACAACATGTACATCATATCAAACACAAGAGACAAGAGACACAAAGCATTTCACTGGGAAAAACCAAGAAGGTGAAAAACCCCACAACTTCCTCAGAGATAGAATGAGCACCAATACAAAGATAACAAAGATCAAACCCCAAAAGATAGATGTCATTAGCAGCTACTCCTCCTCCACTTGTGCGCACTCCTCTCTCTCAACTATGCGAGTTGGATGAGTGAGTGAATGAATAGAATAAGAGAGTCACGCTCTCTATTTATACTTTAACTTAACATGCCTTTAACCCTAACTGGGCCGACTTCCTAAGGAAGTCTAATCACCCTTCCACATAACTCATATGGGGACGACCCCACCAAGGTGGTCTAATAACCCATCAAATATAAGTTGCGACACTTACAATGTAACTTCAGACACTTGCAAATACAAATGATGACACTTCCAATCTAAGGAATAATACATATTCGTTGAGGATACAATAACGTAAAAATGTAATACATAAAATATACAAGTGAATATCTTCTGAAGTTACAAATACATCAACAGGCTGTAATCTCATAAAACTAGCAATTAAACCCTTCTATTCCCACCCCGAATAACACTGGAAGGGAAGGATCCTTGAGGTACTGTGCAGTAGAGAAGAGGGTTTTCCTTGTGTTGGGTGAGGTAGATAATGTGTGTGCCATGTCTACTAAGTGTGGAGGTTCCTATAGCTCTGTGGTTGAGCTCAATGGCTTAGCAATATCCTCCTTGTTTCCCCCCCTGTATGCTTGATAAACCCAACTGTAGGTTGGCTTAGAATTGGAGTGGACCTTGACCATTAGAGAGCCTAGTTAGCCCTCCTTAGTGGATACACAACCCAACTTGAGGGTGGTCTCTCAGCTGAAAGAGTATAGGATGTACAGAGACATAAGGTTGGGTGGAACGTTGCTTTCACTTAGCCAGTTGCTTGGGCAAGTTCAAGATCCAAATATGAGTGTTTATGTGGAGTGAATGTTGATATTTCATGTGTTCTATTATGCTTGTGTTGTTCAAGTTCTTGAATGAATGTTTATATGAATGTGAGCAATAAGTACACTATGTATAAGACTGAGGAGATGGCTAAGTTCATGTTGGATCTCTCATTCATTTGCATGAGTTAATGCATTGTAAATATTGCATGTGGTAGATGTATTGGTTAGACATGTTTCATGCACCTTATACCTTATGTGTGGTTATGCTTGTCATAACCACACAAAAGGATAAGTCACTTTGGTGGAGTTATGAACAGAAATTCTGTTGGAAAATTGAAAAGTTTAGAGACCTCAGTTGGGAAAGGGATTGAAACATTGGATAGAGCTCTCAAATATCTTTCCAATGGTAACAACCTTGTCCCATTTGGGACAAGGATGAGGGAGTTATGACCCTTATAAGTTTTCTTTGGAAGATTTTTGGAATAGGGGTCTTTGACCCTGACCCTTCCGCATCCGCAAGGACCTTTCCACATTCGCAATGCAGATTCCAGATTACAGAGGTTGGGAATCAACCATTGGGGCATATGGAATTCCATATTTCCACACCTGTAATGCGGAATGTGGATTGTGGAAGGTAAAATCTTCCAGAAGTTGGAATGTGGAGTTTCGCATTTTTGCACACGCAATGTGGAATGAAAAATGCAGGTTGCGGGAAGCAACTGTTGTCAGATTGGAGAAACCCAACTTCGGAGTTCTGCATGTGGATTGCGGAACTGCAGAAGTCTAAAGGACTAATTTACGAGGCCAGAAATGGCTTCCGACTTATGAATTCCGCATTGCGGATTGCGAAAGTCGGAAGCTCGAATTCGATTTTGAAGTGGTTTTTGCAATCCGATTTTCAAGTTCCGCATGCGGACTACGAAATGTGGAAAGGAGGATTGTGGATCGCAATGGGGATTGCAAACCCGAGACCATTGTGGTTGTGTGTGGAAATTGGATGAATTTGAAGAAAATAAAAATATACAGAAGGGTCTCCCGTGGCCTCTAAAGGCCACAAGGGAGGTCAGGGGACGTTACAAAGTGGTATCAGAGCTACAGTTGCAACACTGGGGCTGTTAGATCCAAACCAGGGAATAAATTGCATGCTGAGAAGCGCCCATGGCACTGTTTTAACCTAAAAATAACTCTTATTTATTAATTGTTTAATGAATGATTTCGAATATTATAATGATGTTTCTAGTTCTATGCTGTCTAAGAAACATTTGTACCATGCACAGTGATTGCAATAGATTATAGCTGAATTGTACAGCAAGGCCATGTGCAGGAAAGAAAGAATGGTGATCGTTAATGATCCACAGGACCCCTACAAACCCAAAGAAGACATGCTAGGGGAAAGCATGTAAGAAGAGCACGTTGAAACATCGTCTAATGGAATAAGGGAGTGGGTGACTCCCCATAAATTGGTTGAGACAATATTAAGTTTTAATGAGAGGTTGATAAAGGCTCAAGAAGAGAAACACCAACTCAATGCATCCATTCTGTAGATCCTTACTGATATGAATCAGAGAGTAAATATGGGGTCCAATCCAAGTAATATGGGCAGAGAAGAAAGGAATGAAAATAGTCATTATAGAGGTCGTTCTAGGAAAAGGAATCCAATCCATAGAAGGGGTTCTGTGAGTAGAAGGCACAGGACACCCTATTCAGGATCTCTTTCCAGTAGGTCAAGACACTCCAGAGACTCTCAAAGGATCCCAAGGCACACTTATAACAGGACTGAGAGAAGAAGGAAGTCTGGAAGGATCCCACAAGGAGAATTTAGGAAAGAAAGACCACCTACATTTGATGGAGAAAGCAAGACAGGCCAAGAGGTAGAAGCATGGCTACTTGGAATGAAAAAGTACTTCAAAATGAAGGATTATTCAGAAAGTGAGAAATCCAAGGTTTCCATTTACAATGTGAATGGCAGAGCTTCCATTTGGTGGGAACATCTCATGAAAGTGAAGAGAACCAGTGAAAGAAGGATCAGATGGGAGCGGTTCAAAAGATACTTTAAGGAAAAATACCCATTAGCTAGGTATTATGACAGCAAGAGAAAGGATTTCAATGAACTCAGGTTGGGTTAGAATTCCATGGAGGATCATGTCCATAAGTTCTTGGAATTGTTAATGTATGTAGACTACATCAAGGATGAAAGAGTGAAGATTCAATTCTTCCTTGGAATCCTACCACAGAATTTCATAGATAGGATTTAGTTTTTCCATCCACCAATTTTGGATGAAGCCATTAGAATGGCCATGCACTGTTATGAGTGGAATAAAGGAAAGTCAAAAACTCAGCCAGCATGGAAAGGAAATCCTAAAGGAAAGTTTGAACCAAGGAAAAGTGGCTTCAATCCACCATTCATAAATTAGTCCAGAACCTTCCCACGGGGACAACACACAAGAAGTGGATTCAAACCAGATGTAGCAGCAGAGAAAACATCAAAAGGACCACATCAGTGTTGGGGATGTGGAGACAACCACATGCTTAGAGATGTAACATCCCAAAAAAATCACAAAAATTTAAAATTTTTCGACATAACAATTAATGCCTATTCTAATTGTGCGGAAAATAATAATGCACAAAAGCCATCTTGCTGTATTAAATACCATGCTGGTTAAAAGTGTAAAGTTTGTGACTAGATGTTTTAAATCTATGCTTTGATGTTATTCATACTCAGTTGTACTTTTACAAACCTTCTAATGTTTCATGCAATGAATGATGTTTTAAATGTATTAACTAATGTACTTTGTTGATGATGAAGGGGTCCTACGGACGCCCCGAGGCTTACTTAGCATTCGTGCTAAAGGATGTGAATTCGTACTTTTTTTAGTTTACAGGTAAGGGCTAATGTTTACGACAAGTGACCGAATAGTTTTTCAATTATCTCCCATGTAATAATGTTTAAGAGACGAAACATTCGGGCACGCTACCGGATGAGAAAATTTGACTAAAAACTAAACGTTATCCCATACTAGCTCTTTTATTCTTTGTACAAGTGTTTATCTGAGATCGCAAAAGGAGAAATCTTACCTTTAAATATATTTTATTATGGGTTCTAAAGGAAATGCAGATCTTATCAAGCTAAACAATATCTACGTATGATTGCCAAATACATTTAGTACTTCTTGCATATAAGTGAACCAAGAATGCGAAATCTTATCTATGGAGTTTATGCATTAATCGTAACTCAATACTATGCTCATAAATATATATACAATTTTCATTTTGATTCTATTCTAGACTAGAAAGGTATGTACAATGTAGAGTTCGAATTTAAATGCAAAGGCATGAAGGACTTAGGTTCTTATTTATGAAATAATGCAATCGCCTATGATCTAATTTTATACTATCCTATGCACTATAAACAAATATTACTGAAACTTTGATATTATATAAGAGAAATATGCCTAGGTATTATAAACAAATAGTATCAAAACCTTAATACTATATAAATGAAATATGCCATGTATTAACTCTAAACAAACTATATAGTGATGTGTGTGCGCATCTATGTGCCTCGAATTACAATATGATTTTCTTGATTGTGCATTCAACCTTATCATAACATAGGTCAATACAACCAAAAACTATTGTTATACTTTTATGTTGTTTTGTATGATAAAGTTGATAACCCATCACTAACGTAACGTACTGGCAGGCACTTGGCAACCCTTGGCATTTAACACTCATAAATGTCGAGACAGTGGATTTCCTTCGTGGATGCATCGTGGGGTTTGAGCACGTGATAGTATGGTAAAGTCTCGTGTCTGAAGATGAGTTGTAAGCATTTGGTATCAAGTGTTGCTGAGTTGGATCCTCGGTGGTTATGGTAATGATGATTCTAATTAATGAGGAAGATACTTGGTTTTAAGTGACGCTCCTCTTGTGATCTACACCGTTGATCCAACAAATGTGTTGATCTTTGGATCATAATCCTAACTCGACTAACTTGCCAAGTTAATGTTTCCCTTGGCTTTCGGCGTTGTAGCTCTGAGGGAAGGCCGACTAGACGAGGGTTTTCAAGGCTTGATGTCTGTAAATGTATAATGTCTTGAGTTTCGAAACCATGACCGGTTAGTAGTTTTAAGGGCCAAGACTGTGATAAGTTTTACAATAAAAAGAAATGTGAAATCGCAGTGCCCTGGGTGAGTGTTAAAATATCTGATGTAGTTGATGTAGTCTTCGTCTTTATTTGTTTGTTCAAAGGCGATGAAATGAGAGGGGTTTCCTCCTTCTTGGCATTCAACGGTGTAGTAATGGTTGCAATTGCACTACCTAGATGTTTTTGCTCTGAGGATAACTTGAAAGGTAATGTTCTTCGATCTCTAACCCTGCAACTTCCATACTAAATTGTAAATGTAGTAAGTGTTGTTTTGTCAATAATGAATCCTTTTAAAACTTGTTTTGACCACATCTTGTTCCATATTGCAGATCCCTTCGTCAATGGCTTCTCCAGTCTAGGTTTTTGATAGGTGGCTACTACAATATTAGACAGGTAAGCCTCAGAGGTTACCTTGAATCTCTGGTTAGGTTAAAATGTTGGGCCTTCATGTGTATTGTTCCGAGACCTCGTGTTTTTCTCTGAAGATTTGTCTTTCATTGAAAAAGGCTTGTGAAAAGTTGAAGGCTTGGGGAGGATAAAACCTCCACCCAAAGGGCATGAGCCCTGTGGTGTTTTGATTTTCAATGTACAAACTGTAATGTATGAATAGCACAGCCATGGGGAGAGTTTTTCCTATTCACTATCTTGGATAATGCAAATACTATGTTGTTAATGAAGTAATGGTAAATGTGTTTGATTTTAGAGCAATGTTCTAGCCTGTGTGAAGTCCATGGATTTTATAACTACTGTGTTTTTGTTCTATTTGAGCTTCAAGGGCTAGGGTTCGACTCTATGTTATAATGTTTAACATTAATCTATAGTTTTGACTAAATCAAATGCAAAAGGGTTTTGCTCTGTACAAGGTTATGATCTCAGCATGAAGCCCTTAATGTTACTTCTGTTTTAAAGTTTTTCAACTGTCAACATGATAAAAGAAATCTTTGAGTTGATGTTGAAATGTTTCTTAGTTCAATCTACAGGAATGAATGGTAAAACGTTTGTGTGCTTAGGTTGATGGCAAAAAGAATCCTTACTTAAAGTTCATGTCTATCAAAAGAAAATATGTGTTGGCCGAGTGCCGAGAGTAGATGTCTTGGTTTTACAGTTCTGTACTGAGTTTGGCAATTATTTCGTATCCTACTTTTGAATGATGAAGTGGAAAAGACTTCGAACTAAAGACTCTATTTTAGTAAACAATAGTAGTTCTACGTTTTAACAGTTGCAAATAAGGAAAGAAATTGAAGAAACCCTGAACTAGGTTTTCAATTCTATGCAACAAGTAAAGGGGTATATGTAGTTTAAATAATAAAATAAAATGAATATTGTGCATAATAATTATTGCTGACTGAGATAGGGAAACTGTGGTAAGATTAGAAATATGATATAATGCTTATTGATGATATTTAACTTGCAATTGTTACAGTTTCCTAAATACTGTGTAACAGAAAAATACTTTCAAAAACTTATATAAGAAAACTATTTGTTTTCATGATATATATATACTTGATAAGAGAAACTGGTAATAATATTATGTGCTTAGAAAAAGTAAATGTTTCTGTAGCAATCACTTCAATACATTCTGGTTCAAGAATACAGTAAATTTATAAAATATTTGACTGATGAAAGAATGACAAAAGTAGGGCATAGAAGTATATTACTTCCTACAGAATATTAATGGTAGGAAATCTAATGAAATATAACAGAGTTGATCTATTCACTCAATTGGCAATCTGCCTATCAAATCATCTTCATTAATTTCTTATATGTACTAGAGTACGATGCAGATCCATTAGCATGGGGGAAAATGCAGAGAATATTTATTCAATTTATCATTACTATTCATAATTCTAATTAGGTTTAGAAACTGAAAAATAAATGCATATGAACATGAACACATTCTGCAAATAAGAATTAAATACTTGTAAATAAGCAAATTTATCTACTTAATAACAGATAAGCAATTAGAACCTGTAGGTGAATATAGGGCCGACAAACACCCAAGGAGGCATGTTCCTCTCAACCTTTTTCCAGAAGAAGCAGCCAAGCTGCAGAATTCCTATGGACCCCTGAGCCTGCTTACTGAACCACTAAGTAGATGGAATCTATGTTATAAGCAAGGCACTAAGTAAAACTTTTGCACTCAGTATAACTTCTGCACTCAAACTATGCCTTCTGCGCTCAGCAATATAATTTCTGCACTCAGTAGTAATGGGCAGACTCACAACATGATAAAAAACTTAGCATGTCCCCTCATCAAATCTCTTGGATGCAAGCACAACAAAACCCCAAAGTAAATTTCCTCTTTAGGAAAAGTGATGAACCTCAGTTCATAATTTGATGGCTATTATATAGACTGCCTAGGTCTTTAGTGGTCAGTTTGGAATAAATGAGCCTCAAGCTCCAGTCCCACCTTCCAGGGCACTATGACCACATTTCAAGGGAGTTGTCCCACCAACAGCTAGTTAGTTGCATCATGATGATGCCACTTGTCCATTGCCTTCTACCCCAGATTCCATTCCACCTAGTGGGTCAGTAACCACTCTTTCAACAGTCCCCTTAGGTGTTTGTCTCCTATTTTATTTATTAAATAATAAAATATTGTGCAAATTACAGTCATCCTTGGACACATGTCCAACATAAAACTTTACAATAAAATTTAACATAATGTTTCCAACATAAAATGTTCTTCAGCAAAAAGGGTATGTTACAAACACCCCCACTTATGCTCAACATCGTCCTTGATGTTGCTTATTCTTCATCAGATTCCTCATGGAACAGAACTGGATATGTTGCCCGCATATTACTTTCCAGTTCCCAAGTAGCTTCATTAGGGCTAAGGTTCTTCCATTGCACCTTTACCTGCCCTATGGTGTGATTCCGAAGCATAATTTCCCTCTGGTCGAGAATACAGTCCGGTTCCACCTGAAAATATACTTCGAGTTCCACCTGTATGTCATTCCAATTCAGCACATGAGTAGCATCGTGCACATACTTCTTTAAAACATAAATGTGAAAAACATTGTGGATTTTTAAATTATATGGAAATGCCAATTGATATGCAACAACTCCAATCCTTGATAGGATTTCGAATGGTCCACAATACCTTAGTGCTAGTTTAGCACAACTCCCAAGCTTCAAAGAACTTTTCTTGGGTTTTACCTTTATAAAAACATGGTCTCCCACCTGAAATGCTCTTTCAATGCGTTTCAAATTTGCATAACTTTTCTGCCGATCTTGGGAAACCTTTAAGTTACCTTGAACCTATTTCACGGTTAGCTCCATCTCTTTCAATAAATCTGGTCCTAGCATTAATCTATCTATAGGGTTATCCCAAGAAATAGGAGTACAACATTTTCTTCCATACAAAATATCAAATGGACTTAACTTAGCAAATGCTTGATAATGATTATTGTAGGCAAATTTTGTTAAATGTAAGTAATCTTCTCACTTAGATGGTTGATCTTTAACATACAATCTTAACATGTTTTCTAAAATCTGGTTTACCCTTTCTGTTTGACCATCAATTTGTGGGTGGAAAGAAGTGCTGAAATTTAGTTTAGTATTTAATCCTTTAAGCAGTGTTGTCCAAAAATTTTCAATGAACTTAGAGTCCCGGTCAGAAATAATTACCTTTGGAATTCCGTGCAAGCGAAAAAATTTGCTTCATGAATACATCTGCAATGTTAGAAGCTTTAAAAGTGGTTTTAACAGGAATAAAATGAGCAGCCTTACTTAACTTGTCTACAACCACCATTATGGAGTCATTATGTTTCTGGTTTTTAGGAAAACCCGTGATAAAATAAATACTTATAATCTCTCATTTCCATTCTGGAATTGTTAAGGGCTGCAATAGTCCTGCTGGATGTTGATGTTCAACCTTAATAGTCTGACATTCAAAACATCTAGCTATGTATTCAACCACTTCATTCTTCATGTTGGGCCAAAAATAATATTTTCTTAACATAGTTATCATTTTCTGATAACCAGGATGTCCCGAATAAGGACTCTTATGAACTTCATCCAAAATCAGCAGCTTAACTTTCGACATATTAGGCACATAAATTCTGTTTTTATAAATCAAGAAGCCTTTTTCATTATTGCTGTAATCTATTATAAAATTTTAAGATAAATTTTCAGCCACTTTAGCATGTAATTTTTGGTAATTTTCATCTTGCTTAATTCCTTCTTCGATCTGATTTTCTAGATCTGTCTTAAACATGCTGATTGCTGCCACAAAGTTTAATTTGGCATTTCTACTCAAGGCATCAGCAACTTTGTTTTCTTTCCCTTTAATGTGTTGAATCTTGAAATCATACTTGCTAAGGAAAGCTAGCCATCTAGCTTGCCTCGCGTTAAGATTTGTTTGATCCAATAAATACTTTAGGCCTTTATTATCCGTCATTAGAATAAATTTTCTTCCAATCAAGTGATGGCGCCACATTTTTAGTGCATGTATCACGGCTGCCAACTCAAGATCATAAGTTGCATAATTCTTTTCATGAATTTTTAACTTCCTTGACTCAAAAGCAATGGCATGACCTTCTTGACTTAAGACCCCTCCAAATTCATCATTGCATACATCAGTGCATACGATGAAATCCTTATTGGGATCAGCAATTTTTAAGATTGGTGCAGTAGTTAATAATTCTTTTAACTTATTAAAGCTTTCTTGGCACTTTTGATCCCATACGAATTTCTTCCCTTTCTTCTGCAAAGAAGTGACGGGGTTAGCAATTCTAGAGAACCCCTCAATAAAATTTCTGTAATAACCTATTATCCCCATGAATGACCGTACATCAGTCACATCTTTGGGGACAGGCCATTCATCAATTGCTTTTATCTTATCAGGGTCGACATAAATTCCATCTTTAGAAATTATGTGACCTAAATATTGTATTTTATCTTTATAAAAGTCACATTTACTGAACTTAGCATAAAGATGATGTTCTCTTAGTACTTGCAAAATTATTTTTAAATGTTAGTCATGCTCTTCTTTATTTTTTGAGTAAATCAGAATATCATCAATGAATACCACTACAAACTTATCCAAATATTTATGCAGAATGTTGTTCATTAAACACATGAACACTGTCGATGCATTGGTTAGCCCAAAAGGCATAACTACGAACTCGTAGTGTCCATAACACGTTCTGAATGCAGTTTTGAATATGTCTTCATCTTTTATTATAACCTGATGATACCCCGACCTTAAATCAATTTTAGTGAATATCTCTGCTCCACTTACTTGATCAAATAGATCATCTATGCGGGGTAAGGGATATCGGTGCTTAATTGTCATTTTATTAATCTGACGGTAATCGATGCACAATCGCATGGTACCATCCTTCTTTTTAACAAAAATTACTGGTGCTCCCCAAGGAGACACACTTGGCCTTATGTAGTTTCTATCTATTAATTCTTTCAGCTGAGATTTTAACTCATTTAACTCCAGAATATTCATCCTGTAGGGAGCCTTTGATTTTGGTACCACACCTAGTACTAACTCAATGGTGAAATCAAGTTCCCTTTTCGGAGGTAATCCTGGAATTTCTTCCGGGAATACGTCAGAAAAGTCCCTAAGGATGGGAATATCCTCCAGTTTTAACTTGTCTTCTTTAGTTGAACACTCGTCATTAATAACATTAACAGCAAACATTTTACAGCCTTTTATGGCAGCTCTTTTTAATTGTAAAGCAGAAATGTGTCTTACTAAAATCTTCCTATGAATTTTTTTTTTATGTTTCAATGTTACCTTCATTATTTAAGAAGGTAAAAGATTTTTCATAACAATTAAGTATTACTCTATGCTGTTCAAGCCAGTCCATGCCAATCAACAAGTCATATGAACCTAATGGTAAAACATTTAGATTAACTTGTGTTTTCAGCTGACTTATAAACACTTCACAATCTTTGACAAAATCTGTAACCTTTCTTTTAGTGCCAGTTGCAAGCTGAACTAACCATGCATTATCAAATTTCTCTACTTTTAACTTGCAACTGTTCACTAAAGTAGGTGAAATATAACTCAGATTTGCACTTGGATCTATCAGAATGGAAATAGATTTGTTTTGTATCATACCTTCAATTTCGACCATAGATGTTTGATGGTCAGCTTGACGATTTTCCAGCGCTGCATTTATCCTGGGCATTTCTCTTGCGATATCTCGAACTGTAGGTTCTGCTTGCATAGTGTGAATATTGTTGATTGTCCTTTTGTTGCGTGGGCAATCAGCCTTCTTATGTGTTCTACCGCAGTCGAAACACTTCAAAGTTCCTTTCTATTCAGCATACATGTTGTTGTTATTATTATTATTAGGTACATTTCTTGCAGCATTAAAATTCTGTGGTACATTACTCATGTAATTATTATTACTTGGAAAATTTCTGTTATTAAAATTTTTCTTAAAACTTCTAGAATTTTGATTAAAACTCTTATTTTTGTGATCAAAATGATTTGACTTATTACTTTTCCAAAAAGTTGTTCCTTCTCTTTTCTGTTTTGATCAAAACAGAAATTAGTTTTTCTCATGGCCTCTTCCAAAGTGGAAGGGTTATCATACTCGATCAGTTCTTTTATATTGAAAGGTAGACAACTGAGAAACCTTTGCACTTTAGGCTTCTCTTCGACCATATAAGGTACATACCTCAGCAATCTAAGGAACTTGCTGCACAATTATTTCATGTTCATTGTACCCAACTTCAAATCATAAAACTCTTTTGACTTGTCCTCAAAATATTGTTCTGACAAAAACTTTTTCTTAAACAGCTTTTTAAACATATTCCAAGTTACTTCTCTTTCTTTTATACTCTTAATTCTTTTAAGATCCTACCACCAAATATCTTCCTTCCCGGTCAAATTGTAAGTAGCCATCTTGGATTTTAATTGAGAAGAGTAGTCATAAATATTAAAGTACTTCTTCATTCCTGACAGCCATGCTTCAACTGTCTCACCCTTCTCACTCTCGCCATTAAAGGTTGGTGGCTTAATCTTTTTAAATTCTCCAGTAATATGTTCATGATTCTTATGTTTTCTTCTTTTAGAGCGGTAATCACTATTACTACTATCATGATCAGAGTCACTGTTACTTTGATCAGATTTAGATGATGAGTAACTATTCCTTTTATTATTTCTTGCTTTCTTATGTTTATGTTTGTGGGACATTGTTTCATAATCAGACTTCTTTTCTGATTTTCTGCCTCTTTCATCATTATGACAGTTCTCCATCAAATTATGTTTTAACTCCTGTTGTACTTTCATAATTCGTTCATTCTCTTCTTTAACAGTTCTTAACTCAGATTTTAAATCTTGTACAGTACGTAAAAGCTCAGAAGACTGGTTATTTAGTTCAACATAAATTCCTTCAGGATTATTATTATTAATACATTCATTACGAGGAGATCTGTCCTCTGCTGATTCTTCTGGTATTTCCATACCTGCAAAATATCAAACTGTCCGTGTACAAAAACATAATTAAAAATAAAAATTAGTGACATAAACTTTCTTATTTTCATTTTCTGTGTTGCGCGCGTGAGCCTATTTCAGGCCTAGAGTTTGAACTCGTGCTCTGATACCACATGTAACATCCCAAAAAAATCACAAAAATTTAAAAATTTTCGACATAACAATTAATGCCTATTCTAACTGTGTGGAAAATAATAATGCATAAAAGTCATCTTGCTGTATTAAATACCATGCTGGTTTAAAGTGTAAAGTTTGCAACTAGATGTTTTAAATCTATGATTTGATGTTATTCATACTCAGTTGTACTTTTACAAACCTTCTAATGTTTGATGCAATGAATGATGTTTTAAATGTATTAACTGATGTACTTTGTTGATGATGAAGGGGTCCTTCGGATGCCCTGAGGCTTACTTAGTATTCGTGTTAAAGCATGTGAATTCATACTTGTTGCAATTTACAGGTAAGGGCTAATGTTTACGACAAGTGACTGAACAGTTTTTCAGTTATCTCCCATGTAATAATGTTTAAGAGACAAAACATTTGGGCACGCCACCGGGTGAGAAACTTTGATTAAAAACTAAACGTTAACCCATACTAGCTCTTTTATTCTTTGTACAAGTGTTTATCTGAGATCACAAAAGGAGAAATCTTACCTTTCAATATATTTTATTATGGGTTCTAAAGTAAATGCAGATCTTATCAACCTAAACAATATCTAGGTATGATTTCCAATACATTTAGTATTTCTTGTTTATAAGTGAACCAAGATTGTGAAATCTTATCTACAGAGTTTATGCATTAATCGTAACTCAATACTATGCTCAGAAATATATATAATTTTCATATTGATTCTATTCTAGACTAGAAAGGTATGTACAATGTAGAGTTTGAATTTAAATGCAAAGGCATGAAGGACTTAGGTTCTTATTTATGAAATAATGCAATCACCTATGATCTAATTTTATACTATCCTATGCACTATAAACAAATATTACCGAAACTTTGATATTATATAAGAGAAATATGCCTAGGTATTATAAACAAATAGTATCAAAACCTTAATACTATATAAATGAAATATGCCATGTATTAACTCTAAACAAACTATATAGAGATGTGTGTGTGCATCTATGTGCCATGAATTACAATATGATTTTCTTGATTGTGCATTCGACCTTGTCATATCATAGGTCAATACTACCAAAAACTATTGTTATACTTTTACGTTGTTTTGTATGATAAAGTTGATAACCCATCACTAACATAACGTATTGGCAGGCACTTGGCAACCCTTGGCATTTAACACTCATAAATGTCGAGACAGTGGAATTCCTTCGTGGATGCATCGTGGGGTTTGAGCATGTGATAGTATGGTAAAGTCTCGTGTCTGAAGATGAGTTGTAAGAATTTGGTATCAAGTGTTGCTGAGTTGGATCCTCAGTGGCTATGGTAATGATTATTCTAATTAATGAGGTAGATACTTGGTTTTAAGTGACGCTCCTCTTGTGATCTACATCGTTGATCCAGCAAATGTGTTGATCTTTGGATCATAACCCTAACTCCACTAACTTGAAAAGTTAATGTTTCCCTTGGCTTTCAGCGTTGTAGCTCTGAGGGAAGGCCGACTGGCCGAGGGTTTTCAGGGCTTGATGTCTGTAAATGTATAATGTCTCGAGTTTCAAAACCATGACCGGTTAGTAGTTTTAAGGGCCCAGACTGTGATAAGTTTTACAGTAAAACGAAATGTGAAATCTCAGTGCCCTGGGTGAGTGTTAAAATATCTTATGTAGTTGATGTAGTCTTCGGCTTTTCTTGTTTGTTCAAAGGCTATGAAATGAGAGGGGTTTCCTCCTTCTTGGCATTCGATGGTGTAGTAATGGTTGCAACTGCACTACCTGGGCGTTTTTTCTCTGAGGATAACTTGAAAGGTAATGTTCTTCGATCTCTAACCCTGCAACTTCCATACTAAATTGTAAATGTAGTAAGTGTTGTTTTGTCAATAATGAATCCTTTTAAAACTCATTTTGACCACATCTTGTTCCACATTGCAGATCCCTTCATCGATGGCTTCTCCATTCTAGGTTTTTGATAGGTGGTTGCTACAATATTAGACTGGTAAGCCTCGGAGGTTACCTTGAATCTATGGTTAGGTGAAAATGTTGGGCCTTCATGTGTATTGTTCCGAGACCTCGTTTTTTTCTCTGAAGATTTGTCTTTCATTGAAAAAGGCTTGTGAAAAGTTGAAGGCTTGGCGAGGATAAAACCTCAACCGAAAGGGCATGAGCCCTGTGGTGTTTTGATTTTCAATGTACAAACTGTAATGTATGAATAGCACAGTCGTGGGGGGAGTTTTTCCTATTCACTATCTTGGATAATGAAAATACTATGTTGTTAATGAAGTAATGGTAAATGTGTTCGATTTTAGAGCAATGTTCCAGCCTGTGTGAAGTCCGTGGATTTTATAACTACTGTGTTTTCGTTCTGTTTGAGCTTCGAGGGCTAGGGTTTGACTCTATGTTAGAATGTTTAACATTAATATATAGTTTTGAGTAAATCAAATGCAAAAGGGTTTTGCTCTGTACAAGGTTATGATCTCGACATGAAGCCCTTAATGTTACTTCTGTTTTAAAGTTTTTCAACTGTCAACGTGATAAAAGAAATATTTGAGTTAATTCTGAAATGTTTTTTAGTTCAATATACAGGAATGAATGGTAAAACGTTTGTGTGCTTAGGTTGATGGCAAAAAGAATCATTATTTAAAGTTCATGTCTATCAAAAGAAAATATGTGTTGGCCGAGTGCCGAGAGTAGATGTCTTGGTTTTACACTTCTGTACTGAGTTTGGCAATTATTTCATATCCTACTTTTGAATGATGAAGTGGAAAAGACTTAAAATTGAAGACTCTGTTTTAGTAAACAATAGTAGTTCTACATTTTAACAGTTGCAAATAAGCCTAAAGAAATTGAAGAAACCCTGAACTAGGTTTTTAATTCTATGCAACAAGTAAAGGGGTATCTGTAGTTTAAATAATAAAATAAAATGAATATTGTGCATAATAATTATTGCTGACTGAGATAGGGAAATTGTGGTAAGATTAGAAATATGATATAATGCTTATTGATGATATTTAACTTGCAATTGTTATAGTTTCCTAAATACTGTGTAACAGAAAAATACTTTCAAAAACTTATATAAGAAAACTATTTGTTTTCATGATATATATATACTTGATAAGAGAAACTGGCAATAATATTATGTGCTTAGAAAAAGTAAATGTTTCTGTAGCAATCACTTCAATACATTCTGGTGCAAGAATACAGTAAATTTATAAAATATTTGACTGATGAAAGAATGACAAAAGTAGGGCATAGAAGTATATTACTTCCTACAGAATATTAATGGTAGGAAATCTAACGAAATATAACAGAGTTGATCTATTCATTCAATTGGCAATCTTCCTATCAAATCATCTTCATTAATTTCTTATCTGTACTAGAGTACGATGCAGATCCATTAGCATGGGGAAAAATGCAGAGAATATTTATTCAATTTATCATTACTATTCATAATTCTAATTAGGTTTAGAAACTGAAAAATAAATGCATATGAACATGAACACATTCTGCAAATAAGAATTAAATACTTTTAAATAAGCAAATTTATCTACTTAATAATAGATAAGCAATTAGAACCTGTAGGTGAAGATAGGGCAGACAAACACCCAAGGAGGCATGTTCCTCTCAATCTTTTTCCAGAAGAAGCAACCAAACTGTTGGCTTCCTATGGACCCCCGAGCCTGCTTACTGAACCACTAAGTAGATGGAATCTGTGTAGAAGCAAGGCACTAAGTAAAACTTCTGCACTCAGTATAACTTTGCATTCAAACTATGCCTTCTACACTCAGCAGTAATGGGCAGACTCACAACATGATAAAAAACTTAGCATATCCCCTCATCAAATCTCTTAGGTGCAAGCACAGCAAAACCCTAAGGTAAATTTCCTTGTCAGAAAAAGTGATGAACCTTAGTTCATAATTTGATGGCTATTATATAGACTGCCTAGGTCTTTAGTGGTCAGTTTGGAATAAATGAGCCTCAAGCTCTAGTCCCACCTTCCAGGGCACTATGACCACATTTCAAGGGAGTTGTCCCATACCAACAGCTAGTTAGTTGCATCATGATGCTGCCACTTGTCCATTGCCTTCTACCTCAGATTCCATTCAACCTAGTGGGTCAATAACCACTCTTTCAATGGTCCCCTTAAGTGTTTGTCTCCTATTTTATTTATTAAATAATAAAATATTGTGCAAATTACAGTCATCCTTGGACACCTGTCCAACATAAAACTTTACAACAAAATTTAACATAATGTTTCCAACATAAAATGATCTTCAGCAAAAAGGGTATGTTACAAGAGATTTCCCAAATCAAAGGGAGAATCCACGAAGCTTACACAACCTAGGAGAAGAAATCATAGTAGAAGATATGGTCAGAGAAACACCTCGAATCTATGCAGCACTGCATGATCACCAAGCATACCAACAATCAGCAGTGGTAGAAGTCAAAGGTAAGATTGCTAAGAAATCTATTTCTGTTTTAATTGACCTAGGATCTACTCATAGTTATGTGTCTCCTAAGGTGGTTGAAAGTTGTTCTCTTAGTAAAGGGAATCATAGTAAGTCTTTGTTAGTCCAATTATCCATTGGAACTAAGAGGAAGGTGAGTGAAGTAGTGGTGGAGTGCACCATACAGCTGAATGGAATTCTCACCAAGATGAAATTGAATGTCCTACCATTAGGATCTTATGATGCTTTGATAGGTATGGACTAGTTGAAAAGACATAGAAACAAGCTTGAATTCTATAAGAAAGTACCTAAGTGCATTGATGATGAAGGAATACCAAGGTTGGTGAAAGGAATCCCAAAGCAAGTTTCAATGAGGCGGATTTCATCCTTACAGTTGAGAAAGTTATATAGAAAGGGTTTCCAATTATATGTTGTGCATATATTAGATTCAACAAAATATCAAGGACCAAAGTTAGAAGACTTTCAGCTGTTACAGGATTTCCAAGATGTATTCCTAGATGAAGTTCCAAGACTGCCACCCAAGAGAGACGTTGATTTCTCCATTAATCTTGTTCCAGGGGAAGCACCAAGTTCCAAAACTCCTTATAGAATGAGCACACCTGAGCTGATAGAATTGAAGATGCAAGTGCAAGAATTAATGGACAAAGAATATATCAGACCAAGTGTATCTCCTTGGGGTGCACCTGTGTTATTTGTGAACAAGAAGGATGGGACTTTGAGACTATCTATAGACTACAGGTAGTTAAACAAGGTAACCATCAAGAACAAGTATCCATTACCAAGAATTGATGACTTGTTTGATCAGATGAAGGAAGCTAAGGTATTTTCCAAGATTGACTTGAGGTATGGCTACCATCAAGTGAGGATAAAGGATGAATACATTCACAACAAAAATTTCAGAACTAGATATGGCCACTATGAGTTAACTGTGGTGCCATTTGGTCTTACCAATGCACCTTCCACATTCATGTGTCTTATGAACAATGTATTCAACAAATATTTGGATAAGTTTGTGATTTTTTTCTTTGATGAAATTCTGGTGTATTCAAATAATGAAGAATAACATAGTGAGCATTTGAGAATGGTATTGCAAGTCCTTAGAGAGCACCAGCTATATGCAAAGTTGAGTAAATGTAACTTCTATTAGTAGAAAGTACAGTATTTGGGTCATATTATTTCAACATATGGTATCGTAGTAGATCTAGACAAGATTGAGGCTATAATGGATTGGCCTACTCCAAAGAATGTTGCATATGTTAGATCTTTTATGGGTCTTGCAGGTTACTACAGGAGGTTCATTGGAGGATTCTCCAAGATAGCTCACCCAATTAAATCATTGCAAAGGAAGGAATTCAAATTTATATGGTCTGAAAAATAAGAAAGAAGCTTTCAACAATTAAAATAATTACTTACCAGTGATCCTATTTTAAAGATTGCAGATCCAAGTAAAGACTTTGTGGTATGCACAGATGCTTGCATTGAAGGGCTAGGTGGAGTACTCATGCAAGAAAGGTTTGTAATTGTCTATGAGTCAAGGAAGCTGAAAGAACATGTAAGGAACTATGCCACACATGACTTAGAGATAGCAGCCATAGTGCATGCTCTCAAGAGATGGAGGCATTACCTTTTGGGGAGAATATTTGAACTCAGGACTGATCACATGAGTTTAAAATATTTATTTGACCAACCAAATATGAATGCTAGACAAACTAGATGGATGGACTTTCTTTGTGAGTTTGATTTGGATATTAAGCATGTCAAAGGTAAAGAGAATAAGGTTGTTGATATGTTTAACAGGAAATTTCATATTGCAGCAATGAGTGTTTGTAAATCAGATTTGAAGGAAAAGATCCTTGAAGTTCAAGCTAATGATGAATCTTACCTCCAAATCAAAGAGAAGTTGCAGCAAGGTAATGTGGATGACAAGTCTGCAGTATATCAGATTGGAGAAGATGATGTTCTTATGTATCAAGATACCAGACTGTACATTCCAAATTGTGTAGAATTGAAGGAGCTTGTGTTGGGTGATATACACCAAAAGCCATATTCTGGCCACCCAGGATATCAGAAAACTATAACAGCAACAAGGAAACAGTACTTTTGGCATGGTATGGAGAAATACATAGCTAAGTACATTGCTAGGTGTCAAAAGTGACAAAAATTCAAGGCAGAGCATCAACATTCATCAAGATTGTTGCAGCCATTTCCCATTCCAGAATGGAAGTGGGAAGTGATCTCAATGGATTTTATAACAGATATGCAAATGATAGTGAAGAAGCATGATTCAATCATGGTAGTGGTGGACAAGCTATCAAAGGTAGCTCATTTCATTCCAATCAAGTTCACTCACAAGGCCAATGACATTGAAAATATATTCATGAAAGAGATATTCAGGTTGCATGGATTTCCCAAGGCCATAATTTCAGACTGGGATACAAAATTCACTTCCAACTTTTGGAAAGGATTGTTTCAAGAATTGGGAGCTAGATTGAATTTCAGTACAACCTATCATACTCAAACAAATGGTCAAACTGAGAGAGTAAATCAGATTCTTGAAGACATGTTAAGGATGTATGTGATGGATAAGCCATCCAAGTGGTAATACTAACCCTACTTGGTAGAATTTTCCTACAACAATGGATATCAAGAATCATTGAAAATGAGCCCTTTTGAAGTCTTGTATGGCAGAGGATGTAGAACTCTAGTTAGTTGGGACAACCTAGATAACAAGGTAGTGCCTGGACCAGAAATGATTGAAGAGATGGAGCAATATATTGTTAAGATTAGGAATAATTTGAAGGAAATTCAAGACAAGTAGAATTCCAAATTGGAGATCATGTTTACCTGAGAGTGCATAAAGAATTCCAGATTGGAGATCGTGTTTACTTGAGAGTAAGACCAAGGAAGAGTTCCATGAAGTTGGGAAGTTGTGCGAAGTTGGCACCCCGATATTGTCGACCATTTGAAGTCCTTTATAGGATAGGACTAGTTACATATAGGATTGCATCGCATGATAACATGAGAGCTCATAATGTTTTCCATGTCTCTTTACTTAAGACATATGTACATGATCCTAATCACATCATTGATTGACATGTGATACAAGTGGAAC
This sequence comes from Larix kaempferi, assembly GCA_027924585.1. Taxonomy (NCBI): domain Eukaryota; kingdom Viridiplantae; phylum Streptophyta; class Pinopsida; order Pinales; family Pinaceae; genus Larix; species Larix kaempferi. The sequence continues at coordinate 8,757,965 of BSBM01001398.1, forward strand.
CAGAGGGACAGTTCCAAGTGGAGCCTATATGCATCCTCAACAGGAAGGTTACGTTACTCTAGAAGTGAGCCATCAGATAGGTAAAGGTGAAATGGAAGCACCTTAGTCCATAAGAGGCTACATGGGATCTGGAGGATGCCATGAGAGAGTCATTCCCATTTTTTTTCAGTTTTGAGAACACCGAGGACAATGTTGTTCTAAGGGGGAGGGAGTTGTAATACCCCTACCTTGCCTTAATAATTATTGGTCTCAATTTAAATATTGTATACTTGCAAGGTATGTTTTCCCTAGTGTGGAGCTCAAGGCCAAGCCCCCACTAGTGGTTGCTTAAGGTTTGTTTGCATAGGCAAGTATTTGACATTTGAACTATTCATGTGCTACTAAGGCATGAGATATTGTAATTGATGTAAATGTTTAATATTGCAATGAAATACTAAGGAAACTGGATAAGTAAGAAAGATAATGAGAAGGGGATATGGTATCCACTAGTGAGAGGTGAGGAGGTTATGGGATGGGAACCCATGCTGCCACTTGTTGATGAGAAACCAATTTGATTCCCCATTCTAACATGGAATCTAGCTACATAAGGTGGGGACAGGAAAGTCAGTGCAGAGATTTGATGAGGGATAAAAACATCCCTGAGATCTGAAAAGGGGGTTCTGCTCATTCTCCATTGAAGCATTTGATCACCTAGGAAACCGAGAAACCTGTTTGGCAATGCCATAGTGAACCAGAACTTCATATCCATCACGAAATGCAGAGCCCAGCTGTGAAACAAAGAAGGAAAATGTGACTTCTGTGTGAGCCAAAATTGCAGAGCCGAATGCCATAGAAACCCTACGTGAATGCATTATCTGTTGATAGAACCTTTGAAAGAAAACCCTAAGGAGAATTACAGTGCATTAGCAGCTCGAGGAATCCGTGAGAAGATTGGAATTAGCGGGTAGAGAGTCAAGTTGCAGGACAGATTTTAGTCTGCAAGCCTATGAAGAGCCCAACTTATTTAATAGAGGTAGAAGGTCGAATTTAGGGTTGGAATGCCTGATAAACCCAGTGAAGGCTGTAATCTCATAGAACTAGAAGTTAAACCCTTCTATGTCCACCCTGAATAACACTTGAAGGGAAGGATCCTTGGGGGATTGTGCAGCAGATAATAGTGATTTCCTTATGTTGGGTTAGGTAGATAGTGTCTGTTCCATGTCTGTTGAGTGTTGAGATGCCTGTAACTATATGGTTGAGCTCATTGGCTTAGCAATATCCTCCTTGTTTCCCACCTGTATGCTTGATAAACCCAACTATAGGTTGGATTAGCATTGGAGTGTACCTTGACCATTAGAGAACCTATTTATCCCTCCTTAGTGGATATACAACCCATCTCATGGGTGGTCTCTCAGATGAAAGAGTATAGGCTGGACAGAGACATAAGGTTGGCTGGAATGTTGATGTCACTTAGCCAGTTGCTTGGGAAACTTCAAGATCCAAAGATAAGTGTTTATGTGGAGTGAATGTTGATATTTCATGTGTTCTATTATGCTTGTGTTGTTCAAGTTGTTTGTAATATCCCAATTTTGACCCCATTCCATTAAAATGTAAATGATGTAATATTGTTATAAAATCATGGTGAGGAGCTCAAGTCCAACGCCCCACCATCGATTTAGTGATGCATGTGGTTTACATGCTAGCCAGGAACAATGGAATTGCAAATATCATCTAAATATGCATTTTAATAAAATACCCACAACTAGCTATGAAATACAACAAGAGATGGGGGCATGATTTTACAAGGAATTGGGAGGGAAAACATTCAAACCCTTGAACCAATCAAGTCAAGCCAACTGTCAATGAGAGACCCCATAAAACCCTCAACTACCCATGTTGACGTTTGTACCCAATCATTCATTTCTCCCAAGAGTTGGTTGAAATAGTTCATGCCTTAGGGAATGGAGAGGCATGGCTATCCAAATTTGGGTATGGGAAAGCCACCCTTCATGGAAAATCGTGTTTGACTTCTTGGGCAATAAAGGATCCACGAAATTGCTCCCAATCCATTACCCATCAACCAGTTTTGCGTCTCTCACATTTTTTGGAGCTACCTAGGTGTTTTCCCCCACATTTTTATGGTTTTCCCTTGTTTTCTAGCAAGGAAGAAGGTGTTTTAGGAATTGCAGAGCTACTAGGAGAAAGGGAGCTCGATTTGGGGTTTCACTGAGGCCTTTTTGGCCATTTGAAATGCTCATAACCTATGGTAGAAATCAGGTTTTCTCCCTAGGGTCGAATTCCCTTTCCCACAGTTCGTTTTGGGTGAGCCACGAATTGGGTGAGCCAATGGGAACCCTATTTTGGAAAATCCCCTTTGTAAAATTGTTTATCCATGACCAACTATTGTGCTTGCTGTGTGAGGAAAGAGTATGCTGGGGGTATGATTTATGGGTATCCATTATTTTGGCTTGAGATTGAGTGCAAGCGTCCAGAAAAGAAGAGGGTTTAGATTTAGCCTGACAAACCGAGCTGTGGACTAGATTGGGTTAGATACAATGATTATTTGGATGTGTATGAGCTTGAGTGTCCCCTTTTCCTTATAGAAATCATGCCCGACTCGGGGGTGGTCTCTGAGTGCTGAAAGAATACAAGTTGGGAAGATACCTATGGTTGGGTGGAACATTGCAGCGACATAGCTAGTTGCTTGGGACAATTGCACAATGAAGATAAGTATTCTCTATGTGTATTTACTTCTGATATGTTTTAATTTGATGATCGTTATCGATATGCTGAATGCATGTATAATGTGTGTGGATGATGTTTAATTCCGCTGTGCATTTTTGCTTTGATTTGCATCTGCACACATTTGTTATATTCGTATGAAACTAATGAAATGGGTTGAGTTTATGTAAAAGCCCCAGAAGTGTAGTCATGTTTCCTTCCTTGCATTGGATCGGCGGGAGGGGACGTGACATTGTTGAATGAATGTTTTTATGAATGTGAGAAATAAGTACACTATGTATAAGCCTGAGTAGATGGTTGAGTTCATGTTGGATTCCTCATTCATTTGCATGAATTAATGCATTGTAAATCTTGCATGTGGTAGATGTATTGGTTAGACCTAGTTTCAAGCACCTTATATCTTATGTATGGTTATGCTTGTCACTGCCTAGTTTAATGAATGGATGAGTTCATGAACTTGCAAATTGGGAAGATAGGTATAGACCTGGGTATGAGGCTGAATGCAAGATTGAATACTTTATCATTTACAAGAATGGGATGTGTTACTAACCCTGCAGGATGTGATGTGTATCTAGTTTAGTTTCATTATATATATGTTTTTTATGCATTGTGTTCACCCTTCAAAGGGATGGCCTGAATTCACTCTTCCTTGGAGAAGGGAGGGGGTAGCACCTGATGTCTTTCATACCCCCCTTTGTGGGTCAAGTGAAGGGATAGGTCATGGTGGAAGGAGGCAGGAACCCTTGCAGAAGGATAAGTCACTTTGGTGGATTTATGAATAGAAATTCGGTTGGAAAATTGACAAGGTTAGAGACCTTTTTTTTACATGGGATAGCACCATTGGATAGAGCTCTCCAATAGATTTCTAGCGGTACCAACCTTGTCCCATTTGGGACAAGGATGAGGGAGTTATAACCCTTAGAAGTTTTCTCTGGAAGCTTGCTAGAATAGGGGTCTTTGACCCTGACCCTTCTACATCCATAATGACCTTTCTGCATCCGCAATGTGGATTGTGGATTGCGGAGGTCGGGAATCAACCATTGGGGCATATAGAATTCCGCATTTCCGCACCCGCAATGCAGAATGAGGAATGAGAATTGCAGAAGGTAAAATATTCCGGAAGTTGGAATGTGGAGTTCTGCATTCCCGCAAACGCAATACAGAATGCAAAATGCAGGTTGCGGGAAGCAGTTGTCATCATATTGGAGAAACCTGATTTCTAAGTTCCGCATGTGGATTGTGGAACTGCGGAATTTGGAAGGACTAATTTACGAGGCCGGAAACGGATTCTGAATTCTGCATTGCGGATTGTAGAAGTCGGAAGCAAGAATTCGATTTTGAAGTGGTTTTGGAAATCTGATTTTTGAGTTCCACATGCGGACTGCGGAATGTGGAAAGGAGGATTGCGGATCGCAACAGGGATTGCGGACCTGAGCCCATTGTGGCTATGTGTGGAAATTGGATGAATTTGAAGGAAAAAAATATACAGAAGGGTCTCTCGTGGCCTCTGAAGGCCACAAGGGAGGTCAGGGGACGTTACAAGTATGATATAAGTGATGAAGAACCCCTCATGACTGAAATAGATGTTAATGATGATAACTGGACATTTATGGAGAACCCTATCTATGCCTTATCTGAAGAATAATATGGTGAACCAGAATCTTTCGAAGGCATGATTGAAAACCCCATATATGACATATCCAAGGAAAACATATTGAGTCAGAGTCTCTTGATGGGTTTATTGAAAAACCTATTTATGAGGTGTTCATGGACTTTGAGACCTTATGAAATCTTTGTGTGGAAAAGGAGCATGAATTTTTTTCATATGATCAGTATGAGCCATGCATGAATATCAGTAATGAAGACCTAGAGAGGAAGTACATTGAAGAGTCAGATAGGATGCCTTTAGTGGAATATCAGTCTCAAACTTCATCTTCACATTCAGAGTTCTCTTATGATTTGGAGTGGCTTGGGGATTAAGTTACTACATAGGTTTTTCATTCGATACGCCCTCTTAGGCGGTATGGTGGTGTGGTTGATATACCCCATCCTACAGATTTGTACATCAGTCCTACCCAATCTTGGATAGACGAATCCTGTGGAAAAACTTGCCAGTTGAGGAAAAAGTTTGATGATATTCTGCATGGTTATGATCTCCCATCCAGTCCTCCCATCCTCAATATTTTCACAGGTTTTCATTTCATGAATAAGGTATCATTGTTTTGGCTAGTAACCAAACACAAGGTAAAAAAAAATTATATTGATAAAATGTTAAGATTTGCATTGGATTTATCATTTTTCTTAGAATTTTGATTATGTTATGCTTAGAATAGAAAAATAAGCTCCTGAAAGTGAGCATTTACTTTATGCATTTCTTTTTCAGTGTTTTCCTTTTATAATAATTTTTCATTAGTTATTTTTTCAATTTGAATAAAGCAACTTATGGTTCATTGGTTTCTTACAAACGCTTGTGCTACTGAAGGGTTTTTTTGTCAAGATTGAGATGTTTTTACAGGTCATAGAAACCAAAGATTCGGGTGTTCTCGTTTGCTCTCCGTTCTTGAAGACCAGATCGGGCACACGTCCTGCAGTTGGAGCCAGATGTTACCACCTGAGTTGCACTCAGTTGGAATTTCAAGCGAGTGTGTCAAGGATGAACATGTTACATGTTCTACATGTTCTTTTTCATGATACTGAGGTCCATCAGGCCATAATTGGGCCCTTTGTTAAATGTTTTACGTGTCCATACCCCCATGGGGAATTGTAATGAGTTGGTCTAAGCATGGTCCTTTTTTAACAGGATTGGATTACGTTAGGTTTATCTGTCAAGGGCATATTCTAGGGTGTTTTTTAATTAGGAATTATGCGTTGCGCTTCAGCGGCGTATAATTCCTGAGTTTTTCACTCACACCACCAAAGCTGGAGTATTCACCTTGGTAGTAAAACCTTGGGAGGTTATTAAAGACTAAGTTTCTATGTATGTTTTCATGTTATCCATCAATAATCAATCATATGGACACGTACTAGGTCCCCTAGGAGTTTGAGTCAATTCCAAGAAAATTATGTTTTTCTGCAACTTAGGCCATTTTTTAATGGTTTAATTGGAAAATTTCTAATTGTGATAAAAGTGTGATATGGAAGCAGAATTTGGTGAAGGGATGCTCATTTTCAAGCTTAGAGAATCCTATTTACAATGAGACCTAGTCTTCCTATGTTTTGGGTGATTAAATTATCACGTGGATCATTTTTTCTTATCGAGCCTACAAAATGGCATTTTAATGCTAATGGTGCGACAAATTGCACCAATATAAAAAATATATATAATTGAAAAATAAATTAACCTGTGCCAAAATGAGTTGGCATCTTATTTCATATGGAGGGAGATTATATTCCTAAGATAAAGCATCACTTTGGATATGATTTAGAAGTCAAATATTTGAATATCAAACTAGAGATGTGCCCTCTCTCCATTATGGGCGGCTCTTTCCACATGGTGTTAAGGCATTGGTTGTGATAATTTCAAGGAGGGGGGCGCCTACCTCAGGGAGAGGTTGCGCACTCCCATGCGTTTGAATTCCAATCAATCCCATGTTCAACGCCTTTCACTTAAGTTTACTTACCCATCAAGCTAATGTGCCCTCCCTTGATTGATGCGCCCCCCTCATGCATGAGATTACTATTTAAGAGAGCCATCTCTTCCATTATAAGAATCATAAGGTCGAATATATGCTTGCTATTGTAATATTTTTCATTGAGTTAATAAGAGGATTTGGAGGCTACTCTGGTGTTTTCTGAGGTGTTGGATGTTCCATACTTTGCTAATATGAGGTAATTTGTATCATTGTTGCATGCTAGTAATTGTTGGGATTAATTTGTAATTGAAGGGAAAGTATTTTCATAAAGAATAGTAAGTAGTGCTTTACAGATTATTTACTATTGTTAATGATACTAGAATGATAGAGGTAGAAATATTTCTTTCTTGAATCTATTAGGTCTCATGTTTTCTTTTAATCATTCACACGGATGCTCTTAATCCCATTTTCTAGTGTTGTTAGGATCTTGTAGGTTTCTTAAGCTGGAGGAGTGGATGAGAATGTTATCTATTATTTTCATTCAGTAGATCTAGAACAAATAAAGCGATCATGTCGGTGCATCAGGAAGCAGACTCCATAGCCCATCTTCAGTGCTCAACCCCCATGGGTTCATAACTTCTCAATCTAATTTCTCTCATCTCTTCTGGTTACTGGCTTTGTTTTCTATTTAGATATTGATTCAAAGTTTATTTTCAAAGTATTTATAACTGTTTGAAATCTAAAAGTTATAAACAACTTATCTAATATTCTAGATCTAGATTGTTTTTCTTCATTTGTGCAAAGTTCTAAATAACATATCTAAGAAAGAAAAATGGAATAAAATCTAGTGCTACTGATTTGCTTGCCATATTTTAAAGAGGCAAGAAAATATCCTAGGAAGGAAATATTTTTAGCTTGCCTTACTTAGTTAAATTTGTGTTTTCATTTCACTAGTTTACTTAGAAATTGTTTGTAGCAATTTTGTAGTATTGCCAAGAACATTCTTAGAGTGTTTTTGGACATATTTGAACTAAATAAGATCGCTAGTTTTTATTCATTTTTAATAGGTTTTGAAATTTAAAGTGACCGAAATCTAAGATCTAGAGGTTTCTGAGGCCATCTGGAGCATTTTGGGAACCCCCCTATTCATGTAGTCCATTCTCTTTGAATTTATTCTAAACTTGTTACTCCCAAATATTCAAGGGACTACAAGTACTTCTAAAGAACATTGTAAAATATTTTAAAACCAGAGAAAGTGGGCTAACTAGCGCCCACACCCGATCCCCCCATGGGGGATCAGTGTCATCTCATTTTGTTGTGTTTTGCTTTGTTAGTTTATATTTTTTCTTTTTCCGCTCTTAATAGAAAGAACAAACTAAAATTAACCTTGTTGGTTCTGTTTCAACAGCGGATCACTAGTGTTCTCAGGATCTCACATTTACTATTTTCTTTATTTTCATTTTTTTCACTTCTAATAAAATAAAAATAGGACTAAAACTAACGTTGTTGGTTTCGTTTCAACAGTGGATCACAAGTGCTCTGAGGATCTCACATTTAGTATTTTATTTATTTTCATTTTTTCACTTCTAATAAAATAAACATAGGATTAAAATTTAACTTGTTGGATCTGTTTCACTGCAGCGGGCCACAAGAGTTTTTGGGACTTAGTTTTTCTCATTTTTTTAACATTTTCCTGTTTTTATAGTAATTTGATCCTTTCTTTCTTGAAGTACGGCGCCACGGAAAGAGCTTTCTCTACTACTGGAATTCGGTTGTAAAAGAGATTCTTGGAGGTAGATCTAATCAAGTACAAAATCTATCTTGTTTAAATAAAATAAACCAAGACCCAAAATCTGAAGTATGCTCTTGACCACTGCAGCATAGACTAAACAGTTGGCCAATCAGAAAAGGATGTAGAGTGACTAGTATAATAGGGAAATCCTACAAAAACTCATTCTTGAGAACTCAGTAGGTTGAGTGAGGCTAACCATAGTGTAAATAGGTTGTCATAAGCAAGTTCATCATTGCTTGGTTGGACACTTGGTATAGTTGTCACAACACCTAGTTCAAAGGAGCAAGTTGGAGTTGAGACAAACAAAGAATAAACCCACTCCTTTAATACACATTAATAATTTTAAAACTGGAAACAAGATTTTGCAATACTTTCACGACACAACACAACTGCATCACACGTACAATCTCGGCACTCGTCATTATGTGTTATCATGGTTAAGTTAATCTATGAAATGTCATGAATGGTTTCAATCTTATGTGTTGTTGTAACTTAAATTCAATTGCAATTATTTCTTTGTTCCAATATTTTCCATTTCATAACTCCTAGAATAGCTTTTACTTGTTTTCATAGTTTAAAATCCATATTTTATTTTATAGGGACCACCCCACTTGGCTTCGCTAGGAGTAGCCTAGACGAAGGAGTCAATTAATCAATTCACAACACTTGACTCTCACATTCCCCCAAGGACACACCGAGCATCTTGAAGGTTTCTTGTCATGTTCCCCCCAGGTATGTATTAGGCGGCAACATTTTGGCATCGTTGTTGGGGATAAACCTTTCTATTCCTGGGTCACGACTTTTTGTTTTCTCTTTTTTTTTCTTTGTTTCATGAATGTTTAGAGTAGACTTTTATTCTTTCATCTAGCGACTCCACTAACCTTTTCTATTTTTATAAAATAATTTTGTGAGAGTTTTCAATGCATATTCTTATTCTCACATGCGACTCAATTGAAGGGATAAAACCCTTGTATCTCATAAATTTGTTGAGACTAGTTGTGTGTATTTGAGCCCATGCAACAGTAAAAGACTTTAAAATCTCAGCTAGTTCAGTGAAAACTGTACTCCATGGTTAATTCAAAGATGTGCTACTAAAATATGACATGGATTATGAAGAACATGGTGTTCAAGTTTCCATTGCATTTCCTCCCATCGACTTCTCATACATCCCGTGTTTTCCTAATTCTAATCCATATCTCCCAATTGATGGATATGTTGATGCTCCGGTATTTCATGGAGACGGTGATTCAACCGTATTTCACATCATATCTTTTCTTTCATTGTTGGGTAACTCAATATTTTTCATTTGTATAATAAGATGCTTATGTTTTCTAAATCCCTGAAAGAAGATGCATGGAGGTGGTATTATGGTCTTCCCGATGGATGAATTAACTCCCTAGAAAATTTATTTGCTATGTTTTTCTAGAGATGGTATGATGGTGAGGGTGATATGGTAAGTGTCATGGAAAGGGCTATCACATACCTAAATAAATTGGCAAGGCCGGATGAGACCATGATTTCCACTACTGAGCAGCCCATCCCAAGTAATCCTCTTGAAGAAGTTCATGATCAAGGCCCCTTGAGTGAGGATATTGTTGAAGATCCTCCTCATAAAGAAGTTCATGGAGAACCCTTGACTGAAAATTCTATTATAAACCTTCAACTACCTCATATCATTATGGTTGATGAGACTCAATATATGAAGATGACTCTAAGTTATTCCAGTGAAGGGAAAATTAGACAACTTATCAAAGAAAATCGTGTTTTCCTCTCTGGAGCACAACATGACTCTAAAGAGGAGGTCCATGAGGAATCATCAATGGAAGATATTACCAAAGACCCACCTCATGTCACCTCAACAGAAAATGCTATAGAGTGGGAATTTTTTCAAGACTACTTCAGTGATGATGAGCACATTTGTACTCCTAATCCACCTCCAGAAGAAACTATTACAGAGGCCCTTATTGAAAATGAGGAAGTTTGTAATGTGTATAATGATGATGGTTTGGAAGGCTTACTTCCTTGTGACCTTTTTTCTGAAGAGGAGGATTATGATCATGAAGAGGACAGACATAACTTGAAGTATGATATAAGTGATGAAGAATACCTCATGACTGACATAGATGTTAATGATGATAACTAGATATTTAAGGAGAACCCTATCTATGCCTTTCCTGAAGTAGAATCTGATGAGACGGAATCTTTTGAAGGCATGATTGAAAACCCCATATATGACATATCCGAGGAAAGAAATTTTGACTCAAAGCCTCTTGATGGTTTTATTGGAAAAACTATTTATGAGGTGTTCATGGACTTTGAGACCTTGGTAAATATTTGCATGGGAAATGAGCATGAATTTTTTTCAAATGATCAGTATGAGCCATGCATCAGTATCAATAATGAAGACCTGGAGAGGTAGTACATTGAAGATTCAGATAGGATTTCGTCAGTGGAATATCAGTCTCAACCTTCATCTTCACATTCAGAGTTCTCTTATGATTTGGAGCGGCCTGGGGCTTAGGTTGCTACAGAGTTTTTTCCTTCAATGAGCCCTCTTAAGTAGTATGGTGGTGTGGTTGATCTACCCCATCCTAGGTGGAGTGGTTGATCTACCCCATCCTACAGATTTGTACATTAGTCCTATCCAATATTGGATAGAGGAAGCCTGCAGAAAAACCTACCAGTTGAGGAAACAATTTGATGATATTCTGCATGGTTATGATCTCCCATCCAACCCTCCCATCCTCAATATTTTTGTAGGTTTGAATTTCATGAATAAGGTATCATTTTTTTGGCTGGTAACCAAACACAAGGTAAAAAAATATTATATTCATAAAATGTTAAGATGGTTGCATTGGATTTATCATTTTTCTTATAATTTTGATTATGTTATTCTTAGAATAGAAAAATAACCTCCTCAAAGTGAGCATTTACTTTATGCATTTCTTTTTTAGTGTTTTCCTTTTATAAGAATTTTTCATTGGTTAGTTTTTCCTTTTGAATAAAGAAACTTATGGTTCATTGGTTTCTTACAAACACTTGTGTTATTGAATGGTTTTTTTGTCAAGATTGAGATGTTTTTACAGGTCATAAAAACCGTAGATTCTGGTGTTCTCGTATGCTCTCCTTGCCTGAATACTTGATCGAGAACACATCTCGCAATTGGATCCAGATGTTACCACCTAAGTTGCACTCAGATGGACTTTCAAGCAATCCTGTCAAGGCTGAACATGTTACATGTTCTTTTTTAGCGTTACTGAGGTCCATCAGGCCATAATTGGGCCCATTTTTTAACTTTTTATGTGTCCATACCCCCATGGGGAATTGTAATAAGTTGGTCTAAGCATGGTATTTTTTGTAACAGGATTGGATTTCCTTAGTTGTATCTGTAAAGGGTATACTCTAGAGTGTTTTTTCCTTAGGAATTTTGCGTTGCGCTTCAGCTACGTATAATTCCTGAGTTTTTCACTCACACCTCCAAAGCTAGAGTATTCACCTTGGTGGTAAAACCTTGGGAGGTTATTAAATCATAAGTGTCTATGTATTTTTTCATGCTATCCATCAATATTGAGTCGTATGGACACGTACTAGGTCCCCTAGTAGTTTGAGTCAATTCCGAGAAAAATAATTTTTTCCACAACTTAGGCCATTTTTTAATGGTTTAATTGGAAATTTTCTAATTGTGATAAAAGTGTGATCTGGAAGAGGAATTTTGCACTAGGATGCTTGTTTTCACACTCGGAGCATTTTCTTTACCCTTGGACCTAGTCTTCCTATGTTTTGGGTGATTAAATTATCACGTGGAGCATTTTTTCTTATTGGGCCTACAAAATGGCATTTTAATGCTAATGGTTCGACATATTGCACCAATATAAAAAAATAATATAATGGAGAAAGCAATTAACATGTGCCAAAATGAGTTGGCAGCCTATGTCATATGGAGGGCTATTATATTCCTAAGATAAAGAACCACTTTCGAGTTGATTTAGAAGTCAAAGATTTGAATATCAAACTAGAGATGTGTCCTCTCTCCATTATGGGCGACTCTTTCGACATAGTGTTAAGGCATTGGCTGTGATAATTTCAAGGAGGAAAGTGCCTATCTCTTGGAGAGGTGGCACACTCCCATGGTTTTGGCTTCCAATCAATCCAATGTTCAACGCATTTCACTTAAGTTTACTCTCCCATCAAGCTAATGCGCCCTCCCTTGATTGGTGCGCCCCCCTCCTGCACGAGATTCTTATTTAAGAGAGCCATCTCTTCCATTGTAAGCATCAGAAGGTCGAACCTCTGCTTGATATTGTAATATTTTTCATTGACTTAATAAGAGTCTTTGGAGGCTACTCTAGTGTTGTATGCGGTGTTGGATGTTCCGTACTTTGCTAATATGAGGTAATATGTATCATTGTTGCATGTTAGTAATTGTTGGGATTCATTTGTCTTTGAAGCAAAAGTATTGTCATAAATAATAGTAAGTAGTGCTTTACATATTATTGACTATTGTTAATGACACTAAAATGCTAGAGGTAGAAATATTTCTTTCTTGAATCTATTAGGTCTTGTGCTTTCTTTTAATCATTCACATAGATGCTCTTAATCCCTTTTGCTAGTGTTGTTATGAACTTGCGGGTTGCTTAAGTTGGAGGAGTGGATGAGCATGTTAGTTCTTATTTTCATTCAGTAGATCTCGAACAAAGAAACTGATCCCACTGATGCATCAGTAAGGAGACTCCATAGCCCACCTTCAGTGCTCAACCCCCATGGGTTCATAACTTCTCGATCCAATTTATCTCATCTCTTCTTGTTACTGGTTTTGTTTTCTATTTAGATCTTGATTCAAAGTTTATTTTCAAAGGATATCTAAATGTTTGCAATCTAAAAGTTATAAAAGGCTTATCTAATATTCTAGATCTAGATTGTTTTTCTTCATTTGTGCAAAGTTTTAAATAGTAGATCTAAGAAAGCAAAATAGAAGAAATTTTTAAGTTAAATTTCTTATCAAGAAAATCTAGTGCTACTGATTTGCTTGCCATCTTTTAAAGAGGCAAGCAAAGATCCTAGGAAGGAAATCTTTTTAGCTTTCGTTGCTTAGCTAAATTTGTGTTTTTATTTCACTAGTTTACTTAGAAATTTTTTGTAGCAATTTTGTAGTATTGCCAAGAACATTCTTAGAGTGTTTTTGGCCATATTTGAACTAAATAAGCTCACCGGTTTTTATTATTTTTTAGCAGGTTTTGAACTTTAAAGTGACCAAAATATGAGATCTAGAGGTTTCTGAGGCCATCTGGAGCATTTTGGGAACCCCCCTCTTCATCTAGTTCATTATATTTGAATTTATTGTAAACTTGTTACTCCCAAATATTCAAGGGACTACAAGTACTTATGAAGAGCATTGTAAGAGATTTTAAAATGAGAACAAGTGGGATAACTAGCGCTGACAGCCCATCCCCCCAGGGGGGATTAGTGTCATCTCACTTTTTTTGTGTTTTGCTTTGTTAGTTTAGATTTTTTTTTATTTTTCCGCTCTTAATAAAAAGAACAAACTAAAATTAACCTTGTTTTTTTTTGTTTCAACGGTGGATCACAAGTGCTCTCAGGATCTCACATTTACTATTTGCTTTATTTTCAGTTTTTTCACTTCTGATAAAATAAACATAGGACTAAAATTAACCTTGTTGGTTCTGTTTCAATGGTGGATCACAAGTGCTCTCAGGATATCACATTTATTATTTGCTTTATTTTCTTTTTTCCACTTCTAATAAAATAAACATAGGATTAAAATTTAACTTGTTGGATCCGTTTCAACGGCGGGCCACAAGAAATCTCAGGACTTAGTTTTTCTCATTTTTTTAACATTTTTCTTCTTTTATAGTAATTTGGTTCTTGATTTCCGGAAGTACAGTGCCATGGAAAGAGCTTTCTCGAGTACTGGAATTCGGAGGGAAAAGAGATTCTTGGAGGTAGATCTAATCAGGTAGAAAATATATCTTGTTTAAATACAATAAACCAAGACCCAAAATTTGAAGTATGCTCTTGACCACTGCAACATAGATTGAACAGTTGGCCAAGCAAAAAAGGATGTAGAGTGACTAGTATAATAGGGAAATCCTACAAAAAATCATTCTTGAGAACTCGAGAGGTCGAGTGAGGTTAACCATAGATGCAACAGGATGTTTTAAGAAGGTTCATCCTCGCCTAGTTGGAAACTTCGTATAGTTGTTACAACTCCTAGTTCAAAGGAGCGAGTTGGCATTGGGCCAAACAAAGAATAAACCCACTCCTTTAATACACATTAATAATTTTAAAGCTGGAAATAAGATTTTGCAATACTTTCACAACACAACACAACTGCATCACACGTACAATCTCGGCACTGGTCATTATGCGTTATCATGGATAATTTAATCTAAGAAATGTCATGAATGGTTTCAATATTTTTTTTTTGTAACTTAAATTCAATTGCAATTATTTATTTGTTCCAGTATTTTCCATTTCATAACTCCTAGAATAGATTTTACTTGTTTTCATAGTTTAAAAGCCATAGTTTCTTTTAGAGGTACCACCCCCCCTAGCTTCGCTAGGAGTAGCCTAGACAGAGGATTTGAGTTCACATGGTGTGTATTAGGTGGTAACAATACCCACGATATAGCACGTTTGTTTTGTATTTTTATGCACTACCACGTGGAAGAGTATTATTTTCCCGCAATACAATGATTTGATTTTCTTTTTATCTACATATAACAATCTTGCATCCCCATTGTTTCTCACTAATGAAATTTAATTAAGTTTATCTACAATAATTACTTACATTTTTAGTAATTATTTGACATAGACCAATATTAGGGAGTACAGAGTTCATCTCTCTCGAAACCTACTTAGGTAACCAAACTTGAGGCTTTCAATGGGCCTCATTGTTATCACTAGTATTAAAGACCTCTCTTGTTTATGCACAATTGACATGCTTTTAGGATAAAAGATAGTGTAGAATCCACATTTTGCACACAACGAAGGACCTAAAGACTCTTTTCTACCCTAGTATTCTCTTCACCTCACACCTCTTATGAGATCGATGAATCATAAAAGGGTGAGAAGTGTGAAATACCTCCTGTTAACACCCAAAAAGTGTTCACTACCTCATCTACCACATTATATGGCTCATTTGTCCATTTTCCTACCATATTTCCCTTAAAATCTCAAAAAATCCCCTTAAAAAGCCTCCAAAAGGCCTAAAATGCCTCCAAAAGGCCACAAAACCCTCAAAATAGCCTAAAAAAGGCTAAAAAACCCCCTTTTCCTCCAAAAATAGCAAAAATCCCCTAAAAAGGGAATAAAAAATATAAAATAATGAGGAAAAGGAGGAAAAAACCCAATACAGCTGCCCAAAACCATGTGTTTCCCAAAACCATGGGTCAGCACTCCACCACCAAAAAACTATAAATAGGTGATGGAGATCCCTTATTCCATATCCACAATCACAAGCACCCTTACTCTGCCAAAATCTCTCTCGAAACCCTAGTTCACCATTGAACTACTTTCACCTTGAGAGCCACTTTTGGCCCATTCCCACCATTGGAGAAGGAGAAGGAGCATATTGAAGCTTGGAGCATCCTCTCGGACATTGCAAAGGGCTTCATCAAACCTTCACATTGAAGGTAATATCAATACAAAAAAGCCATTCTTTAAATTTGATGTTTATGTTTCATGCATGTTTTAGAAGTAATTTAATTTCTATTTTAACTTAATTATTTACATTTACTGAACTGCTACTAAGGAGTCCATTCTCCTTAGTAGGTGCTCATTTGCACAAGCTAGGGGTAAAATCCTAGCTACAGTTTTGGCGACTCCCCTAGATTTTGAATTTCTGGTTTCGTTTTTAATTTTTTCTTTTCGGCTGTCCCTTTCGGCCGCCGCATACCGCGTCTTTTCCCTCTGCAGTCGCGTCCCAACCACGCCTTTCAGGCCTTTACCTGCGATCCGACCGCGGCTCTCAGACTGCTTCCGATGCCCTGCCGGCGGATTCAAGTCTGTTACCTGCGAT
Source organism: Larix kaempferi (assembly GCA_027924585.1). Classification (NCBI taxonomy): domain Eukaryota; kingdom Viridiplantae; phylum Streptophyta; class Pinopsida; order Pinales; family Pinaceae; genus Larix; species Larix kaempferi. The sequence goes on from BSBM01001398.1 coordinate 8,774,088, forward strand.
CCGACCGTGGCTAATTAGCCTGTTTGCTGTGATCTGACTGCGCCTGTCGGCCATTTTCCTGCGTCCTGACTGCGGCTATCTGCCTCTTTCGGGCGTCTCGACTGCGTCTGTTAGCCCTTTTGCCGTGACCCGACTGCGTCTTTTTCCCTATTTTCTGCGTCCCGACTGCGTCTGTTGGCCCGAAAGCCACGACCTGACCGCCACTGTTTCCCTCAAACCCGCGGTCTGCCTGTTCTGTTTCGCCACAGACCCGTGGTCTGATTTCTGCATTTTTCCTGTTTGGAGCCCAGCCCCTTTTGCTGCAATATTTTCTGCATCTGAACAGCCCCCTGTCTTACCTGCAGCTCACTTCCTTACAGCCTTTCTGCAACATAATTTCTGTTCCCTTTACAGAATCTTTTTAAAATTTCAGTATTTTTAATTCAGAAAATTTTGCAAGTTAAAAGTTTCAATTTCAGCATTATTGATAGTTAGAAGTTGCCCCCCTTGTGGCACTTCTATTTTGGGTTCATCACCTCACGAGCACACACTCTGTCACATAAATCAAGTGAGCCTTAAAAAGTACCTAATTGAACCAACATTCTAACCCCACTTGGGGAACACAAAAGAATCATTGTAGTTAGGTAGGATCGGGGGGGATAGGCTTCCAATAACACCCCTCGGTTATTTCACTTGAGACATAGTTGTTGTCCAAATAGGGAACCAAAATCCCCTAGTACTTTTTGGCACGGTCACGACCAGTTTATCAGAGGGCCTCTCCCTTAGGAGGGTTGAAGTCGGGAGACTGGTTCCGGAGGCCTAAGTGGAATACCGCACTCCATTCAGTAACCGAAGGGCTACCTTTCACGGTTCGCGGGATATCCCTGTATAGGGGTATTGCGGTCAACGAACTAAACGGCAGATTCACCTTTCTGGACGTGTCATGAACGGGGTATCTTAGTTGCCATTCTTCTAGGATTGACTACCCGGTGTCCCTCCCGGTAGGGGGATATCATAGCCACTTGGCTTTCCTACTCATATTGTCTGACTTGGATTTCATCACCTTGCAGAGGATATGTTTAGTTGAGTCAGAATACTTTTAGTTAGGTGTTTGCATGCTCCTTTACCTCCCTTTGGTCTAGTGAGTCCACCATTTTTTCTTTTTAGGAAACCTGCTGCTTGTTGGTATTCTGACCATCTTTGTTGACACTCCACCTATTGTAGCACAGCTGTTGCAGTGGGTGTTTTGAGTTGGTTGTTGGCCTGAGTGCCTTGTTTTTTAGCTCTCCTTCTGCACACTCGGTTGCATTAGGCCTTTTTGAGCTGTTTTTATACTCACCTCAACCCAGAAAGATTAGACACCATCTGTCACCATTGAGTCCCCGAGACATTCTCGGCGCCTCAGGGGCGAGCCCCCACAGCACGGTTCTCTTGACACCACACGTCATAGATTTCGATCATTATCCGTTGATACCACTCATCACAGATCTAGAGCCTTGTCACTTGACTCCACTCGTCAGCGACGTAGGACTCCATCACCACATAGTGACGCCCCTTACTTTACCTCCGATTCTGACGAAGAGTCTAAGAACCCTATTTACACGGCCCCTACTAGCCCCATGGCTGGCACGACTTCCACTCCGTTTGTTATAGGGACCATTGGTGGCACATCCACCACTACACCAGTTACTACACCTGTTTTGGGTATGCCCTCCATGGGACCCTCATCTACCGTACCCCTCACGGTACCTATTCCCGCAACGGGAATACCAATCCCCACTACATCAGTGGCTCACACTACCTATGGTGGTGCTGGACCATCCTCCACTACCTCAGTTCCCCCACTTGGGGGCACCACCCCAAATCTTGTCCCTCCACTTGGGGGCATTGGCCCCAACTTGGTCCAACCCACTACTGTGTCACATCCTTCTTCCAGTTTGTCGTTCATGGCTGGCCTCAACCTACCTGACCTGGCCAGATTGACCAACGATCCTATTCGACATGACCCTACGTGGCCTCATATGCCCACCAAGCTCCCCTCTGACATCCCTAAGTTCGAGGGAAAGGCCGGTGAGGACCCACAAAACCATATCATGTCTTTCCACCTATGGTGTTCCTCTAACTCCATAGTGGATGACTCTGTTCGCCTCCGTCTCTTACAGCGCACCTTCACTGGCTCTGCAGCCAAATGGTATATCGAGCAACCACATGGGACCCACGCCACCTTTACTTCCCTCACCTCGACCTTCCTGCAGTTCTTCCAGCTGCCTGTCCGCTATGACGCAGGCGTTGAGATCCTCCTATCCTGCAGACAAAACACGGCTACCCATATCACGGACCACATCCATGAGTGGCGTCGACGCCGTAGCTTATGCAAGATCAAACTAGACGACCGGATCTTCCTAGATTGGTTCCTCAAATCCCTTCTCCCTGTTATTGCTAAGGATGTGGCCTCAGAAAGACCCCAGTCTGAAGAAGAAGCCATCCTTAAGGCCCAACAGTTCGACCTCATTTACGCTCAGTCGGGTTACCTTTATACCATTATACCTGACGCCCCTCGCGGCGAGTCCTCCCAGCATGATGCGCCGGGGGCATCCCACGCTGCAGACGGTATCATTGGCCGTGTTTCCTCGCATCCCCAACCATTTTCTATTACACGTCCTTCCCCTGGCCCCGACCTTTCGCGGGCTACCTCACAGTCTGGAGCAACCAACTCGTATGCTCCCATGACACATCACCATCACCATGGACCCTCATGTCCACCTCAGTGCTTCGGTTATGCGACTCCTGCTTATGCTCCCCCAGTCGCACCTCAGCCTTACTACCATCCGCAGGCTGCCCCATCTCCTGCGCCTTCACAAGCCCAACCCGCTTACTATCCGCCACAGGTAGCCCCTGCGGCACATCCACAACCCGCTCCGCAGTCATATCAGCAACCTCCTCAAGTTGCTGCACCTGCTCAGCCTCCACCTGCATATCATCCACCGCAACCTGCTCCAGCACCTGCGCAACCTCAAAATCCACCTGCTGCCCAAGGGCAAGTTTACGCCCAACAAAACCCGCAGCAAAACCAGAACAACCAACGCAACCAGGGCCAACAGAACCACGGCAAGGGCCGTAATCGTGGGAACAACCAACCTGCAGACCAAGCTGGTCAACCGGCTAATCCCCCCGATAACAACAACGCGGCCCCCGCTAATCAAAACCCTAATCGCCCACCTAAGCAGGCTAAAAACCCCAATTTGCGAACAAACCATCCTTGTTCTATTTGCGGGGTCTATGGCCACTACACACATGCTTGCCCACACTTAGAGCGAGCTCGGCAACTCTGGGTTGACGAGGCCCATCGCCAAGGGCATGCGGCTCCCCAAGCACCGCCCAACCCCCCCCAACCTCAACAACCCCCTTTGGTGCTGCAAAACCCCTTACCAACCCAAGGCATCGTGAACACTCAGCCATTGGCTCCCCCTCAAGCCAACGCGCCCCAACAACAGCAAATCACGTACGCTGCTCCTGATCAACCCATGTTTGACTCAGGAACCCACCACTTGTTGATGATGTCATCTGCTGACGTCAACCTACAGACCCGTCGGAACCAATATGGCTCCACCTCTGAAGCCCTTCCCACTGATAAAACCGCTAACGCTCATCCCACTGATCAAGCGTTATGTATCCCTCCCCCGCTGGTCGACGGTGCTTCCAAAGCAGCTCGTTTCCCACTTCACCATCTTAACAACAACCCCAATGTGCGCGCTGCGTCAAACTACAACATTGTAGATGACTAAGCCCAATCTCCCACAGCCATGTCTGCGTTAGAAGTCTTGAAGAACTGCCCTTCCCAGCGCAAGACTTTACTTTCTGCCATTGGGGGGATTGACCCAAATGATTCGAATTTGATGGCATTTGATTTAGACCAGTCTGAACCACGCCTACCTTCCAGCTTAGAATTCCAAGTTACTATCTCCGTTAGGAATCTTGTCATCCATCGATGCATCATCGATGAAGGTGCCTCCACATGCGTCATGTCTACACTCGTGTGGCAGAAGTTGGGATCCCCTACACTCCAGCAGTCAACCACTGCGTTACGCGCCTACGACGGACGTTCGGCTCAGCCCCAAGGTCTCCTAACCAATGTCCCTATCCAGTTAGGTGGTAAAACCGTCCTCATCGATATCGAGGTCATCAATGCCCAGCTTGATTACAAGCTCTTACTCGGTCGCAGCTACATGTATGCTATGCGGGCGGTCGCTTCCTCGGTCTTTCGTACCATGATGTTCCCCCATGATGGACACGTGGTCAAGATTGACCAACTTACTTACTATGATCCCAGCGCTCCCGCGGCACCTAAAAATGTTCTCCCCATGGTTGAACAACCTGTTTCTCGTGCCACCACCTTGTTTATTTCCTCTTCGGGACCTGGAGTCTACTCAGACGCGCCGATGACTTCCACCTTCCAATCTATTCCGCCTCCCTCGGCTCCCACGGACGTGTCTGACTTATGTACCTTGTCCCACGACAACCAACCACCTAACAATCAACCACCCTTGTTGCCTAAACCTCCATTGGTACCTAGCCACATTGGTGTTACACCTATCCATACGATCCCCTTCCTAGTCCCTCCATCAGGAGTAGTAAGCGCCCCGGTCATGGCTACCCTTAGCCTCCCTGGGTTAACTTTGGGATTACCTGTATGGTATCTTTCGCCTCCCGTTCGCCCGCCGACACCAGATGTCATCCTCCAACCGGTGCAACCCATGGCTACTACCTCTCAACCACCTCCTGGTGTCTCTACCCCTTCATCCTCCACGGCTCCCCCTCCTCCTCCCAAACCCACTGGGGGCAGAGGTCCACAACCTTACACTGCTGTCCCACCTCCCAAGACAGTCAAAAACCCTCCAGTGTTTCGTGCTCCTCCCAAATGCTCGCTGTGTGACGAGTTGGGCCATGCCACTCACCAATGCCCTCAGTTACCAGCCCTACAGAAACACATGCAGATGCTCGACGATGACCCTAACATCCCAGTTGTCGAACTCAACCCCACTCCCAAGCCTAAAGATAAGTCCCTACGTACCAACCACTCCTGCGCCATATGCGGTGTTTACGGGCATTACTCCCATCATTGTCCTGATCTCCCGGATTACAGAGCAGCTCTCTATGAGATGAACAATCTAGATATTGAGACGGAACCACCTACCATTGAGGAGATCTACCCCCCAGACTCTTCACCTTCTGGAGAGATTAATACCATCTATATGATTTCTTCCACCACTCCCCCCTCGTCAACCGATTTGACGACGCAAACTTTCCATACCGATGAGGAGATTCTTGAGGCCCTTACTGCCCCGGATTATCCCTGGGATGATATGCATCATCGTTCCTACTTCATCCCAGAAGCATCCTCCTCTAGCTCCGCTACCCAATACGCGGTTGAGTCCAAAGACTTCCTCCCCACCAAGGTCGACTGGTTTAAGGACCCCATTCCTGCTCCTGATGCCTTCGAGGAAGGTAACATGGCCAACATCTCACCTGTCATCCAAGTTGATATCGCTGCCCCAGGACGTGCCCCTGAACTCATCACTTTAGGAGCATTCTGCAGTAAACAAGAGATTGAGGACTACATAAACCTTTTCAGAGAATTCCGTGATGTCTTTGCCTGGTCCTATACCGAAATGCCTGGTCTTGACCCCACAATTATAGAGCACCACATTGACACATGGCCTGATGTACCCCCCGTTCGTCAGAAGCAGCGACCCATTCATCCCTCAAAGCTCCCAGCTGTTAAAGCCGAGATTGAGAAGCTACGCAAGGCAGGGTTCATTTATCCTATTGCCTATACCACTTGGGTTTCAAATCCTGTTCCCGTTAACAAAAAACAAGGCACCATTCGAGTATGCACTGATTCCGCGATTTAAACCGCGCTTGTCCCAAGGACAATTTCCCCACGCCATTTATTGACCAGCTCATTGATGCGTGTGCGGGGCATGAAGTCCTCTCCTTCATGGATGGTTTTTCCGGATACAACCAGATTCAGATCCGTAAGGAAGACCAGTACAAAACTGCCTTTACTACCCCATGGGGCACCTTTGCCTATTGCGTCATGCCGTTCGGCCTCAAAAATGCTGGTGCCACTTTCCAGCGGGCCATGACCTATTGCTTTCACGACTTGGTCCATATCCTGTTAGTCCACCTTGATGACCTTACAGCTCGTTCCCGGAAACGATCAGACCACCTTAACGACCTTCGGCAAGTTTTTCTGCGTTGTCGCAAATACCAAATCCACTTGAACCCACACAAGTGTGTCTTTTGCAATCCGGCAGGCCGGTTGTTAGGTTTCATTGTTTCCCAGAAAGGAATTACTGTTGACCCTCTAAAAGTCCAAGCCATCTTAGACCTTCCTTCTCCTCGCACGCTCCGGCAACTCCAAAGTCTGCAGGGGCGATCCAACTTCCTTCGACGCTTCGTTCCTGATTACGCCACTACCGTTCACGGTTTCTTGCACCTGCTCCGTACCCACATACCCTTCGTCTGGGATGAGCAAGCCGAAGCTGCATTCGAAGCCCTCAAGAAGGCTCTCACACAAGCCCCTTTGATCTCCCCTCCGGATTTCTCCCAGGACTTCATCCTATACATCTCGGCCTCCGAGCATGCCATGTCCGAAGTCTTGGTTCAAGAAGACGCTTCTCACCAGGAACACGTCATTTACTACGTCAGCCAGACCTTGTCTGGTCCACCCCTCCGTTACCCATATGAGGAGAGACTTGCCCTCGCCGTAGTCTTTTCCGTACAAAAATTGCGACACTACATCTTAATGAGTCATACCACCGTCGTTGCCGACTCTAACCCCATGGTATATCTTCTAAACCGGCGGGTACTGCAAGGTCGTGTTGCTAAATGGGTCATTATACTCCAGGAATATGACCTTACCTTCAAAACACCTAAGAGCACTAAAGCCCTCGCTCTTGCCCAGCTCATTACTGATATCCCTTCCCTTCTCCCGGCCAAACCAATCTTCGATGAGTTGCCCGACAATCACCTGTTCACTATCTCGTCCGATGACCCATGGTACGGTGATATCTTGTTATACCTGCACACGCAGAAGTTTAGACCCAAAGTTACCCGTAATGGACGCCGTCGCATCCGTCACCGGGCCTCTCGATATCTCCTCTTAGGCGATGTCCTTTACCGACGTGGAGTTGACACAATTCTTCGTCGTTGCCTTACACACGAGGAAGCTGAACACGTCCTTAATGACTGTCATAGCGGTGCCTGCGGAGGCCATTTCTCAGGGATGGCCACTGCCCAAAAGGTCGTCCGTGCCGGATACTTCTGGCCCACACTTTTCACCGACTGTATCACTGCGGTCAAACACTGCCATAATTGCCAACTTTTTGCCCCCAAGGCCCGGACACCTCCTGCTCCGTTACACCCAGTCGTCACCGTTGGTCCCTTTTGTAAGTGGGCCATAGACTTCATGGAATGTAGACCCCAGTCTGCCAACGGCCACAAATATATTGTTGTCGCTGTTGATTACTTCACCAAATGGACGGAAGCCATGCCTACCTTCAATTGTACCGCCGACACTGCTGCCCGCTTCTTTTTCAACCATGTCATCGCTTGATTTGGGGTTCCTAAGCAGTTAGTCTCTGACCATGGTTCACACTTCGAAGATGCCGTTTGGCGTGAGCTATCCACCCTCCTTCATTATGAACACCAATTTTCCTCTGCTTACTACCCCCAAGGGAACGGCCAAGTAGAGGCCATCAATAAAATCCTCAAAACCATCCTCCAACGAACGGTTGACAAGCATAAGTCCAATTGGCACCACATGTTGTTCCCTGCCTTGTGGGCTTACCGCACCTCCACTAAGACCGCCACTGGTTTTACACCATTTCATCTAGTTCACGGTGTAGAGTCTGTCCTCCCCATCGAGTGTCAGATTCCTGCCTTACAGATCGCCGTTGAGCTTCTCCCTGACACCTCCCCCATCGAGCAGCGTTTGCTACAACTCGAACAAGCCGATGAAGACCGTCGGGCCACTCTCCAGAACATCGAAGCTGCCAAAAACCGCTCCAAAGCCGGTTATGATAAACATGTTCACCCTCGAACTTTCCACGAAGGGGACCTCGTCCTCGCCTATGACCAAGCCCATGACAAAACCGGTAAAGGGAAGTTTGAATCTATGTGGCAAGGCCCTTACGTCGTGCAGACCTGCCTCGGCAAGGGGGCATACATCTTAGCTGACTCCGAAGGCCGTCCTTTGCGCAACCCTCATAATGGGTTGTATCTCAAGTGTTTTTACCCATAAAAGAAACCCGCGACCTCATTGGTCTGCGTTGTACAGTACTTTCGTTTTGTTTTTGTCCGTTTTCCACACCGTTTCCACCACTGGAATCAGCACGACGAAACCGTCATGATGGTCACCTCGTTGCATTATTTCTGTTCCGTCATTTTTTGCCCATTTTTTCGATGCCACTAGTCGCCTCGGTTTGCGTGCCACATCGGCCGTTCTCCATTTTTCACATGTTTTATATCATCGGATTCATTTTTCCGAGCTGGTGATGATGCTTGAGATCATTTCTCGCTCTCACCCCCATATTTTTAGGGTATTTTTTCCAAAACGCCCTCGTCACCTCGGTGTGCGTGCCACATCGGCTGTTACCCATTTTTGACACCCTTTATATCGTCGGATTCATTTTTCCGATCTCATGATGATGCTTGAGATCATTTCTCGCTCTCACTTGGTACAATTTTAACATTGTGTCCCAAACACCTTGTTGCCTCGGTTTGCGCGCCACATCGGCCGCCATCGGATTGTTCCACACTTTTACATGAGCCATTCACTCCTGTCATACTGCAAATGTCTCGTTATTTTGCCACCATTTCATTTACCCCGCAAGGAGGCCCACCAGTGTTCCCCCCAACCCTCGTTCTTGGTCATCATTACTGATCCTTGATTGAACACTTCCTCCTTGCCTGGCCATTCCTTTTGTTCGGTATAATTTTATCACTTTTTCGGGCCGGACAACTCCTTTACGAAAAAGGCACTTAGGGAGTTTCCGTTAAGCTCTTTTCTGACTCCTAAAAGAATGAAAAGATCGCCGAGCAATCTTGCTTCCTTTCATGCTCGTTAAAGTACCTAAAAGGGCGTCTATCTGGTATAAGTTTAACCCTTTTCCGGACCTGGTAGACTAATTACGAAAAAGGAATACTCTAGTCACACCGGCTAGAAGAGTTCTTCATTGCATCCTTTTATGCTTCTTTGGGCCTTGGAGACTAAATCTACGAAAAAGCAACCCCCTGGAGTCTTCTTATCTGCTTTCAGACTCTCTAAAATTGAAAGCAACCACGAGCATGCACTGTCCTGGGCTCGTAAAATCCACACGACAATACCATTCCATCACTTCAGAGTCTTCTTATCGCTTTCAGACTCCTTAAAATTGAAAGCCACCACGAGCATGAACTGTCCTGGGCTCGTAAAATCCACATGACAGTACCATTTTACACACACTTCTTCTAGTTCATTAACCCATGCAGAAGTCTCCTCCCGTGCCTCCTGGCACTATGATCCATCATCTCGGCAGCACCCCCAATCAGGTCGCCTTTGTTCAGAGTATTCTGCAGTCTCCTTCCATTTTACACCAGCTTGAGTCTCCCTCAGCCAGTTATCCTCCCAGATCCATTACAGCTATGATCCCTTTCCCCTCAGTCAGTTTCATATGCTGCCAGATCATTCACATTATCATACTCTGAACAAAGGAAGTTCGAGTCCACCCACTCTACTTGCCCAGTTGTCACCCCCAGTTTGTCAGTCCTGCCCCCAGTACTATCACATTTCGGTTCTTCACCTCGCGCTCCTGTCAAGGAAACACCATTGCCTTGATAGTTGCAGGTCTCCCTCTGTCGACGACAGCCCCTCTATTCCAGAGGATAGGCCCAGAGGTCCCTATGCCTTGGACTTATCACCATCTGTGGTAAGTGCCTACGGACCATTCTGAGAGGAGTCATCATTGCCTCTCCGCGTGGTTGTTCCTCACATGCTCGACTTCAGCACCTTGATCGCATCGTTGAGGATCGCGTAGGATTATATCCCATTAGTTTTTAGTCAAAGACCCCGGATTTCCCCTGACTCTAGCACATTGGTGAGTCACTTCGGAACGACCCGTTGTATGTTCCTGTGGATGTCCGGGCTGCGTTGGCGTTTGTATTCGGAAGCCATCCAGTTCTATGCTTCCTTGAGTACCCAGATCAGTTCCAGTTCAGTGTACCATTGCGAGTGTACCCCTTGTCACTCTGATCCAGCAGCTCATTAGTTCCTTTGGTACCACATTCAGTAGCACTGTTGATTATTCCAGTGTATCAACTCTTCAGCACAGACATGGTCAGCCCAACAGTATGTCCCAGATTTGTGTCCCCTCTTGACTCTTATGATGTACACAGTGGTTCTCTATGTATCTTACAGGTCCCCCTTTTCGGGCCTCACAGTTCTGTTTATGTATCTTGATACGAGCATGGGTATGCCCGCCTCGTCCATATATTGAGATTATTCCTCAGTCAGTATTTGAGGTCATGTATATTTCAGGTTCCCTTTTTGGACCCCATTGTTATTGTTATGTTATATCCTGATACGAGCATGGGAATGCCCGCCTCGTCCATATGATCAGATGATTCCTCATCCATTATTGAGGTTATGTACTTTTAGTTCTTGCAGTTGTTCGGGATCGTTGTTCCGGGCTCCAGTTTGTTTCTTCTCCTCTCTCCACTCCCCAGGAAAACCATTCATGACTTATGATGTCCATCGGCCATACGATGAGCTCCTGCCCTCGCACATCAGGGGGCAATCTGTTAACACCCAAAAAGTGTTCACTACCTCATCTACCACATTATATGGCTCATTTGTCCATTTTCCTACCATATTTCCCTTAAAATCTCAAAAAATCCCATTAAAAAGCCTCCAAAAGGCCTACAATGCCTCCAAAAGGCCACAAAACCCTCAAAATAGCCTAAAAAAGGCTAAAAAACCCCCTTTTCCTCCAAAAATAGCAAAAATCCCCTAAAAAGGGAATAAAAAATATAAAATAATGAGGAAAAGGAGGAAAAAACCCAATACAGCTGCCCAAAACCATGTGTTTCCCAAAACCATGGGTCAACACTCCACCACCAAAAAACTATAAATAGGTGATGGAGATCCCTTATTCCATATCCACAATCACAAGCACCCTTACTCTGCCAAAATCTCTCTCGAAACCCTAGTTCACCATTGAACTACTTTCACCTTGAGAGCCACTTTTGGCCCATTCCCACCATTGGAGAAGGAGAAGGAGCATATTGAAGCTTGGAGCATCCTCTCGGACATTGCAAAGGGCTTCATCAAACCTTCACATTGAAGGTAATATCAATACAAAAAAGCCATTCTTTAAATTTGATGTTTATGTTTCATGCATGTTTTAGAAGTAATTTAATTTCTGTTTTAACTTAATTATTTACATTTACTAAACTGCTACTAAGGAGTCCATTCTCCTTAGTAGGTGCTCATTTGCACAAGCTAGGGGTAAAACCCTAGCTACACCTCCATTGCACACTTTTTAATTAGTTAATACTTTGATTTTCAAAGAACCTTTAGCATGTTTTAGAGTTAAAAGTACATCTACTTTTCCATTTACTTTATACTCTTCTAGTGAATTTGTCGACAATCGATTTTCTTTCATCACATGTGTGTGCACCACTAGAACACACTAAGAGACCTAAAAACTATTATGATCCAAGTATGCTCTTCACATCGCACTTATGGTGACATTGGTGAATCATAAAGGAAGGAATTGTGAAATACCTCTCTTATCATCCCTAAGTGAAATTCAATCACCTTAAAAAAACTTTGTGAAATTCCAACCAACTAAAATCCTCCACAAGAGGTCACAAAATAAAATTTTAGTTAGGTAGGATTGATTGGGCTAGGCATCCATTAATTCCCACCAATATAGTTTCATAGCGATATTTTGAAACATAGCATTGCTGACTTATAGGGTACTTTCAAAATCCTTCTATAAGAAAGTGTTCAAAGAAAACCCAAATCAGAAGTGCACTATGAACAAGGAGGTGAAATTTGAGGTATAGATTCCTTTCTCTCCCCCATGAGTCACTCATCTCGTTATAGGGAGACAACACTATACCGTGCAGGCCGAACCACTGGTCCACACTTAACACAAGGTATATTAGTGTCGAGACTTAGGGCATCACCAAGGAGCAATTGTGGGTGAAATTGACTCCTGAAGTTAGCTATTTCCATTGGGAGGTGTTGCCATGTCTTCTTTATTAGAACATTGGCCCCATTGCTAGTAGAATCAACTCTTTGTTACCTTCGCTAGTCGATTGGTGTGTGGATACCATTATCACCATCAATTGTACTTTTTGGAGGAACTGTTACATTTGAGAGGAAGGATGTTAGGTCTTTTTAGGAAATTTACATTTATTTTATTTTTAATTACAAGTTCTCTAACTCATAATTATAAAGAACCTACATGTGGGAACACTTGCACTAAAACTGAATTTTGCACATATCACTCACTTATTACACCATATTGCATCATTGTGGTTGGCATATTTTTGAATTTGTTCAATTGTGTTTAAATTCCACCATCACTCCCACTTGACAAAAAATACTTCACCATTGAGGAACAAAACAAACCCCTAAGGCAGTCTCGAATACTGCAAGGCATCCCCCCTCTCTTGATGGGTGTTTTTATACCATCTCACTGTGGTCCACGTGGAAGATACTTTATTCGACTCCACTCCTAGGCCACATTGATAGGATCATCTGGGTGAGGGCGCTCCTTGCTTGGTGCATTTTCTCCTCTCTTAGAAAATGTCAAACCCCCCACCTCCTCCACCGATGGAATAGGATCACCTTCATTTTCTCCCTTTGGAGAGAATAAGATACATTTACACCTCCTCCCCTAGTAAGAGGAACCACTTTGTATTATCCTCTCAGATACCCTTTGGACCCCTTTGATCCCTCCTCGTATGAGGTCACTCGTTGTTTTTAAAACCACCTCAGTCTCCCCCTCATGAAAACCACACCCAGCACACAATGGGAGGACCAAATCCTCCTACCCTACCTTTCATGGCTAGTCTAAATCTCCCAGATTTGGCCAAACTAATCAATGACCCCATTGCACATGATCCAACATGGATGGATATGCTATATAAACTACCCTACAACATTCCTAATTTCGAGGGGAAACAATGGGATGTTCCCGCCAACTACATCATGTCTTTCCACTTATGGTGTTCATATAACAACATAGTAGATGATCCTATGAGGCTTCACCTCTTTCACCATACCCTCAACGGAACGACAGCCAAATGGTATGTAAATCTACCGAGAGAAACCCATGCCAGCTTTGCGACATTGGCCACTACATTTCTCACTTACTTCTAGCTTCTTATTCAACATGACCTTGGTCTCTAAATTCTCACATGGTTTTGACAAAATACATCCACCCACATCGCAGATCACATCCATGAGTGGCGTAGAAACCGCACATTGTGTAGAATCAAAATACAACCAACCTTCTAACTAGAATGGTTCATCAAATCCATTCAACCATCCATCGCTAAATATGTCACCACCTACATCCTATAGAGCAAGGAAGAGGCTATTCTGAAAGCTCAACATTTTGATCTCATATATGCACAATCTGGCTAGCTTTACACTCTCCTCCCTGATGCCCCTTGGCATTGATCATTGGATCCTACACATGTAGTATCGTCACATTCAGTGGATGGGATTATTGGGTCCATTTCCCACTTAGGGAAGGATCCTCCAACCACTTTAGATCCATTTAATATGGTTCCACAATACCCATCCATGCCACTTGCGTCGGTACCCCCCCTCCCCCGGTACCAACCCCACAACTTGGTCAGTTACAGTATGGAGCCTAAATTCATACTTATCCAATTGTTAGCCAAACGATAGCGGTTCCTACACCACAAATGGCACAAGTTGTTACCACGTCCACATATTATGAAACACAAACTGTATTTATCCCACGTCCGAGGTATTACCCTTGTTATCCATCCCCATGCTCGATTGATCAACAACCGACACCCCACATGGGGGTGAACTTGGTTCAACCTTATTACGCTTAATAGGCTCAATAGTTTTATTAGTTGAACACAAAAAACCCCTAGAAACCTCATACTCAGGGGAAGAAGAAAGGAAAGAACAAGCAAAACTGGCAATCGGGGCAAGGGGGCAACCTCCCTCCCAGCAAAACGAGAATATGGGTAATCAGAACACGGGGACTAATAATCCTCTAAAGTAAGGGAATAACTCAAACTTGAGGACCAATTATTTATGCTCCATCTGTGGTGAATATGGTTATTACACCTACCACTTCCCTCTTATCCCCAAATTCCAACAGTAAGTGGAATCCAAGAATAAGACAATGGAAAATCCCCGTCAAGCCGCAAACCCTCCCCAACCCCAAACCATTTTATTAAAACAACACTTTTAAAAATATCTACATGTTGGATATTAATATTCAGAGTCAAGCCAAAGATTATGATAGGCCTGAAGCTCCCCAAGTGGAATACATCCCTATCCTCTCAGGGGATCCTCTGTAAATACCATGACATAGTGCTAAATAAATCCCTCAGATTCCCAAGGTTCCACTTTGGCATACCCCTAATAACCCCCACATGAAATCCTCCCACAATTATATCATTGTGGACGACTTGGCTCAGTCCCCTGCAGCCATGTCCATGTTAGAGGTGCTACATTCATGCCCAACCCAACTAAAGGAATTATTCAATTCACTCAACGCTATCGATCCTTCTGAATCTCATATCATGACCTTTGATCTTGAAAAAGGTGAACCACAACTACCCTCGTCAGTCACATTTCAAGTCCTAGTCACAGTAAAGAACATTATGATTCATTTTTGTATCATTTATGAAGGCACGTCCACTTTTGTTATGTACACTAAAGTTTGGAAATGATTAGGGTCACTAGATCTAGTCCCCTCGTCTATAGCTCTTCATGCATATGATCGGAGACCATCCCAATGAAGAATATTATACCAAAATGTCCCCATAGGCTTGGGAACTCTTGAGTCTACACTAGTAAACACTACCTTGGTTATGAATATTGTTGAAGATACTGGAGTTGAAAGTATTTCTACCAAAGTGAACTGTATCAGATCTTTCTTTTTACATTTTTTAGATATGATTGTGGTACTGTTATTTCTTGGAGACAGGAATCTTATTTGGATTCATGGTTTCTTAGGGATCATTTTTTTCCTATTTCTCGATCTGGTTAGGTATTTTCAGAACCTTGCATATAGGTTTAGGCTTCCCACTGTTATGATGCATTTGAACCTTTTTCCACCCAAATTTTCCATAGGGTCAAACCTATTGGACATTGGTATTCCAGCCATCTATATATCCATTTTTCACAAGCCCAACAGAGGAGCATACCTAACATGGGACACCCTGGTCATCACCCCCTTGCCATTTTGGTGCCCATGCTGATTTTTTGTCATAGGCTCAAGTGCCTTTTTAGTTTTACCATGACTTTGAGAAGATTTTGCATGCCTCTCTTTCACATATATTTTTTTCCGCCCCCATAAGGCTCCTGTTGGAATGGAGTCATTTTTAAGCTCTCTTTAGACTCCTTAAATATAAAAATATTGTCGAGCGATCTTGTCCTTTTTCAAGCTCTATAAAAAAATTTGAAAAGACTTCTACCTGGTATAAGTTTATCCCTTTTCTAGACCTAGTAGACTATTTCACGCAAAATGTATAATCTAGTTACTTTGTGACAAGAAGAGTTCTTCTACGCATTATTTTATGCTTTTTCAGGTGTAGGGACTAACTTTACAAAGACGTGATCGTTAGAATAATCTTTAAGCTCTTTTCAAACTCTCTAAATTTGAAAAGATCACTAAGTATGATTATAATTTCACACTCATTAAAGGATTTGAAAGTTCATCCATTTGGTATTAGTTTACCTCTTTTTGGACCTTATGGATTATGTACGAAAAAGGAATACTTTGATAACGGTAATAAGATTTATCGCCTTGTACGCTTTTATTCTTTTTTAGGCGAGGGAGACTAACATTATGAACAAGAAACCTTATGGAGTTTTCTTTTACATTTTCAGACTCTCAAAAATCAAAACCTAAATTAGCATTAACTGAATCAGGATCGAAAAATCCATGAGATAGTGTTTGGGTTGAAACTTAGAAGTGTCTTTATCTAGCTCATGATCCGTTATGGAACTAGTTAGCTTGTCTTGAAACTTAATTCTTCCTGTTGGAAATACTAATAGGGGGGTTGAATCAATATTTATCACTTTTTACCATTTCAAACATTAATCGCATCAATTAAATATTAATCGTTAAGAACACCATTCATCATCACATAAACCATACACAGTGCACAAGAGATTTTATGTGGAAACCCAAATGGGAGAAAACAACAGAATGATTTTCTTATATAATATAAATATTATATTCAGTGTGTTTACCAACACCAACTGTAAGGAATCTCCAACTCCCTGATTTTATAGCACCAACTAGAAGGAGGATCCAACCCCCTAGTTTATCAACTCCAACTGAAAGGAGGCTACAACCCCCTGAGATCACAGGCTCAAACATGTATGTTCCCCATCCTCCCTCCCTGATATGAATAAGAGAATCAATCTATGACTGTCACTATCTATGTCTTTATCCCTGTCACTATAACTGTCAAACTGTCACTATCACTGCCATTGTCATATTGTCTCTATCTTTATCCCTGTCACTATAACTATCAAACTATCACTATCACTGCCACTATCATATTGTCTCTGTCATTGTCTCTGTATCACTGTCCTTATCATTATCACTGTACCAAGTTGTGCATTCCTCAAGTACAATTTTCAATATTTCCCAGAAACAATCATCTAAATATTTCATTTACATATTCAATATTTTACATCAAATCAATCTGTAGATCTTACACATAATACCATGGTTTATTCATAGAAAACCATCAATATCTAAGCCAAGATAAAAAACAATATCTATGCCAGGATAACATCAATATCTATGCCAAGATAACCACCATCATAGATTCCATAACATATTCAATGGCTTCACATACCATACCAAGATCAAAGATGAACTCTATCCATGAGAGACATATGCCATCACAAGAGAAACCAACAAGCATCAACCATAAATTTTCCAAGATCAGAATTTGAAGAAGATATAAATAAACCAAAATAAATTCTAGATAACGTCATCACATATCCATTTCATCAATATTTCCAATGAGCAAATAATTTTGTAATTCCGATACCGTATGAGAAATATATGCAAGTTTCTGTCAATCTTCTTCTCTTGATGACTGCTGCAAAATTTGGCCCTAGTTGACTGTCGACCTTGTTCAGTGTACTTTCTATCTATATCACTACTATTAAATTCTTCAAATTTCACCCTAGATCATATAATTACATATCCCTTTCAACAAGATTTCCAACGAGGCAAGAATTTTGCGATTCCGATACCGTATGAAAAATAATGCCAATTTTCGTAAAACTCCTTCACTTGATCACTGCTACAAAATTAGGCCCCAGTATTTCGTACATTTGCAAAAGAGAAGAGAGAGATTGAATGATAATAAAATTATATCTTTTATCTTTTATTTATAGACTTCATCATGCCTTGTAGCTTCTTCTATGGACTTCTTAAACTTATCCTTAATTTGTGGATCTCCATATTTTAAGGGGGTCTAGTCAAGGAGTTAGTACCCCACTTCAAGGATCCATCATGACATTCCGTGTCATAAATTCAATATCACTCCATATATTCTTAAAGTAATCCTTATTACTTGTCCACATCATCATACTTGATTGACACATCATTATTTTTGCGAGGCTCTGTGCCACTTAATGTGGTCCAATGGACCAAAGTACCACAAATTTTGTGGTCATGTGACCCAAACATCATTAGTTTTGGGATACTTCAAGCTTCACACCAACTTGCTTTGGACCAACTTTGGGGACTCTTAACGGCCTTCTCCACCATGGGTCATGTAGCCCCAAACTCATGGGCACATGGACCAAACATCATTATGTAGGGGTTTCTTCACCTTTTATTTCAACCTTTCGTAGGGGAAACCTTAGGGCCAAACATCATTATGTAGGGGTTTCTTCACCTTTTATTTCAACCATTCGTAGGGGAAACCTTAGGGACTTCTTTACGGTTTTGGTCCATATGTGTACATCACAAAGTGTCTTCCCATGAGGGTGCTACACCATAATGGGACCTCTTTGGAGGACATATACAATAATAATTTGACATCAATGACAACTTTATTCAACAATCTCCCCCTTTGTCATTGATGACAACCATCATAGTCCCTCTGGGACCATGCTCCCCTATATTCATTCTTCTCCCCCTTTCTTCATGCTTATGTTATTTCTCTCCCCATTTGACATCAATGGCAAAGAGTAACCCCCCCTTGTTGGCTTGGTTTTGCAACCAAGCTTAGTGCTATGGGCACCTGCTAACTAGTAGCAGCAGTCTCAATATTAAGCAAAAACAATAAACTAAAACTAAACTACCATGTGCATTTTTGAATTAAAAAACAAGAACAAGAAATATAGAAAATAAATTTGCATTGAAAATGGGGGCAAGCAAGTGCTTGCAATAAGAATACCTCCAAGTGATGAAGATAGTTGAGAAGCTCCAAGGATGAGCAGCTCCAAACTCCAAAGGGTCCTTTCTCCAAGGTTGCTACAATGGCCAAAAACTCAAGGGAGATTTTGGCAACATGAGGATAGGAAGATGGATGGATGTGAAATGAGGAGCCCCTACCACCTTTTTATAGGTTTTGGTGGTGGGGAATACCATTGTGGTTTTGTGGAAACCAATGGTATTGACCAACATGGTTTAGGTACTTTTCCCTCCTTTTTCCTTTTTTGAATATTTTTATTATTTTTATTCCCTTTTTAATATTTTTGGGAATTTTGGACCCTTTTTTAGGGTTTTTTATGCTTTTTTAGAAAAAATACTCATTTTGAGTGGAAAAAGGGGTGTATCAAGGCCTTTTGGTGACCTTTTGTTGGCATCAGAGGCTCAAATGGTGAAAAAGTGGACAAATGGGTCATGTGAATAGGGAAATGAGCTAGTGAGCACTTTTTGGGTGTTAACAGATTGCCCCCTGATGTGTGAGGGCAGGAGCTCATTGTATGGCCGATAGACATCATAGTTTTTTTGTCTTTTTTCTGGGGTTTTGGGGAGGAGAAGAGACCGATTGGAGACTGGATCCACGGCCCTTGGAAGCTGCAAAAAATAAATAAATATTACATAGCCTCAATATGAATGAGGAATAATATCTGATAATGGACGAGAAGGGCATACCCATGCTCGTATCAAGACATATACATAACAATTAGTCCCAAGAAGGGGGATCTAATACATAAAAAATTTACTGGTACATCATAATGGTCCAGAGGGGACATTATTTTGGGATGTACTCATGATCATGACATGACTGATCTCAATAACTGATACACTGGAATAACTGATGAATTGTTGAAACTGAAGGTGTCCAACATCTGTAGGGACTCAATGACTATGAGCCATCTTTGGGAAGTATATGTGACTGTATACTCGAGGGAGTATAAAACTGGAGTACATCTGAATACTGTCGTCATGCGCAACCCGGATATCTATAGAAAAAGGTGTAACTGGTTGTATCCATAGGTAGACTCTCAAATGTGGAGGAGTCGGGAGGTATCTGGGGTCTTCGACTAATAACTAAGCAGACCAATACCCTGTGCGAGTCTCAACGATGCGATCAAGGTGTTGAAGTCGAGCATGTGAGAAACAACCATTTGGAGAAGCACTGAGGACTCTTCCTGAAATGATTCGTAGGCACTCATCATAAATGGTGATGAGTCCAAGACACAAGGACCTCTAGGTCTATCCTCTGGAATAAGTTTGGTTGTCGTCGATAGAGGGATACCAGCAACTAACAAGGCGATGATGTTTCCTTGATAGGAGCGCGAGGTGTAAAACTGAAGTGTGGTAGTACTGATGGTAGGACTGACATACTTGTGGGGATGGGAAGTAACTGGGGTCATATAGTGGGTAGACTCAAACTTCCTTTGTTCAGAGCATGATGACATGGTTAACCTGGCAGCGTAAGGAACTGCCTTGTAGGTGTGGGGATCATAGCTTTTAAGGACTGAAGGGTATGTATTGACTCTGGGGGGGTCAAGCTGATGGGTGCTGTCAAGGGATTCTCAGGGTGACATACTGCAGAATACTCTGAACAAAGGTGACCAAAATGGGGAAGCTGCCCTATGAGTAGACGTGATCTGTTGTGGCACCGAGAAGCACCATTGTGTCCTTCTTCGTAGTTTTAATGAGCTCCAAGAAGGGATAAAAGTGTGCTCTGAAATGGTACTGTCTTGTGGATTTGTGAGCCCAGGACTGTTTGTGCTCATTGGTGCTTTCATTTTTAAGGAGTCTGAAAATGATAAGAAGACTCTGCAGTGGTTATGACTACTGTCCTATTGGTTTTACGAGCCCAAGATGGTGATTGCTCGTGGTCGCTTTCATGTTTAGAGAGTCTGAAAGCGGGAAGTGGACTCCATTGGTGTTCTTTTTCGTAAGTTAGTCTCCAAGGCCCGAAAAAGCAAAAAATGATGCAAATGGAGAACTCTTCTAGCCGATGTGACTAGAATATTCCTTTTTCGTAATTAGTCTACAAGGTCTGGAAAAGGGGTAAACTTATGCCAAGTAGATGCCCTTTCAGATACGTTTAGCGAGCATGAAAGGAAGCAAGGTTGCTCGGCGATCTTTTCATTGTTTTAGGAGTCAGAAAAGAGCTTAACAGAAACTCCCTAAGTGCCTTTTTCATAAAAAGGGATTGCTCGGCTCGAAAAAGGGATAACATTATACCGAACAAAAAGGGATTGATGATAGCGAGAAAAGGTCTCAAGCATCATCATGAGTGCGGAAAACTAGATCCGGTGACATAAAGATTGTCAGAAAGGGGCAACGGCCAATGTGGCATGCAAACCGAGGTTATGGGTGACATTGGAAAAAATGTCTGAAAGACCTGTAGGTGAGAGCGAGAAATGATCTCAAGCATCATCACGAGTGCGGAAAACTGAATCCGACGATATAAGACTCGCTGAAAATAGACGACGGTCGATGTGGCACGCAAACCGAGGTGACAAGGGGGCATGGAAAAATGCCCTAAAAATCTGGGCGTGAGAGCGAGAAATGATCTCAAGCATCATCACAAGCGCTAAAAACTAAATCCGACGATATAAGGCTTGTCAAAAATGGAGAACGACGGATGTGGCACGCAAATCGAGGCGATGAGGGGGCATGGAAAAATGCGCTAAAAAACTGGGCGTGAGAGCGAGAAATGATCTCAAGCATCATCATGAGCGCGGAAAACTGAATCTGGCGATATAAGACTTGTCCAAAACAGATGACGGCCGATGTGGCACGCAAATCGAGGCTACGAGGGTGTCCAAAAAATGGTCAAAAAATGGACCTGATGAAAACAGGAAAAAAGAAAAGAACTATCATGAAGTTCTACAATGGACGGTGGTGTCCATCCGGTTTACTATGGGCAAAATCGTTTGAGGTACAACCCGTTGCGTGGGTTGCGAAGGAGGTTGCCTTCTGAATCGGTCAGAATGTATGCCCCCTGTCCGAGGCAAGTGTGTATAATATATGGGCCTTGCCACATGGACACAAACATTCCTTTCCCAGTTTTGTCATGAGCCTGATCGTAGGCGAGGACAAGGTTCCCTTCAGAAAAAGTTCTTGGGTGGACTTGTTTATCATAATTCAATTTGGATCGGTTCTTGGCTGCTTCCATGTTTTGAAGGGTTGTGCATCGATTTTCATCGGCCTGCTCCAGGAGTAGTAAGCGTTGTTCAAGTGGGGCAGTGTCCGGTAGGAGTTCGACGGCCATATGTAGGGTGGAAATCTGGCACTCAATGGGGAGGACGGACTTGACACCATGAACTAAGTGGAAAGGGGTAAAATCGGTGGCGGTTTTAGTTGATGTGCAGTATGCCCATAGTGCTGGGAAGAGCATGTGGTGCCAATTTGACTTGTGTTTGTCTACAGTGCGTTGGAGGATGGTTTTCAGAATTTTGTTTATCGCTTCGACTTGGCCATTTCCTTGGGGGTAGTAGGCAGAAGAGAAATGGTGTTCAAATTTCAGTAAGGTTGATAGTTCTTTCCAGACGGCGTCTTCGAAGTGAGAGCCGTGGTCTGAGACAAGTTGCTTTGGCACTCCAAAATGCACGATAACATGGTTGAGAAAGAACTGTGCTGCGGTGTCGGCTGTGCAATTGTAAGTTGGCATGGCCTCCGCCCACTTGGTGAAATAATCTACGGCCACAATAATATGTTTGTGACCGATGGATGACGTGGGATTGCAATCAAGGAAGTCAATGGCCCATTTGCAGAATGGTCCGGCAGTAACGACTGGATGAAGGGGGGCGGGTGGGTTTCTTGCTTTGGGGGAAAAAAGTTGTCAATTTTGGCAATGTTTGACTGCGGTGATGCAATCAGTAAATAATGACGGCCAAAAGTAACCTGCATGAATGATCTTTTGGGCGGTGGCCATGCCGAAGAAATGGCCTCCGCAGGAACCGCTATGACAATCATTGAGGACTTGTTCTGCCTCACTATGGGATAGGCAACGTCATAGGATGGTATCAACGTCGCGTCGATAAAGCACATCCCCTAACAAGAGGTATCGGGGGGCATGGTGACGTATACGACGTCGTCCATCACGATCGACGTGGGGTCGAAATTTCTGCGTGCGGAGGTAAATTAGGATGTCACCGTACCATGGGTCGTTAGATGAAATAATGAAGATGTGATCGTCAATCAGATCCGTTTGGATAGCAGGTGATGACGAAGAGGATGGGAGGTCAGTGATAAGATGGGCAAGCGTGAGGGCTTTGGTGCTCTTGGGAGTTTTGAAAGTGAGGCATATTCCTGGAGGATAATGACCCATTTAGCAACATGACCTTGTAGGAGCCGCCGGTTTAGGAGATAGACCATAGGGTTGGAGTCAGTGACGACCGTGGTATGACCGAGCAGAATGTAGTGTCGCAATTTTTGGATGGAAAAGACTACAGCTAGGGCTAATCTTTCCTCGTATGGGTAACGTAGGAGTGGGCCAGACAAGGTCTGGCTGACGTAATAAATGACATGTTCTTGGTGAGAGGCATCTTCTTGGACCAAGACTCCGGATACGGCATGTTCAGATGCCGAGACGTAAAGGATGAAGTCCTGAGAGAAATCCGGAGGGGAGATCAAGGGGCTTGTGTGAGAGCTTTCTTGAGGGCTTCGAATGCCGTGTCTACTTGCTCATCCCAAACAAAGGGTATGTGGGTGCGAAGTAGGCGTAAGAATCCGTGAACTTTGGTGGTGTAATCAGGCATGAAGCAACGAAGGAAATTGGACCGCCCCTGCAAACTCTGCAGTTGCCAAAGTGTGCGCGGAGAGGGAAGGTCTAAGATGGCTTTGACTTTCAGGGGATCAACAGTAATTCCATCCTGGGAAACAATGAAACCCAACAAACAGCCTGCAGGAACGCAAAATACACACTTGTGTGGCTTCAAGCGGATTTTATATTTGCGACAACGCAGGAAAACTTGCCGGAGGTCGTTAAGGTGGTCTAATCATTTTCGGGAACGAGCTGTAAGGTCATCAAGATAGACCAGCAGGACATGGACCAAGTCGTGAAAACAATAGGTCATGGCCCGCTGGAAGGTGGCACCAGCATTTTTGAGGCCGAAAGGCATGACACGATAGGAAAAGGTGCCCCATGGGGTAGTAAAGGCAGTCTTATACTGATCCTCCTTACGAATCTGAATTTGGTTGTATCCGAAAAAACCGTCCATGAAAGATAGGATTTCATGTCCCGCACACGCATCAATGAGTTGGTCAATGAATGGCATGGGAAAATTGTCTTTGGGACAATCGCGGTTTAAATCACGAAAGTCAGTGCATACTCTAAAGGTGCCTTATTTTTTGTTGACGGGAACGGGGTTTGAAACCCATGTGGTATAAGCGATAGGATAAATTAATCCTGCTTCGCGAAGTTTCTCAACCTCGGCTTTAACGGCGGGGAGCTTGGAAGGATGAATGGGTCGTTGTTTCTGATGAACGGGGGGGACATCAGGCCATGTGTCAATGTGGTGTTCTATAATGGCAGGGTCAAGACCAGGCATTTCGGTATAGGACCAGGCAAAGACATCACGGAATTCTTGAAAAATATTTTTATATGCCTGAGTTTCCGCTTGAGTGCAAGATGCGCCCAGCGAGATGAGCTCAGGTTTTCCAGTTGTGGTGGAAATATCAATTTGTATAATGGGGGAAATGTTTGACATGTTCCCTTCTTCGAAGGAATCCAGTGCTGGGATGGGGTCCTTGAGCCAATAGACCTTAGTGGGTATGAAATCTTTGGATTCGACCAATAGTTGATTAGATGCCGTGGATGTAGACGCCTCTGGGAGGAAGTATGAGCGATGATGCATATCGTCCCAAGGGTAATCGGGTGCAGTGAGCATTTCCAAAATTTGCTCATCAGTATGGAAGTAGTCAGATCATAAATCAAGGGGTTCTAGTTTGAAAGTGGTGGTCGAAGAGATCATATAAATGGTGTTAATCTCTCTGGATGAGGATGATGCGGGAGGGTAGATCTCCTCGATTGTGGGAGGTGTCGTCTCAAGGTCCAAATTATTCATCTCGTAGAGAGCTGCTCTGTAATATGGGATGTCAGGACAGTGATGTGAGTAGTGGCCATAAATATCGCATATTGCACAAGGGTGGTTGGTACGCAGTGATTTGTCACGAGGCATGGGGTTTGGGTTAATTTTGACAACCGGGATGTTGGGGTCATCGTCAAGCATTTGCATGTGTTCCTGTAATGCAGGTAACTGTGGACACTGATGGGTTGGATGGCCTAACTCATCACACAACGAGCATTTAGGAGGAGCACGGAACACGGGGGGAGGTTTAACTGCCTTGGGTGGGGGTACCGCAGTGTATGGTTGTGGGCCTTTGCCCCCAGTGGGCCTGATGAGAGGAGGGGGATTCGTCAACGACGAAGGGGTAGTGATACCGGGAGGTGGTTGGGTAGAAGTAACAATGGGTTTCACCGGTTGCAGGATGACATTTGGTGTCGGCAGGGAAACGGGAGGAGAAATATACCACACGGGTAATCCCAGGGTTAGCCCGGGGAGACTAAGGGTAGCCATAACCGGAGTGCTTACTACGCCCGAAGGAGGGAATAGAAAGGGGATTGTGTGGATGGGTGTAACCCCAATGTGAGTAGGTACCAATGGTGGTTTAGGTAACAAGGATGACTGATTGTTGGGTGTTTGTGTATTGTGGGAAAGAGTACAGAGGTTAGTGACGTGTGTCTCCGGTGATGGTGGTGGAATGGCCTGGAATGTAGAAGTCATCGACGCGTCGGAGTACAGTCTAGGTCCCATTGAGGAAACGAATGAGGTATTTGCACCACAAACAGGCTGTTCAACCATGGGGAGAACATTTTCAGGTGCAGCG
Organism: Larix kaempferi; assembly: GCA_027924585.1. Taxonomy (NCBI): domain Eukaryota; kingdom Viridiplantae; phylum Streptophyta; class Pinopsida; order Pinales; family Pinaceae; genus Larix; species Larix kaempferi. The sequence continues at coordinate 8,799,674 of BSBM01001398.1, forward strand.
GGGGCCTTGGGATCATAATAGGTGAGTTGGTCGACCTTGACCACACGTCCCTCATGGGGGAACTGCATGGTACAAAAAATGGATGAGGCGACAGCACGCATGGCTTACATGTAGTTGCGGCCAAGTAAGAGGTTATAATCGAGCTGGGCATTGATGACCTCAATGTCAATGAGTACGGTTTTACCAGCCAGTTGGATGGGGACATTAGGTAAGAGACCCTGGGGTTGTGCCGAATGGCCTTCATAGGCTCGCAACGCAGTGGTGGACTGCTGGAGAGTAGGGGATCCCAACTTCTGCCAAACGAATGTGGACATAATGCATGTGGAGGAACCTTCATCGATAATGCATCGATGGATGACAAGATTCCGGACGGAAACAGAAACTTGGAATGATAAAGAGGAAGGCAGTCGTGGTTCGGACTAGTCTGAATCGAATGCGATCAGTTGTGAATCATTGGCGTCAATAGTGCCAATGGCAGAGAGCAAAGTCTTGCGCTGCGAAGGACAGTTTTTTAAGACTTCCAAAGCAGACATGGCTACAGGAGACTGGGCTAAGTCATCTACAATGTTGTAATTCGATGCAGCACGAGCATTGGGATTATTGTTGATGCGACGAAGTGGGAAGTGAGGTGCTTTGGGAGCGCCATCAAGTAGAGTCGGAGGTATACGTAATGTCTGATCTGTGGGATTAACGATAGTGTTTTTGTCGGTAGGAGGGGCTTCAGAGGTGGAGCCATATTGGTTCTGATGGGTTTGGAGGTTGGCATTGGCGGTTGACATCATCAATAAGTGGTGAGTACCTGAATCGAACATGGGTTGATCAGGAGCTGCATAAGTGATATGTTGTGGTGGCGCGTTGCCCTGAGGGGGAGCTAACGGCTGAGTGTTCACTACACCTTGGTTTGGAAAGGGGTTTTGCAGCACCAAAGGTTGATGTTGAGGTGGTGGAGGGTTGGGCGGCGGCTGAGGAGCCGCTTGCCCTTGACGACGGGCATTGTTAGTCCAGAGTTGCCGAGCTCGCTCCAAATGCGGGCAAGCATGCGTGTAATGACCATAAACCCCGCAAATAGAAAAAGGATGGTTTGTTCTAAGGTTACTATTTTTAGGCTGCCTGGGATTACGATCCGGATTGCGGTTGGGAGGAGCAGCATTGTTATTTTGCGGAGGATTGGGAGGTGGAGGACCTTGCTGATGTTGTTGGTTATTACCGCGGTTACGTCCTCTTCCACGGTTCTCTTGCGCACCTTGGTTGCACTAGTTGTTTTCGTGCTGGGGCTGGTTGTGATGTGTGTACACTTGCCCTTGAGCAGTGGGAGGATTTTGGTTTGCCACAGGTGCGGGAGCAGGTTGTGGTGGATAATAAGCCGGTGGGGCTGGAGGTCGACCAGTTACCTGCTGGGGTTGTTGGTAACCCTGAGCTATTGGAGGTGTTGGGTTAGCTGTCGCAGCTAGCTGTGGGTAGTACACAGTTTGAGGTGCGACTGAGGGAGCGTATGTGGGTGGTGCATGACCAACGCACAAAGGTGGACATGAAGGTTCGTGGGTATGGTGGTGATGTGCCATGGGAGCATATGAATTGGTTGCTCCAGATTGAGATGTAGCCTGCGAAAGGTCGGGACCATGGCTAGGATGTGCCATGGAAAAGGATTGGGGATGCGGGGTGATACGACCAATGATGCCATCTACGGCATGGGATGCCCCCAGCGCATCGTGTTGGGATGAATCAGCTCGAGGGGCGTCTGGTATAATGGTATACAGGTAACCCGATTGGGCGTAAATGAGGTCAAACTGTTGGGCTTTGAGGATGGCCTCTTCTTCAGACTGGGGTCATTCGGATGCCACATCCTTTGCAATGAGAGGGAGGAGGGATTTTAGAAACCAATCTAAGAAGATACGGTCGTCTAACTTGATTTTGTAGAGGCTTCGGCGTCGACGCCACTCATGAATGTGATCAGTGATGTGGGTGGCCGTGTTCTGTCTGCAAGACAGTAGGATCTCAACTCCCGCATCATAGCGGATAGGTAACTGAAAGAACTGCAGGAAGGTGGAGGCAAGGGAGGTAAAGGTGGCATGTGTCCCATGGGGCTGCTCGATATACCACTTAGCTGCAAAGCCAGTGAAGGTGCACTGTAACAGACGGAGGAGGACAGAGTCATCCACTGTGGAGTTGGAGGAACACCATAGATGGAAGGACATGATATGGTTCTGGGGTTCCTCACCTGCCTTGCCCTCAAACTTAGGGATGTCGGAGGGGAGTTTGGTGAGCATTTGAGGCCACGCAGGATCGTGTCTAATAGGATCATTGGTGAGCCTGGCTAAGTCTGGTAAGTTCAGACTCGCCATGTACGGTAAGCTAGCAGATGTAGTGACTAGGACTAGGACATGACTAGTCATGGTGGTATGATGTATGGGTCCAGTAGCGCCTAATGGTATGCTAGGTATTGAAGGTATGTGTCCTCCAATACTTGTGGTCTGGTAAGGGCTAGCGTTTCCTAGTGCAACATGGGTTACACCGGGGTTAGGAATAGCAGTAGGGATTCCTGGGATATGGGTTATGGTAGTGAGAGGGGGTGTGACCCCTATGTTGGGCATACCCATAACAGGTGGTGGCCCTGTGTTGGGAATTCCTATAATAGGAGGTGGCCCTGTGTTGGGCATTCCTAAAGGTGGAATGTCTGCCATATTAGGCATACCTAGGGGGGTGGTCATTGCCATGGATGGCACCGCAGTAGAAGGGTTGATGGACGTCTCTCCTATGGTGTTGGTAAAAAGTGGGTCAAATGGTGTTCCAGCCATAAGGTTGGTTGGGAATAACGCAGTGGGGTTTTCGGATTCTTCCTCAAAATCAAATGTGAAGTGAGGCGTGTCAAAATCGGATGACTGTCTGTTTGACCGACGATGTGTCGAGTCAAGGGATAAGGCTCAGCGTCGGTGACGTGGTGAGCTAAGTATACTGAACTCTGGGAGTTCGCCCTGAAGACGACGAGAGCATCTAAAATTCTCAATGGTGAGAAATAAGTTTTGTGTAAAAAATATGTTTTGTGTAAGGTGGTAATGTATAAAAAAAAAAACTCTAAACCCTAATGCAACAAAGGGTGCAAGAAGGGGAGTGAAAATGAAGGCTCTCAGGCCAAAAAATCAACCTCAAAAAAGGCACTTATTATAGTAGCTGTGCTATAATAAGTGGAGGGATGCAAAAAAAAATGGTCAGAATACCAACATGCAAACAGCTTCTAGAAAAAAGAGGTGTAACCAGACCAAAGGTGGATTGTATCATGCAAACACCTAACTAAAAGTATTGTGAATCAACAAACGATATTCTCTGCAAGGTGATGAAATCCAAGTCAGACAATATTGAGTGTTGAATCAACGGCTAGATATCCCCCTACCGGGAGGGACACCGGGTAATCAATCCTAAAGAATGGCAACTAGGATACTCCGTTCATGACATGTCGAGAAAAGGTAAATCTGCCGTTTGGTCCTTTTACCGCAATACCCCCATACAGGGATATCCCGAGAACTGCGAATGGTATCCCTTCGGTTACTGAATGGATTTCGGTATTCCACTCAGGCTTCCGGAACCATCCTCGCAACTTCAACCCTCCTAGGGGAGAGGCCTTCCCATAAACCGGTTGTGACCGTGCCAAAAAATACTAGGAGATTTTGGTTCCCTAATGGACAACTTCTATGTCTCAAATGTAATAACTGAGGGGTGTTATTGGAACACCTATCCCCTCAGTTCTACCTAGCTACAAAGTTCTTTTAAGTGTTCCCCAAGCGGGGTTAAAAGTTGGTTTGAAGTTAGGGTAAGTTTTAAGGCTCAGTTTTAAATTATGTGTTTGAGCGGGTGCACATGTGGTATTTTAAACTGAAATTGAAAAAAGTAAATGCTTTGCAAAAAATATTCAAAAAACAAAGGATCTTTTGAAATAAAAAATCAAATATTATGACTTTTTCAATAAATGGAAATTAAATGCTTTGCCAAAACTATTCAAAAAACAAAGGATCTTTTGAAATAGGAAAGCAAATAATATGACTTCTTTAAGAAATAAATGGATTTCTTTTTCAAAAAATGCTATGGGCAAAATATGAAAGAAGTAAACAGCAAAAATTTTAATGTAGATAAAATGAAAATAAATACTTCTTTCAATTTCTGAAAATTTTTAAAAAGACTTTTTCGAAGGTGCATTCTAAATAGTAAAATTTTCTTATGGCTGTAAATAATGCTGGAATTTTAGTACTGTAAAATGTGCTATGTGGGCAGAAAATACAGTAAAAAATTATTTTTTTAAACGGATCGGCCGAATGAAAAAATTGGCATCGCGGGTTTTGACAGAACAGCCGCGATGGACCGCGCGGGTTTCTGTCGCACAGTCACGATGGGCAGCACGGGTTTCAGCCACGAAACCGTGATGGACCGCATGGGATTTCATCACACAGTCGCAATGTGCAGCGTGGAAAATGTCCACGAAGCCGCGATGTGCAACGCGCTAATTGGCTGCGAAGCTGCAGTGAACCGCGCGGAAAAGGGCCGCACAGTCGCGATGAGCCGCGCGACTGTTGGGAAAAAAGATGCGAGGCGAAAGCCATACGCGGATACCGAAAAACGAACCCAAAATTGAGAATTTCAGGCTGTTAATGGCAAAAAAATGGGTCAAGATCTAGAACAGCAATGGATCTGTTGTCTAGGGTGGCTGATCTATGAATTAAACTACCTAATACTATCAAAAACTAAGATCTTAATCAAAAGTGAGATCTAAAGATTCGAAAAGCAACGGAGTCGCCAAAAACTGTTGGCTTGGTTTTGCAACCAAGCTTAGTGCTATGGGCGCCTGATAACTACTAGCAGCAGTCTCAATATTAAGCAAAAACAATAAACTAAATCTAAACTAAAACTAAACTAGCATGTGCATTTTGGAATTAGAAAACAAGAATAAGAAATATAGAAAATAAATTTGTATTGAAAATGGGGGCAAGCAAGTGCTTGCAATAAGAATATCTCCAAGTGATGAAGATAGTTGAGAAGCTCCAAGGATGAGTAGCTCCAAACTCCAAAGGGTCCTTTCTCCAAGGTTGCTACAATGGCCAAAAACTCAAGGGAGATTTTGGCAGCATGAGGATAGGAAGATGGATGGATGTGAAATGAGGATCCCCTACCACCTTTTTATAGGTTTTGGTGGTGGGGAATACCATTGTGGTTTTGTGGAAACCAATGGTATTGACCAACATGGTTTAGGTACTTTTTCCTCATTTTTCCTTTTTTGAATATTTTATTATTTTTATTCCATTTTTAATATTTTTGGGAATTTTGGACCCTTTTTGAGGGTTTTTTATGCTTTTTTAGGAAAAATACTCATTTTGAGTGGAAAAGGGGGTGTATCAAGGCCTTTTGGTGACCTTTTGTTGGCTTCAGAGGCTCAAATGGTGAAAAAGTGGACAAATGGGTCATGTGAATAGGGAAATGAGCTAGTGAGCACTTTTTGGGTGTTAACACCCCTGACAATATATCTCCCCCTTTTGCAGTATTTAATCAATTTGGAGCTGCAATTACTCTCAATCCCTGTTGAAGATACTCAAATGTCTCTCTTGGAAGTGGATTTGTAAAGATATCTGCAATTTGTTCCTTTGTCCCAATATATTCCATATTGATGTTCTTTTCTGCAACCTGTTCCCATAGAAATTGATACTTGATAGGAATGTGTTTTTTCTTACATTGCATAACCGGATTTTTTGAAATACTTATAGCACTTGTGTTGTCACATAGAATCGGAAGAGGCTCATCATATGTCACTTGAATGTATTGTAGAGTTTGCTTCATCCAAAGAATCTAAGTACAACATCATGCAACTGCAATATATTCTGCTTCCGCTATGGATAAAGATACCAAGGATTGCTTCTTACTTAACAAAGATACTAAATAATCACCTAGGAAGAAAGCTGATCCACTTGTGCTTCCTTCCAAGTTTGCATCTTTGTAGGAAACCAATGTCAACTTGTTTCCTTTTGGATACCATAGTCCAAATTATTTTGTGCCTCGAAGATATCTGAAGATCCTTTTCACTGCTAAAAGATGTGTTTCCTTTGGAGCTTCCTAAAATCTTGCAACGTGTCCAACTTCCTGCATAACATCCAGTCTTGAGGCTGTCACATAGAGAAGACTACCAATCATTGATATGTAATGCCTTTGATCCACTTCCTTGGATTCATCATCTTTGCTTAACTTGCATCCTGTAACCATAGGAGTACTTACAGGTTTGCAGTCTTCCATTTTGAATTTATTCAACATTTCATTGATATACTTGGTTTGGGAAATGAAAATTCCATCATCTAGTTGAGATATTTGGAGTCCTAAGAATAAATTTAACTCTCCAAGCAAGGACATTTCAAATTCACTTTGCATATCGTTGGAAAAATGTTGACTCATCCTATCATCAAAACTTCCAAATATGATGTCATCAACATACACTTCAACAATAATCATAATGTCATGATCAAACTTAATATATAGATTATTGTCTGCATTACCCCTTTTGAAGCCTTTTTGTTGCAAGTATCTGTCCAACCTGGAGCACCAAGCTCTGGGAGCTTGGTTCAAGACATATAGAGCTCTTTTGAGTCTCCACACATAATATTTGTTTTCTGAAAGCTGAAATCCTTCTGGTTGTTCAATGTAGACTTATTCTTCTAGATCCCCATTCAAAAAAATTGATTTCACATCCATCCGATATACTTTAATGTATTTGGACCAAGCATATGCCAATATCATTCTGATAGCTTCCATTCTGGCTACTAGTGCAAATGTTTCTTCAAATTCTATTCCTTCAACCTAAGCATATCCTTTGCAAACTAATCTAGCCTTGTTTTTTATTACTTGTCCATCTTCATTCAACTTGTTTCTGAAGACCCACTTGGTGGCAATCACATTCTTGTACTTGGGTCTAGGAACAAGTTCCCATGTTCCAGTTTTCTCAATTTGATCTAGTTCTTATTCCATGGCCTTAACCTAATGTTCATATGTTATGGATTCCACAAATATGCTTGGTTCAACTATGGATAGAAAAGACAAATTACCTTGTCATGACTTCTGGGATTTTATTCTACTTCTAGTTTCTATTCCAACACTCTTTTCCCCAATGATTAGTTCTGGAGGATGATTCTTTTGAATGCGATGATTAGGTGTCTTGAAAGGTTTTTGAACATTTTGTTGATTACTGGAAGGAGTATGAATATTCTGTTGACTATTTTCTTCTTGTTCTTCCTCTAGTTTCTCTTCTTCTTCTTGTTGTTCTTCTTCCTCTTCTTCAAATTTTGGTTCTTGAATTTCAGGTTCTTCAAAGATGTTTGAATCTCTATTTTCCTTCTTTGTCTTGGAAAGTTGATTTCATCAAATTTCACATTGATGCTTTCCACTATCTTGTTGATTCTTAGATTATAACACCTGTATGCTTTACTTTTTCAAGAATACCCAACGAATATTCCTTCATCAACCTGAGAGTCAAATTTTCCAATATTCTTATCATCCCTTTTTATGTAGAATTTGCTTCCAAACACTCTGAAATGTTTGACATTGGCTAGTATTCCTTTCCATAGTCCATATGGTGTTTGATCAATTTTAATTCTAAGTAGTGCTTTGTTCAATATGTGAACAGCTGTGTGTATTACTTGCACCCAAAAGATATCAACTATCATGGAGTCATTCATCATAGTTCTGCCCATTTCTTGTAAAGTTCTATTTTTCCTCTCAACAACTCCATTTTGCTGAGGTGTTCTAGCTGCTGAAAATTCCCTTTTTATTCCATGTTCTTCACAAAAATCCCAGAATTCATTTGAAGTGGCATCACCACCATTGTTCGATATTAAGGTCTTGATTTTCAAATCAGTTTCATTTGCAACCATTTACTTGAATATCTTGAAACATTCAAATGCTTCTGATTTCTTGTTAAGAAAGCACACCCATGTCATCCTTGTATAGTCATCAATGAGAAACATGAAGTATTACTCACTATTCAGTCCTTTAGTCTTCATTGGCCCACATAGATCTGTGTGAACAATTTGCAGTGAATTTGTAGTGACATATTCCTTTGTCTTGAATTCAACCTTTGTTTGTTTCCCATGCCGACAATGCTTACACAAAGTGTTGGATGGTTTTGTAATTTGTGGCATTTCTTTTACAGCTTGCTTCTTACAGAGCTTGATAAGATTTTCAAATTTAATGTGACCCGTTCTCTTGTGCCAAATCCAACTTTCATCTTCCTTACCCAAACAACATTTTCCTTTCCAATTTCATTCAATATGTATATGTTGTTTGGATTTCTAGTTTTCGTTGCCACAAGTCTACATGATCCTTTTCTCCTAATTTCACATTCTTATGAATTGAATAGGAATGTGTGTCCCTAATCACACATTTGGATTTCACTCAACAGATTATGTTTCATGTTTTCAACAAGTAGAACATTTTACGCCAAAGCATCTTCATTCCCAAGACTAACTGTACATTTTCCCATAATTATGGCTGAGTTGTTATTGCCGAATGTGACAGAACCCTCCTTTTATTTCCTTAACAACACAAATTTGTTTGCGTCACCTGTCATATGCTTTGAACATCCACTATCAACACACCATTGACTTGTACTACTTTGAGCTTGTAAAGCTAGTCCATATTCATCCATTTGCAATTCCTTTTTATTCTTTATCCAAGTTCTCTTTTGTTCTGGAAACTGTCTGGTTTCCTTTGATGATATTGTCATCCCACTTCTGCATTTTTTGGTTGTGTGTCCAAATTTGTTACATTTGTAGCATTCAATTTCATAATTCAGGGCTCCAAATCTATTGTAACTTCGGTCAAAATCCTTACAAGGATTCTTGTCATAATTACTTAAGTTTTCATAGCCATTTCTATTCCATGTGTTTCTACCTCTTAAATATACTCTATAGTTTACATATTTATGCCCAAAATTATTGCAAGCATAAGACATGCCAAAGAAAAATTTTGTGTACCTGGATGTAGGATTTATTCTAGTTGGTGCAGACCCTTTGAAGTTAGGATCTTGAAACTTTTTTATTGCTGGTGGTTTCCTCCATGCATGATCCTTTTCAAGACTCTTCTCTGTCACTGGTTTCTGTATATCCTTATTTTGAGGCTCGGGACCTTTAACAACATCTATTGAAATTTGGTTGAGATTTGATCTTTAATTATTTTAGATGCAGAGACTTGAAGCAATGAGACAAGTCAATCCATAAAATTCATACAACCATAACACAAGATATACCCTAGGGAAAATCCTTAAAATTATGAGAACAAAAACCATAATACTAAGAAGAATTATCAATCACATTACATTATACTAAGAATAATTATCGGATTATGTGTTCATATTATATTATTCTAGACCAAATGATCATATGCTAAAGTAATTCACTTTAGAGGTGATCAATATCTAAAGGAGACTTAATAACAATCTGGTGATCATGGTTAATAATATATCACACAACATTAAATGCTTTTAAGAAGCAAAGCATGACCTTTATACGGAAGGTCCACCTCTATACGGGAGGTCCATCTCATGGATACCCTTATACTGAAGGTTCACCTCTATATGGGAGTTCCATCTCACAGGTACCTTTATATGGAAGGTTCACATGATAATCATGACTTGATACACAAAAGTCTAAAGTCTTGTCCAACAAGATTTTAAAACATCATTACTTTGATCAATTACCTCTATACGGGAGGAATAACCTTTACAAGGAAGGTAATCAAAGTGCTCAACTCTATACGGTAGGATCAATCTTGACTACACAAGATTGGTTTGGAGGATGTCTCCTCATGTTGTATATTTAACACTCCATCTCAGCGAGGGAGGCATTCTCTTCCATACCAAGATTGTCTCGGAAGTACCTGCACTTAGTCACTGATAGAGGCTTTGTTAACACATCTGCAATTATATGCTCATCAGTAGCAATGTACTAAAGTTTCATTGTACCTTTCTGGACCATGTCTCGGAGGAAGTGATACTTCATTTCAATGTGCTTCGACTTGTCATGAAACACTGAGTTTTCGGAAAGCTTGATGCAACTTTGATTGTCACACCTAATAACTATAGGCTCAAGATTTTCATCGAACAACCCTGCAAGTATCTTTCTGAGCCACACTGCTTCTCGGCAGGAAACACTAGAAGCTATGTATTCTGCTTTGGTAGTGCTCTGGGATATGAAGCCCTGCTTCCTGCTAGACCAAGATATGATAGCTAATCCTAGGCTATAACAATATACTGATGTGCTCTTACGGTCCACAATGATTCCTCCCCAGTCCGAGTCTGTATAACCAAGTAACATGACTCCTCCACTGGAGGCATATTTGAGTCCATATGAAATTGTACCTCAAAGGTACCTAAGCACATGCTTAGAAACTGTCCAGTGTCTATGTCTCAAATCAGACATAAATTGACTCAGAATGCTCATAGCATTGTTGATGTATATGTAACTTTGAAATGTATTTCATCTATGTATATTGTACTCCTATAGAGATGTTATTATTCCTCTATATGGAAGTGTCGTCATTTGTATTGACAAGTATCGCAAGTGTCGTAACTTGCCAATGGGTTATTAGAGCACCATGTGTGGGGTCGGCCCTGATTAAGTTAACCATGGGTTATTAGGCTAAGCTAGACAAGTCGGCCCCACTGGTTTATTGGGTAGGACAGGACAAGTATAAATAGAGATCGAGATATCTCTATTTGATCATTCACTTACTCACTCTTCCATCATTCAGAAAGTGGCGCACATGTGAGGAGGAGGATCAGCTGCTAGGAGAAGACTATCTCTTGTACTTTGGTTGTATCATTGCTCTTTCTATCTCTAAGGAAGTTGTGGGGTTTTTCACCTTTATCGTTTTCCCCAGTGAAACTCTGCGTGTCTATTGTCTCATGTATTGCTTGGTGTGATTGATATGCATTGTTATACTTGATATGTTGTACATGTTATTCTCTCAGTAAAGATCCTAGATTATATTGAATTAATGCTCAAAAATAAACATGGTATCAAAGCTAACCTGAGAAGAAGACATTGTGCAGTAGCGGAAACTAGGGTTTCTCGTTTATTGGGTTTCTCTCCACAGATTTTGGAAAAGTAGTAAGGTAGATTAACTCTACTCATCAAGGAGAATCTTTCTGTCCAATAAGAATTCAATTCTGAGCACTTTCAGTTTTGGCCCTAAAAATTAGGGTTTCCACAAAAATAGGAATTTCTGAAATCTGAAGACATAGCTGGAAGCACCTTGGAAAAATCGAAGTTTAGAGCTATGGATCGATATTTTTGGTTGGGTGAAGCTCCGGGAAACTCAAACCCTGATTTAGGGTCCTCCCTAGTGAATCTAGGAAGACTAAAAGGCATTTATGAAGGGTGAAACTTTTCAGATCTCAAATTCTGAATATACCAGGTTGATCAGATCATCAAGGAACATCTTTCTATCCTTTCTGAAGTTTGAAATTCAAAGTTTGAATTTTTAAGGTTTCTCTGACAAACCCTAATCCGAGACCAGATCCAATTTTCAGCAAATTAAGTGGTAAGACCTAAATCTTTTCTATTTCCATTTGAAGTACTTTTTAAAGATGTCTCACCACACCAAATTGAGGATAAGCTTGAAGGGGCTGATAAATTCCGAGCATGGAAGTATAGGATTGGGTTAATCCTAGAAGAAAATGAATTGGATACTTACATAAGGGAAGAGGTCCCTGTCCCAGAGGAAGAAGAGGCTAAGGATCTTCACAAGAAGAACTTGGTCAAGGCAAAGAGGATCATTGCTGATTCTATCAAGGACCATCTCATCCCACATGTGTCATCTCTAAATACACCCAAGGCAATGTTTGACTCTTTGACCAAGTTGTTTGAAGGGAAGAACATAAATCGGAAGATGACTTTGCGAAACCAATTGAAAGGGGTAAAAATTCAGAATGGAGAGACCATTCAATCCTATTTATCTAAGGTCTCTCAGATCAAGGAACAAATTGAAGCTGTGGATGAGGTAGTGGATAATGGTGAAGTTGTTATGACAACATTGAATGGCCTACCTAGGTCATGGGATTCCTTTATCCAAGGAATCTGTGCAAGAAAGAAACTAATCTCCTTCAGCAGACTATGGGAGGAATGCTCTCAAGAAGAAGCAAGGCTTGTGGCCCGACAAGAAAATATGGGGAATGAAGATCAAGCTCTCACAGCACACACCAAGAAAGGGAATCCCAAGAGAGAGCCATCTCACTTCAAGAAATCTTCACACCACCATCACAATAGAGAAAGGAGAATATGTTTTACCTGTAATGAGAAGGGACATATTGCTATAAATTGTCCCAAGAACAAAAAGGACAACAACAACTTCAACAAGAAGAAGAAGGGCAACAAAAGAAGGTACCATGCTCATGTTGTTGAGGATGATGAACCTCCAAAGAAGAAGGCTAGGGTATAAAGTGATGATTCATCAAGTGAAGATGAATATGTTCTAATATCCGCTCTCACAGGTACTATCTCTCATGGATGTAATGATTGGATTATTGATAGTGGGGATTCCAAACATATTACTGGGTTTAAAGAATCTTTTGCAAATCTATCTGAACATGAGTCACCCCATAAGGTGAAACTTGGGGATGACTATCAATATCCTATCAAAGGAAGTGGTGAAGCCTCCTACAACCTAGACTCTGGGAAGTCTTTGAAGATGAAAGATGTTCTATATGTACCTGGGCTCAAGAAGAACCTACTCTCCATATCTGCATTGGATGAAAAAGGCATGAGGGTTGCATTTGTAGATGGCCAAGTACTAATGTGGCCAAAAGGTAAAACTATTGATGATGCAGTAGTGATTGGAGAGCAAGAGGGAGGATTGTATAAATTAAAGGGACAACTTGAACATGCCATGGTACATGAATCCATGGAGCCAAGTGAACTTTGGCATAGAAGGCGTGCACATGTGCACTATAGGGCACTACCAATTGCAATTAAAGCAGTAGAGGGTCTTCCTGAAATCAAGACCAAGCATGAAGGTGTTTGCAAAGGCTATGCAAAAGGAAAGAACATAAAGAAAGCATTTCCAAGCAATGAAAGCAAATCAAAAGGAATCTTGGAAATTATCCACTCTGATGTATGCGGTCCAATGTCATCCAGTTCTCTGAGTGGGTATGTTTACTATGTCTCTTTCATTGATGACTTCTCCAAGAAGACTTGGGTTTATTTCTTGAAGAAAAAAGATGAAGTGTTGGATAAGTTCAAGGAATTCAAAGCCTTGATGGAAAATCAAACTGATAAGAAAATAAAGACATTCAGATCCGACAATGGCGAAGAATTCACTTCAGGTGATTTCAAGAAGCTATGCAGTGATTCGGGGATTAAGAGGGAGTTGACTGCTCCCTACAATCCACAACAAAATGGAGTTCTAGAAAGGAAGAATAGAACAATCATGGAAGCAGCACGAGCAATGCTACATGACCAAGATCTTCCTATGCATCTATGGGAAGAAGCAGCTAAGACAGATGTATATGTGTAGAACAGAACACCTCACAAGATATTGGACAATAAGACACCAGAAGAGGTCTTCTTTGGTAAGAAGCCTGAAGTTAGCCATCTCATAATATTTGGTTGTCCAGTATACACTCATGTTCCAAAGGAAAAGAGGACAAAACTAGATCCTTTAGGAAATAAGGGCATCTTTGTGGGGTACAGTGAAAGCTCGAAGGCTTATAGAATATACTTTCCAGGGTTCAAGAAGATTGATGTCAGCAGGGATGTAACATTTGATGAAAAATCAGCCTTCATCAAATTAAGAAAGACACCTTTTGAAGATCATGAAGAACCAAAGGAAAACAGATTTCAAGACAGTACCATGACTGAATCAATTCTAGAAGCAGATCGTGAAGTTGAAGATCCACAAATACCTGTAGATCCACCTCATGAGAATAACTCTCACAAGAGGAAACCTGCATGGGCTAGAGAGCTCATTCAAGATGCAGAAAGATATGGCATTCCAAAATAAGAACACAAAGCAAAGAAGAGAACTAGATCACATACCAGCTATGTTGCTTTACTCTGTGATATTATGAACAAAGAACATTCCAGTTATGAAGAAGCAGTGGAAAAGAAAGAATGGAAGGATTCCATGGTCGAAGAATACCAGTCGATCATGAAGAATGATGTTTGGGATGTAGTCCCAAGACCTGAAGGGAAGTCAGTGGTGACTTCCAAGCGGATCTACAATATCAAGCATGCTGCAGATGGCAGCATAGAGAAATGCAAAGCGAGATTTGTGGATCGTGGCTTCTCCCAGAAAGAAGGGATTGATTATGAAGACACTTTTGCTCCTGTGGCCAGATACACTTCCATTAGATCAGTACTTGCTCTGGCTGCAATGATGAAATGGAAGATACACCAAATGGATGTCAAGATAGCTTTCTTGAATGGTGTAGTCAAGGAGGAAGTGTATGTGGAGTAGCCACTTGGTTTTGAAACACATGACAGGGAGTCATATGTGTGCAGGTTGAAGAAATCCTTGTATGGCTTGAAGCAATCTCCTAGGACTTGGTATGGTAGGATGGACAGTTTCCTATTCATCTTGAGCTTTACCAAGAGTAAAGTAGATTCCAACCTTTATTACAAGGTTGAGGAAGGCAATCCTGTGATACTACTATTGTATGTGGATGACCTATTTGTAATAGGTGAGGATAGTTTGATTGTTGATACCAAAAGGAAGCTTGTTGTCGAGTTTGAGATGAAGGACTTGGGGATGATGCACTATTTTATAGGCATGGAGGTGTGGCAGACTGTAGATGGGATCTTCCCTGGACAAGGGAAGTATGCAGTAGAGATCCTAAAGAGGTTCGGGATGATGGACTGCAAGGCGATGGCCACACCTATGGCATCGAACCTGAAGCTTCTGTGTGATGCTTCATCTAATCCGGTTGATGTCACTGTGTATCATCAGATGATTGGGTCCTTGATGTACCTGACAAACATGAACACATTGAGCCAGTTCCTGACGGATCCCAGAGGTGCTCACCTGGTTGTTGTAAATCATATTCTAAGGTACCTAAAGGGTACAATTGATTATGGGCTCAAGTATGATGCGAATCAAAAGTTTACCCTGTAGGGTTATGTTGATTCGGACTGGGTAGGCAGTGTTGTAGATAGGAAGAGCACATCTGGGTGTTGCTTCAGTATGGGATTAGGTGTGATCTCTTGGTTTAGCAGGAAGCAGTATTGCATAGCACTGAGTATAGCCGAGGCAGAGTACGTTGCAGCTTGTTAGGCTAGTTGTGAGGCAGTATGGCTGAGGAAGATATTGTCTAAGTTATTTGATCTTTTGTTGGAGGCTACTGGTATCTTTTGTGACAACCAGAGTTGTGTGAAGCTGTCCGAGAACCCGGTGTTCCATGACAGGACGAAGCACATTGAGATCAAATATCACTATATCAGGGATATGGTGCAGAGAGGAGCAGTGAAGCTTCTGTATGTTGCGACGGATGAGCAGGTTGCAGATGTGTTGACGAAACCACTAGCCAGAGTGAAGTTCGAGTACTTCAAAGAGAGGCTAGGTGTTCTTCAGATTGACGACACTTCGAGGAAGAAGTGATGGACACATTTGCTGGAGCCATTCCAAGCATGATGAAAGGAGGATCTTTCACATGGCTGTGGATGTAAGCATTGGATGATGAGCATCAGGACGATGCTCCAGTTACTGCTCTGTATATGCATCATGTTGGATGCTTGATATATTTATATATGCATCATGTTGGATGCTTTTTATGATTAGTTGGATCATGTATATGTATATGCATCATGTTGGATGCTTGTTATGATCAATTGGATCATGTATATGTATATGCATCATGTTGGATGATTGATATGATCAGTTAGATCATGTATATGTATATGCATCATGTTGGATGCTTGGACCATGTATCTGTATATGTATCAGGTGGATATGTTATATGATTAGGTAGATTATGTATGTTGATATATATCAGGTAGATACATTGTATGATCAGGTGGATCATGTATCTGTGTATGTATCAGGTGGATACATTGTATGATCAGGTGGATCATGTATGATGATATGTATCAGGTAGATACTTGGTATGCATCAGGTAGATGCATTATATGATCAGGATGATCATGGATGACGAGCTTCAGGATGTTGCTCCAGATAACATGCATTAGGACGATGCAGTGATGATGATCAGGATGATCATGTGTACATCAAGATGATGTATGGTGAGTATCAGGTTGATACTCTGTGGCCTTGGACAAGTTGTGCAGATGAGCATGTAAGTTGACCTGGGATATCCGACAGGTAGAGTTGTGTGCTTGTAATGGCCTGGGATGCTCTTTCGAGGCATTGCTCTGGGAGGACATATAATAGCGCCCTGGGAGATCCAACAGGTAGAGCTGTGTGCTTGTAACAGCCTGGAATACTCTTTTGAGGTTTTGTCCTATGGCATGTAATGTGTCCTTGGGAGATTCGACAGGTAGAGCTGTGTGCTCGTAACATCCTGGGATGCTCTTGCAAGTTTTTTCCATGACCACATGTAATGTGTCCTTGGGAGATCTGACAGGTAGAGCTATGTGCTCGTAACAGCCTGGGATGCTCTTGCAAGGTTTTGTGGTGAGAACACATGTAATATGCTCTTGCGAGATCCGACAGGTAGAGTTGTGTGCTCGTAATAGCCTGGGATGCTACAGCCAGGTTTTGTGGTGGGGTCACATGTTAGCTGCTCCTGGGAGATCCGACAGGTAGAGCTGTGTGCTCGTAACAGCCTGGGATGCTACATCCAGGTTTTGTGACGCACGTAATAAGTCCTAAGGATTCCACACTATGGCCAGTGATGATGAAGACCTACAGGTGGTGGGCCTACATCCAGTATTAAAAAGGACTGGCTTTGTAGAACTTCCTATGAAGAGTAGATTCAGAGATTGATTGAGATAGCAGCAGTGACGATGATGGCGATGATTCGCTGATGATGATCTAGAGAAGAAGACTTGTGCTAGCATATATGTGTCAATAAATACCTTCCTAGTTAAGAGGGAGTGTTGATGTATTTGTAACTTTGGAATGTATTTCATCTGTGTATATTGTACTCCTATAGAGATGTTATTATTCCTCTATACGGTAGTGTTGTCATTTGTATTGACAAGTGTCGCAAGTGTCGTAACTTGCCGATGGGTTATTAGACCACCATGTGTGGGGTCATCCCTAATTAATTTAACCATGGGTTATTAGGCTAAGCTAGACAAGTCGTCCCCACTGGTTTATTGGGTAGGACAGGACAAGTATAAATAGAGATCAGGAGATCTCTATTTGATCATTCACTTACTCACTCTTCCATCACTCGGAAAGTGGCGCACATGTGAGGAGGAGGATCAGCTACTAGGAGAAGACTATCTCTTGTACTTTGGTTGTATCATTGCTCTTTCTATCTCTGATGAAGTTGTGGGGTTTTTCACCTTGATGGTTTTCCCCAGTGGAACTCTATGTGTCTATTGTCTCATGTGATTACTTGGTGTGATTGATATGCATTGTTATACTTGATATGTTGTACATGTTATTCTCTCAGTAAAGATCCTAGAGTATATTGAATTAATGCTCAAAAATTAACAACCATAACATGTGTCAGGCCTCTAATGTATCAAGTACATTAGCAAGCCTATAAGTTGTCGTTACAAAGTGGGATCAACTGGATCTAATCCAGATCCTGACTCATGAAGTTTCCTCAAATTAGAAACCATCGGTGTAGTCATAGATTTGCAATATACCATGCCAAACCTGTGCAATATATCCACATTGTACTTTCCTTGAGATAGAAAAATTTCAACTTTTCTTTGCCAGATCTCAAGGCCAAGAAAGTAGTGCATTAGACCTAAGTCTTTCATCTTGAACTCTAAGGTGAGCTCCCTCTTGCACCAAGCAATCAGATGTTCCTCTCCAGTGAGAAACAAATCATCAACATACATAACCAATATCAACGATCGGTTCTTCACTACTTTGAAGTACAAATTTGGATCATATTCACTCTTACAGAAACCCAGTTTCTGAAGGTAGCTATCAATTATGGAGTACCAAGCCCTGGGGGCTTTCTTAATCCCATATAGAGCTTTCTTTAGCTTGAAAACATGGGACTCCTTCCCATGCACCAAAAATCCTTCATGTTGTTGAATATAAACCTCTTCCTCAACCTCACCATTGAGAAAGGATGTCTTCACATCCATCTGGTGAAGTTTCCATCCTAGAACAGATGCAAGTGCAATCATTGCTTGGATTGTGGTGTATCTTGCCACAGGGGAAAAGGTCTCATAATAATCAATGCCTTCTTTCTAAAAGAAACCTCTGGAAGCAAATATGGCTTTATACTTCTCAATGCTACCATCCGCAGCATGCTTTATCTTGTAAATCCATATGGAAGTCACATTGGACTTCCCATAAGTTTTGGGAACAACCTCCCAAACAACATTCTTCATTATAGAGTTGTACTCTTCTGTCAATGCATCTTTCCAAACTTGTTGCTTTGCAGCTGCTTCATATGAGGATGGTTTTGAATCACTGATGTGACTCATCAGTGCAACATACCCTGAATATCTTTCAGGTTGCTTGCTCTCTTTGGATGAGCCTACTGGTGCTTCATGTTTCTCTGCATTTTTAAGATGTCTCGGCACCAAGAAGATATTCTTTTAGTGGGAGGTTCATCAGGTGACCTCTGAACCATTTATAATGGTTCTTTCGGAGCTAACGAATATGAGGCATCTTCTAATTTCTCCCTCTCTAACTATGAAGGGGGAGAATCAGACTCAGGATCCTCCATCTCTGAATCACATTGAATCTCTTTCGATCTTTTGAAAACAACTTCCTCATGGAAGGTAACATCTCGAATGACTTCAATGTGTCTCTCATGAGATACATATATTCGATATTCTTTGGATGAATCGATATAACCCACAAATGTGCCTTTGTTTCCAGAAGGCTCCATATTTGTTCTCTTTTCTTTCGATACATGAAGGTATAATGGGATCTCGAATATCCTCAAGTGTGATATGTTTGTCTTCTCACTAATAAACACTTCTTCTGGTGTCTTCTCATCTAGAATGGCATGCGGGCCTCTATTCTGGATCTACACAGCTGTATGGGTGGCTTCTTCCCATAACGAGGTAGGCATACGTTGATCATGCATCATGGATTTTGCAGCCTCACATATGGTTCTATTCTTTCTTTCATAAACCCCATTTTGTTGAGGGTTGTATGGTACTATTAACTGTCTACATATTCCTGCATCACTTTTACCATCTTTTGAAGTCCTAGTAGTGCTTTCTAGTGTAAGTGTCCAAGCCTTCAGTTCCATAGCTTGCATGGAATGATAGTGTGGTGAATAATATCTTGAATGTACTTCCCGGGTACCTTGTAGAGTCCTCCCTCTCTAACTCCAATCACAACAACAGATTCTAGGATTTTGTTCTTCGGCCATAAAAGTGCTTTGTTATCCATGAAGGTAACTCGAAACCCTTTGTCTTCAAGAACCGAAACTGAGAGAAGCTTCTTCTTCAAGCCTGGAACATATAGAATTTCCTCCATATGCAGAATATTACCGGTGCTCAGTTGGAATGAGGTGGATCCAACTCCTTGGATCGAATAAGTTGAGTTGTCCCCCAAATCTACCATGCATGTGAATTATTTCTCTTTTAGATCAGTGATGGTACTCTTGTAACCAGTCATATGTTTGGATGCACCACTTTCAATCAACCATGTGTCTGCATTTGTGATGACAGATCTCGAAAGGGATGAGACAATATAATACTCCCTTCTTGTCTCCTTTTCTTTGGATGCATTCTTTTGAGTAATTTCACCTTCTATGGTAGTAGAAGCATGAAACTTTCCTTTCCGATTTTCTCTACAATCTCTTGAGAAATGGCCTTTCTTGTTTCAATTGAAGCATCTAGATTTTGACTTGTCAAATCCTTTGTTGAACTCCTTCTTCTTTGAATGAGAGAACTTCTTTTGAAATAAGGATTTCTTTCCTTTCTTCATTCTTGCTGTGAGGGCAAGATTTTCTTCTTTTATGCACACTGAATCACTCTAGATTTGCCCCTCCTCTTGGAGGAAATCATGCCACAACCTTTTGAAGTTAGGTTGTATCTCTCATCCATTTACCATAGCCAATAATGTCTCCCATGAGGATGGGAGACCATCAATATCGGTTTGGAGAAGATCATCTTCATACACCACTACTCCAATACTAGCAAGTTGATCTCTTACCAGAGATATCTTGGAGAAGAAGGAGGCCACTGTCTCATTCATCTCCATCTTTAAGTTCTGAAGCTTATTATTCAATGTGCTCTTTTGACTCGAGGCCTTCTAACATATAAATTAGTCAATGTATCATAACATTCTTTCATGTTCTTCAACGGTGTGATCACTAAAATCAAGTTATATTTTACCGAATCATAAATGATCTATTTATCCTTATCTTGATTCTTCTTGAAGTTGATGCGCCCTGCATTAGATGTAGGCTCCTCCACCACAGTGGATACATAGCCACCCAATTCATGTTCCTTTAGGATGTTGAGAATCATATCCTTCGAAGTGTTGAAGTTTGAGGTGCCCTCAAGACGTTCTTTCGATCGTACAAATACTGATTCGATAGTCTTCAAATCTTGTGCTCAACTTCTCAGGATCTACATAGGCTCTATCTGGCATGCAAAACTGAGCTTCTTAACGCCCTGAGATTTGATACCATGTTGAAATTTGGTTGATCTTTTATCTTTAATTATTTTAGATGCGGAAACTTGAATCAATGAGACAATTCAATCCATAAAATTCATACAACCATAACACAAGATATACCCTGGGGAAAATCCTCAAAATTATGAGAACAAAAACCCCAACAATTATTCTCAATATAATATAATGGATAGCAGAGAATGATTTCTTTCACAACATAGCAGATTTCTTTCGGAAGATAAGAGATCACCAAAATTCCTTGTGAAGATACGGAAGCAATAGAGAAGAGATATCAATCGGATGTGTGCCTAGCACAACAATAACAAGCACGAACAATACCCTGCACAAAGAGAAGTGCCTTGCCTTCAATGGAGAAGAGAATTCACTTCACACTGGATTCAACAATCCTGTATAACATATTTATACATTCTTCTCTTTTTTTTTAACTTCTAACTTCATGATCAACTCTCCCTTAAACTGGATGTATTAATATTTCATAGAGTAGTGCACCCCACTTCTCATGCAGTGCTTCATCTCACTGAGCTGTCACTTAGGATGAACTCGCCTCTTAACTGAAATATTTCCCACTTAGTTATGTGGCTAACTTAAGTGTCAACATGCAAGTGTCACAAATCACGTGTCATCTTTTAGCTTAACAGAAGTGTCGTCATGCAATAACACTTAGTTAACTAGATCTTCTCTTTAACTAAAGTGTCGTCTTTTAGTTTAACTAAAGTGTAAATACTTTAGTTAACTAGTCCTTTTTATTTAACACTTAGTTAACTGAAATCATGCTGATTGATTTACTTGAAATGACCACTATGATTTATTTAGTTAACTGAGGCATATCTTTAACGGGTGCTTTAACTAAATCATTGATACTTAACTGAATCTTTATAATTGAATCTTTAATAATCGAGTTCTCTTTAATTAGCTAAAGTGTCTGCATGGGAAATTTTGAATTCTCTTGATCTCTATGCTGTATCTTTTATTTTTTTATCTCTTACAGCATGGTCAATATGTGCTAACTTTAATTATCCATCACATTACATTATACTATGAAGAATTATCGGATGTTGTGATCATATTATATTATTTCGTACCAAATGATAATATGCTAAAGTAATTCACTTTAGAGCTGATCAATCTCTAAAGGAGACGTAATAGCAATCTGGTGATCATGGTTAATAATATATCACACAACATTTAAATTATTTTAACAAGCAAAGCATGACCTTTATAGGGAAGGTCCGCCTCTATACGGGAGGTCCATCTCATGGATACCTTTATACGGAAGGTTCGCATGATAATCATGACTTGATACACACAAGTTTGGAGCCTTTTCCAACAATACTTTACAACATCATTACTTTGATCAATTACCTCTATACGGGAGGAATAACCTTTACACAAAAGGAAATCAAAGTGCTCACCTCTATACGGGAGGATCAATCTTGACTACACAAGATTGGTTTGGATAATGTCTCATGATGTTGTATATTTAACAAATCCACTACATCTTCAAGCTTCCTGCCACACTCTCGTGTTGGATGATGGGGGATTCATTAATGCCCTCCTTCTAGCAGATTACTTCCCATTGACTTCAACACATTTATTCTGGGATAGTGATCTAGATTTTATTAGTACCTTGGAACTAGTAGTCCTCAGTGGAAAGTATCCTCACTTTTGACAATGGGAATACATCAATGTCCCCTGATCATTGGAGTTTACAAATGTTCGATGCCAAATCCTTTACTCACACTTGTTATATTGTACTAGGTACCTTTCCACTCATTATCATTATCGGTGATATAGCTCACGTGTGTTAATAGTCTTCATCATTGACCGATAATCACATGATGTCTTACTATGTTCGACTTTAAAACATGTATTCATGTTGTTTTCACTTGTACCTTTGGTAGTTGGTTTGAAGACCCCAATTTCATTTTATGGTATTCTTTTAAGTTTTGCTATGAATCAAGTTGTGTTGGATTTCCATTACTCATATTTTGGCACTCATATTGATGAAGATTGATCTCTTCAGTTTAACATATATACAGATATCTTCATTCGACTATGAGACATAGATCCACCTTGTATTTTTGTGGCTATGATCTATTCATGACATGGATCTACTGTGTACTTGATTCATGGTCATGCTTTTATTATTTCTGAGCATGGGAATGCCTACCTTGGGAAAAGAGTTATCACTTGGTTGATGTTGGATAACCGCCTATGGCCGATGAGTGGGAAATTTCTTCTAGGTTACTATAATCACTCACAATGGAAGTTTATAATTTATTTCAGCCACCGTATACCCCTCTAACCTCACACATTAGGGTGGAAATTTTATATCATATTCTGCTACAGTTTATCCCAAGATGCTATGATGGGTGATCTTACCCTTATTCCTAGTTGCATACTTCCTTGTTCCTTGTGCATTTGTGGACATTTTTCTGTTTCTGAGAAATCCCTTTAAAAAGCCTTGTTTCTCAGTAGATACATGAGTGACATGTGTCTCACCCGTATATATGTGAGTGACCTGTGTCTCACACGTGTATGTGTCCACAAGAGGGTAAAAATAAAAAAAATAAAATAATAAGTTACTTTCACGGGTTAGTTTTTGTGAAAATCCTCACAGCAGATCTAAGAGATGATGTATACCTCACAAGAGAATGATTATGATTAAGCAAGAAAATAGAAGAAGAGTGGTCAATATAGTATAATGAGCAACAAAATAATATGGTACAGTAGAACTCGGATAGAAGCAATAATACTTCACACACACTAGTTAATTAATCACAATATGGACAAATAAATAGTACAATGCATGAGGATTCGAATGCCTAAGGTGGAAATTCGAATTATCCTTCATGGAGTGATCAAAGGATCACTGGAGTGTCATCGAAGCACAACTAGTAGTCTATCTCATCATCGGTGGAGTCATTAATGCACAAGTAACTGTCAACCATCAGTCAAACTGAGTGTGGTAGGTGTAACTGAATGTAACTGGCACATGGAGACACTAACTAAATGAAGGAGGCTCAGTGGAGGGCGTATGAGGAGATAACTGGAGTCTGAACAAGTAGTCAAGTCTCATTGGAGGTCCATCGGAGTGCTAAGGTCAATTAAGAGTCAGTCAATCCTTAAATCAAGGAAGGAATTGAAGATAACTGAACTAAACTGAAGTGGTAGGTAAGAAGGGCTCCTTTCTCAACTAGTAGATGAAAGGAAGGCGCACTAAGCTCTAGGAGGGCTGAAACTGAGTGGAAGGAAGCTCTGGGGGCTGTTAACTGAGGGCTAGGTGTTGGGACTGATGACTAGGATGCATGAAAATGCATGCAAACCCTAAAAGTGCATGCATGACTAAAAATGTAAATGATCAAAATACTTGTGGGACTAGGATGCAGTATAGGAATATCCTAACACCCCCCCTTAATCCATCCTGGGCCCTGGTAACTAAGACCAAAGGTCACCCAATATAATGAATAATAATAGTCAATAAACCAAGGAAGTGGGAAAATTTCATGGGAAACATACCCCCTCCTCAAAAACAGACTGTAAGGCACACAAAAAAATAAATGCTCCAAACTCAAGCAGGTGTGATGCTTGGTCATATGTCTGGAGGTATCTTCTTCTTGGGAAGAAGGGGATCATGCTCAAAAAACATGTGCTTGTACTTGCTCTTCAGATCGAATGTGATGAGAACAAATCCAAAAGTATGAGGATGATCCTTGAACCTGTGATTCGAATTAGCTGAGGTAGGATCAAAATCATGAATATGCAGATAGTCTTTTGTCTTCTCCTTCGAACCATCATGGGTGAGATTATGCCAAAAAGAACCATCAAATAATGATTGCTTGAAATCCAAATCAGATTTAAGACTTGAAGAATAGTTTCTTGAGATCTCCTTTGAACCAGTAGGGGTGAGATAAAAACTATCATATGCATGAGAAATTATCCCAAGCGAATGGCAATGGTTTCTTGAGATCTCCTTTGAACCATAAGAGGTGAGATCAAAACCAATGGGTGCATGAGAAATTGTCTCAAGCAGGTGGCAATGGCCATATTCTTCAATAACCTTCTGAAAGCATGTGCTAATGATCATATAGTAGTAAATAAGAGATGATTGCTTGAGAGGAGCAAATGCATTACCTCCAATAGTTGATTTTACCTCCAAAATAATCATGTGATCATGATGCAAACCAACAGACTCTAGTGCAAGAGAGGATTTAGGACCTTCTGCAATATCTAGAGTGTGAGCTGGCACAGAAAGAGAAGAAAGTTGGAGCATGAGTGGAGAATCTACAAGTTCTTTGTCAAAAACTTCAATATGAGATGATACTAGTTCATGATCTGAGAGACCATCAAGGAGAGCGAATGCATCACTTTGCTTCCTCTCGAAAGGGTTTGGACCAATCCCTTCATTCTTTCTACCAAATCTTTGATCCAGGTAGGACGATAGATCTTTTGGAGATGAAAAATCAAGGAGGTGATATAACATGCATCGAGACATAACATACATCATGGTTGCACAAGCTATTTCTCCTTCATTTAACCAGTCATAATCTTCTTCAAAGGATTCGAACTCTCTTTCAAAACAATAATCAAAGAGACCATGTCTCTTCAAATGTGCTATCATTGGTGGTTTCCATTCATCATAGTTGAATGGAGAAAGAGGAGTAATTCCTGATGAATACACAGAAGCTATATAGGACCTGCAAAAACAATATAGAATAACTGCAACTGCAACTGCTGCACTCGAAATCTTAGTAATAACCTGCAAAAACCTCTCAAGAATGGAGATAAAAAATACTCTCAACATGCTCTGATACCATGTGAAAATCCTCACAGCAGATCTAAGAGATGATGTATACCTCACAAGAGAATGATTATGATTAAGCAAGAAAATAGAAGAAGAGTGGTCAATACAGTATAATGAGCAACAAAATAATATGGTACAATAGAACTCGGATAGAAGCAATAATACTTCACACACACTAGTTAATTAATCACAATATGGACAAATAAATAGTACAATGCATGAGGATTCGAATGCCTAAGGTGGCAATTCGAATTATCCTTCATGGAGTGATCAAAGGATCACTGGAGTGTCATCAGAGCACAACTAGTAGTCTATCTCATCATCGGTGGAGTCATCAATGCACAAGTAACTGTCAACCATCAGTCAAACTGAGTGTGGTAGGTGTAACTGAATGTATCTGGAACATGGAGACACTAACTAAACGAAGGAGGCTCAGTGGAGGGTGCATGAGGCGCTAACTGGAGTCAAAACAGGTAGTCAAGTCTCACTGGAGGTCCATCAAAGTGCTAAGGTCAATTAAGAGTCAGTTAATCCTTAAATCAAGGAAGGAACTGAAGATAACTGAACTAAACTGAAGTGGTAGGTAAGAATGGTGCCTTTCTCAACTCGTAGATGAAAGGAGGGCACACTAAGCTCTAGGAGGGCTGAAAATGAGTGGAAGGAAGCTCTGGGGGATGCTAACTGAGGGCTAGGTGTTGGGACTGATGACTAGGATGCATGCAAATGCATGCAAACCCTAAAAGTGCATGCATGACTAAAAATGTAAATGATCAAAATACTGGTGGGACTAGGATGGAGTATAGGAATATCCTAATAGTTTTCGGTCTCAAACCTTTCCCTAACTCCCAAATCCCATGACTAACTTCCAATAACTACCTAACTGCTCTCTTCAAATATATAAAAGAGAATATGTGAAAAAAAATTGAATGTTACACATACACTCGGACATACATAGATAGAATTATACATCCACCTTGTCCAAGTTCTTGGTGAGGTTGTTCATGAGAAGAAACCCTTTCTCATATTTGCACAGTCCCTTTTCCTTAATTATGCAACTCCCTTGTCCCTTTATCTCGAATTCTAATTTCCATTATTTCCACCACAAACCCTATTAGAAAATACTGAGTCAAGTTCAGAGTGTTGGAATAGCTTGGGAGGAAGAACCCAGGACCCAGCTTCAGAACAACAACCACATTATTAGATTTATTTGTTTCCTGCATTTATTGCCATATATATATATATGAATGAACTCTTTCCTATCCAATTCCTGATGTTATTTTCATGTTAATGGTTGTAAATGATTATTTATATTGATTCAGGAATGTACAATTCTACAATTGTTGTTTCATGATTTACTAGTTATTATGATTGCATCCACTTCTTGTTGTTTACATATCATAGTTTGTAGCAAATAGATTAAGATAAGGAGCAAAGCTCAAGACCAAAGGAGTCATCTTAAAATATTGGAAAACCAAGTATTTATCTTTAACTTTGTGTATTACAATTGTTTGATTGTAGAATCTCTTGATTGTTTAAAGAATTTAGCTCATTTGTATTTCTACTCTACAAAAGTTGAACCCAAACAATTATTGGGGAATTTTTCCCATTACATTTTGAAGCTTGTGATAGAGCTCGTGAAGCTAAATTGGTCCTCAATCCCCAAACCATGAACTCTTCATTTTCCCCTTACACCATATCTCCCATGGCTCCCCCTCCCAACAATCCCTCTATTGAACTTATGCTTGTACTGAGATGGTGGGGTGAATCGGTATAAGATGATTTTTCTTACTTTCAAATTTCATTGACATTCATTCATCCGCTTTGAAATAGTAAATGCACATAAACTCAAATTGCAATACATTGAATTTAATGTGGAAACGCTTTCGAGAGAAAACCATGATAGCTTATATTTATATATCCATGTAGGTACCAACCGACTAATACAAATTTTGTAAGCACTATCTTACTAGAGACACCTGTTGAAATATTGTAACTTCAAAGAATATTATATTTGTATTATTTCGTAGATGTTTTATTCCTCCAATGGGACTCTATTGTATATCCGGAGATGTTTATTCCTCCATTGGATTATGGGAACTAGGGTTATTAGATCTCCTATGTGGGGATCAGCCCAAAGTTATTTTATCGGAGGTTATTAGACTCAATTTGACAAGTCGGCCTCATAGGGTAAAAAGTCAGTTGGAAAACAAGTATAAGTAGAGGAGGTTGTTCCTCACTTAACTCACTTGTTCTCACACTTCTATTGTGCGCATAGGAGAGAGAGAGTTCTGCATAGGAGGAGAAGGAGCTCTTGTTGTGGTCTACTATCTTGTATTGGGTTGATTATCTATATTGAGGAAAGCTTTGTTGGTTTTTCTACCCCATGAGGGTTTCCCAGGGTATATCTATGTCTATCTTGTGATTGTGTTTCTTTCAGTGATCTTGCTTGTGTTGATGTATATGTAACTTCGGAATGTATTTCATCAGTATATTATATATATATTTATTGTACCCTTATAAGAGATGGGTTATTCCTCTATAAGGAAGTGTCGTCATGTGGATTGACAAGTGTCGCAAGTGTGTGTACTTGTCGATGGGTTATTAGACCACCTTATGGGGTCGGCCCTAATTAATATATAATATAATGCGGATGTACTCAAGTAGACAAGTCGGCCCCAGTAGGTCACTGGGCAAAAAGGTGAGTATAAATAGAGATAGGAGATCTCTATTTTACTCACTCGGAAAAGTATCTATCTCTCTCTCTGAAAAGTGGCGCACTAGTGAGGAGGAGGAGGATCATCTGCTAGGAGACTATCTCAGTGTTGTTTGGTTGTATTTTGGTTGAGCCATTGCTCTCTCTATCTCTGAGGAAGTTGTGGGGTTTTTCACCTTAGGGTTTTCCCCACGGAAACTCTGTGTCTCTTGTCTCTATGCTTTTGATTCTTGTGATGCTTGTGATGCTTGTCATATTATGATTGTCATGCATTGATATACTGTAGATGTTATTCTCTCAGCAAAGATCCTATAGTATTGTGATTTAATACTAAAAATTTAACATGGTATCAGAGCTTAACTGAGAAGAAGACATTTTGCAGTGACGGAAGCTTGTATTCCTTGTTTATTGGGTTTCTCTCCACAGATTTTTGAAATTCAGTATAGTAGATTGGATCTACTCATCAAGGCGCATCTATCTGTCCAATCAGAATTCAGTTCCGAGCATTTTCAGATTTGGCCCTAAAAATTAGGGTTTCCACAAAAATAGGAATTTCTGGAAACTGAAGGTACAGCTGGAAGCTCCTTACAAAAATCGAAGGTTTGAGCTTTGGATCGAGATTTTTGGCTGGGTAGATCTCCGGGAAACTCAAACCCTAATTCAAGGCTCTCCCTAGTGAACCCTGGAGGACAAAAAGGCAATTCTGAAGGGCAAGACTTTGCTGATCTCAAATTCTGAATGTACTAGGCTGATCAGCTCTCCAAGGCGCATCTTTCTATCCTTTCGGAATTTTGAAATTCACATTTTGAATTTTTAGGGTTTCTCTGACAAACCCTAATCCGGGACCAGATCCAGTTTTCAGCACTTCAAGTGGTAAGTTCTAAATCTTTTCTATTTCCATTTGTAGTACTCTTAAAAATGTCTCTTCACACCAAGCTTGAGGATAAGCTTGAAGGGGCTGATAACTTTCGAGCCTGGAAGTATAGGATTGGGCTAATCCTGGAAGAGAATGAGTTGGACTCATATGTGAAAGAAGACATCCCTATCCCAGAGGATGAAGAGGCCAAGGTATTGCACAAGAAGAACTTGGTCAAGGCAAAGAGAATCATTGATCATCTCATACCCCATGTGTCTTCTCTCAAGACACCCAAAGAGATGTTTGAATCTTTGACCAAGCTATTTGAAGGAAAGAACATAAATCGGAAGATGACCCTGCGGAACCAATTAAAAGCAGTAAAGTTTCAGAATGGAGAAACCATTCAATCTTACTTTTCGAGGGTCTCTCAGATCAAGGAACAATTAGAAGCAGTAGATGAAATGGTGGAGAATGGTGAGGTGGTGATGACTACTCTAAATGGCCTACCTAGGTCATGGGATTCCTTTATTCAAGGAATTTGTGCAAGGAAGAAATTGATCTCGTTCAACAGATTGAGGGAAGAATGCTCTCAAGAAGAAGCTAGACTTATAGCTCGTGAGGAAAAGATGGGAGGAGAAGATCAAGCTCTTGCAGCCCACACCAAAAGAAGCAAAACCAAGAAGGATCACCCTCACCGCAAAAGATTCCATCAAAAGAGTAAGAAGGACCTAAGATGCTTCACATGCAATGAGAAGGGTCACTTTGCTTCAGATTGTCCCAAGAACAAAAGGGATAATAAGAACAACTCCAGTAAGAAGAAGAAAGGCAGCAAAAGAAGGTTTCATGCTCATGCTGCCTCCAAAGAAGAAGGCTATGGCAGAAAGTAGTAGTGATGATGACTCATCAAGTGAAGAAGAATATGTTCTAATTTCCGCTCTTACAGGTACCATCTCCCATGGATGTAATGATTGGTTGATTGATAGTGGGGCTTCCAAACACATGACTGGGTTCAAGGAATCATTTGTGAACCTTTCTGAACATGAATCACCCCATAAGGTGAAACTTGGGGATGATTATCAATATCCAATCAAAGGAAGTGGTGAAGCCTCTTACAACTTAGATTCTGGAAAATCTCTGAAGATGAAGGAAGTCCTCTATGTACCTGGGCTCAAGAAGAACTTACTCTCCATCTCTGCTCTAGATGCAAAAGGTATGAGGGTTGCATTTGTTGATGGCCAAGTACTAATGTGGCCAAAGGGAAAGACTATAGATGATGCAGTAGTGATTGGAGAGCAAGAGGGAGGCTTGCATAAATTAAAGGGTCAACCTGAACATGCCATGGTACATGAAACCATGGAGCCAAGTGAACTTTGGCATAGGAGACTTGCTCACATGCACTATAGAGCACTTCCAATTGCAAGCAAGGCTGTAGAAGGTCTTCCTGAAATCAAGACCAAACATAAAGGGGTTTGCAAAGGATGTGCAAAAGGTAAGAACATTAAGAAGGCTTTCCCAAGCAGTGAAAGCAAGGCAAAAGACATCTTGGAAATCATCCACTCAGATGTATGTGGCCCCATGTCATCCTGTTCCCTAAGTGGGTATGTTTACTATGTATCATTTATTGATGACTTCTCCAGGAAGACTTGGGTATACTTCTTGAAGGGCAAAGATGAGGTGCTTGATAAATTCAAGGAATTCAAAACCTTGATGGAGAATCAAACTGACAAGAAAATCAAGACATTCAGATCTGACAATGGTGGAGAATTCACCTCAAATGACTTCAAGAAGCTTTGCAGTGATTCAGGGATTAAGAGGGAGTTGACTGCTCCTTATAATCCTCAACAGAATGGAGTTGCAGAAAGGAAGAACAGAACCATCATGGAAGCAGCAAGGGCAATGTTGCATGACCAGGATCTTCCTATGCATCTATGGGCAGAAGCAGCTAGAACAACTGTATATGTGCAGAATAGAACTCCCCACAAGATATTGGACAACAAGACACCAGAAGAGGTCTTTTCTGGGTTCAAGAATATTGATGTCAAAAGGGAGCACACTCCAGCAGCTCCTGCAAGGATGCAGATCTTCAGAGGGAGTTGACCATCTTCCTACATTCCACAACAGAGAGGTGTAGAAGAAGCTACTTCAGCAGCTCCTACCAGGAAGCAAAGATTCAGAGGGAGTCCACCCAACAAACAAACAAAGATAAGTATTTTAATTATCTTGCATATTTGTTTGCTTAAATAAAATTGTTCAATGATGTATATGCTCATGTTCCTAGACTTAGGATATGTATTGTGCATATTAGAATGATTGAATTAATGAACAGTATACTACTAATATGCATGTGTTGGGTAAGTGGCCTATGGCACTGTACAACATTCCATTGCTACTTATATAGAATGAAACCTCTTTGCTGACATGTTGGGAGTTGTGCACACTCTTAACAATGTTCTGGTAGAGATTGGAAGGCATCTAGAAAGTTACGGGATATGGATAAATGTTGTATTGAAGCATTGGCTAAGATAATTGCATGACTGTATGACATATTTCTTCATGTGTAAGAATTTGTTATGAAAATTATGAGATGTTTCTAATCATGCAATTTAATATGTTTTGTAGGAAAGACCGTATATCTTCACCTAAAAAAGGACTACAACATTTGTTCCAGCAACAAAGATATCTATTGAAGATATTGAAATTCCCAGGATCTGGGATGAAGAAATGGAATGCCATGATCCGTAGATCATGAAGAATGATGTTTGGGATGCGATCCCAAGAGCTAAAGGGAAGTCTGTTGTGACTTCCAAATAGAACTTTCAGATCAAGCATGTTGCAGATGGCGGCATAGAGAAATATAAAAGTGATGAAATAGAAGATACACCAGATGGATTCAAGACAGCTTTCTTGAATGGTGTAGTTGAAGAAGAAGCAGCCACTTCGTTCTGAGACACATGATAGGAAATCATATATGTGCAGAACTTGGTATGGTGAAGATAGATTGATTGCCGACACGCAGCGGAAGCTTACTACCGAGTTCGAGATGAAGAACTTGGGGATGATGCACTATTTGTTTTTGGCATGGAGGTGTGGCAGAATGCAGAAGGAATCTTCCTTGGACAAGGGAAGTATGCAGTAGAGATCCTGAAGAGGTTCGGGATGATGGACTGCAAGGATATGGCCACACCTATGGCATCGAATCTGAAGCTTCTACGTGATGCTTCATCTGAGCCGGTTGATGTCTCTTTGTATCGTCAGATGATTGGGTCCTTGATGTACCTAACGAACACGAGACCAGACATTTGCTTTGCTGTGAACACATTGAGCCAGTTCCTGACGGATCCGAGGAGTGTTCACCTGGTTGCTGTAAAGCATGTTCTGAGGTACCTGAAGGGTACAGTGGATTATGGGCTCAGGTATGAGGTGAATCAAAAGTTTAACCTGCAGGGTTATGTTGATTCAGATTGGGCTGGCAGTGCTGCAGATAGGAAGAGCACATCTGGGTGTTGCTTCAGTATGGGATCAAGTGTGATCTCTTGGTTTAGCAGGAAGCAATCCTGCGTAGCACTGAGTACAGCTGAGGCAGAGTATGTTGCAGCCTGCTCAGCTAGTTGTGATGCAGTATGGCTACGGAAGCTACTGTCTGAGCTATTTGATCTCCCATTGGAAGCTACTGGTATCTTCTGTGATAACCAGAGTTGTGTGAAGCTGTCCGAGAATCCAGTGTTTCATGACAGGTCGAAACACATAGAGATCAAATATCACTATATCAGGGATATGGTGCAGAGAGGAGCTGTGAAGCTCCTATATGTTGCGACAGACGAGCAGATTGCAGATGTGCTGACGAAGCCACTAGCCAGGGTGAATTTCGAGTACTTCAAAGAGAGGCTTGGAGTTCTTCAGATCGAGGACACTTCGAGGAAGAAGTGATGGACACATTTGCTGAAGCCATTCCAAGCATGTTGGAAGGAGGATCCTTCACATGGCTGTGGATGTAAGCGCTGGATGATGAGCATCAGGATGATGTTCTGGTTTCTGCCTGGATATGATCAGTTGGATCATTTTTATGTATGTATGTACGCATCATGTTGGATGCTGGATATGATCAGTTGGATCATTGTTATGTATGTATGTACGCATCATGTTGGATGCTGGATATGATCAGTTGGATCATTTTTATGTATGTATGTACGCATCATGTAGACGCTGGATGTGATCAGTTGGATCATGAGTATGTATTTTGTATATGCATCATGTTGGATGCTTGGACCATGTATTTGTATATGTATCAGATGGATACATTGATGATCAGGAAGATCATGTATGATGATATGTATCAGGTAGATACTTGGTATGCATCAGGTAGATGCATTGATGATCAGGTGGATCAGGTATGATGACATGCAGCAGGATGTTGCAGTGATGATCAGGATGATCATAGATGACGAGCTTCAGGATGTTGCTCCAGATGACATGCAGCAGGATGTTGCAGTGATGATCAGGATGATCATAGATGACGAGCTTTAGGATGTTGCTCCAGATGACATGCAGTAGGATGTTGCAGTGATGATCAGGATGATCATAGATGATGAGCTTCAGGATGTTGCTCCAGATGACATGCAGCAGGATGTTGCAGTGATGATCAGGATGATCATAGATGACGAGCTTCAGGATGTTGCTCCAGATGACATGCAGCAGGACGTTGCAGTGATGATGATCAGGATGATCGTGGATACATCAGGATGATGTATGGTGAGTATCAGGTTGATACTCTGTGGCCGTGGATCAGGTTGTGCAGATGAGCATGTCTGGGAGATCCTATAGGTCGGAGTTGTGTACCCGTAACAGCCTGGGATGCTCTTTCGAGACATTGCTCTGGGAGGACATGTAATTTGTGCCCTGGTAGATCTCAGGTCGGAGTTGTGTACCCGTAACATCCTGAGATGCTCTTGCGAGGTTTTGTCCTATGGCATGTAATTTGGGCCCTGGGAGATTTCAGGTCGAAGTTGTGTACCCGTAACATCCTGAGATGTTCTTGCGAGGTTTTGCCATGACCACATGTAATTTGTGCCCTGGGAGATTTCAGGTCGGAGTTGTGTACCCATAACATCCTGAGATGCTCTTGCTAGGTTTTGTGGTGGACCACATGTAATTTGTGCCCTGGGAGATTTCAGGTCGGAGTTGTGTACCCGTAACATCCTGAGATGCTCTTTCGAGGTTTTGTGGTGGGGTCACATGTAATAGCGCCCTGGGAGATCCTACAGGTTGGAGTTGTGTACCCGTAATATCCTGGGATGCTCTTTCGAGGTTTTGTGACGCACGTAATAAGTCCTGAGGATTCCACAGTATGGCCAGTGATGACGAAGACCTGCAGGTGGTGGGCCTACATCCAGTATGAAAAAGGAATGGCTCTGTAGAACTTCCTATGACGAGCAGAGACAGAGATTGGACGAGATAGCAGCAGCAGTGACGATGACGATGACGATGCATCGATGACGATGATCCAGAGAAGAAGACTTGTCTAGCAAATCTGTGTCAAGAAATACCTTCCTAGTTAAGAGGGAGTATTGATGTATATGTAACTTCGGAATGTATTTCATCAGTATATTATATATATATTTATTGTACCCTTATAAGAGATGGGTTATTCCTCTATAAGGAAGTGTCGTCATGTGGATTGACAAGTGTCGCAAGTGTGTGTACTTGTCGATGGGTTATTAGACCACCTTATGGGGTCGACCCTAATTAATATATAATATAATGTGGATGTACTCAAGTAGACAAGTCGGCCCCAGTAGGTCACTGGGCAAAAAGGTGAGTATAAATAGAGATAGGAGATCTCTATTTTACTCACTCGGAAAAGTATCTATCTCTCTCTCTGAAAAGTGGCGCACTAGTGAGGAGGAGGAGGATCATCTGCTAGGAGACTATCTCAGTGTTGTTTGGTTGTATTTTGGTTGAGCCATTGCTCTCTCTATCTCTGAGGAAGTTGTGGGGTTTTTCACCTTAGGGTTTTCCCCACGGAAACTCTGTGTCTCTTGTCTCTATGCTTTTGATTCTTGTGATGCTTGTGATGCTTGTCATATTATGATTGTCATGCATTGATATACTGTAGATGTTATTCTCTCAGCAAAGATCCTATAGTATTGTGATTTAATACTAAAAATTTAACAGCTTGTGCATTTATGCTAGAATTTAACATGGTATCATAGCTAGCCTGAATAGGACATCTTTCACAAGGTGAAAATATCTCTATCTCTCTCTCCGATGAAAATTAGGGTTTCTACAAAAAGTTGGTATTGTTGAATTTTGATTACATGGCTGGATAGCCCTTCTCAAAACCAATCTTTTGATCCCTAGATAAAACTTTTTGGTTGGGTAGAACTCCGGGAAATTCAAACCCTAGTTTGACAAAAGTGCGATAAAACCAGAAAACCAGAACTAGAATTCTATAGCAGATCCGAAGTTCGCTGGTCAAGTTTGGAGGCTGAAAAATTGAAGTTTCCAGAAAGTAAGTACATCAGTCACCTCGCCTCAGTCAATCCAATCTCCTGGTAAGGTCAGTTTTTCATTTTTGGAATTTTCAATTTTTAGTGACCCCCTAGGCAATATGGCCCCAAGTACTAAGCTTGAAAACAAGCTAGAGGGTATAGAGAATTTTCGAGCATGGAAATATAGAATTGGTCTCATTCTTGAATAGAATGATCTTGCCCATTATATCAAAGATGAGATTGCAGAACCTACAGAAGATGAATCTAAAGAGAAGTATAGGAAAGATTTGATTAGGGCAAAGAGAATCATTGCGGATTCTATTAAGGACCACTTGATTCCCCAAGTGGCATCCAAGAAGACCCCAAAGGAAATGTATGATGCTCTCTCCAGAATGTATGAGGGAAAGAACATCAACAGGAAGATGAAGCTGAGAGCTCAATTGAAGAACACCAAGATGAATAAAGGAGAATCTATTCAAGACTATTTCTCAACGGTTTCTCAATTCAAAGAACAACTAGATGCTATTGGAGATACTCTTGATGAAGATGAACTAGTCATGACTGCTCTAAATGGTCTCACTAGACCTTGGGAGTCATTCATCCAACCATGTGTGCCAGAAAAGAAAGTATGAAGTTTGATGTGGTTTGGCAAGATTGCATTCAAGAGGAAGCCAGGGTTGCCAACAGAGAAGCATTGCTCAAGGAAGATGACCAAGCCTTGGCCACCCACACCAAGAGAAGAAGGAATCAATCCTACTTTAATAAGGATAGTCACAAGGAGTCTCATCCTCCACAAAGATTTCAAAAGAAAAGAGGATCTAATCAAAGAAGAGATTACTCATCATTCCAATGTTTTACTTGTCACAAAATAGGACACATTGCTAAGGATTGCCCTCTGAAGAAGAAAAAGGATACTCACCACAAAAGACATCAAGCACATCTTATAGAAGATGATAGTGAAGAAGAAGTTGAAGAGGAAGAAAGTCCTCATAAGAAAAGACCTAGAAGAGAAGAAGAAGATGAAGAAAGGACCTTCTTCAAGAAAATATCTAGAAGAAGTGAAGAAGAAGATGCAGAAGAGTATGTTCTATTCTCCGCACTCTCTGGATCTATAACACCTGGAGAAGGTACATGGGTTATCGATAGTGGTGCTTCAAAGCACATGATAGGACAAAAGAAGACTCTATCAAAAATTGAAGAAAAGACCTCCCCACAAAAGGTATCTCTAGGAGATAACTATCAATATCCCATCAAGGGAATTGGTGAAGCAAACTACAAACTTGATTCTGGAACCCCCATGAAGATGAAGGAAGTTTTGTACATTCCAGGATTGAATAAGAACTTGCTTTCCATCTCAACATTGGACAAGAAAGGCTATAGAGTTGCATTCATTGATGGACAAGTATTAATGTGGTCCAAAGGTAAATCTATTAAGGATGCAATTGTCATTGGTGAAGAGAAAGGAGTTTTGTACAAGCTCAAGGGTCATCCAGAAGCTGCCCTTGTACATGAAGTCACTAGCCCAAATGAGCTATGGCATAGGAGACTTGCTCACATTAACTACAAGGCACTACCTCATGTAAGCAAGGTAGTTGTAGGTCTACCAGACTTAAAGGTTGACCATGATGGCACATGCAAAGGATGTGCAAAAGGGAAGAACGTCAAGAACCCATTTCCAAAGAGTGAAACAAAGACCAAAAGCATTTTGGAATTGATCCATTCAGATGTATGTGGACCAATGCCCTCCACATCCTTAAGTGGATATGAATACTATCTCACATTTATTGATGACTATTCAAGGAAGACTTGGATATACTTCTTAAAAGGGAAGAATGAATTTTTTGGAAAGTTCAAAGAGTTCAAAGCATTGATAGAAAATCATTCAGAAAAGAAAATTAAAATACTCAGAACAGATAATGGCGAAGAATATACTTCAAAAGATTTTGAAGATTTCTGTAAAGAAGCTGGAATCAAGAGAGAGCTAACTACTCCCTACAATCCCCAACAAAATGGTGTT
The DNA here is from genome assembly GCA_027924585.1 of Larix kaempferi. Classification (NCBI taxonomy): domain Eukaryota; kingdom Viridiplantae; phylum Streptophyta; class Pinopsida; order Pinales; family Pinaceae; genus Larix; species Larix kaempferi. The sequence goes on from BSBM01001398.1 coordinate 8,837,318, forward strand.
CCGGAAAGAAAGAATAGAACCATCATGGAAGCTGTAAAGACAATGATACATGATCAAGACCTACCTATGTATTTATGGGCTGAAGCAGCTAGAACAGCAGTCTATGTACAAAATAGACTATCCCATAGTGCTCTTGATTTCAAAACTCCAGAAGGAGTGTTCGCAGGAAAGAAGCCGGAGGTAAGTCATCTTAAAATATTTGGATGTCCTGTATACATTCACATTCCAAAAGAAAAGAGAACCAAGTTGGATCCTTCTGGAAAGAAGGGAATATTTGTTGGATATTGTGAATCATCCAAAGCATTCAGAATTTACATCCTAGGTTTTCATCATATGGAAATTAGTAGGGATATGACATTTGATGAAGAAGCAGCTCTCAAGAGATCTAGGAAGTTCCAACATGAAGAAATCTATGAAGAAGACACACCTTCCAGGATCACAGAGGCCGTACCCATTCCTGAAGATACTACACTTGAAGACCATGACTTGCTAGAACCACAAGAACCCCCCATTACAAACTTATCAAGAAAAAGAAGGCCAGCATGGGCTGGAGACATTATTCAAGGAGTTGAAAAGTATGGAGCTCCTGAAGGCTCCACTAGAGAAAGGAAGAAACCAAAGCTAGTATCCAACTATATGGATTTGATGTGTAATCTAGTGGATCAGGAACCTACTAGCTATGAAGAAGCAGTTCAGAAGAAAGAATGGGTAGAAGCAATGACAGAAGAATACCAGTCAATAATGGAAAATGATGTTTGGGATATAGTTCCCAAACCAAAAGATAAAAGTGTAGTGTCCTCCAAATGGATATTCAAGATAAAACATGCTGCGGATGGTAGCATTGAAAAATATAAGGCAAGATTTGTAGCCAGAGGATTCTCTCAAAAAGAGGGAATTGACTATGAAGAAACATTTACACCAGTTGCTAGGTACACTTCCATTAGAGCTATCATGGCACTTGCATCGATGATGAAATGGAAACTACACCAGATGGATGTTAAGACAACCTTCCTGAATGGTGTAATTGAAGAAGAAGTGTACATAGAACAACCACTTGGATTTGAGGTAGAAGATGGAAGAACTCATGTATGCAAACTGAAGAAGGCTTTGTATGGGTTGAAGCAAGCTCCTAGAGCTTGGTACGGAAGGATTGACAGTTTCTTGACGAGCATGGGCTTTACCAAGAGTAAAGCTGAACCTAACCTTTATCTCAAAGTTATGAATGATGAACCTGTTATATTATTATTGTATGTAGATGATCTATTTCTGACTGGAAATGAGAGACAGATTATCGAGTGCAAGAAGAAGCTCTCTTCAGAATTTGAGATGAAAGATCTCGGATTGATGCACTACTTCTTAGGCCTAGAACTATGGCAAGACCCAAAAGGAATCTTTCTAAATTAGGGTAAGTATGTTGTGGAGATTTTGAAAAGATTCGATATGTTGGACTGTAAAGCCATGGCCACTCCCATGGACTCCAGCTTGAATTTATTAGTAGATAACTCATCAGAGTTAGTGGACATAACTCTGTATAGACAGATTATTGGATCATTAATGTATTTGACTAACACTAGACCAGACATATGTTTTGTTGTGAATACCTTGAGTCAGTATCTGGTGGAACCTAGAAGAGTTCACATGATAGCTACAAAACATGTGATGAGGTACTTAAAAGGTAAGATAGATTTTGGTCTTTACTATAGTGGATATCATGATTTCAATTTGCATGGCTACACTGATGTTGATTGGGCAGGAAGTGTATCAGACAGGAAGAGTACATCGGGAGGATGTTATTGTCTGGGATCTGCTATGATCTCATGGTATAGCAGGAAGCAGTCTAGTGTGGCTCTCAGCACAGCTGAAGCAGAATACATAGCTGCTTGCTCTGCCAATTGTGAAGCAGTATGGCTTCGTAAGTTATTATCAGGACTGTTTGACTTAGAGATGGAACCCACTATGATTCTGTGTGATAACCAGAGTTGTATCAAGATGACTGAGAATCTAGTATTTCATGATAAGTCAAAACACATAGAGATATGTTATTTCTATATACGGGATATGGTGCAAAAAGGAGCTATCAAGCTCGAATATGTGAGCATGGACGAGCAAGTTGCTGATATACTAACCAAACCTCTGTCTCGTGTAAAGTTTGAGCATTTCCGAGACAATCTCGGTGTAGTTCAAAAGGACTCTCCTCGAAAGGGGGAGTGATATGATAGATGAAGATATATTTGGGTACTAGTATCGATGTGGATACCTATATTGATGATGAGATTGCTTATCTAGATTATATCTTTGCTTGTATTGATGAGGATACTTGCATCTATGTTTTGTTTTCTTGTATTGATAAGGATACTTGCATCTATGTTTTGTTTGTTTGTATTGATAAGGATACTTGCATCTATGTTATGTTTGCTTGTATTGATGAGAATACTTGCATATGTACTTGTATTGATGAGGATGCTTGTATTGATGATGTGTATACTTGTATTGATGAGGATACTTGTATTGATGATGTGTATACTTGTATTGATGAGGATACTTGTATTGATGATGTGTATACTTGTATTGATGAGGATACTTGTATTGATGATGTGTATACTTGTATTGATGATGATACTTGTATTGATGATGTGTATACTTGTATTGATGAGGATACTTGTATTGATGATATGTATACTTGTATTGATGAGGATACTTGTATTGATGATACATACTAATGATACCTGTATTGATGAGGATACTGTATCGATGATGTGCCTACCTGTTTCAACGATAAGGTTGAAGATGAGGTTTCCTGTTCCGACGATGAGGTTGATGGAGGATTGTATCATCCTTGGACTTCAGTCCTAAAGTGATCCATAGACAGATGTCTTCGAGAATGCGGTTCCTAGCGAACGAGGAGTATTGTATCATCCCTGGACTTCAGTCCTAAAGTGATCCGTAGACAGATGTCTCTGAGAATATGGTCCTTAGTGGACGTATATAGGACTGCATCGTCCCTGAGCGTTTAGTTCAAAATGTACATGACAGGATTGCATCATCCTTGGACTTATGTCCTAAAGTGATAGGGATTGATCATCCCGTAAGTGGATCAAGATTGCATCATCCTTGGACTTATGTCCTAAAGTGATAACGACTAATCATCCTATAAGTAGATTGGGATTGCATCGTCCCTAAACATGGTGAGGTGTCTTAAAGTGATAAGGACTAATCATCCTGTAAATAGATTGGGATTGCATCGTCCCTAGACATGGTGAGGTGTCTTAAAGTGATAAGGACTAATCATCCTGTAAGTAGATTGGGATTGCATCGTCCCTAGACATGGTGAGGTGTCTTAAAGTGATAAGGACTAATCATCCTGTAAGTAGATTGGGATTGCATCGTCCCTAGACATGGTGAGGTGTCTTAAAGTGATAAGGACTAATCATCCTGTAAGTAGATTGGGATTGCATCATCCCTAGACATGGTGAGGTGTCTTAAAGTGATAAGGACTAATCATCCTGTAAATAGATTGGGATTGCATCATCCCTAGACATGGTGAGGTGTCTTAAAGTGAGAAGGATTGATCATCCTGTAAGTTGATCTGGATTGCATCATCCATAGACATGAGAGATGTCTTAAAGTGAGAGGGATTGATCATCCCGTAAGTGGTTCAGGATTGTATCATCCTTGGACCTATGTCCTAAAGTGAGAGGGATTGATCATCCCGTAATTGGATCATGTGTATTGCAGGATATGCTGCTGTTGTACTGATGATCGAGTGGATCCAATTGATGACGATGCTGATGATCGTGTGATGACGATGCTGATGATTGTGTGATGACGATGCTGATGATTGTATGTAGCTGTTCGAGTGCTGCAGAAGATGAAGACTCAGTACTGAAGATGTTGATGTTCCAGTATTGAAGATCTTGAAGATGTTCCAGTAACTGCTTGAGTTACTGATGATGTATAAAGAAAGCTTCCAATGATTTGTAGATGTATCATGTATCATGTAGTCGATGACTCCTTTCTCCTGCAGTTGTTGTTATAATATCCTTCTCTTTAAGGGGGAGTGTTGAAATATTGTAACTTCAAAGAATATTATATTTGTATTATTCCGGAGATGTTTTATTCCTCCGACAGGACTCTATTGTATATCCGGAGATGTTTATTCATCCATTGGATTATGGGAACTAGGGTTATTAGATCTCCTATGTGGGGATCGACCCAAAGTCATTTTATCGGAGGTTATTAGACTCAATTTGACAAGTCGGCCTCATAGGGTAAAAAGTCAGTTGGAAAACAAGTATAAGTAGAGGAGGTTGTTCCTCACTTAACTCACTTGTTCTCACACTTCTATTGTGCGCATAGGAGAGAGAGAGTTCTACATAGGAGGAGAAGGAGCTCTTGTTGTGGTCTACTATCTTGTATTGGGTTGATTATCTATATTGAGGAAAGCTTTGTTGGGTTTTCTACCCCATGAGGGATTCCCAGGGTATATCTATGTCTATCTTGTGATTGTGTTTCTTTCAGTGATCTTGCTTGTGCATTTATGCTAGAATTTAACAACACCAATCCCCTTAAATGAGCAGCAACTCAACAATATGTAGGCACCAACCCACTGGAGACACAAGTCTCCTCAACTTAGCACTTACTCTATAATATGCAGGAAACAACCTACTATATAATTAGGTATTATAATACTGACAAGATCACCTCAAATATTACTTCATAATCAGATTCAATTTGCAACGCAATCAGCCTCATATCAACTCCATAATATCCCTTTGTTCTACTTCATAATCTTCCTCTAATCTGATTCATAATTTTCCTCTGATATTCTTCATAAGCTAACTCCAATCTACTTCATAATCTACCTCTTATCTACTTCATAATTTTCCTCTAATATGATTCATAAGCTGCCTTTGATTTGATTCTTAGTTAGCCGTAATATTCTAGAAAACATCATCAAAACAACATTTCATCTTCCATGAGTGCACCTCCTCTTCCTTAGATAACCTTAGAAACATTAAGAAAAACCTTGAAGAGAATATCACCAAGAACATCAAAACCCATAAAACATTTTCAAATTCATCTGCAAACCCTAGAAGATATTCTTCTTCCACGTGTGTGAACCTTTTCTATGATATATATACAAGATGATGAGATGAGAAAATGAGATATCCCTCCTGAATCTATTTATACTTTTTTTAAATCACTTTCTGGGATGACTTAACGTTGTTCAATATTTTAGCAGGGATGACCTAAAATTATGGTTGGGATGACTTTACAAATCCTTTAATATATCCTCATTCCTTTGGATGTAGAGGGAGTTCCATATACCATTGTAAAGGTATCAGAATAATGTTTCCAACCATGTAAATTATAATTTCATTTGAGCTAGGTATATAGAGTAAAAATTCCTTCAAAGACAGGATATCCAAACTGAGCATAAAAATTACAGAAACATCATTTCCAACAATATCCATCTTGCAATCTTTATCTTGGAAATCTGTAATCTCCCATTAACGTTGACATCAATGACCACAATATTTACAACAACCCCCACCCCACCTTTCCACATACATAATCTCACCACGGAGGCCATGGTTAAGCATTAACACCTCGGCCTTTGTTATAATTGTGATGAAAAATATGCCAAGGGACATAAATGTAAGGAACAAAATATCTTATTTTTTTACTTACATTTATGTCCTCTAACATATTTTTCATAGATGGAATACCATCTATGCTTTTCCTAGGTTGAAGGAGGATGGACAAGTGTAGTATTCAGATTGATTCTATAGGTGTCATACAAAATTCAGAATACACAATTTCGAAAATATCAAAAATAGCTTAGTTTACATGTGATAAGTGCAGTTCGTGGTAGTTGGAAAAATATTGGTTAACTTAATTCATGGCACTTCAAGAAATATTAGTTATGTAATCATAAATCGTGATAAAAGTAAAATGTCGTATCACAAAAATTGTTAGATTAAAACTCTAATCATGATAAAATTAAAACGTGGTAATACAAAAACTATTAGATTAATGCGCTCAAATGACATTCGGTTCAATGCAATCTATGAATAAGAAGGGGTGAGTGTTTTTGTTCTTGCAAGAGTTTATGTTTTGATCAAGATTTGATTTGGTCAACGGGTGATTTGATCTATGTATTAGTAATTTATTATAGATTTGTGTATCAATAATTTATTATAGATATGTGTATTAGCAATGCCTTATAGATCTCTGTATTAGTAATGTTGGCAAGTTTGCACACTTATTTCACCCTCATCAATTAATGAAACATGTATCACAGTGCAGTTTGAGAGAAGAGGTGGATAGTTAACAGGAGACGGTCGAAAACAGCGAGGGACCTTCAAAGTTGATAGGTATTCAACCTTATCTATATGTGCATAGTGTAACTTATGATTTGTGCATATTGGTTTCGATCTACAATGTTTCAGATCTATAATTCTTGTTAACATAAGAGGTAATTTTCTAATTCAAAAATTGGTTATTATGATGACGTTTGGAACTTTGTTTAAAAGCTTCATAAAATAATTTGTTGTCATTCTTGATTTGCATAATGGGGTAGAGGAACCAGATCCATTCACTTGCCTTTCTTCTCTTTTCTTTGTGGGTTCCCCTTTGGCAATCTGAGCCACACAATCTTTTTAAGAAGCTCAATATCCACGTTGGCCAATTTCGAGAAGATTTTGTTTCCCACACCGAAATAGAGGGAAGGCATGTAACATCAAGATCCATCATTACAATTTTGTCATTAATTGTAGTGCCCTGATCATAATTGTGTAAGTTTTTAATTTAAAATTTATTAATCACTTCGAAGAAGGGTGATCTCGATCTACCACTTTCCCTGTCAAATATTTTTTTATTATTTGTTTTAGATTTTAGAATTAAATTATTAGGGAATTATTGCGTCGAGAGGCACTCTACAATCCAGTATGGGGGAGATCTTGTCAGTCGAGTGTTTGTCAAGTAACAAAATAAAACAAAGTAAATAAAAAAAGAATAATACAAAGTAAAAAGTAATAAATATTATATCGGCCATAAACAAAAAAGAATAATACAAAGTAAAAAGTAAATATGAGACTTAAACTAGAAATTTTAGGGCTTAGGATTAGGTGGTAAATATTATATGGGACATAAACAAAAAAATAATAATACAAAGTAAAAATTAAATATGAGACTTAAATTTAGAGACTTTACTTTTTACTTTTAATACAAAGTAAAAAGTAAATATGAGACTTTACAGTGTTTGTCCACTAACAAAATAATACAAAGTAAACAAAAAATAATAATAAAAAGTAAAAAGTAATAAATATTATGTGTTTGTCCACTAACAAAATAATACAAAGTAAACAAAAAATAATAATACAAAGTAAAAAGTAATAAATATTATGTCGGCCATAAACAAAAAAGAATAATACAAAGTAAAAAGTAAATATGAAACTTAAACTAGAGACTTTAGAGCTTAGGATTAGGTGGCCTAGGTATTGCACTCAAGGAGCTATTCAAGGAGAGGTTTACACCTAGGGAGATTTGACCCATCTCGGCGCTTGATAAAGCCTAGGATTTGGATCTAGGCTGGTAGTAATACAACTCAGAAGTTATCAACATGTTCATATCTTTTCTTAGTCTGAGTTTAATTAATTATTTTTAAATTTACATTCGTTGGCTGCATATCTCTTCTTCTCTTAGCGTGAGTTAGTTTATTTATTTTTAAATATATAATTAGTTGGATTAATAGCTAATTACAAGAATTTGTGGAGTGTAGTTTTGTTTGGAAGGTGGATCGTGAAAGATTACAGTTGTGTATTTTTAATTTCTTATTTGTCTATTTTTTGCATCGAAGAGGCGCATTATACAATTCAGTAGGGTGAAGATGTGTAACTCCTTTCGTGCTCATCCTATAGCTGACACATGTCTTTAATAAAAATAATAAAATATTATCAAAAATAACATGTTGGCTCAAATTAGATTTAAAATATTTAGCACAGCATTATATATAGAACTACACAAAGTAGATAATTAAAACTATAAACATTGTATTACACATTTACTCAACATTTAAAGGGATTTGTATCTTTGAGAGATTTGATCCCTATCGATGTTTAATAAATCCCCTTTTAAAATAGATCTATGTTGATCATATTAAACTGAGTGAAAATGTAGATGTAATGTTGAATCTCTCATCCTACTTCGTAGAAATGGATAATTATATCGAGTAGATAACCCAACTCAACATTACGGCAACCAAACTTAACATTATGGCATACACATTCAATTATGCAGACAACCATGTCGAGTAAATAACCCAACTCAACATTATGGCAACCAAACTCAACATTGTGGCATACACATTCAATTATGCTCTGCTCTATTAATCCCTGACAACGACTTGTATGAATGTCAAAATATAAGAATAGTCTTAAAATTATATATAAAGAGATAAGTTTTGGGGTTTATGGTTATGTTACATGAGCGACAAAATATAAAATAATAGTCTTAAAATTATTTAATTGTATATATCATTTAAGGTTGAAATTGCTATATGTTTTATATGATTAATTTTTTTTATTAAATATTGAATATATTTGTATACAGTTAGATGTATTTGAATGTAAATTTAAAAATTGATATTTCATAATTTTTAAATTTAGTTTGTGTTTAAATATGATTTAAATTTATTTATTGTAAAAGAGACATTATACAAATTAAAGTTTAGAAAACTATATTAAAAAGAACTATAATTTAATTTATATTTAGTTTAGATTAATAAAAAATTAATATTAAATTTATTTATAAAAATTTATGTAAATTTTTTTTTCCTTGGTTTTTCCTGGGAAAAAGTCCGTAATTTTATTTCAAAAAGATGATTAAAATTACATTCTGCAGATGTAGTAGAATCACAAGGATCCCTACATTTTCACATATTTCTGTCCCATATAAGCAGATACAACAGCTTATAAAGAGCTGAACCAAAAAAAGATAAACCCAATAAAACTTCGCCACAAGAAGATGAATCTTGAACAGTAAAGAGAAACCCAAACGTTGCCACAAGAAAAAGATCAGGTGACAAGTGGTTGGGCTGGATCCATCAGCTGAACCACCAATCAGGTGCCCGATCTTGAAGAGCCACCATTTCAAGATCAATGGCAAAGCCACACGAACCCTGAGACACCCCCGCCGGCCACCAAGAAAGCAAGACGTCTTCAAACCGAAACCATCAGCAGAAGAAACAGCAGCTCCAAGTCTATGGACAAGCAGCAGACTCTGGATCTCCTAAACCGGCGAACTCAGCCAGCAACTACTGATGAAGAAAACGGCCAGACACCCTACGCACCAGGACCTGCGATGCCTCCACCGCACGCAGTCTATCATCCTGCAGACACAACCATCAAAATTTCGCTCCAAGAACCCTCGCCCCTCACCGCTCCCTCCAACTCATTGACAGTAATATTCTCGGACACTTCCTCGCTGCCCATTCCTGCTCCTCATTCTGCCTTGCCCTCACGAGCTTCTCCTTCTCCAATTTCACGCGCCGAAGCTTCGCCTGCGCTGCCTTCTCCTCCTATTCCTTCTTCCTCTGCAGTTACCTCTCCAAAACCCTCTTATCCCTCTTTTTAACGAACTCGGCAAGCTGACGCACGGTCTCATTATACTCCCTCTTGGCCTTCTTCCTCAATTTCTTATTCTCGTCCTCCTTCAGCCTCCTGGTCTTGCGATTCGGCCCTGCGGAAACCCTATACTCATCAACCCAAGTAAAGTCCTTGACTGGAACCAAGCCAATAGTTATAGCAGAGACCTGGGCATAGGGGCTCTTGAGGTTTCCAAATAGGGGGGCCTCGGGGACGGCCGCTGTCCCCATTGAATGAGCGTATGCTATTTCCAGGAACGCTCGCGGGGATCGGAAAGCCGGGCGGCAAGCTGCGAGAGACGCTGGGGACATCCCTGAAATGTATATCAACGGAGCGAAGAGGAAAAGCCCGTGGCGCCTGAAAAGGATGGAGAGCAGAAAATAAAGAAACCTCTGCCAGGTTCTTGAATCTGCGTCTCCAGAGAGATTTTGTGCCCAGCGCCCTGGCGTTTCTGATGAACGAGGAGCCTGAGATTGTGTCTGCTCAAGACGCTGCATCTCCCAAAAATTTATGTAAATATTATATATATATATATATATATATATATAAGAAAATATTATTTATTAATAAAAATATAAAACAAATTAATATACATATAAATGACTATAATTTAATAATATGAATTATATATATATATATATGGTGATGATGATGATGATGAAGTTAACGTTTATTTAAATCAATTTTGCTTTACCATACTTTTAGAAGAAAAAAAGTAAGGAACTACTTAGTTTGTTTTAGAGTTTTATCTATGTTCTTAAATTATTATAATTTTGATGAGACAGAAAATTTGGCATATTTGTATTGTAACAACAATTTTAAAACTAGATATTATGTGGATGTACACACTGCAATCAAAGAGAAAGTGTTTATTTTCGAATCTTTCTAATCAAAGCATAACCATAACTTTAATTTTCCTATTCAATTTTAATTTTAATTGGATACATACACACTCGTTTTAGTCATTCTCTTTCTCCAAAATTGTTTTTATTTTTCACAATTAAAATTTTTACTCATTTTATGGTTTTTCCCCACTTTTTAGGTTTTGTTTTCTTATATTTATCTACTTTAATCCTAATGGCTATTATATCGTCTCTTTATTTATTCAACCTAAACTTTTTCTAAACTAAATATGGTTTCATTTTGAATCCTTGAAGATGGATACACTATCCACTCAAAATGTCAGTTCTAAAACTTCAACACAATGAATTCTAAAAGCTTTGATACAAGGTTATTTTATTTAATTTTGTTTATTTTATAGATGTTATAATTTTATAATTTTTTATAATTTCAAAATATTTAGATTATGATATTTGTTTTGAATATAATAAAGTAGCTTTTATGGTTAGGTATATTTCAATAAATTTTGGCCATAATAATTGTTATGGGTTTATAATAATTGTTATGGGTTTATAGATAGATGTTTACAATTAGATTTTTTATTGTTATGTAAAACTTAAATAACATATACATTTTAGATTTTCTATTGTTATATATGAACAAAACTTCATTCGATGAGATATGTCCCGATGTCAGAAGTCAAGGGCCATGTGCTTTAATCTATTGGTGAGGCCACCCTTGCACATCCCTCATTGGATGTTAGACTAACAAAGGATATATCAATGATCTCAACAAACTAATAATAGTGTAATACTTAAATAACATATATCTTTTAGATTTCCTATTCTTATATATGAACAAAACTTCATTGGGTGAGATATGTCCCAATGTCAAAAGTCAAGGGTTGTGTGCTTTCATCTATTGGTGAGGCCCCATTTAACATCCTCATTGAGCGTTAGACTGACAAAGGATATATCAATGATCTCAAGTATAAACCAATACTAATGTAAAACTTAAATAACATATATATTTTTATTTTCTATCGTTTGTATGAAAAGTGGAACAATACAAAATCTTAATGTCCATAGTACCAATATAAAACCAATAATGTACATTATATTGGAAAAAAGTATCATTATACAATACATGTATTAGCCTGTGTACATACACTTTGTACTTTATTGTGTAATGTATATTGTGTAAAGCTTATGCCATTCTAATATAATTGTTGTACAATAATACTTCATTTAATGATAGTATGTATTATTATTGTTGTCTAACATATATGGTTATTATGGAATTTTAGATTTTGTATTATTTTTAATATTTTCATGTATAATAATACACAAAAATCTATCATAAGATATCAACTTATGATTCTTGTTTTTTTTCGAGTTAACAATACATTAGATGGAATAATCGAACTCAAATATCACAGTTAGAATTAGACATTTGATTGATGAACCACGTCTCATAAGACATTTTCGGATTCATGTTATTCATCATCATCATGGCAATCTATCTAACCCAAAGCTGAAGGAAGAAGTTGCCAAGAAATTCAAAGTTGTTAATCAATAAACAATTTTTGGTTTTGGTTTTCATACATTTGGATTTAGATTTTTTGGTTTTGGTGTGGTCAATGATAAGCTGGACGATGCTCTCAAATATGAGCCAACTCATAGGTTGGATAAAAATGGCCAAGCTCCATGGTGTTGTCAACAAAAGTCTCAAGGATAGTAAACATAAGTACAAGAAAATTAGGTGTGTGAAAAATAGGAATAAATAGATACATAATTACTATTCAATGACCAAGATATGTTTTATGTTGCCTGTTGGCATTCCTACATTAGACTCTATTGTTATATGTACTTTTGAAATACACTTTTTGGCCATCTAATTATATAGTTTTGTTAAACATATCTTATCAGTTGTACTTAAATTTCGAATTGTACTTCAATTATGAATAACATAAATAGGTTTTTATCTTGAGTTACATTGCTTATTGTCCAAAAGTGTTGTACCTTTGTTTCGAATTATGTATTTTTAATGGTCTTTTTTAGTAACTGCATATGGATCTTCGCATGTGGAGTTCTTTTCCAAGTGAGATACTAGAGTTGATCCTTTTATGGGTGCCTTTTTCAACATTGATTAGGTTTTGATCGGTTTCTAAACATTATGATGACTTGACATGGAGCACAAATTTTATTAGTGCTTGGAAAAAGAATCACATAATAGAAATTAGGTTCTTAGTTGAGGTATGGGGTCCATATCAAAATCCTATTAGCCATAAGTTTATCAATTGTATAGGACATACATCATTCTTGAATGTTTTTTATCTAGAAAAAGGATATTCAATTGAATGTATGGTTTGTTCGATCATTTTTCTATCTATAGAATGCCCATTACTAGAGCATAAGAGATATTACATTGTGAATCCATTCACAAAATATTTTTCATATATAGGCATTATCAAAATAGGACATTACGATTTCTTTTCACTCATAGGAAACATCGGTCAACAAAAGCATCGATGGATACTTGTATGTCATCAACATAATGCATATGGTTCAAAAAAATTTATTTATAGTAATGTCAAAAGGTTTTTGAGGGAAACCATTGGTGTTGATGGAGAACGTACACCTCCTAACAATGCAGTCTTTTACAAAGGTAAAATATATTGGTTGCATATGAGGATAATTTGTAAGGAAGATGGATTTTATGTGTATGAATTGTACTCATTAGATATTGAATTGAATAAATGGGGTGTCCATTCAATTCACACTGAATGTATCAAACAATCTATGTGTCTTACCATACATTCAAACCGATTGATATGTTTTGTTAATGATGGTTCCACGACTCTATGGTGTGTTGATGAAATAAAAAATTTCAAGCATGCTCAATGTCCAGCTCAACAAACTAAGGGATATTTTGAGGATCAAAAAGGCTTAAAGTAGAGTCTTTTACAACATATGACAACAAATATAAACACACATTGCTCAGGATATCATCCATTTCGTTCCATGGGAAGTTATATAATGATGTGCAAGTATGCTCAGATTCCATTGATATGTTATGATCTGAACACTTGCAACATTATTCATCTAGCAATAAATGAAAAATCAATGTCTACAAATCATCGTATCCCTATGACAATAGACAATTAGTGCACCAATATTATAATGTATAGAAATTTTTTTCAACTTACACCAAGCATGAATTCATTCCATGATCTTCAACCATTACCTACAACATGGCTTGAGTGCTTGAGAAATTTTGGAATATAAATTCAATTGGCATTAATAAATGTATGAAGGAACAATCTCTTTGTCTTTGCATCTTATCCAATTTTTTAATGTTGTTGTAAATGTAACTTTGGAAGATATTCATTTGTATTTTATATTTGATATTATTGTTGTATTTTACTTGTACCTCCGACGGAGATGTTTTTCCTCCTTTCGGGGATGTAATTATTATGTTTGTTCATGCTAGGTCATTGAGGTAAAACCTCCATTGTAAGTCGGGCAATAACACCCCAAATATTAAATGTAAAAGGTATTATTGAGTCTCCCTAGGACAGGTCGGCCCAGTCAAGTTAGTCAAGCCGACCTAATTAGGAAAAAGGTCACCCAACATAAAGTATAAATAGCGAGATTGCTCTCTCATTTGGACACACCACTCACTCACTCAAGTTCGCATAAGCAAGAGAGAGAAGACATGTAACATCCCTACAATTTGAGCCTAATTATTATTATTATTTTTGTAAAATGATTATAATTATGTAAATAGGCCATGGTGAGGAGCTCAAGGCCAAGGCCCCACCAGTGGACCTCGAGTCAGTGTCATGATTATAAGTCTTAGTTAAAACTACAAAGATAAGAATAGTAAATGCAACTAAATGATAAACGACCAAACCCATCCAAAAGAAAAGATGAGATGGCGGACAAGCCATGAGAATCTTAGGGCGCCATATGAATAGAGTTTATCCCTGAGTAGAAGACCTAAACTACTATAGTTAAATAGTAAACTTATGCGGCTTCGACCTAATTCCACGCATTAACCTACCATCTTAAAGGGAAAATCTAACGGTTGTTATAAAAATTGGGTGACTTGCGACAAAGATCTAAGTAATAAGTCCTATCATAAATGAAGAAGCCATTTGACATTAAGATACTTTGACCTAATTGTCCTAATCCTATTATGAGTAAGCCATGAAAATAGACCTTATATATATGTGTGTGTGTGTGTGTGTGTGTGTGTGCAGCGGGAGATATCATATATATAATATTATAGTTGAGGTCATTATTAAATTATTATGATTGAAATGAGTGTGTTTTATAGCTTTAAGAAAGGCAAATAAATAGTTATAATAACTATTAAATACATATTATATATATGCATATCTTGAACAACTATAGAGACTGAAAGATGATATGAGATCTTAATATATATCTGGAAATAGATAATTTATCCATGAGAAAATTGTTGACTAGAATTCTATTTTGGCATGAAAGCTAAACATGTGATTATGATTATAAGAAAAAGTAGTAATTATCTTAATATAATTCCAACCTGAATATTGGAGAATTTTCCATGATATTATATAAAGTAATTCACTTTCCAATTCTCACCAGGAACACAAGGTAAGAGGAAGACAAGTTTGTACAAAGCATATTATGATAAATTAATTATGCAAAGGATGCATACTTTTATATATATAAATATGAGCGAATAAATTTGTAAAGAAGCATTATATATATATATAAAAATAAAAGCATATATGGTAAAAGATGAATGGCCACGTGCTTCTAGCTTAAATACTATTTAAATGCTATTAGTTAAAATGATTTGTGGCCAAGTTTTTTAGGCACCATTAAAAATACAACGCAATTAGAATATATATATTAAAGTAATTCGTGTTGGAATGATAAACATATATTTAGTACAAAATGTTACCTTAACTATTCTCTAGCTTTGTTAGCTTACCTTAAAACACATGAATCGTGAGAATAGTATTTAACTCGTAGTGGAGAGGGAGAGAGAGAGCCTTTAAGGAGGTTGTCTCATTTTTGGAACAACCCAATCCACATTTACCAAACGGTTCTCAGTGGAGCTTTAAGAGATTCCTACTACCGCCACCATGCGTCCCTACTCTTCGCCATATGTCTCCTAGAAGAAAGGCCCACGATCCTCCACTACCGTGAAGAAGGAAGGGAGAGCTCAGTGTTGGGCAAGGGGAATTCGGCGTGGTAAGTCGGAGCTTAGCTGGAGGAAACGATCCTTCCTACACCTGGCGAAAACTGCCAATAATATCAATGATTCAGCGAGTCCTTAAATAGGGGTATGCTAGCAGGGTTAGGGGGAGGCTCGGCGAAGGAAGAAGAAATCTCTAGCAGGGTTAGCCTAATTTTAGGCTTCATAGTATGTACGTAAATTTTGTTCTCTAACTTGTAATAGATATATAAAGGGGTAGGTGACCCTTACACTTTATTTTGATGTTGTGTAAATTATAAGAGCCCACATTATAGTTAAGAACGGAAAACATTTTAGTATAAGAAATGGATGACATTATATCTTTAAGGGAAAATATTGTAAAGCAAGTATAATAATACTTAGCCCTCGAAATGGTAATATTATTACAAAAGGTGAAAAGGATACTTTCATTAAAAAAAAGACTAGTATAGGGGAAAGTAAGACGACACTCAACCACTCCAAGGTATGGAGTAAAGAGAAAGGGGGGTAATTCTTCTTTTATGAAAATAAGAATTTGTTGGGGAAAGTTTTTTATAGTATGTTAACCCTTAAACTATGAGAATGAAGAATTCGATACCTGTACTAAGATTATTAAAAGTTGACTTGTTATATGTATGTTATATTCCAAGATAGAATTCTAATATGTCTTGAAGATACTCTCGATGAGAGAGGTTAATGCAACTTATTTGTTGTTGTTTGTAAACCATGAGTCTTGTTGTAGCAACTAAGTTGCTCTTGTAATCCTATTACTTCTTCTCTAATAATAAAAGATGCACACACTTTTGTGGACTAGCCCGTGTACTGGTGAACCACGTTACTCTTGGTCTCCTTATGTTTTCTTATGGTGCTCCTCAATGTGTCTATGCGTATGAGTACTTAAATTCTTTCTTAAATGCTTATATGTTCACTTTATGATTATGTTAATGTTGTTAGCACTTATGATGTTATCCTGGTTCGATTAACTGATAAAAGATGTACATGTGCATCTCATCTATTCTGTCTATGTTGACTTTCTTCACACAAGCGAATGTTTTAGCAATTGATATCTCCTAATGTACCTTTATTTTGTCACTAGTTGCTTTATGGGATTGATGATGGCGAATATTCTATGGTTACAGCTAAACATGGAAAAACGATTCAGTGAAAGTATAATCGTAGTCATGTTATCCAGCTAAAATGTCACATGATGTCAAGGAATTGTTGGTTATGTAGACATACGTTGTCAAGAAAATAATTAAATTCTAAGGTGTTGCTCTATTATTTTATAATGTTTAAAAGGTGAAAAGGGGTTGCACAAATAGGTACAGATACATCATCCAATATAGAGTTATGTCATTACGACATGTAGGGATTGACGATCACAATTCTGGTACTACGATATTTTCTATGTTGTAATTATTTAGGCAATTAAATAATTGCGAGTTGTTTAAATGTCGTTTTCATTTTTAATAGTAATTTAAAATGCCAAAATTTATACTTCCGCGTAGTAGTTATGAGTAAATAGACTTTTTTTAAGGATTTTAAACTTTTATGAAATTCGGGTTTGTGACAAGACAAGTTCGATGGAGGAGAAAAAAAGAGAGTTGCAAAAGACTTCTTATTTTTGGGTTTTCCATTTTGTGATATTGTATTAGTGACGAATCTATCTTTGAGTAAGTTGCGGGGTTTTATCCTTTATGGTTTTCCCAAGGAAAATTATTGTGTCTATTGTGTTTTGTTGTGCTTGTTATTCTTTCAATTAAAGATCCTAGTTAAATTGAAGTAAAGTACAAACTCTAACATGGTTTCGGAGCTAACTTGAAAAGAAGGCATTATATAGCAGTGAGAAACTAGGGCTTCCTAGTTCAAGGTCTTCTCTACACAGATCATCTGAAAAAGAGGGCTAGGCTAACTCGTCCTAGGAGAGCGCATCTTTTGGAGGAAGCAGAACTCAGTTTGGAGAATTTTCATTTTTGACCTAGTTACTAGTGGCGAGAGAAACTAGGGCTTCGTGTTCCGGGAAATTTCCTCCACAGATCATCCTGAAAAGAAGTTCAATTCAACTCTCCCTAGGAGGGTGCATCTTCCTGTGAAAGAAGAATTCAAAACCGAGAATTTTCAATTTTGGCCCTGTCACTACTGTCGGGGAGAAAACTAGGGCATCGGTTATTTTGCAATTATGTTCATAGATTTTGGAAAATGAGTACATTGGACAACTCACCTTGAGCAGGCGCATCTTTCTATTTAAGCAGAATTTTAAAATTCCAAGTTTGAAAAATTAGGGTTTCTCTAACAAACCCTAGGCCAGCCATCTCCAGAACCAGGTTGGGCATCTCAAATTGGTAAGACATAAATATATGCTATTTCCATTTTAGGTTCTCATTTCAAAATGACTCGCCACACCAAGATTAAGGATAAGGTTGAGGGAGCCGACAACTTCCGAGCATGGAAGTATAGGATTTCTCTTGTCCTTGAAGAAAATTATTTGGACAAATATCTTAGTGAGGAGGTTCCAGCACCAAAGGGAGATGAAGCAAAATCTATCCACAAGAAGAACTTGGTCAAGGCCAAGATAATTATTGTAGACTCCATTAAAGATCATCTCATCCCTTATGTGTCATCCTTGAAGACACCCAAGGAGATGTTTGATGCTTTGACGAAGTTATTTTAAGGGAAGAACATCAATCGGAAGATGACATTAAGGAACCAGCTCAAGAATGTGAAGATCCTAAACTCAGAGACCATGCAATCCTACTTCACAAGGGTCTCTCAAATCAAGGAACAACTTGAAGCAGTTGAAGAAAAAGTAGAAGAAGGAGAGATCGTTATGACCACCTTGAATGGTCTCCCAAGATCATGGGACTCATTCATTCAAGAAATATGTACTGGGAAGAATTTGATCACCTTCAGCAGGCTATGGGAAGAATGCACCCAAGAAGAAGCTCGACTAGTGGCATGAGAAGAGAAGATGGGAGCAAATGATGATCAAGCTCTTATAGCTCACACTAAAATAAATCACAACCAGAGGGAGAACCACCATCACAGAAGACAAAGAAGATCCGTAAGAGATCTATCCAATATTAGATGCTACACATGTGATGAGAAGGGACATTACTCAAGAAAGTGTCCCAGGAATCAAGGATCCTCCAAGAAGACTAACAAGAAGAGACATCATGCTCACACCGCTGAAGATGATGAAATAGCAAAGAAAAGAACCAGAGAAGAAAGGGATGACTCTTCAAGTGATGAAAAATATGTATTATGATAACCACCTACAAGGGTTCATTCAAAGGTTCCACCCCTTAAGGTGAAGCTAGAGATGACCTTCAGTATTACATAGTAGGATAAGCTCCTACAAAGTTGGACTCCGGGAAAACAAATAAAGATCATTGCTCTATGAAGAACCTCTTGTCCATTCCGACATTGGTCAATATAAAGAAGAAGGGACACACAGATTCTACTCCAGTACAAAGAACGAGTGATCTACAATGTAGAATACTTGCTCAAAATTTTTGATCATAAGAAAGAAAGGCACGGGTTCTCAGAATCAGACGATGAAGTAGAGCACATTGTCAGAGACTCCAGTAGTTCCTGCAAGGAATCAAAGATCAAGAGGGAGTCCACCCAACAACCAAACAAATATAAGTATTTGAATTATCATTTCTTGTATATCTAATTACTTAAATAATATTGTTCATTCATGTACATACTTATGTTCCTAGAGTTAGGATGTGTATTATGCATGTTAGAAAAGTTTCATTAATAAACAAAATACTACTAATATGCAAGTAATGGGTAAGTGGCATATGATACTATACCATTCCATTGCTATTTATCTAGAATGAAACCTCTTTGTTGACATGTTGGGAGTGTTTGACGGACAATCTACCAAGAGTGGACTCGAGGCATGATCTCCCTAGCTCAACGCGAGTCTAGAACAAATAGGATAGAATATAAATCACTCTCCTAGATCTAATTAAGGATCAAGGAACTAGATACGTTTACCTTATAGATCGCTAATCGTTTTCTCCTTGAATGTTGCTCCAAGCTTGACGATCTTCAGATCCGAGTTGCAAAATCTGTCAAGACAACAAGACAACAAAGCAAGTAAAACGCATCTATACAATAATATATCTAAGTAAGCAGTCAAGCACGCGAACTACACAAGATATCATTAACACAATGAGATTTGGTGCAAAGCACTTATATTACTGTATTGAAAAGAGAAGTACATAGAATAGAAAGATTACAACCATTGACTTGACGTAGCAATCCTCATCCGATCAAACCAATGCCAAAGCCTCCCAAGGAAGTGTGAGTCTCCCAATAGATGAATAGATATCTCTCCTAAGGTGATTTCACCAGCATGTAGATACTATAGACTTCCTCCCTTTGGAATGGGAGTGAGCTTCACTTATATAGGACTAAGTGGATAGGGTAGGTTGAGATATGGTAGGAGAGAGATAGGGGATCCTTCCAAGAGGTTAGGAACCAAGTGCCAGCTCTCCCAAAAGGTCATGGATAAGGATCCATGTCATCTAGCTTCGAGAATGGGCTCGAAGGAACTATTTTTGTCCATTAACTTACATCGTCGCAGGCTGCAAGAGGAAAACCTAGGACGTCGTAGGTTGCATGAGGACAACCTGCGACGACCTCTCTAAACCTAGTATGAATGGGTTTATATCTCGTCCAGGTTAATAACTTAGCCAAGGAAACTTTAGGGATGTTTACACTGAGTCTCTTAATGGTAAGATTTAGGTGTAACAGAATGCCCCCCAAAGCATGAAGCTGTTGAAATTGGACAAGTGAAATGCTTTGACAGAAGGACTGGTAATGGCTTGTCGGACGAAGGACGCTGCTGCAGTACAACTAACTCTGAGTACACAGTCTCATATGATGTACAACATGGATGCCGACCAATACATTGCAAATCCATGGTAATAATGACCGACTGAACACAATCATGGCTACTAGACACAAGCGTAGATCCATTATGAGATGATAACACAGCCACGACCAATACAAATGTGGATCCGTGTGATATGACTCAATACAATCTCCATCGTAACCTGCGTAAAACATGACTTCCCAGGGTCTTCAAGTTGAACCCGCAATGATACGAATCTATCCATGTGATTACAAATGTCTTGACGTCGAACATGGTAAAAACCACTTGATTACCAATCATTGATGTATACCGTTAACAAGCGTGAGGGAAATCACCATTGATGTCAATGATCCCCAAGGTATCATAGTACATATCATCAAGCGTGAATAAATGAATTGAATTCGAACACAAGATGAAATCTTTCAATCAAGAGTCAATGATGTAAACTCATGTTGAAAGCAAGGTAACCTGCCATTGAGGCATGGAGGGCCAAGGTTTGGTTGGTTTCTAGATTCAATCCTCGGATGATGATTTGAAGTCGACAAGGATGAATCTGTCAAAGGAGGGCCATGATGAATCCCCCATCATCGACACAAAACACGATAAAGGTTGTGTAGAGCAGGTCGTATGGTACAATAACATGCAAGATTGACTCAGAGTAGACCGACAAAATGGAAGGTGTACTGACTGCAGATAATGAGTAGTGAAAATATTCTTGAACATGGGCATGGCATGCCTTGGCAGTATTGACTTGACAAGTTATGATACCAACTCCTAATGCAACTGATGATGGAAGCGTTCTTTGAATGACTCAAAGGAGTGACAAGACTCAGGATGTAGGTGAAACTCGAGGACAAACCGATGATCCAAGTATGGTATGCAAATGCAAATGAGTGCCATGTTCAAGAACGACTAAATACTACCACTGATAAAGGGTGTAACATAAAAGCTTTCATTTTTCCCCATCATGAACGATGAGTGCCTCATGTGTTTTTTACGAGCTTGATGAGGGTAACCAGATGCTCGGTATAGCTCATCTCATATATGAGTCCAATCCCAAATGTTTTCCGAACCTGCGATAGGAGGGGTTCGTCCCATGACGGGCCCTTCAATGTTGAGTTTAACGAGTCCATAGAAGGTAAAACTTGGTCGTCATTTCATGTTTAGAGAGTCTGAAAAGAACTAAAGAAGACTCCAATGGTCCTTTTTCGTAAAGTTAGCCTCATCACCCGAAAAAGGGTAAAACAACACGGGAGAGGACTCTTCTAGTCATGATTGGATGGAGTATACATTTGTTCGTCAGTAGTGCCCCCTGGTCTGAAAAAGGGGTAAACTATCACCAGGAAGAAGACCATTCAAATTCTTTAACAAGCGTTAACGTGGCAAGTTCGCTTGGCAATCTTTTCATATTTCGAGAGCCTGAAAAGAGCTTAAAGATAGACTCCGGGGGGTTCTTTTTCCATAGGAGTTTAACGAGCCCGAAAAAGTGATAAATCGTAACTTGGTAACTTATTCTCATGGTTTTAAGAGCACGAGAAAGAACAAAGAGTAAGCTCATCATCATTAAATAATTACAATCTAACGGATACAAAATAATGACAAAACATTCAAGGGGTTGTTCATACCTAAAATGACGCTTCAATGTGAAAACAACACACAAAGAACACTTAATGACTCCTGCACACTCGAAAACTAGGTCAAAAAGTCCACTAGGCATTCAAATGTAATAAAAATGATCCAAACTATAGAAAATGACCTAAAAAGCATCAAATATTCGAAAAAGAATATGCTTTTTGTCTATAAATAGAAACAAAAAACCAAATATAGTTACCATTGTTCATTTGCCAAATTGGGGAGAAGAAGTGCCATTTGTAGCCAAAAATTCACTTGCCGATTCCGGAAGTTGCGAGAAACCATTTCACGAGCCGTTCGGAGTAGGTAACTCTAAAATTCATCCAGAACATTTCCAGTGGTTTACAATTTTAATTTTAGTTCATTTTTTGGGTTTTTGAGTTGGTTTGTGGAGGGCTATTGTGTCCTCGAGTCGTCGTAGGTCTCCCTTACAGGAACTGCAATGAACCCGGGTCGTCGCAAATCCCGCAAAAATGGGTTGCGACGATGTCGCACTGTCAGTATTGACAGGGTTGCAACGGTGGAAACGTCCAACCCCACCAACAAACCTATCCCAAAAGATAAACATTCAGTGGTTGAAGTGAGTTCTAATGATGTTAAAATGCTCCTTTTAGCAGGTTAGTAGCAGCCAACATGGTCTTAGAGTGGCGGTGAACGAGAACACGAGGTAGATGATGTGCAAGCTGCAAGTGACCCATTATGTGTAGAGGCATTATGAAACTGAGGGCTACTAAAGTTCTTCAACATTCAGTGCATGAGGGCCCAAGTACCACTGCTAGAACATATGGTCCATTGTTGGGATGCTACGTAGCAGTATTTTGTGATCGGAGAGCACACTTTAACTATAGATGTGGAAGACATCTACTTCTTGACTAGATTGTCCCGGAGGGGGGACAATGTGGCTCTCACCAGACTACGGGGAAGTGACCGGCCAGTAGACGACTTGATCCTTCAGCATTGCACTCCTCACGCCCATTCCTCTAGTGGGAAGATCCCTATCAAAGAGGTACGAGAATGTCCACTGTGAGCTATTCTTTTCACCATCACGATGATAGCAGGGAGTCAGGCACCCCATCTAGCTACTAGGTCCCAGATGTTGTATGCGGAGGACTGTATGTCTCCGAAGGTATTCAATTGGTGCGAGGGACTCCTTGCAAACATTCGAGCTTAGTTGACATAGTGTCGACGTGGAGAGCTCAAGAAGTTCGGATACGGATCTATAATGATCTCATTTCTATTGGAGCGGGTTTCCCTCTTGCGCCCGCAGGTGCCTTTGGATGACAGGGATCTTAGGGATCCTCCCATGGCCAGGTGGACAGAGGTGATGGCCCACCATGGTGGGGGTCCTATCATCGAGTATGGTATTGAGTTATTCACCCAGCTGGAAGGCCAGTTGCTCATGGTAGAGGATTACCCGTACAGTGGTACGGACTACAGGGAGGACCCAGACTTGGCACTGCCCGAGGGAGCAGAGTGGGGAGACATCGGTAAGAACAATGACCCTTGTACTTTTTAGTTTTGTGTATTTATGATTTTTTTGTTATATTGGTGATAAGTTAATAACATGTGTGTGAAGATGTGGGCCCCGTGCGACCAGTAGGGGTCTCTCTTCTTGCGAGGAGAGGAGGGGGAGCAACCATAGCTCCAACCGTACATGCTGCCATTGTGGAGATGGAGGATGTCTACGAGAACCTGATTGGGTTGACGTTAGATGTTCCAAAGCCGATAGTGGACAAGTTACCACGGCCTATGTAGAGGTATGCGGTGGGAGCATCTGTGCGCTTCAATGTGCTGCCCCGCAAGGTCGCTAGAGCAGTTGACTACTTCCATACTCAGCAGGCTAGAGCTGCAATACCTAGGGGTTTACGGGCCAGGCATTAGGCCTTATGTTGTTATTATGTATGTACTAAGAGCTTAGAATACTCAGATTTTGTACTACTGAAAGCTATGAGGCTTCATATTTTGTATAGACTCACTGAAAGCCATCATGCTTCAGATTTTGTACCAGCACTAATTTTTATGATGATATATATATATATATACAGACATTTTGGTAGTTTTATACATTATGTGTTTTGAATGAATGAATGATGTGATATTATTTATGTGTTTTCTTATAAAATGAGTTATTTACATGTTATGTCTACTTTAAATAGTTCATGAATATGTTTATGTGTGTGCAATGTACCAATCTAAGATGAAGTTGGCCATGGAGTTAGCAACTGTGTTCACGTCTCATGGAATGTGCAGGTACTGAATGGACTCGAAGGACCTTTCCAGGAGACAGACCCGTCTATAGAGACAGAGTAAGGAAGGATCACGGATGGTGTAGACTCGGTTAAGATGAGAGACCACTAGTTGAGAATCCAAGTGGATTACAACGTGGTCCATACCCAAAGAAATAGCGTCGGTTAGGGTTCCAATGACTGCTTGATATTTCGCAGCATTGTTGGTTATGAAACCTAGACACATTCCTCTTGAGTTGATAAGCTCGCCAGTAGGTGAATAGAGTACCCAGGCTTCCAAAGAAAGGTTGCGGGTATGTCGGCTGGCGCCATCCGCGAATCCGTAGCAAGTTTCCATCTGCACACGCAGATAGAACATGGTATAAGAAACAAAACAAGACCTAAGAACGCAAAAATCAAAGCGTCACACCACACAAAAACACACACACTCCATGTACAGTATATACACAAGTACTTATGCATGAAAGATTCAGGCATAGTACCTCTTCAGGTAGAGCCCATTCTGGGGCTCACCTAAAGATATCTCGTCGTAGTCTTCAAGCTCGTAATCTCCCTTATCTAAGACATGTTTCACTATGTAAGGTCCATGCCACATGGACTCAAACTTTCATGCCCCCAGCTTATCATGTTTTTGGTCATATGTGAGAACCAAATCTCCTTCGCTGTAGAAGCGAGGTTCTACCAACTTGTTGTACTGTGCTCTGATGCGTCTCTTATGAGCCTCGTTGGAAAGAGCGGCATCTTGGCGAGTCTCATCGAGCTTATCTAGGTAGAGGAAACGTTCTTCCTCGGCAATAGTGTTGGGGAGAAGTTCGATGGTGAGCTTAAGGGACGGAATCTCGCACTCAATAGGCAGGACAGCCTCCAATCCATACACTAGTTGGAAGGGAGTAAATCCAGTGGCGGTTTTAATGGAAGTTCGGTAGGCCCATAATGCTGAAAAGAGCATATTACTCCAGTTGGACTTGTGTATACCCACCATATGTTGGACCATAGTTTCCAAGACCTTGTTAATGGCCTCGACCTGTCCGTTGGACTGTGGGTAGTAGAGTGTTGAGTTTTCGTGGCGAAAACCCAATCTATCGCTCAATTCCTCAACCATGTGGTTCTAAAAGTGAGAACCATGGTTGGTAACTATAGACTGAGGAACTCCAAACCATGCTATAACATGATTAAACATGAAGAGTGCAGTGGTCTTGCCGTCATTTGTGCATGTAGGCATTACCTCAGCGCACTTTGTAAAGTAGTCCATAGCTACAATGACATAACTATGCCCCCCAGTTGAGGTAGGATTACAATGCATGAAGTCAATGCCCCATTTCTCGAAGGGGCCAACGGAAATAACCGGGTGTAACAAGGCGAGATGGGTGCGCTTTTTCGTATGAAAATGTTGACATGGAGGACTTTTTTTACAGCCTCGATACAATCTTTAAAGATAGACGGCCAATAATATCCCGCGTGAAGAATCTTCTGGGCTGCAACCATCCCAGAGAGATGACCGCCACAAGCCCCAGCATGACAATCATTTAGGACTTTTTCAGCCTCATCATGAGTCCGACAACATTGAAGAATAGAATCGATACCACGGCGATACAAAGTATCACTGATAATCAGATAATACTTCGCATGGTGGCGTATTCGAAGATGGTCATCGTGAGAGAATTGAGGGATGAAACATTGGATTTGAAGATATAAAGTGATATCTCCATACCACGGATCAGAACTACTGATTGTCACGTCCCCTCCCATCATACCAGTGTGATGGAGAGGATCGTGATGCTAAAATCGGGCATCTAGCCCCATGAGCTTTTAAATAAGCATTCACATAATATAAAAGAACATATGGAAATGTATAATTATAAGAAAACACAACGGAATTAATATAAATAACACATCCATCATACATTCACGATTTAATCAAATAAATAAATGCAAAGTTAACACAAGAGAGTACTTATCTTATAACAAAGTAGTCCCAAGCAACTAGCTATGCAACCGCAACGTTCCACCCAACCATAGGCCAGTTGTGGTCATCAATATCTCCACACACTGCCACCCCCGAGCTGGGCATGATCTCTACAAGGAATCAGGGAACAACAGACTCACACATAGCCCAAAGATACACCAAATCAGCCAAGCCAAACTACAATTGGGTTTATCAGGCTGTTAGGAAATGAAAAGGAAGAATTGCTAAGCTAGTGAGCTCAACCACAGAGCCAGGGATACCTCTACAAGATCTATCTAGCTTGGCACCCACAATGCCTACACACCCCCACTCAAGGAAGTAATCCCTTCACCAAAGCACAGTCCCTCATGCCATACCTTCCAATCTAGAGTGTCTAAGGTGTGCATAGAAGAGTAGCCAGCCCTCTTGATCTTCTTGAGAGGTTATTTCCCCCCCCCCACTAGGTTTATCAAGCCAATTCTGTCCACTATCACTCCAAATCTCTTGCTCACAGATTCAAACCAAAACAAGGATGCACATAACAGCAGAACCACAATTATTGGGCATGATAAAAACCTTTTTTTAGTGAGATGCCCAAAGATGGGGTTTCTACCAGTTCAGAAAAACATGGGAAAGCCCAAAAATGAAATGGCAATTGGGGAACAACCCTGGAGAGCAGAAATCGTTTTCAGAAAAATGCCCATGGGTATTTTGGGGAAAAAATGACCTCCATCACAGTCCCAAATCGTGGCCCTTCTCTCCCAGCTGCTGTATAATGCAAAAACAAGCTCCCAGGCATGGAAAATGCAGGAAAAAGGATGAAAATGTGATGGGGAAAGACCCAGTAGTTCAGACTGCGTGAGAGAGGAAAGACTATGGGGTTAGAATGGCTTTGGGCACCATTTCATGGGTGTTTTCTTTCCCAAGGAGACAAAATACGATTTCTCAGGTTGATGGCTTGCCCATACACGAAATTGGCTGTCATACCTCTTCATTCCCAAGGCATTAACTGCCTCAACCAATTTCTGGAAGAATTAAATGATTGGGTCCATAACCCAAAATGGGTAGTTGGTGGTTTATGGGTTTTCTCATTGACACATGGATTAACACCATTGGCTCAAGGGTTTGAATAATTTTCCTCTCTATTTCTTGTAGAATCATGCCCCCATCTCTTTGTTGCATTGCATAGCTAGTTGCAGGTTTTTCATTAAAATTCGTATTTACATGATGTCTTAATTTACATTGTGCCTATCTAGCACAAGAACCATAGGCATCTTCTTTTTTTAATTGTCGATACATAAAACGATAAATCAATGGTGGGGCCTTGGCCTTGAGCTCCTCACCATGATTAAATATCAATATTTACATCATTTACGATTTAATGAAAAAGGGGGTCAAAATGGGGATGTGACATTCCCCTCCCCTTACATCAGCACTGTCCTTAGTGCTCATCAAAACTGAACAAAAAAGGATATGCCACCCTCATGGCATCCTCCAACTCCCATGTAGCCTCATCGGGACCGTAGTGCTTCCATTGCACCTTTACCTGTCCGATGGCTCGGTTCCGGAGCAATGTTACCTTCTTGTCTAGGATGCACAACGGATCGATTTGGAATTCTCCCTCGGGTTCCACCTGGATCACATCCCAATTAATCAAATGGTTAGGATCATGTACATATTTCTTAAGTAAAGAGACATGAAAAACATTATGAGCTTTAGTGCTAGCAGGCAATGCAAGTCTATATGCAACTGGCCCTATTCTTTCAAGCACTTCAAATGGCCCACAACATCTAGGTGATAGCTTGGCACAACTCCCAAGCTTCAAGGAACCCTTCCTTGGCCTCACTCTAAGATACACATGATCCCCAACACTAAATTCCCTATGGATCCTATGCTTATCTTCATAGATTTTTTGTCTATCCTAGGCTACTTTTAAATTTTTCCGGATCTTGGCAACCTCTTGTTCCATTTTCTTAAACAATTCTGGCCCAAGTACAATTATATTCACTGGATTGTCCCAAGTCACTGGTGTCCTACACCTTCTGCCGTACAAAGCCTCATATGGACTCATTCCCAATGATTCTTACTGCCCATTATTATATGCAAACTCTACCAGGGGTAGATAATCCTCCCACTTGGATGGCTTGTCCATTACATACATGCGAAGCATGTCTTCAAGCACTTGATTTACTCTTTCTGTTTGCCCATCTGTTTGAGGATGGAACGCAGTGCTAAAGTTCAACTGTGTACCCAAATCTGCAAAGAGACCTTTCCAAAAATTGGAAGTGAACTTGGTATCCCTGTCAGAAATTATTGCCTTAGGCAACCCATATAATCTGAAAATTTCCTTCATGAAAATATTTAAAATGGCATCGGCTTTATGTGTGGACTTAACCGGTATAAAATGTGCTGCCTTTGTTAACTTGTCCACCACAACCATGATGGAATCATGTTGTCTCATAGTCATTGGCAATCCTGTAATAAAATCCATGGAAATTATTTCCCATTTCCATTCTGAAATTGGCACTAGGTGCAATAAACCTGCGGGGTGTTGGTGTTCAACCTTTACCTGCTGACATTTCATGCACTTAGAAATGTATTCAGCGACATCCTTCTTCATCCCTAGCCAAAAATAATATTTTCTTGCTGTAGTAATTGTTTTCTGATATCCTAGGTGACCAAAGTATGGAGCTTTATGGATTTCATCCATAACAATCCTCCTCAAATCTGCCGCATTTGGAATATAAACTCTATTCCTATAAGTAAGAAGTCCGCCTTCTTCCAAATGATAGCCTTCATACCTCTTGCCAAGGTCTTGCTGCTGCAATTTGTCCTTTATCTGCACGTACACTTCATCCTCAACAATATGGTTAACAATCTGCTGCCTCAAATCTGATTGGCAAGTACTAAGTGCTGCCACATACATTTCATGTACCTTCCTGTTGAGTGCATCAGCCACCTTGTTTTCTTTCCCTTTTATGTGTTTGATTTAAAAATCAAATTCACACAAAAATTCCAACCATCTAGCTTGCCTAGCATTTAGAGTTGGCTGATCAAACAAGTATTTCAAACCACAATGGTCTGTCCTTAACTCAAATTTTCTTCCCATTAAGTAATGCCTCCACATATTTAAAGCATGTACTATGGATGCAAGTTCTATATCATGAGTAGCATAGTTCTTCTCATGCTCCTTCAACTTTCTTGACTCATAGCATATCACGTGGTTGTCTTGCATAAGAACTCCTCCAAGTCCTTGATTGCATGCATCGGTACACACCACAAAGTCTTTTTCTAGGTCTGCATTTTCAAAATTGGTGCACTTGTAAGAAGATTCTTCAACCGTTGAAAACTTTCCTCACATCTTGGTGACCATTCAAACTTTATCCCCTTCTTTTGCAAAGAAGTGATCGGGTTTGCAACCTTGGAGAATCCTTCGATAAACCTCCTGTAGTATCCAGCAAGGCCCATAAAAGATCTCACATCAGTCACATTCCTTGGAGTTGGCCAATTCATAATGGTTTCAATCTTCTCAGGGTCTACAGATATTCCTTCATCGGAGATGATGTGACCCAAATAATGAATTCTATCTTTATAAAAGTCACATTTGCTCAACTTTGCATACAGCTTATGCTCCCTTAGTAATTGCATTGTCATTCTCAAATGTTCTTCATGCTCTTCTTCATTCTTAGAATAGATGAGAATGTCGTCTAGGAATACAAGAACAAACTTGTCCAAATACTTGCTAAAAGCATTATTCATGAGACACATGAATGTAGCTGGTGCATTTGTGAGACCGAATGGTACCACTACAAACTCATAGTGTCCATACCTCATTCTAAAGGCTGTCTTATGAATATCTTCTTCTTTGATTCTTACATGATGGTAACCAGACCTCAAGTCAATCTTTGAAAATACCTTTTCTCCTCTCATTTGGTCAAAAAGGTCACCAATTCGGGGCAATGGGTATTTGTTCTTCATAGTGACTTTGTTCAACTACCTGTAGTCAATATATAACCTGAGTGTTCCATCTTTCTTTTTCACAAATAGAACAGGTGCTCCCCACGGGGACACACTTGGCCTAATATATTTCTTTTTTAGCAACTCTTGTAATTGCATTTTCAATTCTAACAATTCTGGTGTACTCATCCTATAGGGTGTCTTAGACACTGGTGCCGCTCCTGGCACAAGTTCAATTGTAAAGTCAATGTCTCTCTTTGGAGGGAGTCCTGGAATCTCATCAGGAAAAACATCCCTGAATTCTTGTAATACATGATAGTCCTCCAATTTAAGAGTTTCATTCTCTGCTGCCTCTAAAATGTGGGCTGCATACAATTGACCTCCCTTCCTCCAGAAATTCTTCAGCTGCATGGCTGTAACCTGTCTAACAGAAGTCACCCTTGGAATTCCTTTTACAACCCTTGGGTTTCCTTGTTCATCCATGCATTCAAATGTCTTATTGTAGCAGTCAAGTTTAAAACTGTGTGCTTCTAACCAATGCATTCCAATGAGAATATCATAGGAACCCAGTGGTAAGATATTCAGATCTGCATAAGTGAATAGCCCATCCATCTCTAATGGGCATTTCTCTACTATTTCACTAACTTTTCTCTTGGTTCCAATGGCTAGTTGAACTAACCATGATTTACTATGCTTTAATTTCTTGAAAGCACAAATCTCAACAATTCTAGGAGTGACATAACTGTGAGTAGATCCAGGATCAATAAAAATAGAAACAAATTGCTTAGCAATCTTACCTTCAACTTCAACCACAGTTGACTGACGATCTGCTTGGTGGTCATCTAGTGCTGCATAGATTCTAGGGATTGTCCTCGCCACTTGACCCACAGTTTCAGCTCCCTAGATGTTGTGGACTTGACTTGGATTCCCATTCCGATGTGGACAGTTCCTAAGCATGTGCTCCCATCCACAACCCCAACATTGAAGTGGTTCTCTTGGATCCTTTGGATCTCTTGGCTTATCTCCCATCATCCTAGTTGGCTTAGTCACAACCTGTGATGGTTGCCTTTGCTGATTCCAGAATTGAGGAGGCTTGAACCCCTTCTTCCTTTGATCAAACTTTTCATTTTTCTTATCCTTCCATGCCTTATGGAATTCTGGTTTGCTTTTGTTTTGATCAAAGCAATACTTGGCCTTTCTTATGGCCTCCTCTAGAGTTTGAGGTTCATCAAACTCAATTCTATCTTTATATGAATGGGGCAGTCCACTCAGGAAACGCTGAATTTTCACCTTATCATCTCGAATGTACCTGACATATCTTAGCAGCTCCAAGAATTTGTTTGCATATTCTTCCATGGTCAGTTGTCCCAATCTCAGCTCATGGAACTCTTTGATCTTATCATCATAGTACCTATCAGAGAGGTACTTCTGCTTGAAGTATTTCTTGAATTGCTTCCACACAATCTTCCTTTCGTTGATCTTCTTCACTTGCCTGATGTGTTCCCATCATATAGATGCTCTTCCATTCAAGTTGAAGATGGCTACCCTTTCCTTCATATTTCCTAAGTAGTCTTGGACTTGGAAATACTTTCTCATCCCAAGAAGCCAAGCTTCGGCTTCTTGACCAGACTTTATCTCTCCATCAAATGTAGGAGGTTTCACCTTCTTAAATTCTCCATGTGAATTGTTCTTGTAGTGCTTCTTCCTCTTACTCCCACGAGATGAAGAGCTTGAACCCTCAATGGATTCTTCAGAGTCAGATGATTCATTAGAAGAGATTTCTGGAGTATACATTCTGTCTGTAGAAACTCTTCTTGAGCTACTGGCCCTCTTACGGGAATTCCTTCTAGAACTACTCCCACCCCTTTCTGGATTTGATGTCTGATGCCCACAGTTCATTTACCTTTGGATGTATGTTAAACTCTGTAGCATGGCTGCATTTAACTGATTTTATTCTTCTTGAGCTTTAATCATCTTTTCATTGTCTTCTCTACAGCTTTGCAACTCCACCCTTAGGCTTCTCATGGTGGTTGCAATACCTGGAGGAGTCTCTTGATTTCTTCTCCCATTAGATTCTGTTTCAACATTTTCAATATGTATGTTCTCCCCCATGGCATATGTCTCAGGCTTCTAGGGATCCTGTGCATCATCCATGATGTTGATTTTCTTGGCCCAACCAAGATCCAAAACTTCCAACTGTATTATCTAGAGTGTTGCCCTGATGTAACTGTGATTCTGCAAAATGTGTTCATCAACACAATTGTTAGCTGCATTATATTCTCTGAAATTCATAATTTACTTTCATGCACGTGGAAAAATATTATATTGACAATTTGTCAAATCATAGAATTTTCTCACAATCAACGACATATGAGGGGGGGACAACGGGGGTCAAGGGGACATAACTTTTATTTTTTTTTGTAAATCTTTCCATTTCGCGCAATCTGGCGCATAAGTTCCATGGCAATTTTTCCACTTTCGGCACCTGAAAATCTCCCTAAAAAATCCCTGAAATTCCTTGTTTCGAAGCAACTTAAGGAGTTCTTCCACAATTTCGGAGTTCTTCCGCAATTTTGGAAGAGAATTCCTTCTGCATTTTCATAAGACACTGGGAAATTCTTTCCACAGTTGCGGGGCGGTTTTCCGAACGCTTTCGCAATTGCGGGGCGATTTGCCGAGTGCTTCCGCAATTGCAGGGCGGTTTGCCAAATGCTTCTGCAATTGCGGGGTGATTTACTGAGTGCTTCCACAATTGCGGGGCGGTTTGCCGAATGCTTTCGCAATTGCGGGGTGATTTTCCAAGTGCTTCCGCAATTGTGGGGCGGTTTGCCGAATGCTTCCGCAATTGCGGGGCGATTTTCCGAGTGCTTCCGCAATTGCGGGGTGGTTTGCGGAATGCTTCCGCAATTGCAGAACAACTCACGGAATCCTTCCGTAGTTTTGGGCCAACTTTTCGAACTCTTCCGCGTTGGGGAACAATTTTCCGAACTCTTCCACAATTTCGAAACAATTCGCCGAACTCTTCTGCAATTACGGGACGATTGCCGAACTCTTCCGCAGTTTCGGAACGATTCGCCGAACTCTTCCGCAATTGCGGGACGATTTTCCGAACTCTTTCACAATTTCGGAAAAATTTGTCGAACTCTTCCGCAATTGCGAGACGATTTTCCAAACTCTTCCGCAATTGCGGGACAGTTTGCCGAACTCTTCCACAATTTCGGAACGATTCGCCGAACTCTTCCGCAATTGTGGGACGATTTGCCGAACTCTTCCCGAAACAGACTTAAACAGAAATTTTCCAAAAACTATTAAAACAATTTTGGATTCTTCTTTCCTTCTTCCTGTGATGACTGTTGCTCAGCAGGAGGTAACCTTACCTCTGCAAACTATCCAACTTAGCCAGTTTAGGCCCGATGCTGAGACCTGTGGTGATCAGGAA
The DNA here is from genome assembly GCA_027924585.1 of Larix kaempferi. Taxonomy (NCBI): domain Eukaryota; kingdom Viridiplantae; phylum Streptophyta; class Pinopsida; order Pinales; family Pinaceae; genus Larix; species Larix kaempferi. Next base: position 8,871,144 of record BSBM01001398.1, read on the forward strand.
GGGATCTTCCCTTGTGACTGTAATTGGATTTGGCCCATAGAGGTCCAATGCTGCAACCAGCAGCTCTGATACCATTCTGTCACGTCCCCTCGCATCATACCAGTGCGATGGAGAGGATCGTGATGCTAAAATCGGGCATCTAGCCCCATGAGCTTTTAAATAAGCATTCACATAATATAAAAGAACATATGGAAATGTATAATTATAAGAAAACATAGCGAAATTAATATAAATAACAGATCCATCATACATTCACAATTTAATCAAATAAATAAATGCAAAGTTAACACAAGAGAGTACTTATCTTATAACAAAGTAGTCCCAAGCAACTGGCTATGCAACCGCAACGTTCCACCCAACTATAGGCCAGTTGTGGTCATCAATATCTCCACACACTGCCACCCCCGAGCTGGGCATGATCTCTACAAGGAATCAGGGAACAACAGACTCACACATAGCCCAAAGATACACCAAATCAGCCAAGCCAAACTACAGTTGGGTTTATCAGGCTGTTAGAAAATGGAAAGGAAGAGTTGCGAAGCTAGTGAGCTCAACCACAGAGCCAGGGATACCTCTACAAGATCTATCTAGCTTGGCACCCACAATGCCTACACACCCCACTCAAAGAAGTATTCCCTTCACCAAAGCACAGTCCCTCAGGCCATACCTTCCAATCTAGAGTGTCTAAGGTGTGCATAGAAGAGTAGCCAGCCCTCTTGATCTTCTTGAGAGGTTATTTCCCCCCCACTAGGTTTATCAAGCCAATTCTGTCCACTACCACTCCAAATATCTTGCTCACAGATTCAAACCAAAACAAGGATGCACATAACAGCAGAACCACAATTATTCGGCATGATAAAAACATTTTTACAGTGAGATTCCCAAAGATGGGGTATCTACCAGTTCAGAAAAACGTGGGAAATCCCAAAAATGAAATGGCAATTGGGGAACAACCATGGAGAGCAGAAATCGTTTTCAGAAAAAATTCCCACGGGTATTTGGGGCAAAAACGACCTCCATCACAGTCCCAAATCGTGGCCCTTCTCTCCCAGCTGCTGTATAATGCAAAAACGAGCTCCCGGGCATGGAAAATGCAGGAAAAAGGGTGAAAAACGTGATGGGGAAAGACCCAGTAGTTCAAACTGTGTAAGAGAGGAAAGACTATGGGGTTAGAATGGATTTGGGCACCATTTTGTGGGTGTTTTCTTGCCCAAGGAGACAAAATACGATTTCCCAGGTTGATGGCTTTCCCATACATGAAATTGGCTGCCATACCTCTTCATTCCCAAGGCATTAACTGCCTCAACCAATTTCTGGAAGAATTAAATGATTGGGTCCATAACCCAAAATGGGTAGTTGGTGGTTTATGGATTTTCTCATTGACACATGGATTAACACCATTGGCTCAAGGGTTTGAATAATTTTCCTCCCTATTCCTTATAGAATCATGCCCCCATCTCTTTGTTGCATTGCATAGCTAGTTGCAGGTTTTTCATTAAAATTCGTATTTACATGATGTCTTAATTTACATTGTGCCTATCTAGCACAAGAACTATAGGCATCTTTTTTTTTAATTGCCGATACATAAAACACTAAATCAATGGTGGGGCCTTGGCCTTGAGCTCCTCACCATGATTAAATATCAATATTTACATCATTTACGATTTAATGAAAAAGGGGGTCAAAATGGGGACGTGACACTAATAAGAAACAATGACTCATCCGGAAAAGAGTCGTTGGGCTCAGATTCTATATCAGCACGGGGAAGGTCACAAATGAGCTCAGCAAACACCAAAGACTTTTTAGACTTGGATTTTTCGAAAAGAAGATCAAATTCTTGCAGTATCACGATTTAGCGTGAATACTTGCCCCCAAGCACCTGACAAATCAAAATGTGGTACATGGGGTTCGAATCGACGATAATGGTGGTGGTGTGAAGCAGAATGTAATGTCGAAACTTCTGCACGGCGATAACCGCCGCGAGAGCGAGCTTCTCAACATGTGAATATTGAGTTTCAGCGTCAATAAGACCTTTACTGGCATAGTATATCACATGTTCTTGGGCATTCTGGTCTTCCTGCACCAAAACCATGGTGATAGTGGTGTCGAAAGCAGCGAGATATAGAATGTAATCTCGATAGTAATTCGGTAGTTGGAGCACAGAGGCATGCGTGATGGCATGTTTCAAACTATCAAAGTATTATTGAGCTTGGTCATCTCAAATGAACGAGACGTCTTTTTTCATCAATCTCATGTAACCCTACATATTTTGCGCAAAATTACAAACGAAATGCCGTAAATAAGTCGCTCTTCCTTGTAGACTCTGAAGTTTCATAATATTAGTTGGAGGTGGGAGAGCGACAATGGCTTCCACCTTCAAGGGATCAATTCGGATCCCGTATTTCGAGACGATAAACCCTAAGAGGCATCCAAACTCGACACAAAAAATAAACTTATGAGGGTTCAGACAGATATTATACCGTCTGCATCTGAGGAAAACAGCCATCAGATGATCTATGTGGAACTCAGGCTGCTTTGAGTGGGCAGGGAGGTCATCCAAGTAGGGTTCCACAAAGTCCTTCACATCATGGAAGGTGTACGACATGGCCCGCTGGAATGTGGCACCAGCATTTTTAAGGCAAAACGGAAGTTTACAGTACGCAAACGTTCCCCAAGGGAAGATGAATGCAGTCTTGTGTTGGTTGGCGGGGTGGATCTCAATCTGGTTGTATCCGAAAAAGCCATCCATGAATGAAAAAATGACACCTCCGGCACAATTGTCGATTATCGAGAAAATAAAGGGAGTCGGGTAATTGTCCTTAGGACAAGCCTTGTTGAGATCCCGATAATCGACACAGACAAGAATGGTACCCTTCTTTTTAGTAATAGAGACGACATTTGAGACCCATTCTGTCAATGGGACAGGGTAGATGAATCCAGCCTTCAAGAGTTTCTCAATCTTTTCCTTGATTGCCGCAGTCTTCCGAGGGTGGACCAGTCGCAACTTTTGGTGGACAGGTTTGACGTCAGGATAGGTTTTGATTTCGTGTAAAACAATGGTGGGGTCTATCCAAGGAATCTCCTCATAGGTCCAAGTGAACACGTCTCGGAATCGCTTGAATAAGGCCGTATAAGCAATGACTTCTTCAAGGGAACATTTCTGGACTAACTGAATGTGTTTTACTACACCAAGAGTAACCGAAATGTCAATCGAAGTGGTAGGCTCAATGTTCGCAAGGTTGCCTTCGGAGTCCGTTTGACACATGAGTATCCAGGACTGAGAGCCATAGTGGAAATACAGTGTAAATATGGTGCTAATGATGTTCTCCACAGTATCCAAGAAGGGAAGGAAAGACGAATGATGATGGAGGTATTCCCACGGAGGATCATCCGCAATCATGATTTCCATAATGGACTCGTCAGAATGAAAAGTTTGTAGCAGGGGATCGAATGATGTCCATTGTAGAGAAAAGGAGGTGGACGCCATAGCTAAGTGGTCCTCCGGTGCTGACTAGATAGCCTCATACATGAGTTCAGCGAGTGACATAGGCATAGTGTCTCCAATCAGGTGTGTGGTGGCTTCGTCAGGTACAAGCCATGAATCAGTGGATTTGGGGATAGATGAAATCTACAAGGAGATCATGTTCACCATGGCAACATGATTTGGGGGATACGAAGTAGGAAAAACTCCCATAAAGGATGAGTCATTAATGAGGTCGACCCCCACGCTCTCATACTGTTGCGAAGATTGTCCAATTGATGGAACGTTATCGCCCAGGTGAGTAGTAGTGTCAGGTGTGAAGAAATCTAGTTGGTCGACTGTGACAATTCAGCCTTGATGGGGGAATTGTACTGTGCGGAAGATAGACAATGCGACAGTAGTCATGGCGTAAAACCAATTACAACCAAGCAAAATGTTATAATCTAACGGGGCAGCGAACACTTCAACATTGGTCTTTCCCCTAGCTCGACTGCTAAAGCTTGTAACAGCCCATGAGGTTGAAAGCCATGTCCATCGAATGCTCTTAAAGTGGTAGGAGAACAGTTCAACTCGGGAGAGCCAATGTCTCTCCAGCATGAGATTGACATGAATGACGTAGAGGCACCTTCGTCGAAAATGGTACGATGTATTGTCTTCCCAGTAATGTTTGTGGCAACTTGAAATTCCAACTAATGGGAGAGCCTCGGTTTGAAGTATTCAAGCCAGAACATGATGGTGTTCGATGAATCCGGGTCAACCGCACCGATGGCAGCGAGGAGAGTCTTGCGCTGATTAGGACAATTTTGCAAGACCTCGAGCATCGACATAGCACAAGGAGCTTGTTCTAAGTCCTCTACAATATTGTAGTTATGAGCAGCCTGAGTATTGGGATTGAAAACTGATTTTCTAAACGTGCTCTTGGGTGGACGCAACACTGACTCGAAAGAGGGTTTCTCAATGGTGAGAGGAGCAGCCAGTACAGTGACGTCAAGCATCGAAGTGGAAGCTTTTTCAGTATTACTTCCAACAAGTTCCTTTGCTGGGACAGAGTCATACGAATGAGAACGAGTGTTCAAGTTGATGGTCTCGCTACGCATCATGAGAACATGTGCAGTGGTGGATGCTTCTCCTTGGGAAGGAGAGGTATGAGCAATCAACTGTTGATTTTGAGAAGGGAAGCAATCATTGAGAACTGCGGATATGGGTTTTCCCTTAAGAAACTTTTGAACTTCATCTCTATGGGGGCACTCTTTAGAAAAGTGGTCATCACCACACAGTAGACAAGGATATTTCAACTTCCTTTTCCATTTGGTGTCATCAGGGGTGCTCTTATGTTCCTGCTAGGTGGAGGATTTCTTAGGTTTCCCTTTGTTCTTCTTCTTACCACCAGACTTCTGAGGTGAAGCTGATTGAACAGAATTCACTTCTTTGGTGACAGCAGGAGTGGACGATTTGGTGGTGCTGTGACCAGCCTGTGTTGGTGATGGGGAAGAACCTTGGGGGTTCAACGAACCAACAGTTTGGAAAGGAGGTTGGGTGTTAAGGGATCCAATGATGCCATCATCTTGGGGTCCCTTGGGTGGTTTCGTGGGGTTGTATGTGTTACGGGGTGCGTCAGGAAGAATATCAAAAAACGTGCCAGACTGAGCATAGACTAAGTCTAATAAATGGGCATGGGCGATGGCTTGTTCCTTAGTGACAGCCCCTCCCATGGCAACATCTCGTGCTATGGTAGGGATGAGAGACTTCGTAAACCAGTCCGCTGGGAGTTGGTCTGGAATAGGAGCTTTAATAAGACGTCGTCTCCTCCACCACTCTTGTATGTGATCTGAGATGTGAGTAGCGGTATTTTGACAGAGCGAGGTTAAAATCTCTGTACCAGTTTCATACCATATAGGTAGCTGGAAATGAGTCAAAAAATTTATAGCAAGAGAACCAAAATCAGGAAAATAATGGGGTGGTAGTTCGATATACCACTTAGCCGAACCAGTGAGAGTCCATTGAAATAATCTAAGACGGATCAAGTCGTCCATCAAGGAGTTGGATGAACACCACAAGTGGTATTTCATCACATGGTTTTTAGGATCCTCACCCAGCTTGCCATCAAATTTCAGGATATCTGATGGAAGTTTCACAGGAATGGGTGGCCAATTAGTTCCCTGGTAGATGGGGTCATTAGTCATGAGAGACAGGTCAGGCAGGTCCAAAGTGGCCAAAAAGGGCAGCTGTGGATTAGGCTGTGGATACTGATAGTACTAATAAGGTGTGTAAGGACCAGTGGAACCTTGTATCGACTGACCATAGGGTGTTCCAAGAGGAAACTGGCCATAGGGGTACGGGCCTCCCGGACCAAATGTAGGTCCACTTCCATAGTAAGGTGGTCCATTACCATAATAAGGTGGGTCGTTGCCATAAGGTGGGGGCCCACCTCTGCCGCCGAGAGGGGGTGGGTTTCCTCCAAATGGTGGGGATCCGCCACCACCGCCAGGGTAGGATGGGTCGCCACCGCCTCTGCCGGGAGGAGGTGGTGGTCCGCTACCACCCCTGGAATAGGGTGGGCCTCCATAACCACCGCCGGGAGGGGGTGGTGGGCCATCGCCACCACCGGAAGGATAAGGGCCTCCTATGTCGCCTCCACCATAGTAGGGTGGTGGTCCACCACCACCACCAGGATGGGACGGTCCTCCACCACCACCACCAGGATGGGATGGTCCTCCACCTCCACCACCAGGATGGGATGGACCTCCACTACCACCACCAGGATGCGATGGACCTCCACCTCCGCTGTTAGGAGGGGGTGGGCCGTGATGGCCGGAGTGAGGTGGTCCTCTGCCAGAAGGTAGAGGTCCGCCTCCTCCAGAGTTGTGTGGAGGCCCGCCGCCTCCAATGGGAGGTGGGGGTGGACCAAACGGGGGTGGAGGGACTTGATGGACTGTAACTAGGGGTCCATGTTGTAAAACATTTTGCTGTCCCCATAGAGTGTAAGGATTTCTGGGGTAAGGTACCCCATAGAGTGTGTTTCCGGGATTAAGTTGTCTCCGCATAGGGTTAAGATGACCTGGATGCTTGACTCGATAGTGGTTGAATTACATTGGAAGTTCCCCCAACATGGGATAGTCGCGTAGTGGAAGGTCCGAGCGGTAAGGAATTTCCAACGGAAGGATGGATGGGAACTCCTGCTGCAATATTATGGTCACGAGACGGGGTTTTCCCCCCAACAACAACTTTCTGACCACTAAGTAAAGGTTGACCCAACACTGGTTGTTGATTATCCACCGTAGGATTATCATTACCTGTAAAGAAAGTAGGGGGTAAAGAGTATCCTCCCCTCGAATTTTCGGGTGGGGGAGGAGCAGGTGACGTAACCGTGGTGGTCATAGGTGTGTTGGACTGTTGTTCTTCAACAGGTCAGGTCGTCTGAGGTATAGGACTTGTCCCCTATCGAGGAGATGGATGTGTAGGAGTTGATGGTTGACCAGCCTCAGGTGTGGTCACGTGTTGCGTGGATGATTCCGGTGAATTGTAGGGATCGTGATAAGGAGGTAAATTCAGGTCGCCAATCCTTAGTTGAAGACTTTGTCTTCGAAAATCCTCACCCATAGCACGTAATCGATCCAATTGTTCACGATAAGGTGTTAAGAGGTCATCGGGAGTATCCCAACTCGGTGGGGGTGCGACAAAAAAATGAGCCACTGGGTGGCCTAGAGATGATGTCCAATAGGCTGTTGATGGACCAACAGCTGCTGAAGGGCCATCCTGGGGTGAATTTATCCATTCCATCGACCCAGGCTCTCCCGGTAGAACGGGAGGTAAGTCTTGTGAAGTGGAAGTTGGGGCCTTTTCACCCGGCGGGGGGTGGGAGATAGGTGAATATGGAGGAGTGTGAGGAAACAAGAGTCCTCCAACGTTCAAAGTAGGGTTTTCCACTTCAGGTGACATGACACTGGCTTGTGGGTCCATTCTTACCCTCGGAATTACCTCCTGGTTAAGGGGATATTCAGGTGGTAAGTTTTGAATCATACGGGACCTTCTCCAAGGAAATTCATCCAGAGTGACTGAAACAAAAGTTTCTCCTAAGGCAAGCTAAACAAAAGAAAAGCAGACTAGACAAAACCCTACACAAACTAAGGCCACAAGCAAACTTATGTTATAAGAGTGGATTCAAACGTCTGGAACCTAACAGGATTGTCAAGGCTTCACAAATCGCTATATACTACAGGGTCCAACAGTAAACCGCGAAAAGGAGGATTGGGATAGTACCCTTGCCTGAATACCCGATTACCTGGACGGTACGTGCGTAGTAATCTCCCCAAGTGTTGTTCTCGGTGTATTGTCTGCCAAGATGGCCAAAAGGTTAACTCAGTTGGTCTCAGGAATCCTAATGGTGTCTCTCAATATACGCGAGGTACGTGGGAGCTCAAATCCGTAGTGGTGTTGTCTAATGCACAACCGTATGGCACGATACCTTCCTATATAATACCGAGTACATGAAACACCTTTCAATATACGCCAAGTACGTGTAGTACTTAATGGGTATGTGAAAGACCTTCGATATACCGATAAGTATGTGGAAGACTACAATACCCTTGGGATACAGTGTTTGAAAATAACGACAGCTACCACACTTAAAGACACTAGAACACATCTCTAACTTACACACAAGTTACTAAAAATTTTACCCTAGTTCTACCTTTAATTTTATCTGGATAGTTAGGTGAATGCATGAGGTGAGTACATAATCGTAAGCATAATGCAGGCCCTAACTACATGCAAAAAATGTACTTTTCTTTTGATGAACTTTATGTATGGGAGGGAGAAATTTCTTTCCAATGATTTTACCAAAGCAACACAATGCAATACAAGCCCAAATCTACCAAAACATGATAATGAAATATTCTTTTCCTTTTCAAGCGAAACACAAAGATAACAAAACACTACTAAGCCAAATCAAAGCATTTTTCTTTTTCTTTTAACTTTTCAAAACAAAAATGATGCTAAGTGATGAAAAGAGAGAGTTTCTAAGTAGAGTATGCAAGCTTTTCACTTTCACTACAACGGCCTAAAAGCATAAGAACCAAAAGATGCATGCAACTTTCCAAGCATGGAACTACTTTTGCAAAACTTGATATCTACTTGAATTTTTCAAAAAAATGAGCAACTCATAATTCATGAAAAACACAAATAATTTAAATTTCTTTCTAACTTTTCCAAAAGATCTACTAATGAGACATTCCAATGCATGTACAATTCTTCAAATGAGCTTGAAAAATGATGGAAATGAAGTAATTTTGATTTTTCAATGGATGTATCAAAATAACAATTTGACGACAACGATGCTTTTAACCACAAATACTGAAATGAAAAGATCACGTGCAGCACTCCAATGACCCAGAAAATCTCAAGAAAATGCAAGCACTCACATGTACTAAAAATACACACAAACACTCAAAATCAATCAGTAGCAAGCAACACTAAAGCAAGCAAAGCTCAAAAAGGGTGTATGAAAATGAGGTTTGGAAACCGGTCTAGTACAATGACCAGATACGGCAAGGAGAGGAGGGAATGCAAGGATGAGTGGATGCAGGTGGGGGTGATGAGAGTGTCCACCGCTACCAAATATCATACTTGTCCAATATGGAACCCAAAACAAATCCAAATGAAACCAAACACTTCAATGCACAAATAAAAAATGGGGTCTCTGGATGGATCTTGCAGCACAGAGAGGGTCTATAAACCAAACCAAAACTCAAATGAAAAATGGAGAAGGGATACCTATATGCCAATTTCGACATATTGGCGCAGTCTGTGTTTGTACACAGAGCGACGTCGCAGTTTAACAATGCGGGAAGTGTGACGGTGTCACAATATACCAATGAAAGGGTTGTGACGATAGGCCAACAGACAGAGAACAAAGATAAAAAAAATGACACAGTGTCGCTTTGAGTCCACTGACCAGGTGCGACAGGCGAGATCCAAGTTCAAGAATGAACAAATCTCCACACAATGAGCAATGAAATGGTTTGAAAAGAGTGAGTACATACTCATAAGAGGACTACGGACTCTTCAAAGTGAAGATTTGATGATGAAACAAGGCTTAGAAGGAAAATAAGATTATGGATGGTTTGCAAAAGCAATCAACTGAAAATGGTATTCAAATTGAAAACTACAAACAATTTCTTCCCCAGTATGGTCGCCAGATTTGTTTGACAAAAAATATACCAAGGGCGGACTTGAGGCATGATCTCCCTAGCACAACGCGATTCTAGAACAAATAGGACAGAATATAAATCACTCTCCTAGATCTAATTAAGGATCAAGGAACTATATACGTTTACCTTATAGATCGCTAATCCTTTTCTCCTTGAATGCTGCTCCAAGCTTGACGATCTTTGTTAAATTTTCAGAATTTACTTCAATCTGATCTAGGATCTTAACTGAGAGAACAACATGTACAGCAAATCTACAGCATATCATTCATGGAGACAATAATGCAAGCACACAAGAGACACAAAGATTTACTTGGGGAAAACCATAAAGGTGAAAAACCCCAATAACTTCCTCAGAGATAGATAGAGCAATGATACAACCCAAACATAAGAGATAGACATATCCGAGCAACAGATCCTCCTCCTCCATAAGTGCGCTACTCCTCCTTGAGTGCATGAGTGAGAAGTGAGTGATCAAATAGAGTGCCTCCCGCACTCTATTTATACTTGTCTTGACTTGCCTTTTACATAAATCATGTACGCTCGAACTTAACCACATAACATAATGCTGACTGGGCCGACCCCCAATAGGGTGGTCTAATAACCCTTCGACCCACATGGCCGAACCCCAATAGGGTGGTCTAATAACCCTTCGACCCACATGACTTATACAGGGCCGACCCCAACAAGGTGGTCTAATAACCCATCAAATATAAGTTACGACATTTACAATATAAATGAAGACACTTCCGTATAGAGGAATAATACCATCTCTATAGGAGTACATACAACATACATATATGAAATACATTCCGAAGTTACATATACATCAACACTCCCTCTTAACTAGGAAGGTATTTCTCAGCACAGGTCTTCTAGCACAAGTCTTCTTCTCTGGATCATCGTCACTGGATAATCGTCATCGAGTCATCATCATCGTCACTACTGCTGCTATCTCAATCAATCTCTGAATCTACTCGTCATAGGAAGTTCTACAGAACCAGTCCTTTTTCATACTGGATGTAGGCCCACCACCTGCAGGTCTTCATCATCACTGGCCATACTGTGGAATCCTCAGGACTGATTACGTGCATCACAAAACCTCGAAAGAGCATCTGCCAGATATCCCAGGGCACGAATTACATGCCATAGGAAAAACCTCGAAAGACTATCTGCAGATCTCCTAGGGCCATATTATATGTGACCTCACCACAAAACCTCGCAAGAGCATCCCAAGCTGTTACGAGCACACAGCTCTACCTATAGGATCTCCCAGGGCACGAATTACATGTGGTCACCACAAAAACCTCGCAAGAGCATCTGCCAGATATCCCAGGGAAACGAATTACATGCCATAGGAAAAACCTCAAAAGACTATCTACAGATCTCCCAGGGCACGAATTACATGTGGTCATGGCAAAACCTTGCAAGAGCATCCCAGGACTGATTACGGGCACACAGCCCAACCTATTGGATCTCCCAGGGACAAATTATATGCCATAGGACAAAACCTCGAAAGAGCATCTTCCAGATATCCCAGGGCAACGAATTACATGCCATAGGCGAAATCTCGTAAAACTATCTGCAGATCTCCCAGGGCAATGAATTATATGTCCTCCCAGAGCAAAACCTCGAAAGAGCATTTTCCAGATATCCCAGGGCACCGAATTACATGCCATAGGCAAAACCTCGAAAGACTATCTGCAAATCTCCCAGGGAAACGAATTATATGCTCATCTGCACAACCTGATCCACGGCCATAAAGTATCAACCTGATACTCACCATACATCATCCTAATGTACACATGATCATCCTGATCATCATCACTGCAACATCCTGCTGCATGTCATCTGGAGAAACATCCTGAAGCTCGTCATCCATGATCATCTTGATCATACAATGCATCTACCTGATGCATACCAAGTATCTACCTGATACATATCATCATACATGATCCACCTGATCATACAATGTATCCACCTGATACAAATACAAATACATGATACATATCACCATACATGATCCACCTGATCATACAATGTATCCACCTGATACATATACAGATACATGGTCCAAGCATCAAAATCTGTCAAGACAACAAGACAACAAAGCAAGTAAAACGCATCTATACAATAATAGATCTAAGTAAGCAGTCAAGCAAGCGAACTACACAAGATATCATTAACACAATGAGATTTTGGTGGAAAGCACTTATATTACTGTATTGAAAAGAGAAGTACATAGGATAGAAAGATTACAACCATTGACTTGACGTAGCAATCCTCATCCGATCAAACCAATGCCAAAGCCTCCCAAGGAAGTGTGAGTCTCCCAATAGATGAATAGAGATCTCTCCTAAGGTGATTTCACCAGTATGTAGATACTATAGACTTCCTCCCTTTGGAATGGGAGTGAGCTTCACTTATATAGGACTAAGTGGATAGGGTAGGTTGAGATATGGTAGGAGAGAGATAGGGGATCCTTCCAAGAGGTTAGGAACCGAGTTCCAGCTCTCCCAAAAGGTCATGGATAAGGATCCATGTCATCTAGCTTCGAGAATGGGCTCGAAAAAACTACTTTTGTCCATTAACTGACATCGTCGTAGGCTGCAAGAGGCCAGCCTGTGACGTTGCAAGTTGCATGAGGAAAACCTGCGACGACCTCTCTAAACCTAGTATGAATGGGTTTATATCTCTTCCAGTTAATAACTTATCCAAGGAAACTTTAGGGATGTTTACACTGAGTCTCTTAATAGTAAGATTTAGGTGTAACAGGGAGTAGTGCACGCTCTTAATAATGTTATGGTAGAGATGGAAGACATCTAGAAAGTTACCGTATGAATACAGGATATGGATGAATGTTGTGGCTAAGATAGTTTCATGATTGTGTGACCTATGTTTTTATGCATAAGAATTTGTTTTGAAAATTATGAAATGTTTCTAATCACACAACTAAATCGACTTCTAGGAAAGATCGTGTACCATCACCTACGAGAGAAACTTGTGACAATGATTCGTCTATAACATTCAAGAATATTTATGAAGTCAAGATGAAGAAACTGAAGAACCTGAACCAGAGACACAGTTATGTAAAAGACAGTTCAAGAAGATCATGAAGACCGCTACATGGTAGAACCACAAGAACCTCTAGATCCACCTCGTGAGAATAACTCCCACAAGAGAAGACCAGCATGGGCACGAGAAGCAATACACGATGTAGAGCAGTATGGCACTCTAGAGAGGATGCATAGAGAAAGCAAGAGACCCAAACCATACTCCAGTTATGTGTCCCTGATATGCGACATCATTGATAAAGAACCTTCCAACTACAAAGAAGCAACAGAGAAGAAAGAATGGAAGGATGCCATGATTGAGGAGTACCAGTCGATTGTGAAGAATTATGTCTAGGAGATAGTTCCGAGACCAGAAGGGAAGTCTGTTGTGACTTCGAAGTGGATCTACAAGATCAAGCATGTTGTAGATGGTAGCATTGAAAAACACAAGGCAAGATTTGTGGCACATGGATTCTCCCATAAAGAAGGCATAGACTATGAGGAGACATTTGCACCTGTATCAAGATACACTTCCATCAGATCTATACTTGCATTGGCTGCAGTAATGAAATTGAAGGTACACTAGATGGACGTCAAGACAACATTATTGAATGGTGTAGTAGAAGAGGAAGTGTACGCAGAGCAGCCACTGGGATTTGAGACACATGACAGACATACTCATGTGTGCAACTTAAAGAAATCCTTGTACAGATTGAAGTAGGCACACAGGACCTGGAATAGCAGGATGAACAGCTTCCTGATGAGCTTAGACTTTACCAAGAGTAAAACAGATTCCAACCTTTACCTCAAGGTTGAAGGCGGAAGACCAGTGATACTTCTGATATATGTAGATGACTTGTTTCTAACAGGTGAGGATGAGCTCATCACAAATACAAATAGGAGGTTTGATGTAGAGTTCGAGATGAAGGACCTGGGGATGATGCATTACTTCTTAGGCATGGAGGTGTGGCAGATTGCGGATGGGATATTCCTTGGTCAAGGAAAGTATGCAGTGGATATTCTGAATAGGTTCGAAATGATGGATTGCAAGGCAATGGCCACACCAAAGGCATAAAACTTGAAGTTACTGTGTGATGCTTCATCAGAGACAGTTGATGCCACGATGTATTGGAAGATGATTGGTTCATTGATGTACCTAATGAACACGAGGCCAGACATATGCTTTGTTGTGAACACCCTGAGCCAATTCCTGACGGATCCGAGACATGTTCACTTGATTGTTGTAAAGCATATATTGAGGTACCAGAAGGGTACAGTTGAGTATGGGCTCAAGTATGAGACGAGTCAGAAGATTAACCTACATGGTTATGTTGATTCAGACTCGGAAGGCAGTGCCACAGATAGGAAGAGCACTTCAAGATACTGCTTCAGTTTGGGATCTGGTATGATCTCCTGGTTTAGTAGGAAGCATTCATGCGTGGCACTAAGTACAGTCGAAGTAGAGTATGTTGCAGCTTGTTCGGCTAGTTGTGAGGTAGTATGGCTTCAAAATCTAATGATAGATTTGTTTGATCTCGAGATCGAAGTGACTCGTATTTTCTGTGACAACCAGGGTTACATGAATTTGTCTGAGAACCTGGTGTTCCATGACAAGTTGAAGCATATTGAGATCAAGTACCACTATATATGGGATATGGTGCAGAGATGAGCAGTGAAGCTCTACTATGTGGTGACAGATGAGCAGATATTTGATGTGTTGACCAAGCCGTTATCCAAAGTGAAGTTTGAATACTTCATAAAGTGGCTTGGTGTTATACAGATCGAGGTTCCTTGAAAGAGGGAGTGATGAGGCCAGAAGACGTAGATGCACTAGAGCTAGTTCTCGCATGGTGGAAGACGCAAGTGGTCCTTGGGACGTAATGCACTTGGGGTTCTCCTGGATGTACTCCCATGTTGGAGACGCTAAGAGGTCCACCGGTCACAACGACACTTTGTGTGCTCCTAGGTTGGTTCTCGCATGGTGGAAGATGCAGGTGGTCCTTCGGACGTATTGCACCTGGGGTGCTCCTGGATGTGCTCCCATGATGGTAGACACAGGCTGACCGTTGAGAGACGTAGTGCACCTGGGGTGATCCTGGGCTATACCCACTGGGTGGGAGATGCAGGTGGTTTGTTGGGCATGAGGTGTGCATCTGGGATGCTCTCTGTGTGATGATGAGATGATCTGGATACGATGAGATAATAGTAGGAGATGCAGGTGATTGTTGTGGAAATGTAATGTGTGGTCCTGGGATGTACCTACGTGATGGCTTGCTCATAGATATGATGAATATGTAGATGAAAGATAGGCCTACATCCAACATGAAAAAGGGATGGCTTTGTAGAACTTCTTATGACATGTAGATTCAAGAGATGTCACTAATCAATGATCAACAAGATGAGGATTACTGTAGCAGTGACGATGATGTTCCAGTGTTGATGATGATGTTCCATCATTGAATATGATCCAACGATGATGACGTTGTCTAGAATATGTGTCCAGAATGATGATGACTGTGGCGAGAGAATACCTTCCTAGTTAAGAGGGAGTGTTGTTGTAAATGTAACTTCGGAAGATATTCATTTGTTTTTTATATTGATATTATTATTTCATTTTACTTGTACCTCCATCGGAGATGTTTTTCCACCGTTTGGGGATGTCATTATTATGTTTGGTCATGCTAGGTCATTTAGGTAAAATCTCCTTTGTAAGTCGGGGCAATAGCACCCCAAAGATTAAATGTAAAAGGTATTATTGAGTCTCCCTAGGACAGGTAAACCCAGTCAAGTTAGTCAAGACAACCTAATTAGGAAAAAGGTCACCCAAACATAAAGTATAAATAGATTTCTTGCTCTCTCATTTGGACACACCACTCACTCACTCAAGTTCACATAAGCAAGAGAGAGAAGACAAGTTCATTGGAGGAGAAAGAGAGAGAGCTACAGAATACTTCTTATTTTTGGGTTTTTGCATTTTGTGATATTGTATTAGTGACAAATCTATGTTTGAGGAAGTTGCGGGGTTCTCTCCTTTATGGTTTCCCCAAGGAAAATTATTGTGTCTATTGTGTTTTGTTGTGCTTGTTATTCTTTCAATTAAAGATCCTAGTTAAATTGAATTAAAGTACAAACTCTAACATTTAATCATCTTCCCTATTGAATAAAAGGACACGATTTTCTGTATAATTTGATTATATGTTGGCTACACCATGAATTTATATCATGTAATTTTATATATTCTTTGTTGTACAAATGGTAATTCTATTAGTTACTCATAAATTAGTAAATAGATAAATGTTTTGTTTGAATTTAGAAAACAATTATTTTTATTATGTTGACAGTTATACTAATGTATTCGCTGTATTCAATTTAGAAAACAATTAATAATGTATTTTTATTATGTTGATAGTTATAACTTTTGGCTTGGTCTTGGCATTTGAAGTAAATATGATGTTTCCTTGTTTCCATGCAATTCCTTATTCTGGATATTTTATTTTGATGATAACTCTTCACAGTGATGGAATTGGAGAAGCCCTTCAAAACATTCTGGAATGGAGAAGAGCTCCAGGTAACCTAGGGGGTGTTATCCTTTCTCAAGGTTCGAAAAGGAGTGATCAAGGTGGAACTTCCTTTACTGACAACTTGTCTTCAATAACAGGACCAAATTGGGGGAGAACAATCATTCATGGAGAAACTATGACGGTTCTGGGTGGCAGGGTTCTGGAAGTCATGGAATATGGGAACACAGATTGGGAGGCAATGACAAAGAAAGGGATCGTCTAAGGAATGATCGAGATGTACCAGAACAAGGTTATTCTTTTTTTTTGTGTATAGAAAGATATTTTGATTATAGATTAAAGTCTATTATGTTTTCAATTATGGTATGGTATTTTATGAATCTTTGTTCGAGATTTGATTGACTTTCTGCATACCAAAAATCTCTCTATATATTATGTTATTTTTCTGTGTTGAGGGAGAAGTTGTCCATGCTTTATTAGTTCTCTCGATGTTTACACAAACCCACTTTACAGATGGAGAAATCCTTGGGATGTGGGGGTTGCATTCTACTGTAAGTATCATAAAATAGTAAGGAATTTAGTAGTAGGTTGCATGATTGGAGGGGCAAGCAATAATGGGAACTCCATGCGAAACACTCTCCAGCACCGAGTTCCATCGACAATGATTCACAAAACCTCTGGTGGATGGGTGAGCCAAGATGGAACCTGATGCGCACACGAAGTTACAACGAGACCACAATCGTTGGTATGTTGTTCGAAACCCCGAGGGCAGCAACGCATATACCTCTGTACTAGAAGTAGTATTCAGAGGACTATTGAGAACCCACAGGAAAATTGCCCGCTGCCTTCCAGTCCAAGAGTGAGCTCTGGGATTTGGTCGGCTGATAGAAAATTTACACTAACAAAGGACATGAGAGAATGGTATCTGCAGTTTGTTTATCCAACCATTGCAGGTTGCCACTCCAATCGTCCTGATCAGATTCGGGAGAGGAAATGAGCATTCCAATCGGATATATGAAAGGTATCCTCATCCCATTAATCTCGCCACTAAGGAGAGCTTGAACATTGTCGCTTTCCATATCCTGAAACTTATTTATGAGAATCTCGTCTACTTTGAACAACTGATAAGAAAGGCTGAAGAAGAGGTGATAAAGCAGTCCAGGAACCTTCACCGGGCTATCAACATCCTTCAAACTTTCTTCCATCTCAGCATCTATAGATGTGGGATGGTAGAGAAGGAGAAAACTATTGGAGGCAGATCCAATGTAAAGAACATAACTGAGTATTTGCAGCTTCTAGCTAACCTCGAGTGTGGTAGTGCAGAATATATCGATGATGAAATCATCTATGGGATTGGAAGAATCGTTGAGCAGGTCCTGAGAGCATTTTCAACTAAGCCTTTAGACTTCTCCATTACTTTGAATATCAACATTAAGGGATGCACCTTCTTCTCTTCATATCCATCTCCACTTGCGGGAGCTCAATAAAATGGATACTCAATCCTAACAACGCATGACAATCCAATTGGAATGAGGAGATGGAACTTTTGTTTTATATTTTTTTGTTGTTATTTTATATGCGTCGCGAGATAAAAGAAGTCTTTAACATAAGAACTAGTCAATTTTTTGTTTTTTTTTTGTGAAAGTCTCTAAAACAAGAAATAGTGAGAATGTTAGTATTTTCCATGAAAGTCTTTCAAATAAAATATATGCTAAATTTTGACTTTTTCCAAACAATTAGTTAAACATTTTTCTATTTTCATGAAAGTTTTTAAAATAAAAATTAGTATAATTTTGTTTTGTACTTGAAAAGAAATTATGGAGTTCGAATTTTTATATTTAATTTTTAACATTTTTTTTAATTAAATTTTGTTATTTTTAAAAAAAATATTATTTTGTAAATAAAAATTTTAAAAATAATATTTTTTATATAATTATTAAAATATTAACTCATCTTAAAAAAATAAAAGTAAAAATAACATTGTTTTTTAATATAATTATTAAAATAATAACCCATCTTAAATGTGTGTTTTGAATACATTGAACAATAAAATAAAATAATATTAATTTATGTCATCCCTTTAAATTTAATATACCTATTCAAACTTATGTGAATAATATTTTGATATTAATGTGTTTAAAGTGCAATTTATGTTTGCAACTCATTTTAATTATTGTGTCGTTGTAACTTATTATAATCAATAATCATGATTATATAGATAGTAGAGTGGTTCGGTGGATCTTCATACCTAAGATTAATCATGAGAGGTTTGCAGAAGACTTGAACATTCTATCATATTTTTTTATGCTTTATTCATAATTATAAAATTTTAAGTATTTTAATTGTTTAAAGTGCATTAAAAATTAATCATAACGTGCGTGAGTTTTTGGTGATCGAATCTATAGTTGGAAGCAAGTGTTTGATATTTGATGGGATGACTTATTGAAAATGCCACCTATGTTGGGAGCTTTATCCAGGCAGGTAGGCCAACTTTTCCGGTAGTTCCTGGTTTGGTTGGCTCACCAATTTATCAGCTTTCTCCAGTTCTATTTAATTGATCTAAAACTGAGGAATGTTGTGTTTTCACCCTCTTTTATTCACCAAATCTTTTCACCATAAGGTTTTCAATTTTTTTTCTCTAGAACTACTTTTTAGAAAAATGTTGTTGTCCATAAAAAAATTGGTACTTCAAAGTTTTGAATTAAAAAATCTATTATCCTTTGTTGAGTCTAGTTCGGGTGATTTTTCTTTGAAACTTCCACTTATGTAGGGAATTTTCTTTTGAATTTTCACTCGGATGGGACATTATTTTGATCAGTTAAACCATTTTATCATATTTTTTCTTCATCAAAGTTACGTAATCATGTAAAAGATTTATCATTATTATGGAAAAGATGTATTTTGTTATTATTTTTATTTATATCTTACATGATATTGTAATTTATATTATGGAAAAATATATTTTTTGAAGTCATTTTTTTGCATTATTATATTTAGATTAAATTGAAATGTATTTCAAAATCAGTATTATTTATTTCACACACAAAATATGAGTGACGTACTGTATCGTATGATTAATTTTATATGTATTCATCTTTCCGAATGTTGTAATTCAAAGTTTTGTCGATTTTCATAGAAATTCAAATTTCATTACTATACAATTATTTGAAAGTTATGTATTTTTTCTCATCTTGCAAACTAGTACACAACAGAAAAATGTTATAAACTTGCAAACTAGTATGCAAAAGAAAAATGTCATAAAGCCACATGGCCATTTTTGAGATTTCAAACATGTTAGGTTGATTCACCTTGAGTGTCACAATCCAAGGTGTTCCATAAAATTTGAATTTCTTTGATATGGTTTTGAAGGTAGATTAAGGTAATTTTTTAACTCCTTACCTATGGGGCAAGAAGCTATTTTTCAATTTCTCTTTATTATATGTTTATGTTTATATATATATATATAGTTTAGTTGTTGCTCCAACTGTTGGGTCAACTAACAATTTATAAAGTCCATTGACTGTCATTGATTATTTTCATTGGTATATAGATTTTGACAAACATCAACATTTCCCAACTTAACATTTGAGTTGATTTTCCTAACAATTCAACAAGCTACTTATAATTGAATAATGATAACATGTATAAAGTTCATTCAAATAACACAGTTAAGCATAAATGCTACCATCATTCATAATCATCATTGCATCTGATGGACCAAATATTCCTATAGTGAAGAATGTAGTTGTATATATCATTTCAATGGCTTCATTATCCAACTTGATGTCATTCTTTCATTGGTCTGTTTTTTATAGTGAATATGGTTTGGTGGTGGTTTAATGTTTTTAGCAATATAAGTTCCAATCTAACTTGTTTCTATTTTTCATGATTTTCCCTTAACTTCGATGTCATAAAGTAAAACAACATCTCCATTGCTCAAGGCCATTGCTAGGCCTTTTGCTGCTTTTTTGTTCATTCGATGCAATCAAATTCTCATTTGCTTTCACTAGGTCCAATTTAAGCACTAAAATCTAGGAGTGTAGTTTCCTATTTTCCATATACAAACTTGGATGTTGTCTAATGAAACAACTTCTTATATGTAGCTTTGTATGCCGAAAGCATTATAGGTACCATGTCACCCCAGCCACTCTCATTCACATCATACATATTTGTCAATCCTTTAGGGCTTAAGAGCTATATGATAATATACTCATGAAAATGGCATGCCCTCATATTTTATTTCGCACTATGCTACCAGCTTAATTTTCCAATGGCATCTGTTGCACGTTGCGCCACAACATTGTGCACTTTATCAACATGCATAGTTGCGCCGTCCACGACCATGTCTAGTTCATCAACATTACCTTAAATACAAAAATCCCTCCTACCACCAACTTAGTTGCATTGTAGCTTTCGCCCTTCTTAATTCACTCGTAGCTTTTCATTATGACAAATCAGTGTTTATTTGCATAATATTGTAGTGGAAATCTAATATGGAATAGAAATAATTTTAATTAAGTTTAGATAGTGTTGAAATAAAATAATAATATATTTAATTTTTATATTTTTTAAAATTAAAAAAAAAATATAACTTATATTTTGGAATTTAAAATTAATAAATAAAATAACATATAATATTTGTGTATAAAAATACATTATTATATTTTAAAAATTAGTCATTTCAAATAAAAAATTGGTCATTTCAAATTATCCAAATCACTTTTTAAACTTTATAATCGATCAATTGGACACAATTTAACCACAAAATATTATACTTATATAAGTATAAGTTAGTAATTTAATCATTTTATTAATTTTTCATTAAATATATTATTAATTTTTCTAAATTAATCATGTTTAACTAAATCATTATTTGAAATTTTATAATCAATCATCGAACACAATTTAACATATATATATATATATATATAATTTTAAATAAAATATATATAAACTTAGTTATTTAATTAATTTTATATTGATATTTTAAATTATATTTTTTTTATTAATCACTCTTTGAAACTTTATAATTAGTCAATTGAACACAATTTAATCACAATTATAAATATGTATGTAATTTTAAATAAAATAATATATAAAGTTAGTTATTTGATCATTTTATTAATTTTTCATTAATCTTTTTAAGATTTCTTTTAGCCTACAATTTAACCATAACCAAAATTTAAACATGTATGTAATTTTAAATAAAATAATATATTAACTTAATTATTTAATAATTTTTCATTATCTTTTTAAGATAGAACTTTTTTTGACCAACCATGTTTGCATAATTTGATTTTTTGAAATGATAAAGAATAAGATTTAAATATTAAATATTTTGGATTATTTGTTTTAAAAAATTTGGGAAAAAAATATCTTTTTAAAAATATTAAAATGTAAATACCGGATTTATATTTTGGTCTTGAAAATAATTGTAAATCAGACAACTTGGTTATGTGGGATAAAAAAAAGTTCCTTTTTGAAACTTTTGTCATCCCTGTTATCTTATACGGTTGTGAAGTATGGGGTGCAGCATTTCTAGAGAATCTTGGAGAAAGATTGAGCAAATCCAAAAATGGTTTATGACTTATAACCTCAAAATTAAAAGCAATACGCCTTATCTTATTCTCCTCATAGAAGTGGGTCTTTCTCCCATCGAGAGCATGGCTATGTCTAGGTACCTGATATACAAGCACAAGATAAATAACATGGAAAACAAGAGACTTCCTAAAATTGCTTTAAATTCAATTCAAAACCAACTACGCCTCAAGCAGAGTTGGTGTAAAGATACGATGGCTTGGTTAGACCATTGGGGCATTGATGAAAATGACACTTTATAGAATATCGATAATGTCAAAAATATTATTACCTTTAAGTTTAAAGAGAAATTGTGGTGCGAGGAAAATTTAGTGGTTAAGAGAAAACTAAGATACTATAAGGAGGTCATTAACCCTAATTTGAAACATCAGAAATATCTCTCAATAGTAACTAGTTCAAAGAAGAAAATTAATATAGCCAAAATTAGAACAAACTCCCATGAGCTTCATAGCGAAACAGGGAGTTCGTCTATTCCCAAAACTTCGTGGGTGGAAAGGGTTTGCCATCTTTGTGAGTCTATGAGCTTTGAGGATGAAAATCACTTTCTCTTAGTGTGCCCCGCTTACACCCACATTAGATATGCATTTCATAGTATTTGTTACAATACAAACCTTGCTAACCTCCTAACTAGCCAAAACTATAGTGAGCTTGGAAAGCTTCTTACCAAGCTTTTTTAGCACAGGAACAAAAGTTTAAAGCAAACAAAGTAATAACCTTCTTAAGATCCAATAGACCAAAATTAGTCTCAATGGACATTAATCATCATCATCATAAATAAATAAAAAATTACAAAATCATTATAAAACACATAAAATTTGACAAAATTACAACTCAATTATAACGTCAAAACCACATATTTCAATTATTAGAACGTTATTAATATGAAATATAAATATTTTTAATTAATTTTAGATAGTGTTGAAATAAAATAATAATATATTTAATTTTTATATTTTTTTAAATTAAAAAAAAAAATTGTAATTTAGATTTCTAAATAAAATAACATTTAATATTTGTATATAAAAAAATTATTATTATATTTAAAAAATTATATCATTTCACATTAAACCAAATCACTTTTTTAACTTTGTAATCAATCAATTGGACACAATTTAACCACAATTATATATATATATATATTATAATAAACTTAAGCTAACCATGTTTAACCAAATATAAATCAATTAGACACAATTTAACTACAATTATAAATATGTATGTAATTTTAAATAAGTAATACATAAACTTAGTTATTTGATAATTTTATTAATTTTTCATTAATCACTCACTTATTTGATAATGTTGTTATTTTTTTAATATATTTTTTTATATGCCAACTATGTTTAACTAAATCATTCTTTGAAACTTTACAATCAATTAATTGACCACAATTTAACCCTAACCAAAATTATAAACATTGTTTAATTTTAAATAAAATAATATATTAAACTTAATTTTTTATTAATTTTTTATTAAACTTTTTAAGATAATTTTTTTGAGGAGCCATTTCTATAGATTTTGATTTTTTAAATGATTAAGAATAAGATTTAATTTTTTTTCTCAAATAAAATTTAAAAATTGTAAAAATCAATCCAAAAGTCAAGTCTTGTGACAATTATTTTTATGTAAGAGTTATTTAAAACTCAAAAATAGAAAGTGACAGTTTGCACAACAAACTATTTTTTTATTATTAAATAAAAGAAAAAGGCACTTAGAGAGTTTAGCTAAATGAGCTGACACCCCCATGGCACATAGAACATATGCAAGCAAGCAAAAGAGATCTTTACCAATCAAATCCAATCTAAAACTCAACAACCAGACAAGATCCTAAATCATAGGTATTTATGGATTGATTGGAGATTTGATTGGAATAGCACAAGACCTGGGCAAAACTATATATATTGGTGCACTGAGATAGCACGGATGTTGTGTTGTGCATGGAGAAACTATGGTTGAGTGTTTCTCCCTTTCATAAGTCCATCACTACTGGTTAGGGACTCT